>CM060990.1:216135289-216848622 GCA_030765065.1 Deroplatys truncata
TCCATGCATGGTGAAAGTCTCTTTAGTTTCTTCTTCTTCTTCGTTATCATTTGTATCAGAATCTGAAGTATCAGAATCGTAGAAACTTTCATTCAGCTTATAATGTTTCGTAATATTTTCAGGTTCCAAAAATATACATTCCTTATGATTTCAGCAGGTAGTTCACATTGTACTTCTGAATTCTTAGTTTTTTCATCAGCTTCTACTCTGAATTCTCTTTCACTACTTTTATCATCGCCTTCATTGTCAGTCTTATTGCAAGTAACACTATCACATAGCTCAGAAACTATGATTTTACTTTTTCTAGCCTTATATCGCTGTGATATCTTTGTCATCTGCTCTTGGATGAAGATGGTGAAGAATCAATAGTCTTACTAGAACTTGATATCTGGAAATTGTCTTCATTTTTCCTTATAGTAGAAATAGTTCCAGGTTTTAATAAAGGCCCTCTGAAACTTTCATCCGGTAAGTTGCTTTTTAAATAACTGTGTCTGTTCATAATGTGTCCTTAAAATAGAAGGAACATAAACGGGCACCGGGACCTGGCAAAAAAATATTTTCGTTTGCAAAATTCTACCCATATCCTATCTTTTGGGAGATTTCTATCTGTTTGGAAACGTGTGAAAATGAGTTCTCTTGTGTGTTTCCTTCTCACATTACAGCCATATGCACAACATTAAGGCATTTTATTTTTCACAATATTGCGTTGTTTGTATAATTCTAAACTGACTCAGTAACACCATTACCAAACACCACCACAAAGTGCACTACTCTTGTACTTAAATACCAACGAGAACAATTCATGTAAACATATTACTGCACGTGCAGAATGACTGATTTGTGAAGTTGTGATCTCCCAACTGCTTCCAGCGCACGGAAAGCTCTGATGACGTACAAGGTGGTTATTATTTCGCTTACGCAGCGATAACGCTGTGGCTGTGTAAGAAAACAAACTTGCCACTGGATTTTACAGGCCATATCCTTCATTTAGGAAGAAACATGATTTTTGTGTTTCGTTCCCCTTTATTTTGTGTTTCGTTCCCCTTTAACTAACGTATGCTTACCTTGGCTACATACTGAGCAGCGATATTAGCAAGTCCTCTCGCTCTTCGCGTGCCTGGAGTTGGGCATACCTGTTCCAATGGCATGCTCTCCAGGATCCCCTCTTAGGCTGAAAATCAACAATACAGATTATTAGTTACATTAACAGAAAACTGATTTAGCCAATGTTGCACAGTTAGGTTTTTCAAATCGAATGGCGAATTTATTTCATTTACCTCCCCCCGTTCTTTATGATTATTGCACAATGATCTAAAGGAATTTTCTGGTTAACTCTCCCCTTTAATTATAATTATAATTTCGTACAACCCCGGCTATTCCTAATAACGGATAAAAATCCCCTGATATTCATGCAAAAGAATGTGAAACATCGGCGGAAGTCGGACCACCCCCGACAATCTTCCAAGTTGTGGAAATAGCCCATAACCTATAAGTACCCTATGGTGGTGGAGCAATCATTGGTCGGAATGGTCAAGTAAGCTTTTAGATAATTAGGGTAGGTGAAATTTTAAACCTTTCTACCTTCTCTTGATCCCATAATTATTTAATAACATAAAAGCTGCAAAGTTTTCACATAATGCATAAATCCTCAACATGTACAAGATAATAGAGGTGAAGCTGGTGAATATGAAGGTTTCACACAAAAACACACACACACACACACACACACACACACACACACACACACACACACACAGGCTACCAAGTTAACCTCCTTGGAAAATATATATTCTGCAACCATCGATAAAACGATCTTCCGGGTTGATTATTTTAAAATATCGGTTCTCTGATTTCTAATGTTAGCAATTTTGTCTCTTTATAGAAGTATTGGCATGACCTACTAACAGACTTTGATTACAACGTAAGTACAAAGGAAATCAAACGAAACTTTCTTACGTGAGGTTTATTAAAATATTCTGGAATTGGTATTGCATGTTTGTGTTATAAGCACATTCCATTTTCTTTCGTTTTGCTATAACTTCTGTTTTCTTAGTTGCTAAATCGTAACCATAGGTATAAATCGTTTGGAATGAAATATCGGCAGCATTTGTCTTATTTTAAATGCATTGTTTGTGGAATAACTATTTTCTACTGCACGGTAATCTCTTCGAAAAGCCAAAGCCTTCTTCGCAAGTATGTTCTTTTACAACTGCAATGTGCTCGTATTATAGTACGTAGGCTTCGTAAATCCCTTTTAGTCTTTCACGACTTTCAAAATTAATTGAGGAGTGGCGGGACAAAGTAATTTAAGTGCCGGAAAGTGTACTTAAAAAAATCTACCTACAAGTTTTATGCGCCAGTGCCAATGCACAGCAAAGAGATGTAGGTATGTCAAAATGTGCTTTCCTTGTAGGTTATAAGCGCGCTAATAGATGGTGCTGCCCCTATGTCCACGGCCTCTTGTATACCTACATGATCTAGTGCCGCGCGCTATTAGAGCTGGATTAATTGTTTAGAGACCATCTTATTCAACGCAGTACATGCTGCTTTTCATCCTTTAGGAATTAAAATAGATTAAAATTACTGTATTCCTAAACATGTTTGTTGTGGTTAACGACACTTTTGACACCACTGAAGATAGATTTCTCATCTCAGGGCATAGCTTTCATGTGTGGGATCGCAACTTCGCACTGATTGAGAAACGCGCAAAGCACTGTAAACTAGTAAATGTAGAGATTGTAAAGAATGCTATCAGAACTGCGTGACCTTCACGACCATATAAGGTGCTTCATATGGTTAAGGATACATTATTGTGTTTTTTAACTTTCAGAGTGCCTCGTCTAAGTAAGTCGATACTTAAAAACTTGGAGTGAGTAAGGCTTCATGTCTACGAGTCACTAAAGAGTATACTGGTGTGGGTTTTTACAGGACAGCTGTTAGTGACCTAGCACCTTGGGCAAGACAGAACGTGTTTAAATGAGACATCACCATCAACCATTTGAAGACACCAACACTTTCAGCTATACAGGAGACTACCCTTATCTGTTGTAAAATAAGCTGATCTCGGTGCTATGCTTGCATTTTTTAATGAGGAAAATCACATGTTTTTTCTGGATACTTTATGTGCACAATAGTAAGTGAACAGCCAACATTCGGATCATTATTCTCGACACCAACTTCTTGGGCTTAGATCCTTCCATGACAGTCCAAATGGACTTGAATCATTCCCAGACAAAGGAATTTATAAAATTTGTACTTGATATGTTTTCTCTACTTTGTGCCTTTTGTTTCTTAATACTGGTGGTTTTCAGGACTGTAAAAATGATAAAAATAACAAATTGTTTGAATTGTTTCCCTACTGACTTTGTTTTCATTTTTTCTAAAACATTCCTCTGGCACTTCGATCATTTTGTGCCGTTACTCTTCAATTAACGAATGTGTAACATTAGTAGAAAAGGAAGCAATTCAGAAGGAATCAGACTTGGAGCGAGTCGTATTAGTTCAGGTTGATGAAACATTATGTATCTTATAAATCACAAATGAATGTTGTATTTCGTTACTATGTGAATGCTTCTATACAAAAACTGTTTGTAGCATTCTTTGATGCGTCAAAAGACAAAACCGCCGAAGGTTTATATACCGTTATCTTAAGTGTTGTGAAGGAGACGAGAAACTAATCTGCCTTATGATGGTGCTTCAATGGAGGCAGCTTTTCGTGGTGTTCATGCAGTAATTAAACAGCAGTGCTTTAATGCAATGTTCATTCATTGTTATGCTCACACACTTAGTCTGGTACTTTTATATGGTGCCCAATGTCCGTGCCTTTGTTTATTATCTGACAGCCTTTCACAAATTTTTCAGCAAATCTTCAAAACGTTCAGCGCTTTTCAGAGAAGTAGGTTTCCAACTCCCTCAATCAAGCACTACACGCTGGATATACCACTCTAGAGCTACATCAACTGTAACTTCTCACTTTCGGGAACTAATAAGAGCGATGTCTCATATTATTGACAGAGATGACAGAGATGAGGATTCCTATAATGGTGCGTTGCTCTGTTAAGAACATTAGCAGATCCAACCTTCATTTCTGTTGTGTCTTTATCAGAAAATATTTGTTTACACTGGCCACTTATACAATGTGCTGCAGACAAAGTGTACTTCAAACATCAGCATTTGCAACCATGAAGTAAAAACTTGCTGTTTCACATGTAAAATCTCTTAGAAATGAGGATATCCTTAAAGCACTGAAGAATCAAGAAGGATCAGGATCATTTATGACATTAAAAGCCCTAGATTTTGAAATCATTGATACAATAGTGACAGATTGAATAATTGAGTTATGAAGATCTTGAAAACTTTTAGTTTTGTTCAATTACTCGATGAAAAAGTCCCCTGTTTATAAATCAGTTCATCACTGAAGTTGAGTACACTAAAAAAAACTATCCATAACTCGGCAATGAACAGCTTTAAAATTAACTCACAAATGTATATCCTGTTAAAACAAAGCGCCTGCCTGTAGGTTTGTTGCTGAAGTAATTTTTTATCAATTGCTTAGAAAAAAATCATATCAAGAAAGAGTGCGGCTCACAAGACTTGATTCTTACCCTTCCGGTATCTACTGCTTCGAGTGAACGAAGTATGGGTGCACTGAAGAGCTTTTTTTAAGGAATTCTGTCAGATTCTAAACTGAGCAATTTGAGTACTCTGGCTATTGAGAAGAGTTTGTTGAACAGTATTTCCAGGGATGACAGCTTCAAAGAAAGCACCATCGACGTCTTTGCAGAGCGAAAGAACTCGACGACTGTTATGTGCTTTGGACTCCTCGTAAATATTTCTGGGCACACAAAAGGTTTTTTATAGTCTGGCACGAGGGCACTTTATTCAAATTAAAACCCTTTTTGAGCGATAGATTATTCCTAACACTCAAATCATATGTTATAAACACAACCTTTTCTGTCAAATATCTCAATTACCAAACACAATCCCGCTCGAGCTGGAGTACCATAAGGATGTGTGTTAGCCCTTTTTCTATACATATATAATTTATGTCCCCGACTTACCGTCACATGAAAGCATTACAAAAAAACAATTTGCAGACGATATTGCAATCATCTGCAAAGGCACAGACAACTCTGCAGTATACTACCTACCACAGTTTGTAGATATAGTACACAAATGGTATTCAAAATGAAGAATCCACATTAACCCAAAAAATCAAATGCAGTAAGATTCACCTATAAACGAAAAACCGAAGGACACACAGCCTGTGATCAATAAATACGGTGAATGAATTTCTGGCTCGCTGTATAGTTGGTGCTACAGGATGACGGTCAGTTCAGTGAAAACCGAGGTCAGTCAGTTATCGTTCTGAAGCCGAGTGCTTGTTCAGAAGTGCTGTTTGTGCGCATGAGTT
This sequence comes from Deroplatys truncata, assembly GCA_030765065.1. Lineage (NCBI taxonomy): Eukaryota > Metazoa > Arthropoda > Insecta > Mantodea > Mantidae > Deroplatys > Deroplatys truncata. The sequence continues at coordinate 216,140,703 of CM060990.1, forward strand.
GTAGAAGTTAGATTTAATGCAGCGATGCGGTTAACGGTGAAATGGAGAAACGTGCGAATGTGAAGTTCTGCCTCAAACTTGGGAAAACGCCAAAGGAATATCAGGATATGCTGCGCCAGTTGTATGGAAACATCACTTAATCGAAAAAATGTGCATACGAGTAGGGACAGCGTGAAAGACATACAACGACCAGGTAGAACCGTGATGTCGTGCACCGAAGAAAACACCGAGAAAATTCCCCAAATCTTGACCGAAGATCCTCGACTAACGATTGGAATGTTGGCGAAGGCCACAGCAGTGTCGTGTGGGAGCGCTTACGCATTAGTGACCGAAAAGTTGGGTAAGCGTAAATTTTGTACGCGTTTAGTGCCACGCGATTTTACTGCTCAATTGAAAAAAGACGGGATGGAGACGTGCGGAGACTTTATCGACATGGTGGATGGTGACCCCACCTTTTCTGAACGGTCGTTACAAGCTATGAGTCGCTGTCTGAAGTACGACTCAGATCGAAGAGGCAAAGCATGGAGTGGCGCGGTCCAGGATCACCGAAATCCAAAAAGATCGGGTGCGAGAAGTCGCGCATCAAGACAATACTGTTTAACTTTTTTGACGCTGGAGGGATCATTCATAAAGTATACCTACCAGTAGGCATGACATTGAATACGACCACCAACTGAACATCTTGGATCACCTCCTGAAGAGGATCAGACGTGTGCTTCCTCAGCTTACCGAAAATGGATACTGGTATCTGCTGCACGCCCCCATACCGCCATAATCGTACAGCAGTTCCTGGCATCTAACGGGGTGGTTTGCTCCATCAGCCCCCTTATTCAACAGATCTGGCCGCTGCGGATTATTTCATTTTTCCTCGCTTGAAGATACCAAAGCCTATATTCGCCCGAAGTATGCGAAATCCCTACATGCGTTGCCAGAAGTGCATAACCATGAGAGGTATTATTCTGAAGGGCAATAATCTTATTTCTGCATACATGTATAGCCTTTCCTGCATATAGATCCTGAAAACGGTAAATCGCCATATTCATTGATCACAGGTTGTATAATCACGTCTTGAAATGAAGAAATACCACATGCCGAGACGGTCAGATATTTAAGTACAACACTGGACACCAAGCTCACTTGGAGCACCAATATCTCTTTCTTAATTAAAAGACTGAGGCACAGAATTCCCCAGTTAAAATATCTTATTAAGGAATCGTCTCCGATACCATTACACATCAAGAGAATCATGTGTTTTTTTTTCATTAATATGGCCAGTCTGGATGAACGGATGCTCGATATGGAGCTCGGGCTCAAATACTCAAGTAAACTGAATTCAAATACCACAAAACCGGGTGCTACGAATAACAGCGGACGCCCCATGGTAGGTCCACATGCCACCCTTCATTTGGATCTCGCCACACAAACTGCAGATGTTACACTTCCCTCCTGCCACACTCGACTTTACAGATCTTTCACCAAGTATCCTAATAGCCTCCTAAACCAAATTCCTCTGAAATTACCACCATAGCGACAAAATCGAAGGTAGCCTTCTTTATACACAAAGTATACAATATATTTCTGTAGCCCAACTGTAATACTCAACTTGTGAAATAAAGTTAACAACAAAAATCTGTTTTAAATAATACAGTGTAAGCACCACGATGTCTAGTCGTTCCGTAACACTGTGGTAGCGTTGCTGCCTACATTGAGGGGATCCGAGTTTGATCCCCGGTAATATCTTGGGAATTTTCCCTTGCTGGTAGGCCCGATACAACACACATTCAGCCTAGTGGTGTCCTTGGGAACCTATTTAGAAAGCACTTGACGGAAAAGGCAAATAACATCCATGCGGCTGACCACAAGCCACCTCTAATACTGCACTCTGCCCGTGCCTGGTCGGAAGCAGGAAACGCAGCGGTCATGTGGTAGGCACTGCCTCAAAAGGGCTGTTGCGCCACGATGTTAATCACCTTGACCTAGGACTGCGTTTACTGCAACTACTGCGCATTATCTCGTAGGAAGAAATTACAATTTTCAAAGCGAAATCATAACCACACTCTTATCTAATATATATAGATTAATTTCAAGCAAAATAACGGCTGCTGGTTCTCTTCCAGAGGTTGAAATTAGTTAATAATATAGTTACTCCCAATTTAATCAAATGGAGTATACGAGGTGTGCTTTTAAAGTAGGTACCCATAAGTTTTTTTTAAAAAAAATAACAGGACATTATTTTCCAAATACTTTATCATCATTCATTATCTTACACGTAGTACTACTTCTCCACATAGTCACCGCGTTATTCAGGCACTAGTCGTAACGGGAAACTAGCTTTAGTATGCCTTCGTCAACGAATGATGCCGCATGCGATGAAAACCAAGTCTAGACTTCTTGTTTTTACATCATCGTCGTTGAAATGTTTTCCACCAAGGAATTTCTTCAGGTTAAGAAACAAATGAAAATAGCATGGTGCCAAATCCGGACTGTAGGGAGCGTGGTCGAACTGTTCCCAACCAAATGATGCGATCAAATCTTGAATCTGTTTGGCTGTGTGTAGCCAGGCATTGTCACTCATTGTTTCCCCATAAACTTCACACAATTGGTGATGAATGTTTGCTGGCGTTAACATTTCTCGCATTCAAAAAACGAATCACTGATCTATCCCACAGTCAGCGGGTCGTTGATTGTTTTGAAAATTTCGAAACCCTCTAACAGGAAAACACAAAGTGACGATCGCTCGCAGCTGCGTCTGCCTTCCTAATAAACGGAGGAAGTGGTCGAGCATGCTCAAAATCGCAACTGCACTAATTTTAAAACGGTACTTTAAAAACACTTCTCGTACTAAAATAGAGAGAAATCTTGGAGCCCCTTTCAGAGCACCCTTTACCCGAAATTTTTAAGCCCAGCCAGCTGTGCCACCCGGCCCTGGACCAACTGTCTTAATTATTTTTAAATAAACATTTTCCGCAGTTATCGATTATTACTATTACTATTATTAATCCACCAAGCACTACTGCCTACAGTGCGAAGAGTTTCGGGTCCAATTTCCGGCATGGGGATTTTTTCCCCTGATGGGGGTTCTGATAATAGATGCATTCAGGTTCCTTGGGAGCAATTGAGGAACCACTTTACAGAAATAGTGGCGGCTGAGGTCCTGGAATCCGCATGAAGTAAGCGGCATGTTGACGGCATACTACCTTATTGACCACATGCCACCTTTGTTACTGCACTATGCCCAGAATGCCTGGTGTGTGTGTATGGGAGGAGGCGTAGTTTACAGCTGCCGAGTTGTTATAACGTTATTCGCAACTGGCCAAAACGAACATTTATTATTATTATTATTAGTTATTATTATTATTATTATTATTACTAGCATTACTACTGCTATGGGTATGTGCATGTTGCAATAATTGAGCTATTACAGGCATCTCTTCATTGCGAACCAAAAACATATGTGATATATTTCCCTTTTACATAGAAAGGTTTTCTATGCAAGATGAATGAAGATATCTACACGAGAAATGACATGCATATGTTGAATGTGATAAATTATCGTCTTGATTTTCAAGGCCGAGCACGAAGAACATTTTTCAAATTAAGCTCGAACCTGGCCTGCGTCGACACGAGTATCAAATGCCGGTTTTAAAAAACCTCAAAAGAATAACTGAGTTGTTGAAGCATTTGCCTGGCATTTTTAAGATATGTCGTTGAAATCCCTTTGTGTACAAGTACTTCTTTCTTTTTCCTTCTTTCTTGAACAACATTACAGTTGACTGTTTCAAAACACTAAGGCTATTTTTGGTCGTTGAAAACAGCAACTATTATCATATCTCTTGTGGGATTTTATTAGGCTTTCCTTGCGTTAAAACATATACACTTTACTGTACCTCAAACAGAAAAAAAAAAACAAAGTGAACTTAACGTCGTGTTCACTTATTAAAATTGGATTGCATCTCAATTTACACCACTCATGTTTTACTGCATTAATTTATTGTTAGAGAACCGATGCTATTCCGCAGCATTCATTTTGGCAATCTATGAGATTTTCCGAATGTTTTAGTTTCTTTTAACGGCAGCGTTCTCATCTGAGAATGTACCGAAGGAGGTGCCCAGATATACTTGGCGAAATCCAGTGAACTCTCGAATATTAAAAGATTCTTAAAAGAGATGTTAAAATATAAGAACATTTATAATCAAAGACGCGCACGCGTACGCACAGGCCCTCTCCCTTCCCTCCAACTCATTCTCTTTAACCCAGAGACCAGATTCGCAACAGTATTGACGTGGAATGTTGGAACGTACCACACAGGAATAATTAAATGATCCTTGCACTTCATTGCAAAGGCAGTTAATAGCCAGTCATCCGTTCATAGAAATGAATAGTGAAGTCAGTTTCCGTTGTGTGTCATTATTGTGAGTGTTTACTTACCAGGTTTCCTCCATTTTGATGTATCATTACCAATTACCTCGTTTCTCTGCCAATGTTCACATATTATATTCTCCAATATTAGCCATGAGTAACGAATTTTGTTTGGAATTTTCCTCCGACATGTGAAACAGACGGTTACGCGCATTTCTTCTTTAATAACATCCTTCCCATTCGTAAGCACAATGCAAAATTAGTTTGTCATGAAAATTTAATTTAAAAAATATATGGCTTTATAATTATTTTAATGCCTTTCAGGCTCATGTTCAGTGAATACATAAGGCTGTGGTTTGTTGTACTTTCCTGTTAAAGTTAATTTGTGGCATTTACTTTAGCTACTGGTAATCAAAACAAATGGAGCCTGTCAGTATCCCACGTAGGTAGCTTATATAGAACAGAGCGAGAACACTGTTTTGCCTTTATATGGGAAAGGATAGGGAAAACGAGGGTGGATGTGACGGTTCACTCAGGAAAATGCGTTTATATGGGAAAGATAGGGAATACGAGGGCTTATGCTAGGCTAGATGGGTTGAATAAGGGAAATGCGTTTATATGGGAGAGATAGGGAATACGGTGTCGATGCTAGGCTAGACAGTGGTAGAAGGAGGGGAATGCGCTTTATATGAGAGAGATAGGGAATACGGGGGCCGATGCTAGGCTAGACAGTGGTCGAAGGAGGGGAATGCGCTTTATGTGAGAGAGAGAGAGAGATAGGGAATACGTGGAGAGGTGTTAGGCTAGACAGATGCTGAAGGAGGGGAATATAGGCTTATACCGGAGAGATAGGGAATGCGTGGGAGATGCTAAGATAGATGTTAAAGCTGGCATGCGTTTATATGAGAGAGATAGGAAACCGAGGAGAGTTAATAGGATTGCAAGGGTTGAATGACAGAGTATGCGTTTATATAGGAGAGACGAGGACAACGGGGGGAGAGAGAGAGAGAGAGAGAGAGAGAGGGATCCTATGCTAGGATATACTTGAATGAAGGGAAACGCGTTTATATGGGAGAGGTGGGGTAAACGATGATAGGTCTTAGGGATTCTGGTTAAAAACTGCTATACAAAGAACCGCGTTATTCAAGAGCTTTAACAATAAAAGGTCTAAGGTATAGATAATTTGTACGTTATTCTAGAAGGGGTCTTTAGTGGAAAATCCCCCTAAGTCAGTAGAGTACTTTTAGGGATTCCAGCCCACTTAGTATGCAGGAATATGCAATTGATATGCTAATTAGGCCTCCCCTTCCACCTGCCAAGCCCCCTTGGTACCTTTTGGTTGCTGCTGAGGTCATAAATTTTGTGCAGTATAATGGAAAGGTTGACAGGCATGCAATTATGGTTCTCCATCGCCTGTCAAAATGAACAATGGTGTAATAAATTATGATTTGTAACAAAGGAGCAGATGCTATTCTCCCCATTCCATTTCCGCAAACGTGCACTTTAGGAAGGTCACACCTGTAGCAACCCCCTTCCCCAGCTGCATTCTATTCTCTCTCTAAACACACACACCTGGGCAATATAACAAAAACCGTAACTTTTTCCTGTTAAAATGAACAATGGTGTAATAAATTATGCTTTGTGACAAAAGATCAAGAGCTATTATCTCCATTCCATTCTTCCGCAGAGGTTTCGTTAGGAAGGTCACACATGTAGCAACCCCCTCCCCCACAGCATTTTATTCTTTCCAAACACGCGCACCTGGTATATATAACAAAAGATCAGACTGGTGTCACGGTAACAAAAGAACTCTTGGAGCCTGAATATTATTCCAGACTGCCTTTTGTACGAGGGTGAAAAAGAGAGAGACCCGTTCCCACGAGGCAAGCTTCCATTCATTATAGCCGGCGTCATGCTGGCACCGACTCTGCCGGCGGGCAGTTCTCTCAGAGAGCAGCCGAACCTTCACGAGGATCTATGAACATCTCCGAACATAGATATACACGATCGTAACATCCCTAACACTTCCTCCAAGCACACGAACCTGCACGACGACCTACGGGCATCACCGAGCATAGTCAAACATGTTCAATTCTCTGTTTTTTGCGCATATTGTCTGTTTCAATCAGCGATATCAAAAAAACGTGTTTAACATATATCATTACCTATATTAAACCCCTGTGTATACTTAGATATCCTTAGGTCTGTGGTCGAATCTTACTGCATGTAAAAGCTTAATGTTTTAATTGCTAATGAAACACTGATACTTTGATAGGGTAAAACATTATTATATCATTAGCCTGATTAATGAAAGGCGTTCTCGGGTAACCTGAGGTCCGAGTTCCAGTCTTAGTGTCGTGAAACATTAATGCTTAATAACTATTAAAATTTAGGAACATAGACGAATAGGGTAAATCATGATAATGTATATATCATTACGATGTTTATTGCAGGGTGTTCTTAGGTACCCAGAGTTAATAGTTCGAATGTTACCCTGCGAAAATCTAATGCTTAGTAAATATTAAACTATGGGAGTAAGCGCGGCCAGATTAAAATGTATTTTACAAACATACTTATTTATATTAAGCCCTGGTGTATACTTAGGTGTCCTGATGCCTAGATTCGATTCTTTATTTCCTTTCTTCTTCTCTCTTTTTCTTTCTATCTCTTTCTTCTTGACTTGCATACATCCAAGCATTCATATATACACGAGTACATACACAGAGCCATTACACATACATATAAACACATACACACGTATACATACACCAGTACACTTACACACATACATACACGCGCACACACCTACAAATATAAACCCGTGCACCAGTGCACGCACGCGCACACACATAAACACGCACGATAGCATTGGAGATTATTCTCTTTACAGAATTCAAAAATTTTAGTTTCATTTCCCTGTAACCTAGCAAAATGTAATTCTTTTCAGGCTAGCACATTCACATGACTTTCAACCCGAAGCATTTTATAGCTCGTGTAAAGACATTATGGAGGTACTCTCAGAGAGAGAGAGAGAGAGAGGAATTGAACAAAGCGGGGATAAAGTGCTGAGAGTCTCTGCGCATGTGCAACAGGCGATAATTCCATTGGGTGCGATAATCACGTGACGTGTAAAGACCCCTGCAATCACGATGTGCTGACATAGCCAGGCGGATTTTGATCTCTATATAAACAGCTAATGACGCTGGCTAGAACCATTGCGAGCTTGTTAACTCTACATTTAAATTTTAAAGAACTTCAAACATGGCACCTCGAGGTGCTTTTTTTAATTTAAGAAGAGGTGTGAGTCATAAATTTCTACACACAGAGCATTCATCAACAGTATACAATGCAAGGTGAGTGAGTTTTTACATAACTATAGAAATCCGTGTTGGCTTTTTACGATGCATTTAATTTTGTTTAAACGATGCAGTGCTGAAAGACGAATCGTTGCATGAGTATCATATTTTTAATCTGAACTTTACACTCACATGGATTTCTCGGCGCGCTCTTCTTCCATTCAAATACATACGGTTTTCTCTACACCCTCTTCTTCCATTAATATCCACACGATTTTTTCTATCCCGCTCATTGTTTACCATCACATGGATTTCTACACCCATTCTTCTTCCATTCACATGATTCCCACTACCCGCTCTTTGTTTCACCATCACAGGAATTTCTACACACACTCTACTTCCATTCACCATCATACAGATTTCACCACCTACATGATTGTCACAAACTATCACTTCTAGCAAGCACCCGAACCTGCACGAAGATCTACGGATATCCCCGAACACAAACATGCATAAACATACTTACAAAAAACTGTGGTCATGTAGCACAATACATACTTTAGTTCTAATATAAAGAAATGCATAACGTGTCCTTCTACCTGAATAATGCATTGAAAATAATTCATGATCAATGTCTGTTACAGAGTGTTTAGCAGATAGACTTAAGATGTCTGAAGAGCGCAGTTTCCCACCGGCTCGGCGAGTTCAAAATCTCTAAATAGGTCTTAAATATGACAAAGGCCTTAAAGAGAGCTCAAACAAGATATGGTATCAGGATCGTATTTTCACTGGAGGATTGCCAATTGTTCTTGCCTGAACACTATAATTCGTTAACCGACGAAGAGCTTGCAGAAATACCTGGAAAAATATATTTGATATATAAGGACATGGCAGAAATGGGGAATTTTAAGACATGTAAAATGTCTTTTGTACCCGCAGCGATGGTATGTAGAAATGTCAAACTTAAGTATTCAATGTTTTCCTATTTTACTGTGAAAACATTCATAAATAAAACAGCTGACTCATTGATATTACATATAAAGATACAATAGATACATGTCATAGAATTTATAAAAAAATATATTTCAATATATATATATATATTTATTGAAATAACGCTTGATATCCTAATGTTTATGCAAATCTTTTGTGTTTCATTTTCCATGTAGCCCAACAAATGAAATGTAATTCTTTATAGGTTACCTTCACTTCCAAAAGCATGTTTTCTAATACTTTCATTGTGTAATGTTTCATACGGAATAAGGTGAAGAAGAACAGATTTGCAGCTCAGGAAAGGATGCTGACGCTCTTGGAGGATAGAATAGCCATTCTCACTACTTAACCGAAACATGCAATAAGCGTGCGCAGAGATGTCTACATTTCGAGAAGCCTCAAAGTTAAGATAGGATTCTTATATAATATTCCAGGGCATACGGTGAAAAACACGGACAATTTTGCATACATTCCAAGATATAGCTGAGAGTTAGCTCGCGCGAGTCTCCCTATATTCGGTGAAAATACGAATTAGGAGCAGTAATTTAAATGATTGTGAAAATACATTTTAAATGGTGATGAGACTTATAATTTAAAGAGACTTGAATCATGTATGTATTAAGAGTATCAAGACTATTTGCTGTGGGTGGAAAAATGATGAAAATAAAGAGATTTTCATTTAAACAATAAAGAAAATTTCGATAACCTAACCATTGCAAGTGTAATGCCATATGCAGGAACGAGTTGGAGTAGGAAAGTAATTGAATTGTATGATAAAAAATAATAAAAAAGAATGAAGGTATGCTTTTACATAATGTTTTATTCATTAAAAAATCCTTACATTCCTAATGAAAAAGAAATCCTTACATTACAATGATTAGTTTAAAATATAAGCTGCATCACATGAGCCAGAGGCTTGTATGTGAACACAAAATCATGAATTATTAAACAATACAATGAGATATGTGCAGGGATATTTGCACTAGCTTGAATTTCTATACTGATATTGACAGCTCCATTTACAAATTCCTCTGTTTGATGCGAGCAATCTATAACAAATATAGGGACATGTTTAAGAAAATCTTTTTTCTTCAATGAAGGGCGATTCTCTTTTTCATAAGAGCTTGAGATATATCATACAATAATGCAAATCTCGAGTTTCCAAAGTCCAAGCTCATATCGTGATAGCGATAACATTCACTATTAAGATAAAGTCTCAAATTAGTTACAATGATAAAAAGGGGAACAGTCTTTAGATTCATCACGCGATCTTGAAGTCTGACCCCCTAAAATGACAAATCTCGACTTCTCCATTTTGATGTGGTGGCGACATTCCAGGTGAATGCTTGCGGCACAGCAGGCTGAGTATGCAGATCCATGAACCTAAATGGGTGAAAGTCTTATCCGACTTGGCAGTCTTCAAGATTTCAAGCATTTCAGCATCAGAAATTGGAATCACCGACATTCTCCACTCGATTAGTACAAGTGTGACAGCACGATTCTCTTCACCCTGAGGCACTATAATACAGTTTTTACAGTCCTTGGATCGAATCAGCACCAACACCAACTGGCTATTGGGTATGAACTCCTTGTGATCGCCAGCAAAATCCCAGGAGCATCGAAAGGGGTACTATAGCATTGAACGCTTCATTTGCTGCATGTACAATGGCCATGTCTTCTCCCGGATAACTCCATCCACCATTCGGGAGTCGATCAGATTCCATTGGGTTGAGAGCAGTATAGTCGCGCAAAGTTGATGCGTTCCAGGGGCTTCTGGTTCGATCAATACTTGACCCATCCATTTGCAATCGAATCTCAAACATGCATGCAATAGAGTTATTGGCAAGCTTTGCTGTAGTAGCTGCTCTATTAGGTTTAGTAATACTTCCATTGATGTATATATAACTTCAATTAGGTAAAGTATATATAGCCTCTGCTTCACAAGCGATTCCAATCTCATCAGCGTCCAGAGGTGATGTATTATAAGACATAAAATACATGTTCCTCTTCTCTAGTGATCTCATCGTCGAATCTCGGCGTCTCGGCAACACTGGTGATATCCATGATTATAGGATTCTAAAGCCCAATGCCTGGAGGAACTTTCGATTAAATGACGTTAACACACTGGTTGTCAATGCAGAGCATTGAGTGGGCGTCGAAGCAAACCGTTATTATATCCCCGAAGCCTCTGATTTCATCTTCTAAAATCTATGGGCATTATGCTTATATCCTTGTTTCTAAACTCAAAGATATTACTGTTATGGTCTTCTATACGATGGCTGATTTGCTCTATGAAGTAGGTGTTTATGAACGACAGGTAAATTGGATTTGATGGTTCTTGTGAAATATGATATCCAACCGCAACAGATGGGAAAACTCATAGATCGAGTGTCCACTTTTACCGTCGATGAAAGAGACTGATGCAATATTGCGTTCGATTCGTATGATGCTCAAATTAAACAAATTCACCAGGAAACCAGTTTCAGCCAGCTGATTAGCTGGAATAACTTTTTTGTCACTGGTGCCCCAGAACGATCCTATAGAACAATCATTGGAAAATATCGACATTGAAAGGACATTTAATTTCAGGCTTCGTGGTATTATTATTAATTGACATAATAAAGAAGACATTCTCCTTCACCCCTAACGTATCTCTGATGCATTCATTAATATCGGTAAACTCGTAAGTTCCATAGAATGTATCCAGCCCTTAATTTCATCATTGTAAATGTACTAAAATTGATTATTACTCTGATCAATACTGGAAAAGGAATAGAAGATTTCAACAAATCTTGTTAAGTCTATCTGCTAAGAACTCTGTAATAGACGTTGATCATGAATTATTATTTTCAATGAATTATTCAGGTGTAAGGACAAGTTATGCATTTCTTTATATTAGAACTAAAGTATGTGTTGTGCTACATGACCACAATTTTTGTAAGTGTATTTATGCATGTTTGTGTTCGGGGATATCCGTAGCTCTTCGTGCAAGTTCGGGGGCTTGGTAGAAGTGGTAGTTTGTGACAATCATGTAGGTGGTGAAATCTGTGTGATGGTGAATGGAAGGAGAGTGTGTAGAAATTCCAGTGATGGTGAAACAAAGAGCGGGTAGAGGGAATCGTGTGAATAGAAGAATGGGTGTAGAAATCCATGTGATGGACAAACAATGAGCGTGATAGAGAAAATCGTGTGGATATTAATGGAAGAAGAGGGTGTAAAGAAAACCGTATGAATGTGAATGGAAGAAGAGCACGCCGAGAAATCCATGTGGGTGTAAAGTTCAGATTAAAAAAATGACACTCATGCAACGATTCGCATTTCGGCACTGCATCATTTAAAAAAATTAAATGCATCGTAAAAAGCCAACATGTATAAAAACTCACTCACCTTGAAATGTACAGTGTTGATGAATGCTGTGTGTGTGTGTGTGTGTGTGTGTGTGTGTGTGTGTGTGTGTAGAAATTCATGACTCACACCTCTTCTTAAATTAAAAAAACACCTCGAGGTGCTATGTTTGAAGTTCGTTAAAATTGAAATGTAGAGTTAACAAGGTTGCAAAGGTTCTAGACAGCATCGTTAGCTGTTTATATAGAAATCTAAATCCCCCCTGGCAATGTCAGCACATCGTCATTGCAGGGGTGTTTACACCTCACGCGATTATTGCACCCAATGGTATTATTACATGCTGCACATGCACAGAGGCTCTCAGCAATTCTATCCCCGCTTGGTTCAATTCCCCCCTCTCTCTCACTCTGTCTCTCTCAGAGAGTATCTCCATAATGTCTTTACACGAGCTATAAAAATTCTTCGGGATGAAAGTCATGTGAATGTGGTAGCCTGAAAAGAATTACATTTTGCTAGGTTACAGGGAAATGAAACTAAAATTTTTGGATTCTGTAAAGATAATAATCTCCAATGCTATCGTGTGTATGTGTGAGCGTGTGCGTGCACCAGTGTATGGGTGTATATTTGTAGGTGTGTGTGCGTGTATGTATGTGTGTAAGTACACTGGTGTATGTGTACGTGTGCATGTGTGTATATGTATGTGCTCGTGTATATATGAATGTTTGGATTATGCAAGTCAACAAGAAAGATAGAGATAGAAAGAAAAAAGAGAGAAGAAGAAAGGAAATAAAGAATGGAATCTAGGCATCACGATACCTAAGTATACACCAGGGTTTAATATAAATAATTATATTTGTTAAATACATTTTAATCTGGCCGCGCTTACTCCCATAGTTTAATATTTATTAAGCATTAGATTTTCGCAGGGTAACATTCGAACTATGACCTCTGGGTACCTAAGAATACCCTACATTAAACACCGTAATGATATATACAAAATTAACATGATTTACCCTATTCGTCTATGTTCCTAAATTTTAATAGTTATTAAGCGTTAATGTTTCACTACACTAAGACTCGAACTCGGACCTCTGGATACCCGAGAACACCTTTCATTAATCAGTGTAATTATATAATGATGTTTTACCCTATCGAAGTATCTATTTTTCATTAGCAATTAAAACATTAAGCTTTAGCCTGCAGTAAGGTACGAACACACACCAAAGATATCTAAGTATACATAGGGGTTTAATATAGGTAATGATTAGGGCTAGGATTTTTATGATAGGGCATATATTTTTTGGTAGGACTGACATGCTCCTTAAATACATATAAATGCTTCTTATGAAACAGCGAAATGAATTAACCTAATTTGTTAAGTCATATTTTTTGCATATATGGCCATTTCTCTCTGATAGAGCATATTTTAGTAAGTAAATGGTCATATTCGTCATATTTTCACTCTTTCAAGAAGAAAAGAACTTTCTCGTGCAATTTATTTATTCCGTGTTACATTTCCCAGAATTGCGCACCTCATTTTGTTTCCTGGAAAATGGGATGTATCTACCTTCCATCCCTGTTTCCTTGAATTCACAATACGGACTTCACCCTTATGCATCAGTGAGTTTGTGTAAGCTATTGTTACTCTATGAACAGGTAGCACTCTATGAACAGGCAGCTAAGTCATTCTGGACCCTGGACTGCAGACAAGTGTCTAATTCACTCATTGTGTTATTCAGTCTTATTGTAGTTGTAAGCGTGTGCAGTACAGTTCAGAAAAAATGCCTAAAGTGAAGCAAAATGTTCAAGTAAGACTAAAAAGGTTTGTGTCTCAATATGGTGGGAAAGTATTTTCAAGTGATGGTATAATACTCTATTGTAAACTGTGCGACGTAAGAGTAACTGCTGAGAAGTCATTTAATGTTCAGCAGCATGTGGCAACAGATAAACACAACCGTGGAGTACAACGGATTGAAAATGAAAAAACCTACAGCAAATGCTCCTAGGGGAATCCCGCCAGTCTTATTCACCATTGTGCGAAGAACTTTGTACAGCTTTCCTTTGTGCTGATATTCTCTTACGTAAACTAAACCATCCAAAATTTCGTGAATTCTTAGAAAAATACACAGGCAAAACTCTTCCTGATTCTTCCACATTAAGAAAGAACTTTGTCAGCCGAAGCTACGAAAAAACATTACAACAAATCAGACAACAGCTCGTAAATAAAAAAAATTGGGTATCAATTGATGAAACTACAGACTCTATGGGAAGATATATTGCAAATGTCGTTGTGGGAACTTTGAAAGATGGTCGAGGCCAAACGTCTCTAATAAACTGTGAACATTTAGAAAAAGTAAATTTTTCCACCATTTTTAAGTTGTTCGACAGATCTATGGGTGCCATATGGCCCGAAGGTGTTAAGCATGACAATGTACTTCCCTTCGTAACGGATGCTGCACCTTATATGGTGAAAGTTGCCGATTCTCTAAAAGCATTGTACAGTAAAATGGTGCATGTAACTTGTTTAGCTCACGCCTTGCACCGAGTTGCAGAGGAGATTCGTAGTAAATTCAGTGACGTTGACAAATTTATTGGATGTGTCAAAAAGATATTTTTGAAAGCCCCTTCACGTGTTGCAGCATTTAAGTTGTTAGCTCCAGACATTCCCTTGCCACCATCTCCCATTTTGACAAGATGGGGTCCTGGGTTGATGCCTGCAACTATTACTGCCAGAACTTCAACGTTGTGAAAAGCATCATTGATTCATTCGATGGCAGTGAAGCTACTTCAATTGGACTAGCTCAAGAATTAATACTAATGGTGAAGTTTCAGGCAAACTTTCATACATAAAATCAAATTTTAGATTTATTCCAGCTATCATAACTGCTTTGGAGGAATCAGAAGTGCCACTGGTGAAGCAGATAGAACAAGTGAAGAAAGTTGTTAATAAATTAGAGGGTGTTTGTGGTAAAGTGGGAAAAGAAGTGTCAAAGAAAATGGAAAAGATGTTAGAAAAAAACGAAGGGTATCATACACTGTGTTCCATTTCAATGATTTTATTGGGTGAAAAGTTCTCTCTTAATCATTCACATATAGATTCAAATTATATTGTTCATTTTAAATATACTCCTCTTGTGTCAGCTGAAGTAGAAAGGAGCTTTTTGAAGTACAAGGCTTTGTTGGCTGACAATAGGAAATCTTTTTCATTTGAAAATTTGCACAAGGTCTTCATTGTGAATTGCAACTCAGAGCTTATATGAAGTAGAATGAGGATGTAAAAAGCACATAGGTTAACTATGTTCCTATAATGTTAATAAAAATCATACTGGAATGTCAAATTGCATAGTTTAACTTGCTTCTCATGTGCATTTTATTCTCAAATAAATAGTTCATTATCAAAACTGACTTACTAATTTATTTTACAATAGAAATTTTATCTCATTTTAATATTGTTAGGTCATATTTATTATGTTATTGTGCATATTTTGGTAAATGTTTGATCATAACAGCATATTGTTGGTGCATATTATGGTGATTTTTAGGTCATAAATATCCTTGCCCTAGTAATGATATATGTTAAACACGTTTTTTGATATCGCTGATTGAAAGAGACAATATGCGCAAAAACAGAGAGTTGAACATGTTTAACCATGCTCGGTGATGCCCGTAGGTCGTCGTGCAGGTTCGTGTGCTTGGAGGAAGTGTAGGGATGTTACGATCGTGTATATCTATGTTCGGAGATGTCCGTAGATCCTCGTGAAGGTTCGGCTGCTCTCTGAGAGAACTGCCCGCCGGCAGAGTCGGTGCCAGCATGACGCCGGCTATAATGAATGGAGGCCTGCCTCGTGGGAACGGGTCTCTCTCTTTTTCACCCTCAAACAAAAGGTAGGCGTGGTATAATAGCACAGGCTCCAATAGTTCTTTTGTTACCGTGACACCAGTCTGATCTTTTGTTATATATGCCAGGTGCGCGTGTTTGGAGAGAATAGAATGCTGTGAGGGAGGGGGTTTCTATATGTGTGACCTTCCTAACGAACACCTTTGCGGAAGAATGGATTGGAGATAATTGCGCTTGTTCTTTTGTCACAAAGCATAATCTATTACACCATTGTTCATTTTGACAGCAAAAAGGTACGGTGTTTGTTATATTGCTCAGGTGCGCGTGTTTAGAGAAAGAATAGAATGCAGCTGGGGGAGGGTGTTGCTACAGGTGTGACTTTCCTAAAGTGCACGTGTGCGGAAATGGAATGGGGAGAACAGCATCTGCTCCTTTGTTACGAAGCATAATTTATTATACCATTGTTCATTTTGACAGGTGATGGACAACCTTAATTGCATGCCTGTCAACCTTCCCATTATACTTCACAAAATTTATGACCTCAGCTGCAACCAAAAAGGTACCAGGGGGCGTGACAGGTGGAGGCCTAATTAGCATATTTATTGCACATTCCTGCATATTAAGTGGGCTGGAATCCCTAAGAGTATCCTACTGACTTAGGGGTTTTTTCCACTAAAGACCACTCCTAGTATAACGTACAAATGATCTATACCTTAGACCTTTTATTGTTAAAGTTCTTGAATAATGCGGTTCTTTGTGTAGCAGTTTTTAACCACAATCCCTAAGACCTATCATCCTTATCCCCACCTCTCCCATATAAACGCATTTCCCCTTCCTTCAACTATATCCTAGCATAGGATCTATCTCTCTCTTTCTCTCCGTTTTCCTCGTCTCTCCCATATAAACGCATACTCTGTCATTCAACCGTTGGTAGGCTAATAACTCTCCTCAGTTTTCTATCTCTCTCATATAAACGCATCAATCTTACCATCTCCCTCGCATTCCCATCTCTCCAGTATAAGCCTATATTCCCGTCCTTCAGCATCTGTCTAGCCTAGCACCTCTGCACGTATTCACTATCTCTCTCATATAAAGCGCATTCCCTTCCTTCTACAACTGTCTAGCCTAGCATCGCCCCTGTATTCCCTATCTCTCTCATATAAAACCCATTCCCCTCCTTCTACCACTGTCTAGCCCAGCATCGACACCGTATTCCCTATCTCTCCCATACAAACGCATTTCCCTTATTCAACCCGTCTAGCCTAACTTCAGGCCTCATATTCCCTATCTCTCCCATATAAACGCATTTTCCTCAGTGAACCGTCGCATTCACCCTCGATTTCCCTATCGTTTCCCATATAAATGCAAAACAGTGTTCTCGCTTTCTTCTATATAAGGTACTCACGTATAATCGAGAAAAAATACTCGCTATGGTTTCAGCATTGGATCTCCTCACTCAAGTGGGCTTTTGTTTCAACTCTGTTTTACCAATGAACCGCATATTCGAACTTCTGCAACAAATCGTATTCGACAGTTTTATCAATGGAGTACCGTATCTTAATTGCTGTTTGTGCATTAATTCCAATTATAAATTCACAAAATTGAATTAGGCTTTATTTATGGACCCTCTTTAACTGCTGTGGTCCTTAGCATCCCATTCTATATTGGGCGTGAAAGACTGGTAATTTTGCTCACAGGTCTCTTTATCAGGCTTGAGGTTATTTTACGTGACGTAAATCTACGACACGGGACCACCGGCTTTACTTCCCTTCCGAAGGAAGCCATGCTAAGGATTTGTACGCCCAAAACAAGCCATCGCCCTCCGCCGGATTTGAACCCGCGACCTATACATTCACAATACTCTCAAAACTATTTGCCTAATATTCCTCTACAATCCTTGAAAACGTTTCATCAAATTTTTTAAACATTCTGTATATTAGATTTTCTTATATATTTTGTTCCCTAAAATGTATGTGTTTTTTTTAATCTGGTAGACTTTGTAATTTCACATCTTAGGTCGTTTTGTATATTTTGTACCTTGACACTAATTTACAATCTTACGCCAGCAAACATACATAGCCATTGTGTGAGGTTTATGAGGAAACAATAATGAGTGATGGAATGGTGAGAAGTGGGTGAGACGGTTAACGAAGGTCGTGAAAATGTTTATGATGAGCCGCGGAGCGGTCGACCGTCTGTGATCATAGATGATTTGGTACAGCTTGTGGAAGACAACACTCGCGAGGACAGATATTTCACTATATCAGTGTTGTCTTCGTATTTTCCACAAATTTCAAGGCCTGTCCTCTACAACATTGTGACGCTTAGGATTTCGGAAATTGCCTCAACATGGTGCCCAAAAATCTTGTTGAACACAAGAACAAGCGACCTGCCGCTGCAGTGACTTTTCTCACGAGATAAGCTGAGGAAGGCAATGATTTGCTAACGGACATCCTTACAGGTGATGAGACATGGGTGTCTCACATCACTCCTGAATCAAAGCAACAATCCATGGAGTGGAGGCACACATCTCCCCTGAAGAAGAAATTCAAACTGATATATCCACTCGCAATATCATGTGCACGGTTTTCTGGGACAGACAAGCTATTCTGCTGATTAAGTTCTTGCCCAGGAATGCGACAATAACAAAGACGTCTATTGTGAGACACTACGATAGTTCAGTCGTACAATACAGAACAAACGGTGTGGTATGCTTTCGGTTCATGATGCTCGGCCACACACAGCAAAACAAACTCAAGATCTGATTGGGAACAATTCGACCACTCTCCCTACAGTCCGGATTTGGCACAAGCGATTTTCATGTGTTTATCCATCTGAAGAAATTCCTTGGTGGAAAACATTTCAATGGCGATGAAATTGTGAAACAAGACGTGCATACCTGACTTCCATCGTAGCTGGAATCGTTCTTTGACGAAGGCATACAAAAACTGGTTTCCCGTTATGACGAGTACCCCAATAAGGGCAGTGACTATGTGGAGAAGCAGCGTAAGAAGTAAGGTAATGAATGACAAAGTATTTGGAAAAAAATGTTCTGTTGTTTTTTAAAAAATTATCGGTACTTGCTTTAAAAACACGCATCGTATATAACTCGAGTTAATATATAGAATGAAATATACAAAAGGAACTACGGTGTCGAATTATAAAATCAATCACATTCAAACACACGGCAATAATTTGTTGTTTTTTCGGGAAAGGACCATTCTACTTAACAAACAGAAAGAGAAAAAAAAATAACGCACTATGTAAACGTCAGCTGAACTATATGTCGGACTATAAAACCGTTATTCAGGCTAAGAGAAACGTCAACATTGTTGGAAGGGCTTTCTAGTCCGATATACCGTTTGTGTGCTGTCTCCGTGCTTAAAAAGTACGTCAACTATTTATTATGATAAGTGGCCCTTATGTGTCCATTATTAAACAGTGTGTCGACCGTCAAGTGTGCTTTATTTTGTGTGCGTTTTCAATCTTTTAGTCCGCTGATAACGGGGTAAACCCGAAATAATGAACTTACTTGTGTGTGTGTGTGTGTGTGTGTGTGTGTGTGTGTGTGTGTAACTGCGTGTTTTTCTTTCACCGAGAACAATCTTGTTCTTTCATTGTGTAACGCGAAAAATACAGATACAGCTGGACTGTACGAAATATCTAAAATTATTGTTATTTTGAGAAACAGAACGTTATACAATATTTAAGAATACTATCCAGCACCGTGGTACAGGAATAGTGCGTCTACTGCTGTAACCCGAAACCAATGTTAAGGAAAGAGCTCACTGAAATTAAAAATAGAATATTACTGTTCTGTACGTACACTGATTGCACGCGTTAAACTCGTGCAATTTACAGTCTTCACAGACCAATATTTCACCGGATTTTTCCCTGGGAATCCATTATGCCATCCGATACGTGCTATGTATGCCGCGAATCATTTTTACGCAAGGGTTAATTAGCCGTTAATCAAATCGGTAAAAATGACGCTACAGTGGTGTCAAATTGAACTAATATTTTTCGATGAATCCGATGATGTCTTAGATTTCTTGTCCTATCCCAATTCGGTAATGTAATGCCAGTATTGTATTTCTCAGTCGAACTTTGAGGTTTATCAACACTGAACGTTGAATGTCACTGAATCGATGTAATTAAGCGTTCTATAAAGGGTTGTAGCAATACAATCAAGATACCTGCCGCCGCTTAGAGATGATGTAATACTGAATACGCTATTATAAAAAAATACACGCAATACGTTCATTACACATTCCGTTATAGTTACAAAGCGAACACCGATAGCCAAGCGATTAAGAACCTGATGCTATATGCTAGCCTTAAAATAGCATACTGATTCCATGCATTCGCGACAAACAGCTGGATGTTGAAAGGACTTTAACAGAATGCTCATGTAGTAAAAACAATTTGAATTTTTAATAGCAGATAGGTATCAGAAATAAAATATGGAAAATGCGGGAAGAAGTTCCTCCGAGGTTATCACAAGAGAAGACACGAGATGTCTTGCAAGAAGCTCTTCAAATGCAAGTATTGTAATGTAACCTTCAATGATGGTTATAACAGTCAGCAACACGAAGATGTATGTGAAATAAGCAGTCCTCAGAAGAAAAGGTGATTGGAGCTCACTAAATATCAATTATCAACAATGCAGGACTGTGATATGAAAGAATACGAGACATCGTTCGAAGGACGATTGAAATCGTGTTTTATACCATGCGATTCATCTAAGGAGATGAATATGTATCAGCACGAGGCAAAACAACGGATAATCCAGCCTGTACATAAAGAGCTTAGCATTCACAAGAGTGTGAAAATGAATCTGCGGATGAGTGCCGATTTGTAAACAGTATCGGAAAAAGCTGTGACAAAACATTTAAAACACGAAATCGGCCTGTGTTTCTAGAAACGGATCTGGACTTACGTTGGAAGCGAAATACAATAAATTGGGCACTGAAATGGAGGAATCACAGCTTAAGGGCAGCAGCTGGGCCTTGCTTGTGTGGAGGGAGTTCGACTTCATATCAACAACTACAATCCTTTACGAGGAAGTAGCTACATGCCATTACCGTCATCTGTTGAAGCAAGAAAAGCCTGCGTAAACATCCAGAACTATAACGACGAGAAATGTTTCATGTATTCTGTACTATCCAAATTCATAGGGAAGAATGCACAAGGTGTGAGCAAATATAAGTAACCACGAGATAAGTACGACTTCAGCTGCGTTTCCTATCCCACTCCACTTTCTCAAATACCTAAATTTGAGAAGCTTAACAGTATGTCTATTAGCGTTTTCGGGATGGATGAGAAGCATGAAGTGTATCAATAAAGGTTTCTGAGACTGAACTACTTGAACACCGTGACTTGCTACTATTGAGTGACACTACTGGAAAACACCACTGAGTATATAAAGAATTTTGAGAACCTGGTTCGATGTCAGAACACTAAATGTAATGGACGTGTTTATACCTGCAAGCGCTGCTTTACACATTTTGATGATCGATATGCGCGAAGTGGACTGGAAAAACTAAAAGAACATGCAACCATCTGTAACCAACATGATGTTGCAAGGGTAGTTATGCCTACCAAGGAGAAATCAATTGTACAGTTTAAAATGTTAAGAGAATGCTGAACTTTATGTCATCTATGCAGATTTTGAGAGTATTCTCACTCCTTGTCATACGTGTACACCCAATCCTGAAACTTCCTATACAACCCCTTATCAAGAGCACACACCAATGAGCTTGTGTGTTTACGTGAAGCCATCATCCAGTGTTGAACACCTCGAAACTGGTCTTCGTAAGCAACCCTATGTATATCGTGGTTATGATGCTGCTCAGAAGTTTATGGCATATCTGTCGTCCCTTGCAAAGAAGATTGGCAATGTATACAACTCTACTACGCCTCTGAAATGTACCGATCAACAGCAAAAGGATTTTGAGTCTTCTATAGTATGCTACTTGTGTGGAAAATCCTTTACAGAAGAGAACTACAAAGTACGCGACCATGTCACATCAGCGGTGAATATCGTGGAAGTCTTCATAATGAATGCAATTCCGCATGCAAAACACCTAAATATATTCCTGTCTTCATGCATAACCTTAGCGGATATGACTCTCATTTCATTGTTAAGGAATTGGGGTGCACAAGTGAACGTGCGGAGGTAGTTCCTAACTCTGAAGAAAGCTATATCTCATTCTCAAAGTATGTCGGAGATATAAAGCTTCGGTTTGTGGATAGCTTTCGATTCTTGAGTACAAGCTTGGATAAGGTGGTGAAAAATCTAACTTCCTAACCTGAAACATTGAAGTACTTCGGAGAAGACAAATTTAAGTTGATGACTCGTAAAGGAGTATTTCTCTATGATTACGTTACATCATGGGATGTTTTGAACGAAACCTGTCCGCCTCCTAAGGCCTCCTTCTACAATAAATTTGTTGAAGAAGAAATTAATGATGTCTACTACGATCATGGTAGAAATGTATGGAGACTGTTTAATGTGAGAAACCTGGCAGAATACAGTGACCTCTACTTAACCTCAGATGTACTTCTTCTAGCTGATGTCATTGAGACATTCAGAGAGCAGACCCTCAGAACACACAAAGTCGATCCCGCTCATTATTTCACCTCTCCAGGGCTTACATGGGATGCCATGTTGCTGTATACAGGAATTCAGCTGGAACTGTTAGAAGATTATGATCAACTACTCATGGTGGAATCCGGTATAGGAGGAGGTTTATGTTTAGGTTAAGTTTCCCACCGGTATGCCGAAGCAAATAACGCCTACGTGGATAAGTATGATCCGTCGACACCAACCCAATTTATTACATACGAGGACGCCTATAACCAGTATGGTTGGGAAATGTGTCACGCTCTCCCTTATGGTGGATTTGAGTGGGTGTCACCTGAATAAATCGAATTAGAAAAGCTACAAGATGATCCTCATGGATACATATTAGAAGTCGTCATCCAGTATCCTGTAAAACTTCAAGTTCTACACAACGATCTACCTTTCCTGCCTGAGTGTATGAAGCCTAAGGAGTCATCTACAAAGAAACTGATACCCCATCTTGGACCTCGAAAGAAGTATCTAGTACATTACATGACTTTGAAGCAAGCTCTTAATCATGGGCTACTGCTAACAAAAATCCATCGTGTTCTACAATTCCGACAGTCTCAGTGGTTAAAACCTTATGTTGAATTCTACAACAGGCTACAACAGGCAGCAAATGACTTCGAGAAGGACCCCTACAAATCTTTATCAACGCTATGTTTGGAAAAACTATGGAGAACCTACGTAATCGTATTGATATACGACTGGTTACAAATGAGAAGACACTGGAAAAGTTGATTGCCCAGCCTACGTTTATCGATAGTACAATATATACTACCAATCAAGCTGCTGTACATATGGTCTATCGTCAGGTCGTGTTCAACAAACCTATATACATTGGTATGAGTGTGTTGGACATCTCCAAGACATTAAGGTACCACCATCATTACGACGTGTTTTTGCCATATTATGGGGCTGAAAACCTGAAGCTTAGGTATATGGACACTGATTCATTCATTCATTCATCGTGTGACAACTGAAGATGTGTACCAGGACAAGCTACGTTTTCTCGAGCATCTGGATGCAGTTGATTACCCTGTCAACCATATATGGTACTCTACTCAGAACAAAAAGGTGCTGGGGAAATTTAAAGATAAGGCTAATAGCAAAATCACCCTGCGCTTTATTGGTCTTCGACCTAAGATATACACATTAGACATTTAAGGCTCAATGATAAAAAAGATTAAAGGTATAAAACGTAATGCTATTAAGCAGTATATTACATTTGATAGCTATACAGACTGTCTTAAAACCCGTGAAATCATAAGAACGCCCATGAATCTGATCCTGTCACGAGAGCATGCTGTTACCACCGTGCAAGTGAATAAAATCACATTGACCTCTTTCGATGATAAAAGAGTTATTGCCGAGGATGGAATAACTACATATGCATATGGACATTACAGTATTACAAACAGCGCTTAAGAGAATGTAAGCCGAAGATGAAGATCTTCTGCGTGAGTCTACAACTTAAAAAAATGGAAGTTTGTTCATGTGATGTGTATACACTAAGCATACACCTGATGAATAAAGAAAAAGATGGAAGGGGAGGCGTTAACCCTGCCATTAGGAGCAATCCTAGTGCTAATCTAAAGTCTAGATAAAGGGGAGAGGCGCCTACAACGAACTAAAATAAAGGTATGTTGACGTAAAACTTTTCAATTTGTAAACCAATATGTAGTTTATCCCTCTCCGTCTCGCACACTAACTGTTTAACATATAAAAGGTTTGTAAGATTTAGAAAAAAAAGTATATAAAGTGTTGTAACGTTGGATGCGAAACGTTTATAATCTATATACTCTCTAAATTAACATGAATACCTGTGATACTATCGCAATTACCTGTTAAAATGACTTAAATACCTGTGATACTACACGATTAATATGAAATTGACCTAAATAGCTCTGATACGAATCCCTGCTCGAAATTAACACGACCACCTGTGATACTAATGGGTTTATCCTAAATATCGATGATACTAGCTGAATTGCCTGCTAAAATGACTCAATACATTTGAGACAATCTTAATCACCTGCAATTGCCTTAAATAGCTGTGATACAAATCGCTAATCGAAATTATCACGAGTATCTGAAGCTATACTGATTATCCTAAATACCTACGATATTACCTGAACTAGCTGTGAAATGCTAAACTATGCTATATCCAACCCTGGTATCTATCCTCCTGTGATACTAGCTGAATTAGCCTGAATACCTACGATACTAGCTGAATTACCTGTGATGTCATACACAGCTATGATACGCCCCGCATATGGAATCTTTCCTCCTGTGATACTACATGAATCAACCTAAACACCTATGAGACTTGAATTATCCTAAATACCTACGATACTATCTGAATTACATGTGAAATCATACGGAACTATGCTATACCCGCTTCCCAGAACCTGTCCCATCCTGTGATACTATCTGAATTATCTTAAACAACTATGATACCAGCTGAATTTCCTGTGAAATCATCTGGAGCTATACACACCCAAACCATGGAATCTATCCTTGTGTGATACTACCTGAATTAACCCAAACACCTATGATACTTGAGTTATCTTAAATACATAGGAAACTATCTAAATTACCTGTCTTATCCAGGAGAAGGGTGGCCACGTTTTTAGCGTAAGTGGATTACGTTTTTGAGCGAAAGGGTTACCTTTTTGCGTGGGTGAGTTACCTTTTTAGCCTGAGTGAGTTAGCTTTTTAGCGTGAGTGGGTTACGTGCTGAAGCTGTCTAGAATTGGCGCTTTAACATTGCCAGGAAACAGCTTTCCGTGACGATTGCGTCTAAAGTCGTTTTCACTCTCCCAAATAACAACCATATTCTACCCTTCAAGTCCTGACTAGTCTAGCACCTCCCCTCGTATTCCTATCTCTTCTGTATATAAGCCCATATTCCTACTCCTTCAGTATCTGTCTAGCCTGACAGCTCTCCTCGTTTTCCTGTACCTCTCATACAAATGCACTCTACTCTTAACCTCTGTCTAGTCTAGCATCTCTCGCCGTAATCCCTAACTTTTCCATATAAACGCATACTCTACTCCTCAACATGTGTCGCCTAGTACTTCTCCTCGTCTGCTTTATCTCTCCCATATAAAGCACATTTCCCTCTCCTTCAATTCTCTACTAGCATAGGATCTCTCTCCGTTTTTCTTTCTCTCCTTATAAACGCATACTCAAACCCTCCTACCTCTCCTATTTAAAAGCCATATTCTACCCTTTAAGTGCTGAATAGTCTAGCACCTTCCCTCCTATTCCTTATCTCTCCTGTATATACGCTCATATTTCTACTCCTTCAGTATCTGTCTAGCCTAACACCTCTCCTCCTGTTCCTATACCTTTCATACATATAAACGCATACTCTACTCTCAATCTCTGTCTAGTCTAGCATCTCGCCCCGTAATCCCCATCTTTTCCATTTAAACGCATACTCTACTCCTCAACATCTGTCTGGCCTTGGACTTCTCCTCGTATACCCTACCTCTCATAAAGCGCATTGCCCTCCTGCCCTCTGCCTAGCTGAGTATCTCTCCTTGGTTTCCTATCTAACCCATATAAAACACATTCTAACTTTAACACCTGTCTATCCTAGCAGCTCTCTCCGTTTTCCCTATCTTTCCCATATAAACGCATACTCTACTCCTCAACCTCTGTCTAGTCTATCACCTCTCCTCGGTTTCCTATCTCTTCCATATAAACGCATACTCTACTCCTCAGCATGTCTGGCCTAGCGCTTCTCCTCGTATCCCCTACCTCTCATAAAGCGCATTCCCCTTCTGCCGCCCTTTCTAGCTGAGTATCGCTCCTTGGTTTCCTATCTAACCCGTATAAAGCATATTCTAGCTTTAACACCTATCCTAGCATCTCTCTCCGTTTTACTATCCCTCCCATATGAAGGCATTTCCCTCCTTCAACCCCTGACTAGCCAAGCCTCGACCCTCGTATTCCATACCTCTCCCATATAAACGCATTTTCCTCCTTGAAGGTTGTCTCAACCTAGCATCTGTCCTCCTTTTCTCTATCCTTTCCCATATATGTCCAAAAAGTGTGCCAGCTCTCTTCTATTTATTCTACTTATAAGGTATTTGAAATTTGTTTAATCAAAATCGTTAGAATCGTTTTTAGAAGAATCAAACATTCTCGAAAAATGTTCCATATAAAAGATAGTCGGAAGTGATGAATATTCTTTAAAATACTCGTGTCACATCTTTGGAAGAAGCTGAACTTAAAACCAAGTTTGGTATTCATCCAGCCTTTCGTTTTTGAGTTATGCCGTTCACAGAAACGTACACACATGCGCACCCGAACATTTTTCTAAAAATGCGTTTGTCCGAAGAAATCAAGATACCGAAATTTTGGATGAAATGCAATATCTTCTCGACCTAATATGTACGTGTTAGAGCGAGCAATCGAAAAGAATATTTCAAAACGAGGAGTGCATAATACAGCCGTTTCTTTTAAACTCAGTACCTTGCTCGATCCTTCAAAAAATAAATAGCTGCCTCTCTTAAACACGCCAGATAATCTAAGCGACACGATAGCGACAACAAAACCCGGAAGGAAACGCGCCCCCTACAGAAAATACTTCCATATAAGGAATGGAATGTCTGAAGACATCGTTCTGATAATGGGATTTCTGTACGAAAATCCTTGCCAGCAATTCCAATCTTCATCATATCGTGAGAAACCGTGTGATTGATCGTACTCTAAAGCATCAAAGTGAACTACATTTCGACTTGTGAAATTCATCAGTAAAGCGCATCAAAATGTCTGGTAAGTCTATAAAATATATTCTCTCTCTATTTATAAAAAATTTCTTACCGAAAGCATGGGAAGCACGTTTATAATTATTGAAAATAATGTATAAACTTTTCACAAAAAAAGAGTATATTTAAGGATCTCTCTGTCTCTGTCTCTCTCTCTCTCTCTCTCTCTCTCTCTCTGTGTGTATATATATACACACACACATACGTTTCCAGCGGGAATAAATTTGTAATACTACTATAGACTTTTAACATTTACCTTGAATAACATTCGTCTTAACTATCTACTTGAGTTAAAACGTTCGAGAACTTCATTAGTGTGCATTCTAAAAACAAAATGGCAGATCTACGTAGTGTGACCAATTGGATTTAAGACGTTAGTGAATGTTGTACAGCCTTGTCAAAAAATGCTAAGTATTAGGTACATAACTTCTCTTCTGCCACATACTATCGCGTATTTCAGATCATACAGTAACTGTAATGACTGATGCAGTTTATTTGTTTGAATTAAAACTACCAAACCGAGCTCAAAACACTGTATAACGCTCAAAAAGCGTGTAAAGATTCGAGGTGGGGTCTACTTCTGGATTACTAATTCGTATATGAACCTAAGTTCGCAAGCTAGCATTGGCCGAATGGTATTATCATACTTACTTTAACACTGTGTCATTTCAGTTCGGGTTCAAATCCTTCGGGTTAAGTTCTAACTTTTTATTACCCTTTATTTTATCTCTTTGGGCCTATAATTTGATACGATACAAATCATATTTTTGATAACCTTATAAGTGTGTACAAAAGAGAATAATCATGTTTTCCACCGCCAAACCCAAATCATATACGGGCACACTCACACGTGAAGAATGCAGGCAGATTACACCGCGCATATTACAAGCATGCAAGGTCTCTCCGACAACGTACACAAATGTGCATTGGTGAAAGTAGTAGTAGTAGTAGTAGTAGTAGTAGTAGTAGTAGTAGTAGTAGTAGTAGTAGTAGTAGTAGTAGTAGTAGTAGTAGTAGTAGTAGTAGTAGTGGGGTTTTAGGGCGCACGACTGCTATGGTCATTAGCGCCCAGGCAAAGTTAAAATAAGATGCATTAACGCAGGTAAGAACCCCACGGTTTAAAACGAAACAAGTAAAACTTCACTAATATAGTGCCAGCAACTGTGAAATGGAGAACAAATAGGTAAAGGAATAAAAGATAAAATGCAGTAGCGGTAAAACTTACGAATAAAACAGAAGGATAAAACTAGGTTATCAAACCCGGCTGCCCATACCGCTACGACGAATAAAAGTCAATACACGATCCGCAGCACTGGGAGCGTCCGCCAGCACCTCAGAGAGGGTTGCTGGCAAGCCCAGGGACGCACGTAACTCAACTAAAAAAATGGCATCGTAGTAAAACATGTCGAACCGACAACAGCTCAGGACAATCAGCACAGTCCGGGGCAGGGTCTGAGGACAAAAGATGACCATGACTAAAACGACAGTGCCCGATGCGCAATTTGGCTAAAATGACTTCCTCGCGACGCGAGACACGCAAGGAAGTACTCCAGGTGTCAAGGAGGGGTTTTACCTCCCGAAGTTTGTTGCCCTGAAGACCAGCCCAGGCAGCCCTCCAGCGTGAAAGTATGGAACCACGTAAAAATGAGCTAAAATCATCAGAAGGTACACAAGAGCTAAAACAGCTGGGAGATAAAAGGGCGGCCATTTCAGCAGCATCGGCAGCTTCATTGCCTTGTAGGCCCACGTGACCAGGAACCCATAAAAAGGACACATTAACTCTAACGTTGGCGAGCGAGTGGAGGCAAAGCTGGACACGCTGTACGAGGGTGGTGAATGTACAGCGATCTGATGCTCTGGAGGGCACTCAGCGAATCGGAGCAAAGAACCCACTCCCGCAAAGGATGCCGCTGGAAGTATAAACGAGCCTAGTAAATGCCAAACAGCTCAGCTGTAAAAATAGAGCACTGCGTTAAAAGCCGAAAGGTAAAACTGTGTCGGCCATGAATAAAAGCGCATCCTACTCCCCGAGCATCCTTGGAGACATCAGTGTGGATAAAACCACAACCTCCATACTGCTCCTTAATAACCAAAGAGGCCGAGCAAAGAACAGACGCTGGCGTCGTCGACTTCGGCAGGGAGAGCAAATCCAGATTAACGTCAACCTCGGGTTGGAGCCATGGGGGAAAACCTGTTTCCCCCATGGGAAACGTTGCCGATAAGGTGTGACGCCCAACAGCCGAAGGAGCAAGAGGAAACGAACACCAGGAGGACGTAAGGCCAAGGAGTGTGACGAGTACTGACGGTCCAAGGAATCGTTAAAAAACTGAGTAAAAGACGGATGTCCATGCAGACTAGAGACTACAGCCGTAACGACTGAGAAGAACATCGCGGCGATAAGATAGTGGGGGCTCAGCAGCTTCCGCACACAGGCTGATGACAGGGCTCGTTGGAAAAGCACCAATACTCAACCGGATACCACGGTGATGTGTAGTATTGAGGCGATTCAAGATCGACGGTGGAGCAGAGGAGTAGACAATGCAGCCGTAATCAAGTTTTGAACGGACCAGAGAGCGATACAGCCTTAGAAGAGCAGTAGGATCAGCTCCCCAGGAAGTGCCACTTAAAACGCGTAAAACATTAAGAGAACTTTCACACCTTGCCTTTAAATATGAGATATGGGAAGACCAACTAAGCTTCCTGTCAAAACTCAACCCCAAAAATTTCGTCTCATCAGCGAAAGGAAGAACATCTGGACCGAGACGGTGAGAAGCCGAAAGAAACGCTGTACGGCGCCAGAAGTTAATGCAGACTGTTTTCTCGGCAGAGAACTTAAAGCCGGTTTCGACACTCCAAGTGTAGAGGCGGTCAAGACACAGTTGGAGGCGGCGTTCTAAGAGACAAGTGCGCCGAGAACTGCAGTAAATAGCGAAATCATCCACGAACAATGAAGACGAAACACCAGCGGGAACACAATTGACAATGGGATTGATTGCAATAGCAAAGAGTGTGACGCCGAGGACGGAGCCCTGCGGTACTCCGTTCTCCTGAGTAAAAACACAGGATAAAACCGACCCCACGCGTACGCGAAAGACGCTTTCCTTCATAAACTCCCGAATAAAATGGGGCAGACGACCACGAATGCCCCAATTATGGAGGGTACGTAGAATACCGTAGTTCCAGCAAGTGTCATACGCTTTCTCGAGGTCAAAGAAGACAGCGACCGTTTGACTTTAATGCAGAAAAGCATTCATGATGTGCGTAGACAACGAAACCAGGTGGTCGACTGTTGAGCGGAAGCGACGAAAACCACATTGAACGTTAGACAGCAGATCTTGAGATTCAAGCCACCACGTCAAACACCCGTGGATCTTGCGCTCCATCGCCTTGCAGATGCAGCTGGTGAGAGAGATCGGACAACTGGAAGGTAGATGGCGATCCTAGCCAGGTTTTAAAATTGGGACGATGGTGGCCTCATGCCAAGCTGACGGGAATGTGGCGGTTTGCCAGATGCGGTTATAGATCTGCAAGAGAAAACGTTTTCCAGCCGTAGAAAGGTGCTGTAGCATTAAAAGGTGGACACCATCCGGCCCAGGGGCTGAGGACCTGGAGGAGACCTTGGCTCGCTCTAGCTCCGGCATAGTGAACAGGGCGTTATAACACACGCGATTAATGCAGGAAAAAGAGAGTACATGGGATTGAACCCGGTTCTTAAGAGACAAAAAGTCTGGGTGGTAATGAGATGAGCTGGAAGCTCCCGCAAAAGCAGCGCCCAACGTGTCAGCAACCGCTCTAGGGCAAACGATGGTGACATTATTAATCCTAAGCCCAGGAATGGTAAGCGGTGATACTTTGCCTGCCACACGACGAAGCTTGTCCCAAACGACAGATGACGGAGTGAAGTGATTAAAGGACTCCACAAAATGGATCTAGGATGTCCTCTTACTGGCCCGTATGATTCGGCGAGCCCTGGCGCGCAGCTGCTTGAAAGTTATCAAATTATCAAGCGTAGGGTGGCGCCGAAATACCCGAAGGGCATCCCTCCGCGCATGGACCGCCGAGCGACAGTCGTCGGTCCACCAGGGGACGGGTAAACGCTTTGGGTGGGAAGACGAACGAGGGATAGCACAATCGGCAGCGGAAAGAACGACCAAAGTAAAATGAGCTACTATCCCGTCAACATCCGAGAACGCGCGGTCGTCGAAAACAGCTAAACTGGAATAAAGTAGCCAGTTCGCCCTGTGAATTTGCCAAGTAGATACACGTGGCGATGGGAAAGTGTGTGAAAGTAAGCTGATAAGGCAAGGAAACTGATCGCTAGAAAACGTATCAGAGACGACACTCCACTGAAAACGATCTTCAAGCTGTGCTGAGCAAACAGGTAAGTCCAGATGAGAAAAAGCGCCCGTAGAATCGGAAATAAAAGTAGGTTCACCTGTGTTGAGAAGAGAAAGGTTGGTGGTAATGAAAAACCCAGCAAGATGGTTCCCCCTTGCGCAAGCCCGAGGTGAACCCCAAAGTGGGTGGTGCGCATTAAAGTCTCCCAGTAGGAGGTAAGGCGCTGGGAGCTGTGATACTAGATGAGCAAATTCCGCAACAGCGAAGGGAGAACAAGGCGGTATATATACGGAACAAAGGGTAAAAGAAAAGCCAGGTAAAATCAAAGTAACAGCAACAGCTTGCAGGGTAGTGGTAAGTACCAGAGGCTGGTAAAAAAGGTCGTCACGAAGGAGGAGCATGACATCCCCATGCGCAGGAGTACCAGGTTCCGGTGGTAGCTCAAAGCGCAATGGAATAAAACCAGAAAATGAAAAACTGTCTTGCGATAGAAGTTTAGTCTCCTGTACACACAAAACGCTGGGAGAAAACAATTGGGTTAACAACTGTAGCTCGACCCTATGAGCGCGTATGCCACGTGTATTCCACTGAAGAATGGACATCCGGAGGGAAATGCTATAGGTGGATTAGAAAGATCACTTCACCGCAGGCGGTCGCCTCAACTTGCCCTTCTGGTTGCGCGTGGGACTAGGGCTTTGAGAAGTAGTGGACTCTTGTTCCATTGGCTCCTGGGAAGGAAGAGACTCAGTTTCACATGAGGCAGAGGATAGTGCTGCAAAACGATTGCCAGTTGACACAGGAGGAGAACCCTGCTGAGCCCGACTACGCCCTCTAGCATCCTGAGAGCGTGACCGCCTAGGAGTCGAGGGAGAACTGGCTTTCTATGCAGAGCGTTCACTGATAGAGGCTGGAGGGTCCTTAAGGAAATCGGTAAGCTTTGGCTGTGTTTTGAATTTCCGGGTTGCCGTAGTAACAGGAATGGTTGCGGAGCTGGCTGTTTTGGAAGATGTTACTGTAATGCTAGAAGGCGCGACCGCTATGGAGGCTACAGGTGACGTTTGAGTACCCATACTCCGCTTTGGTACCTGGTGTGCAACCACGGAGCTAAACGTACCAAACTTCAGGATGGAAGGCTGTCGGACAAGATGACGTTTGCGAGCTTCAGCGAAAGATAAACGCTCTTTCACTCGCAGCTCCTGAATTGCCTTCTCGTCCAAGAAGCAAGGACAGTCGCGGGAAGACGCCGGATGAGCACCGCGGCAGTTTACACAGCAAGGGGCAGATGGACAAGCTCCGTCGTGGGCATCCTTACTACAGGTGACACAAACTGCAACGGAGTGCTTACAAGCAAATTTAGTGTGGCCATAGCGGTGACAGTGAAAACAACGCATAGGGCGTGGAATATACGGCCGAACGGGAATTACTTCATAGCCCGCCTTAATTTTCTGAGGCAGATCAAATGTGAGGAAAAGCGTACGCGTAGGCACCTCTAATCCATCACGCTTTGCACGCACACGATACACTGAGGTGACACCCTGGTCCGAAAGATAACCAAGGATCTCTTCCTCCGGCATACCATACAAGTGGGTGGTAATGACACCCTTTAAGGAGTTCAGGGTGCGGTGCTTCTCCACACGGACAGGATATCCGTGGAGGAGTTTGCCTTCAACAACTTTTCAAGCTGTGCGGATGTGTATGACTCAACAAGGAGAGAACCGGTTCTAAGGCGCGTACAGGACTTAACAGGACCGGCTATGTTGTCAAGACCAGACTGAATTACAAACGGGTTAAACTTCAGAAAGGACTGAGCCTCTTCCAACCGGGTAATTAACAGGTAACGCGCGGATGACACTGCATGTACCTCTATCTTCTTGAACGTGTCGTCTTCGTTTCGGATTTAGGTTTGCCATGAAAAGATAAGGTAAGTTTCATCCCCCAGTGCTCCCCACCCACCACGGAACCCAACAAGGGGTCATCCCACTGGGATGACAGGGCTACACAGGGGATATAGCGGGCGCGCCGTCCCACTCACCCTGGAGTTCAGTTAAATATCTAGTCCTGGCCGATTGGCTAGGGGTGGGTTAGTCCCTAGCCGCACGTTTAAGT
Source organism: Deroplatys truncata (assembly GCA_030765065.1). Classification (NCBI taxonomy): domain Eukaryota; kingdom Metazoa; phylum Arthropoda; class Insecta; order Mantodea; family Mantidae; genus Deroplatys; species Deroplatys truncata. The sequence continues at coordinate 216,174,385 of CM060990.1, forward strand.
GAAGCAGAAACCAAAGCGGCGTATTGGAAATGCGTATCTTCCCCGAAAAATGTAAAAAGAACAAACCAGGCTCAGACACGCATCCCTCAACAACCAGGATATTCCTTTCCACCGACACGGGTCTCCACGCACGCCGACACGTGGGTGGGCGTTTTGGCTGACTCCCTCACCACAAGGAGGAGCCCACACCGAGGAAGTCAGGGTGGCTCGGGACCCCGGGCGCGCCAAAACCCGTACTGCAAAGCAGGCCTCTGGTGGCCTTGGTGAAGGTGGTCGTCATTTTGAACATTTACTTTCTTGATGAAATCCAAGCTCTTTAACAATTTATTATTCTGTTTACCCGTGAACTTAGCACATTTACAACTCCTTTGTCAATAGAAGAAGTGAAACATAAGGTTTAAACAAGTAACAAAAAGTGTTATATTTAATATCGTCGATATGCGCCCAAGAGAATGAAAGCTAACTACGTAAAACGGTTTACAACGCAGATAGGATACAGATTATTACGGTAAACATGATACACAATTATCTGCTTGTAATTTTTGTGTCTTTGGCTCACAGGAGAGCAAATGACAAAAATAAATAAATTAGTATACCAAAATACAGAAAATAAACGCAAGGAGAAAGAAACAAAAATAATCAAAACACTTGATGCTTATATTAGATTCGAACCTCTGAAGCTAACCTTTGCTTCACCATATTCCGGCAGCTAACCCACTCAGCTAAGTCGCTCTCTCTCTCTCTCTCTCTCTCGCTTTTTGGGAGAACACTCTTCTATCTCCTTGCAAACATTATATCCACGAAGAGTCGCCTTTTAAAGGCTTTTTGCAGCTCCTTGGTTCTCATTCAGGCTTTAATCAGTAATGCTAGTTGCGTATAGTACCGAATAGAAGAGCAGAGCTACAATAACAGTTTGTTTGCTAAAGGGTCGATGTTTTCACATTAGACTATAAACTGCGGGTTGCATAGATACGAATACCTAGGGGCAGCTGACTCACTGGTATAATGTATTAATCTATCTCTCCAAGAAAGCAAATGTTTGAATTTAATCTAAAACAATTTACTACTAATATAAGAAACATTTAATATATATTTAAATAAACAATATAATTGATAAATTACTTGTTCCTCCAGCATCGTGGAATACCATTTATGAATCCCAAGGCTACCTTTCAACCACTGACAGACGTCTGGACACCTACCATGCAGAACGCGGTTCGATCCTCGAACGTCTTCAGCAGCTGGGGTATGGATCATGAGGTCTTAAGATTCAAACCCTATCTTTCAGAACGTCCTCAGCATACACATCTGACACGGCTGAATAGAGGTGATTTCTCTGCTTTTTATGGTATCTATACCCAATAAAATATTAATACCAATGCTATAAGACAGACTAATATTATATTTTTGGACCTGGAGTCATTGCTTGCCAGGATATCTTTCACCCTTGGAGCAGTCTCGTATAGCCTTAATGCAATCGAGATGGATGCCGACAACATATCCCCGACTGGCCAGTATTTTTATGCATTATTCACGTCGCTTTCTATTACACAAAGGTAATTAATTCGCTCTTCCTTTTCTTCTTCACCCTCTTCTTCATATGACATTTATTATTATTATTATTATTATTATTATTATTATTATTATATTATTATTCATTTCATCTTTATTATTATTTTAATTCCAGACATGCCATTGCTTGTCGGCGAGGCGCCTGAACTTGTAGGAGCTAGCGCGAGGTCAAGTTGACACAACCACTTATATTCCTCCCCCAGACTGGATGGATGTAGGGGATCCGTTTGTGAATGGTAAGGATTTGCCTACACTATTTGCACCATATCCTCTTACACAAAATCTCGTTTGCATTATTAGTATTATTATTTCAGGAGGAATATCGACGGCATGGCGTCACCACTCGCGCAATCCGGTGTAGGGCTGAGACCAGAGTCCTGCGATATGGCCGCTGCAGCCACCACCTCGACATCCAGCAGTAGAATGTCAACAGTCGAGAAAATGGTTGCAGCTCCGAATGGCGAGGATTTGTTTACATTATTTGCATTGTATTCTATTAAACAAAATTACATATTTGCATTATTATTATTATAAATATTATTTCAGGAGGAACATCTTGTACTGCGTGGCGGTCACCAGTCGCACATTTCGGCGGAGGGTTTAGGCCAGAGCCCAGCGACATGACCGCTACAGCAACGGCCTCTACATCAGGCAGCAGCAGTAGCAGCGGATTCTCGGCACCCGAGGAAATGGATACATCCCCGAACGTTAAGGATTTGCTTACTTTATTTGCAGAATATTCTATTATACAAAAATTACCCATTTTCATTATTATTGTCATCGGAACGACCACCATTAACACCAATAATAGTACTAATATTATGATTACTATTATTATTCCAGCAGGACCATCAGGGTCTGTGTGCCGACCACCAGTCACACATTTCGGTGGAGGCCTGACGTCAGAGTCCTGCGAATGACCGCTGTAGCATCAGCCTCCACCTCAAGCAGCAGCCCGTCAACCGTATGCCTACCATCGGTCATTCCTTCGGTGGAACCCTGAGGTTAGATCCCAGCGACATAGCCCTTGCAGCAATAGCCTCCACATCCAGCAGCAGCCGCCATCAGCAACCGACTCTTCCATTAGCAAAAGCCTGGAGATTAGTGCTAATAATTATCAGGGTCTAGGATGTAAGGTTATCGAATCTGCGTTCAAGGGACGTATTTTTAGTAGTAGAATATCTAATACATTAGAAATACTTGACGCCAGAGTGTTTTTGAACTTCTTTAAGGATCTTGTTATTAAGGAGATGAAAGATACCTTGAATAGAAGCAGGTCTGGATTAAAACTGAACTGCTCCCTAGAGCCTTCATATCTAACGCATAAACCTGATGAGATGAAAAGCACATATTACTTTAATTCCATGACCAATGCGATCCTTGCATCAAGCAATCTAGAACAGATCTTCGCTTCAATAGCCGAGGACATTTTGGAAAACATTTCTAAATTCAAGCAGGGGAGCCTCATCGAAATCCCTGTTTGCCGTGCATGCTCTAGTGACTAGCTATTCCTTTTACGATCCACTACATGCAGTATCATATATAGAACTTCCCAGGAAAATTCAGAAGCAACACGCTGTGATCAATACAAGGAATAGATATAATTTCTGCTTCGCCTGGTGTCTACTTGCGGCTAAATATCCAGCTAAGAAAACTCCTAATTGAACAGCCTCATACTCATTTGAAAAGCAGAACAATGGTTTATCCGTTTCCGTGTTTGGCATAGGGGAAAATAAAAACATTATCCCTTTATACCAAACACCGGAAAAGAGACCATCACGTCAACCTCCTATATATTGAGGATGGAGCGAATTCGCACTACTGCCTCATTAGAGTCTTGTCCAGATTGGTAAGAGCACAGTTTACGAAGTACCATCAAAGAGTGCGGGCATATGAGGCGTGCGTGAAGAGGTGCTCTAGTAAGAAGGCTCTTAAAGCTCACAAGTTGAGGTGTAACAAATGCCAGCTACTTCAGGTGCCGCAACAGGATGACCTTACTGAATTTAAATAATTTTCTAAAAGCGCTCCTGTACCTTTTGTTGTTTACGCCGACATGGAATCTATTCCGGCAAAGGTCCACTCTTGCGAGCCCTCTAGCAATTCGAGTTGGACCTGAGCTATTCAAGAGTATGAGGTAATGTCGATAGTTTTAAAGGTAGTGTGCAGACATGAGTCATCGAAATTCTTCCTATTTAGAGGTCCTAATTCCATCGATGACTTCAAGCAATTATAATCAATTGCTGATGTCATCGAGGTGTATTCGAATCCTAAACCGAGGGAACTGACACTCTAAGAGCAACAGAATTTCGATAATGCTACCGAGTGTCACATATGCCTTACGGACACTGGGAGTGAATTTTTAGGTGAAAATGACAAAATGTTCGATTTTTTAATTATATCACATAAATATTTTACAGACATTTGTGAATCATATTGGGCAAAGATTCTTCACTATCCGCCATTTTAAAAGGCCAGTGACATGCTTAAATCAGCCGTGCGCTCCCTTTAAAACCCCAATGGACCCGTCCACTTTCTACTTCTATATGTAAAGCATCATATTTCTGCATATTTTTCGATTTATTTGGCCGCGTTTTGGGATCACATGCAATTGCCTGTTTTGTGCTTCCATCTACCTAACTTACTACATAATGAACACAAGTTTAGAACTTTGAAAAGAAAATTTATATTCTGGTACTGTAAGGGCGGCGTGCACCAACCTGGAGTAAGCTCTACTTTCGTAGTAAACTACTATTCAAGTCAACACTCGGCGACTTCCATGCGAGAGTAAACTACTTCCGAAAAAGTTTACTCCTTTCAGATACTCCCAGATTAAATTACCGCAGAAGTAAATGTCGGAGAGCACCATCTTGTAGTATGTTACTACGGAATTAAATAGAGCCCAAATATAGGTTAGAATATACTCTTGCGACCTGGATGGAGTAACTAACCTGTCGATTGCACTAGAATACCGTATCGTATTTAGAGGAATACATTTTTGACGCATTCATGGATTAATTAGATTACATTGATGATCTAGATGAATAAAACAGCGATTACTTAGGTTACACTGATGATCTCGACGGGAAAAAAACCAACGGAAGTGCGATAGTGCTATGCGAGAACCATATAATATTTATACCGAGAGAGAAAGTTTAATGAACATTTCGGTATTAGGAAAGAATCTTATACAGCCTTTTGAACCTGCTTGGAGAACACTTCAACAAAACTCAGACAAAATTCAGCTCTATACTCCAAACTGCAATTATTGTTATGCATCCTATGAGTGTTTCGTACCGGAATATTTCAGAAGTTTGAGCCGGCATTACGATAATTTAACGTAATGTGACAGTCTTACACTGTATTAAATGGAGATATTTAGAATTGACTTAACGCGATGTAACAAAAGTTTGGCAAAGTCAACATTTTCCTTCCCGTTACGTCAGGTTTGATTTCACATGGTAATTAGAACCAATCGGTATTAGCTCGAAGTAATGAAATAACTATGAATCAAGAGTCATTCACATTACGTTAAGTGCATGCCAATTACACCTTTAGTTTACCAGCATTTTCATGTTACGTTAAGTAAAGTTCATCGTAATCCCGTTATTACAGGCTATCTTATAGATAAATGTTCACCACGCGTCTGCTAGCCGTGTATTTCATTTCGTTGTTAGAGCGCTTTTGAGGTTAAGAGCAAGGTACCTACACACATAAATATACACGAGTGTTCAGAAAATAGAAGACAATTCTTCACTTTCACAGATTTCCCACCGTGCGTGGAATTGACTGCACGCATGTTACTATTTTGTACCCATCCATGAATATGATGCAATTTTCCGAAATCAGAAAGGATATCTTTCAACACGCAAGTGATCTGCGATGCAAAATAAAGATTAGAAACATTGTTTCCAGAATTTTAAGCTGCTCTTCAGTACGTTTCCCGTCGCTAGAATTATTAAACTCGTCAATCACGACTTTCCAGCATTTCTCTTCCAGCATCCTTATAACACGTTAAAGCCTTAGCTGCATTACTTGGGTCTTCATTGAAAACACCTGCATTACTTGGGTCTTCATTGAAAACGATAAAGTAACCTCCCGTGAATCAGGAACCTAAGTTTATATATATATATATATATATATATATATATATATATATATAGCCTAACCTCCCGTAAATCAGAAATGTAAAAAACTAATAAACCTAAAATAAAAAATAATTAGTAACGCACGTTGCGAGTATTGGCGGTATCTCACTGGCTTTGCAGACCAACATAATGCAGGTTATGGCACGCATTTTACACTCATATTGTTTAAATGGATTTTTTTTTATTTCTATCAAGAAACATTTATCTCTTTCGCTGACGTTTGTCCTCTTTTCGTATCGCACATACCCTTATTCATGATTGCACCAAGTAAATCGCGCAAACAAAACAATACCTTCGGAAGCAAGGAGCTCTTTAGTGCTCGTAAATAAAAGAGTAAATTGTAATTGAGCTCTCCAACGGTAACCACTTCCGTAGCGGGGACTTCTTTAGTAAACTTACTTCCGAAGCAATTTTCTCCAACATGGTGCACGCCACCCTAAGAGCGTAATTCATTATAATTCTTTCCATTTACCCATATGATCTTATTTTACATATCTTGAAGTTATTTTAATACATTATTGGTTAAGACTTTGTTTATACGAGGGCTGATCAACAAAGACTGAGACTGATTTTTTCACAGATGTTTATTACTCCAATTCAATGTTTACATGATCTTTTTCAAAGTAGTCCCCTCCTACTTCAATGCACTTTTTATACCGTCTCTGCCAGTCCTTGAACACGTGCTGCAGACCATTCTTTGCCAGGTCCTTGAGAATCGCCTCACTTTTCTTGAGCACTGCTTCAGAGTTCTCAAATCGAATACCCCTAAGCTTTGCCTTTAGTGACAGTAATAAAAAAAAGTCACAGGGTGCAAGATCGGGGCTATAAGGTGGATGTGGTACACAGGTAATGTTGAATCGAGCCAGAAACTGCATGACTTGATTTGCGACGTGAGGCCGTGCATTGTCATGATGAAGTCGCCACCCAGTCCGAGAAAGTTCTGGTCGTTTCTTTGCAATATGCTTCCTCAGTGTAGCCAAAACTGGCGTGTAGTATGCTGCTGTAACAGTAGTGTGAGGGGGATCTGCATGCTGGTAAATCATTCCATTACAGTAAAAAAATGTGATCACAATCACTTTCCCTGCAAATGGAACAACTTTTGCCTGTTTTGGTGTTGGAGAACCTGGCGATTTCCACACTGTGCTGGCTTGTTTTCCTTCAGGATCATAATGATGCAGCCATGACTCATCACCGGTGATAATCGATTTAAAAAATGCATCCCCTCCATCAGCAAAGAGACGCAGCACCTCACGGCTTGTCTCCATTCGCACAGCCTTTTGTTCGGGAGTCAACAGACGTGGCACCCAACGAGCACAAACTCGGGTCATATGGAGATGGTCGTGCATAATTGTAAACACACTGCCATATGAAATTCTCAACACTTCACTGAGGTTACGTAATATAATACGCCGATCCTCTCGGACAATCACAGCAGCTGTGTTGATGTTGACTTCAGTCACAGCAGAAGCCGAAACACCAGGCCCACCTTGCTTTTAACACTGACAAGTCGGCCTTCTTTTAAGTCCTTGAACCACCTAAACACTGTTGCACGAGGTAGTGCATCTTCACCGTACGCTTGCTTCAGCTTTTCATAATTTTCGGTGGCTGTATGGTTTAAACGAAAACAGAATTTGATTGCACTGTACTGCTCCTCTCGCGTCATCTCCATTGTCTGGTATGCGAAATGCACGTAGGGTCTACAAAATAGAGCATTACTACCAACCTACCCATACGAGAGTGCTGCCGCCTACCAACATTATACATAAAAACCCGCTCTTTTCAAATATTTATGTTACAGATACGAAACTATCACGGAAGCTACATGAAAAAATCAGTCTCAGTCTTTGTTGATCAGCCCTCGTATATCTTACACACCTTTTGACTTTGCTGTTTATGTACCATATGCTTTCAGCATTGAAAGCAAACTATGAGTGAGTTGTTTGAAAATGCCACCTGTAGAGAATGTGTGTACAAGTGTGACTTTACAAATTAGAGAATACATGGCTTTGCTCAAAAGTTATGTGTGAAAGTACTACTAGTGTGGTTTTAACCCTACCCAGAAATATTCCAGTCGTCGTGTAAATAAAGACAAAAAATCTAGGGCTTTCTATTTGAAATAAACAGAAAATGTCTAACAGTATTTTTAGCAAATTCTTAGAATTCGTACAAGAGAAATGCCATTGTACAAAATATTTCTGATAAAATGTGGTATGAAAAACGCTATTTATGGCACACTCAATCACTGCATGTCAACAGACAACAAACCCCAGCATGGTAAATGTCCCGCTGGCACTGATTCCTGGTGCTTTTACAACAAAAGTATAGCTAACGGCACACAACCTGAAACCAATGATAAAATGTCCATAAAACTTTCTGAAACAACTGCCTCCAAGATAATGTCTAACTACCAAAGACTAGCTTGTGATGAACTGCTGCATAATTGTATAAGAGATGTTACACAAAATCAACATGTATAGCTGCTCGCCATGTTATGGAGGAATTTCCAAAAGAAATTTTTGTATCAAAGAACAGCATCGCAATTGCTGTAACACATGCTGGTCAGAATTTAATATGGGGGTGCTCAGCTAAAGAAGAAATGAAATCTACTATAAAGAATTCTACAATTTGGAGTGTATAAGATGTGATTATGAACAGATGCGACATTAGAAGAAAATAAGAGGGTGCACGATCTTCAACTGAGAAGAAAACAGCTCGCAGGAAGAGTGAATTATCAAAAATGAAACAGAATGGGAAAACATATGCTTCAGGGCAGTTCTAAGTACCTATAATCGGTAATTTTAAAAAGAATGTGCATGATTAGAAAGATGTATTTTTTCTGTTTTTCATTTTTGCACATGAAACTGATTCCTTGCATTTCAGTTTTGCTTTGATTTCCATGTAAGTTTGCATACATCTTCTCAAATATGATGCACAACAATTCAAGGATGTATTTTATGATTGCTTGACTCACTGGCTCACAAATAATATCTACTGAAAATCAAGGAAACTTTTAACATCAACTTCATAAAAAACATTTACCTTTATACAAATAGTATCTACTTTAATCCAATGCTTAGATTTCTTTTCACTGTACTAAACTATAAGAAAATGCCACTATAATACTTTTCTGACAAATGTGAATGTTCGTGGTAGTTTGAACCTTTTTTTTTTCGCTGATGAAAGATATTTATGTCTATTATTTGTGAAACTATTTGAACTAGGGTTTGAGCACTTGCACAGCCATTTCTCTATTTGCTCATTAATTAAATTTAGCAGTTTTGTAACAAATAGCTTTAAAAAAGCTACAAAATTCAGCCACATTGTCTCAAAGGTCAGTCACACTCTTCAAGGAACTCGAATCTACGCGAGGTGGTGGTTTGCTGCTGCAAACCGGAAAGGATCTGCAGGTGGCAAAAGCGGCACAAAAGTACAGAAAAAAAGACAGAAAGGGAAGTACAAACACACAGGACTATAAATCAGGAGAGTTCTGATATGCAAAGCATACAATTCACTGTTTCGCAGCATAATATTTTATAAATCAGTGTTCTTCTCAAAACGTCATTTTCACACATTCAAAATTTTATACGAGCCTTTTTTCTTTAACTACAGCCAACATTTCTCAGAATCTGCATAAGTATCCATTCTAATATTCTATGTGACCAAAATATGCTAACCCCAATAATCATTTTCCAAAAAAGAAAATGTTTTTTATCACAAAGTTATTAATTTTAGAGCATAAAATTTCTAACAGGCTAAAAAGTTATGATTACTCACTCAACAAAATATAGAGAACTTTCAAGACATACTGTTTTTGTACGTAATTCAAAGCTCCAATTCCAAAAATACCAACTAATTTTCTCAAATTTTGAGGCGCGTGCATCATTTTGTTTATACAAGAGATTTACAATAAAATTTATGAAATAATTCATAGCTCGCAAAGTGTTTGTTCCATTAAATTGAAATTTGGAATTCATGTTAATTTAACACAAATGCAACCACAGTAACATTTTCAGAAAACTCCATAGAGAAATATGGAAAATTCACGGTGTCCCTTAAAGGTTACACTATCGGTGAAATACACGTGAAAGACCATGATCGCGTGACAGGAAAATATCCGTGTGCTGCTCATAACAAATGCAATCAAAATAGAAAGGTCCCTGACTTCATACATATACACTGCCGTTTGTGAAAATTGCAACACCAAGAAGGAAATGCATGTATTCAATGAATTTAATACCACAGGTTAGGTACATGACAAGTAACAAATAATTTTTTTTCTCAAATCTATACATGACCTTTGAGCCCTGATATTCAGTATTTGGTATGGCCTCCATGCGCTGCAATTAGAGCTGCTACACGCCGTGACACTGAATCAAAAAGGTTCTGAATAAGTTCCTGAGGGATTTCCATCCACGCAGTTTCCATTCGAGCCCACAAATCCACGACACTGGTTACTGGAGAACCGTGACGCACCAGGTGACGACCAAACATATCCCAGGCATGTTCGATGGGCGACATGTCAGGCGAACGTGCAGGCCAGGGAAGCAATGGTACCCATCGCTCTTCGAAGAAGGCTTGTACATTCCTCGCAATATTTGGGCGGGCATTGTCTTGCTGAAATGTGGCCTGTGGAGATGCCTGAAGCAGGGGAATACCTCAGGCTCTACAACCGCCGTTAGGTACCGGTTGCTGTTCAAAGTGACCTCAATTCGTAGGAGGGGAGATCGGTTGTTGTAACCAATGGCGCTCCAAACCATCACACCTGGCGTTTGTCCGCTATGCCGCTCAACAATGCAGCCCTCCAGATTGCGCTCACCACAGTACCGCCGGACCCGTATGCGGCCATCACTGTAGGACACGTTGAAGCGCGACTCGTCCGAAAAGACTACATTTTGCCACTCAGCACCCCGGTGACGGTGTTCAAGTGCATATTGCAGTCGCAGAAGCTTGTGGTTTCTGGACAATGGAAACCGACGTAATGGCATACATGAAACCAGTCCAACCTGCAGCAGACGGCGATGAACCGTTGATGCAGACAGCAGCAGAGGCGACGAACCGGTGATGCAGACAAGTTCATACCTGCTGCAGTGCTCCAGCGTCGAGCCAACACTAGGGATGAAGCTGTACGGTCCGTTATGGTCATGCGAACAAGATGATCGTCATCCCATGCTGTGGTCATGTTCCGTGGTCCAGCACCCGCTCTTCGGTGCGTACGACCTTAATCTATCCACTGATTCCACATACGCATCACTGTCGTAGCAGCATGCCCTGTACGAGCCGAAATGTCACGGTATGACAAACCCGCTTCCCGAAGAACGATCATTTGCCCCGTTCGAACTCGCTCACATTCCGATATGGCTCCCTTTGACGTCGACGAGGCATACTGGCAATCACTTTATTGTTTGCACCTTGTTTGACAACTCTGCACCTACTACACTGGGCGCAACTCTGAACTTGTCGGACCGACACGATGGGGACTCTGCTCGCCCTACGTGTATCCCATCTCTCTGCAAACCCAATCACTTATTGCTAGCACACTCTTCTACACTTCCAGCAAGTTTGGAGTTATTCCGGAAATTCTTTCTTGGTGTTGCAATTTTCACAAACGGCAGTGTATTTTTCCATTGCCTATCGTATATGGCAGTCACTTCCTGATAAGGCATTAGACGAAAACTCCATTTCATGCATAGCAGAACTCTCAGAAAGGTATCTGGCATTCGCCGAAAAGTACGGGAACATCCAGTTTAAAATTTTGGATAGCTTTGGATTCCTAGATGATAAACTATCCAGCCTGGCTGACATGCTGGCGGATGGCGATTTCAAAATTACGAGAAACGAATATCCTGATGCAGATCATTTTAAACTTGCAACAAGCAAAGACATATTCCCCTACGACTATGTGAGTTCTACTGCGGCACTGAATAAGAGACAGCTGCCGCCAAAGGACTCGCTCTACAGCACACTGTGGGGAGAGGCGATTAGCGACGATTACAGGCATACATAAAAGTCTGGTATACCTTTAATATCCAGAATCTTGGAAAATACAGCGATCTACACTATGTGATCAAAAGTATCCGGACACCCCCCACAAACACACGTTTTTCATCTTAGTTGCATTGTGACTGGTACTCATCCGCGACCTCAGTAGTCAATTAGACATCGTGAAACAGCGGAATGGGACGCTCCGTGGAACTCACAGACTTGGAACGTGGTCAGGTGATTGGGTGTCACTTGTGTAAGAAGTCTGTACGCGAGATTTCCAAACTCCTCAACATCCCTAGGCCCACTGTTTCTGATGTGATAGTGAAGTGGAAACGTGAAGGGACATGTACAGCACAAAAGCGTACAGGCCGACCTCGTCTGTTGACTGACAGAGTACGCCGAAATTTGAAGTGGGTCGTAAAGAGTAATAGGCAGACATCTATCCAGACCATCACACAGGAATTCCAAACTGCATCAGGACACTCCAAGTAGTATGACAGTTTGGCGTGAGGTGAGAAATCTTGGATTCCATGGTCGAGCTGCTGCTCATAAGCCACATATCAAGCAGGAAAATGCCAAACGACGCCTCGCTTGGTGTAAGGAGCGTCAAAATTTACACGATTGAACAGTGGCAAAACGTTGTGTGGAGTGACGAATCACGGTACACAATGTGGCGATCCGATGGCAGGCTATTGGTATGGCGAATGCCCGGTGAACGGCATCTGCCAGCATGTGTAGTGCCAGCAGTGACATTTGGAGGTGGGGTGTTATGGTGTGGTCGTGTTTTTCCTGGAGGGGGCTTGCACCCCTTGTTGTTTTGCGTGGCACGATCACAGAGCAGACATACATTGATATTTTATACACCTTCTTGCTTCCCACTGTTGAAGAGCAATTCGGGGATGGCGATTGCATCTTTCAACACGATCGAGCTCCTGTTCATACTGCACGGGCTGTGGCGGAGAGGTTACACGACAATAACATCCCTGTAATGTAGTCCTGACTTGAATCCTATAGAACAGCTTTGGGTGTTTTGGAACGCCGACTTCGTTTCACACCTCACCGTCCTACATTGATACCTCTCCTCAGTTCCGCACTCCGTTAAGAATGGGCTGCCATTCCCCAAGAAACCTTCCAGCACCTGATTGAAAGTATGCCTGCGAGAGTGAACGCTGTCATCAAGGCTAAGGGTGGGCAACACCATATTGACTTCCAGCATTACCGATGGAGGGCGCCGCGAACTTATACGTTATTTTCAGCCAGGTGTCCGGAAACGTTTGATCACGTAGTGTGTATCTCAAGACCGATATACTCTTAGCAGAAATTTTCGAGAAGTTTCGAAATCTCTTGCTGGAAATATATGACCTCGACCCAGCGTGGTATTATACATTGCCAGGACTTCCTTTCCACGCCATGTTAAAATCGACAACGGCGAGCCTCTCCTTAATCCGTGACAAGAGTATGCTGGAATTCTTTGAGTCTGGAATTAGAGGCGGATTGTACATTGTGGTGAAGGTCTACTCTAACGCCAACAGATACATCCGAAACTTTGACCGGCACGCCCCTGTCAGGTATACATCATAATTAGACATCAATAACTTATATGGGAAAGCAATGTTATAAGAGATATCTTATGGAAATCTTCGATGGCTAACCTCGGATGAGATCAATGAAACCGATTTCATAGATTCCTGCAGATTCAAATACAGCATACGTGCTGGAGGTTGACATTGATTATCCTCCTTATACTCATGTTGTTCATAACGAGGTTCCCTTCGTCCCTTAAAGTCCGATACCACCAAACGGGCAATACAAGAAATTGCTAGTAATTGAGAATACAAGACCAAATATGTCTTGCACTAAAGTGTCATGCAGCAGTGTGTGGTACAAACTATGAGACATATTCACACAGTGGTATCGTACGACCAGTCTAACTGGTTAAAGACCTACATCGGCCTGAATACGAAGAAGAGCCCAAGAAAGGTAAAATTTCGGCCAAAACCTATGGGAAAAAATGAACAATGCCGTCTGGGAACCTTATTATGAATGTCCGTAAGTACACGAACTTTAAAATAGATACGAAATAATAACAGGCAAGGAAACTCACTGCCCGGAGACTGAATCACAGGTCGTTAATCTTCGACGAGAGCCTTGTAAGTATTCAGCTCGCCAGAGAGGAAGTACACATGTACCAACCAATCTATATTGGAGTATTAAAACTTTTAGTTGACGCAACAATATATGGCACAAATATAATTTATAGCCCAGCATCATATGCGATTTTGGAAATTCCTAAGTTTATCGTATACGATTTCTTTTGTCATGAAACCCAAATTGAATTGACTTGTTATTCAATTACATGGATACAGACATGGTCGTCTTTAAAACGAGCTCTGATATCTATAAATTCATTAAAGATAATCCAAACTATTTTGACAACTCAAATTACACAAAAGATACTGCATATGACATTCAGCAATCCAATATAAAAAGATTGGTTTGTTCAAAGAGGAATTAAGTGGCATAATTATGGAGGAGTGTATTGGATTGAAATCAAAATTATATGCATATAAATATTCTAGCCAGAAAAAAGCATAGGGCTTCACTAGAGCAGGCATGCAAAGGTGGCATTTCGACAAATATTTTAAATGTTTAAAACATCTCGGTAAGAGATATTTTACCTGGCAGAAAACCTTTCGAAGCAAAAATTACATTTCAACCATTGAAATGGATGAATTGACACTGCGGGGAGCAGATGACAAAAGGAAGCTGACAGCAGGATCATACAATACTCTCGCCTGGGTGGCATTACTCCCTTAGACCCGCTGATTGCTAGTGCTAACCTATAAATAATGTAAATTGATATATATATATATATATGAGAGTCTGTAAATTACTGTAATATATATTTACTTTGTGCCAGAACAGTGTTATTGCATATATCCTGCATTAGTGAGGGTTCCTCCCTACAACGAATAGTTAATTATTGTATTTATATACCAGATGAGTCAATTGTTCGTATCTATGCAACCGCAGTCTATAGACTAACGTGAAAACAATCACCCTTTTAGAAAACAAACTGTTATTGTAGCTCTGCCTTTCTATTCGGTACTATATGCAACCAATATTAATGATTAAAGGCCTGAATGAGAACCAAGGAGCTGCGAAAGGCTTAAAAAGACGACCTTTCATGGTCATAATGCTTGAAAGGAGGTAGAGGAATATTTTCCCGAAGAGCGAGACAGAATACATAGGTTCAGATCCACTGTGTTAGCTGCCGAATGTGGTAAAGCAAAGGATGGTTTCAGAGGTTCGAAACTAATACTTACATCAAACTGTTTTGGTTCTTTTTCTTTCTCCTTGTGTTTATTTTCCGTATTTTAGTATACTAATTTATTTATTTTTGTTATTGGCTTCCCTGTGAGCCAAAGACACAAGACTTACAATCAGATAATTGTGCATCATGTTAATCTGTACCGTATCTGGTGTTGTAAACCGTGTTACTAGCCAGGTTTTATTGTTTTAGACGCATGTCGACGCTATTAAATCTAACAGTTTTTTTCATGTTTAAACCTTATGTTTCACTTCTATTTACAAAGGAGTTGTAAATGTGTAAAGTTCACTGGTGAACAGAATAATAGTCTGTTAAAGAGCGTGGATTCCATCAACGAAGTAAATATTCAAAATGACGTCTCCTTCATAAATGTAAATTTGGGCACGTTGCCGGAGAGAGCCTCTTGCACGCTGTAATATGCGCTGTGTAATCTGCCTGTATTCTTCACGTATGAGTGCCCGTATATGATTTGGGCTTTGCGGTTCTTGAGCGTAGACAAGTTCCTTTAAATGACCCCACAACGAAAAATCCAGTGGGGTGAGATCAGGTGATTTAGGGGGTCATGCGATCGAGCCCCCTCGGCCAATAAATTGTTGCGGATGTTCTATGTAATGCTCTCCAATTAGATTCAAAACCTTTTAGAAAATGTCATGCATGTTTATATATCCTGACATAATCACAAACACTACACTTCCTTGCACCTTTCGTCTCTCTTCAATTTTGAGTATAGTTATACACGGGTCAGGAGACATTTCTTTTCACTTCTTTGGTTTCATGCGGATAGTTGAATGAAAAGTACCATTGTATTTTCTAATGATTTTGGATAAAAGGTCTAATCACTTGCATGATCGCTGGACTAAAAGCTCGCGATACGTCATATGCTTCAAGGTTCGAATTAAGAGTTCAACAGCTGCAGACTTCACATTGCTAAAGGTGCTGTAGTGGTTAATATTATACTTTAACATTAAACTTTTAAAGAACTTGTTATAAATTTATTTCCCTTTATCGCTTTGAATGTTCCGGGGTGGCGCGAATTCTTGTATATCTTCCATAGCTTTTGCAACCTTAACTCCCCCTTATCCTCTAAAGGTCTTGCATAGACCATTTTAGTGTAAAAGTTGACGACGATAAGGATGTACTTGAATTTTTGGTGACCCTTGTATACAGTATCAATTCAACCAAATCAATTTGTAGTAAATCATCGTGTCCTTTGCTGATAATTTTGCGCCCTAAAAAGTTCCTTCTCCCTGCACCGTGAAGCTCTTTGACGATACTTTGCTTGCCTTGCATGTTATAATTTTACATACTTTCAGAACTCGGATAATTTCATCAATCTCTTGAATATGACTACCACCGGCGTCTCTCGATGCAATGAGTAGCCTTAGTCTATTCACGAGCGTGTGTGGATTTCTGGAGAATACGTAGTAGACATTCCTATCGAGATTATGTCCCTTTCACGCCAGTAGTACACCTGAATGGGTATTGAGAAGCGGACCTATTATCTTCTTGTATTTATATGATTTACAAGATTTCAAACGATCCTGCCAGCTGCAGCCATTTCTATAAAGAAAAGTAATTTTCATAAATCTTAACGTAAGCTTTTAAGTCTTCGTATGCAGACATCTGGGGTATTCGCTTAAAGGTGAGCTCCTTCAAGCCTCGAGTAGGGTCATAAGTTTCATCACCTATCAATATTTGATTATTTATAAAGTGAATATCTTTATTTCCAAGCGTGTAACTATCATCCTGATATATCACGCCGTATAATGTATGAATGCGAACCTTCTCTTTTCAGCGAACTTGTAAGTAGAAATACTTGTAGATTCCTCCTCCACATCCTCAATCTTGTCATCCACCACAAGTGATTTCCGTTGAGCATCTAGAATATCCTTGAGGGGCATGGTTCCAGGTTTCAAAGCTTCGGACGTAACATGTTGAGTGTCGAACGTGAGACCTTTTAGAGTTCTCAGTTTTCCTTTAAAGCCTTCGGACATCTAGCTACAGACTTTTAAGTCTTATACTTTCACTATCCATCTTGCAAATGATGTGAAATAAGGTATTACATTTCATTTATAGCTTGCTTTCTCTTCCTTGAGTTCTCAATGTATCGACAGCCCTAGTTATCATACCGACCGAAGTTTGCAGTTGTTCAATATCAATGTTGTGCCACTGTGTACGTTTCTTGAAGGCTTCAACAAAGATTGCTGTATTACTGGCTTCTGATCGATTCCTCTAGACCTTTAAATTGCTGACTTTGTTTAGTTCGTCCATCAGGATATTTATATTTACCTCTAATGACTTGTTCATCACTGGCGCAATTAGTTTTGAGAGTATTCAGAGTCTCCGTCTTTAACCGATTGATAGCACACTCTAGATCGGAAACATGATCCATTTCTAATGTTTTTAAATTTATTCATTTTCTCATTACATAAATACGGAAGTTCTGCCTTTTCTGTCGAAATTAAACCAAATTGAGTTTTATTTATGGACGTTCTTTAACTACTATGGTTGTTAGCGTCCATTCTATATTGGGCGTGAAAGGCCAGAAATTTTCAAAGAGGCCTCTTTATGAGACTTGGGGTTCTTTTACGTGCCGTAAATCTACAACAAGGGGCTACCGGCTTTACTTCCCTTCCGAAGGAAGCCCTGCTAGGGATTTTTACGCCCGAAAAAATCCATCGCATTCCGCCGGGTTTGAACCCGCAACTTCGGAAACTATAGTTTAGCATGGTACCCCTAGACCACGGAGGACGTTTTCTCTACCAAGTCTCCCCAGGCGATGAATAGAATCCATTAGAGAATCCGTCGTTTGTTTTGCAGAACTTGCTAGAGTATCCACTTCATTCATAGTCGTGTTCAAATTTCCTGTAGTGACCTGCAGCTTCTTAGCTATTTGCGTTTCGACTTCATTTGGCAAGTTTTTCTTTAACTGCTGTATATCGCTTTTGAGAGTATTCAAAGCCTCTGTCTCTAATTGACTGATTGCACCATCTAGAGTTGAAACTTGCTTCATCGTTAATTTTTCCAAATTATTAATTTCCTGGCTACGTTTATTCTGAAGGCTCGATTTCTCTCTGTCCAACGTCTCTTGACAGTTGTTTAATAGACGCCATCCCAAAGTCTGACGTTTCTTTAGTTGAATTTGTTAAAGCATCCACCGTATTCTTCGTTTTACTCAAATTTGCTGTGATGCTTTGCAGTTTGTCTCTTTGCATTCCGATTTCCTTTGACAAGTATTTCCTTAACTGCTGTCGCATTTAGTTGAAATTCTTAATAATCATGCCTCTAGCATACCTTTTATTTACAGCATCCATATCTGCATGAGGATCTCCAATCTCAACGATTCTTTTTACCAAATTAAATGCTACCATTGCCATCTATCTGCTGCATACGGGAAACGATATTTGCGGTGATGAACGTCCTATTCGCCACATCGTTATCGTGAACCGGATCTAGTAGCCTAACTCTGTCAATCACGATATTATTTTCCTGATATCTCTTGAGAATATATCTCGAAATCATTTCATCGATTAGTCTTAACCATAACCTCACCTTTATTGGCATTTTGCAGGAGAGACCAAGCATCTATTTTCGTGTGTGTCCACATAATTCTTATTGAATCTACCATTATCATCTTCAGGAGGTGAATATTGCGCAACCTCTCGCTCTTGAATTGGAATTTTCCTTTGCCATCGAACCTGTCGATACTCATGCTTAACTACGAATGACCGTTTCTTTTTACATAATATACAGGATGCTCCGAAGCTACTCGTTCAAATTAATACAGGTGATAGAGAACATCAAAACAAATATATTTCGATAAGGAACATATGGTCCCTGACGGCAATTTCTGATGCTAGGGACGATTTACACAGAAGGTAGCTTAGCATGCCATTACAGCAGTGACGTACACAGGAGCTGCTCGAATGCGCGACCATTGACATGTATGCACGCAGTACATCTTCGGACCACTGATTGTCGTGTCTGTTCGAAGACTCCAGGCATGTTCGCAATGGTACCAGCAGCGATGGCAATTTTGGCAATGAGGTATTCTGTTTCCACATCGCATTCATATACTAGTTGCTTCATATGCCCCCAGAGGAAGAAATCCAGACACGTGGGGTAAGGTAGGTCACCTTACCTCACGTGTCTGGATTTCTTCCTCTGGGGGTAGCGAGGCCAAAGGGACACCTCGCCCGATCCATCGATTCCTGAAGGTAGCTCTCAGATGATTATTCACAGCAATGCTGAAATGGGCTAGCGCCCCATTGTACCTCGAAGTACACCCTTTGTCTAACATTCAGAGGTACATCCTCCAGCAGTTCTGGCAACAAATGTTCCACGAAAATGCGATAGCTCCAACCGTTGAGGCGGAATGGAAGAATGTATGCTCCAATCAATCTATCACCGAGAATGCCGTGTTTCCAAGCAGACCTCAGAGCCAACCGTTCGTACACAGAGCAGGTTTGAATGTCAGTACACATTCCCAGTTAGCACCACTCCTCACACACAATTCCCTAACAATACAAGTTGACTTCAGAGACCACATGTTCCTTATCGAAATATACTTGTTTTGACGCTCTCTACCACCTGTATTAATTTGAACCAGTACTTTCGCAGCACCTGTATACCTCAAATCCATTGCTATATCGTCCGTTATTCATGTGAAATCCAGGAACTATCACAAGGGGGGTTCCTTCTGATACACTCTCCCAGTTTTACGCAGGTCTCTAAATTCACTGTAGCTCATGTAGGCGTTTACATAATCTTCATAAATATCCTTCAAGCTTAAATCATCTTGCCTGAAGAGTGTAATCGTATTTATTTCACCTCTATACCGTCAACTTTTCCAAGTGCTTTAATCAGGTATCGACACTTTGGCTGATAAGACTTTGAATAAATATACATGTTTTCAAAACTAGTCCATTCTTATGAAGCAGCATACTGAGTAATACATTCGTTTTCCCTGCACTGGAACTTCCTAAAATAAGAGCTCTGACATTAGAAGGAAACAACTTTCCATGGCGGTTACACCTAAACTCACTTTCAAAGTTTAATGCCTGGATAGGTAGAGAACACTGTTGCTTAACAAGCTCCATGTTTACAACATATAAAATAAGTACACAGTGTTTATATACGATTGGAAAAGGATAGGTTAGGTTAGGTTAGACGTCAAATGAAATATATAAAAGGACACTGCATCTATGTAGTCAATTAGTATATCATGGGAGCTAAGAGTGTGAGTTAGTTACATCATAAGCGCGACTCTGGAATAATTAATTCAATTATTAATTTGCTCCCATTTGAAGCTCACTTGCTTGGATGAGTCATTCTGGATCAAACCGAACACACATTAAACACCACTTTCTCTTAATTTTCTGAATTTTAGTTTACGTGTTCCACACAAAATAAATGGACACGCATTTTATAGTTTGCGGAAGATCAATGTATTTTAGGATTTACAAGGTCTTAACATTTTTCTTATACGCGCACAACGTTACATAAAAGCAATTTATTCTCGGAACACAGAATCGTCAGGGATAAGAATTGGGTCAGGGATAATGGTCAGGCTAAAATCATTTTGTAAATACAAACATTGTGTTTTCCAACATTCAAATTACTGTTTTTCGGAGTAAAAAACAATCACTATTTTAAGTATGAATATTTTAAACCGTCAACACCACATTTCACAAAAACACACACACACACACACACACACACACACAAGGAATCTGTGATGTATTTGTTTTAAACTTGTCAATGTCTGCATGGGATCTTTCTTAGAAGTACGCTTTTAAACAGTTTATGCTGGCGCATAGGATTTTAGAACATAAGAGACTGCTTGCTGGCAGAGCTTCACACCGCAGCAGCAGCACATTGGCCAATGCATTGCGCAGTACGAACGTGATACGCTGTCACTTCCGGTGCGCGATGTAACTTTGCAACTGCAATCTAATAATCTATGAAGTCTTTCTTCGCTGTTTCATTTTAAATGTAACTTTGTCTTAAACTTTTTGAGTTAGAAGTTCATTTTTAGCTCTGTGGTTTATGAAAGTGCATAATGAGCGAACTTAAGAAACGGAGGAATGACTATTGCTTCAATCCATTTAATGTTCCCAAGCATAACACAAGGCAGAAATTATTCAGCTTGGTTATCCACAATATGCTTACAAACTTAAAAACTTTGTGATGCATATCGAAAAAATTTCCGAACTACCAACCACTCATAACAGTGATTGTGAGTTACAAAGTACAAATGCCGTGAATAATATAGAACTGGTTTTGAATATATGACTATTTTGAGGCAAGACACAGCAACACGAAAGCGATCCCTGATAAATTTGAGCTAAATTCATTTATTCTAAAAACCTATAATGCAATAATAATCATATGGTATTCATTTGAGCCTGAAGGGATAAAAGTGCCCATTGAAATTGTAATTAAGCTGCCTGTCATAGGATAAGATTGAAAGTTCGAATGTTTCTCAACTGTACGCCAAATTTAAGTTACGTGTGAACAAACTAGTGCAACTCTAGTGCTGTGAACAATTGACAAGGCATCCATTCTTCTTCTCCTTCTTCTTCTTCTTCTGCTGCTACTCTCCAGCCGCGCCACGCTGGAATCCCGCTACCAAAGCTTTATAAGTTATTTTATTTAAAATTAGCTATACAGGATCCCATCTATGTTTTATAAAAATATATACAAACGACTACAAGGAACTTGCGAGTTAATAGGTTTATATAGTTTTTAAATGTTTGGATTTTAAAATTTGATGTAATAATTAATGGTACCAATCATAATAAATATTTAGTAAAAGATCATACATATTAAGCTTTGCATTGCAATTTATAACAATTTTATCACTTACAGCCTGGAAGATATAAGAGATATTGCGTATAAAGTTTGCGCAATATTTTTAAGACATTGTGATTTAAAAAAATAGGAATATAAAACACGATTCACTTTTTTTGTAATCCATGGACAAACTCTGAAGCAAATCGGAGACATGATGGTCAAATTTTGTGAAAGTTTGTGCGGCTTGAAGTGGAATGACTCAGATATTGCGGGCCCGGTACTAAGTTGGAAAAACGACTGCAAAGAGAAAACCCAGGGAATTAATCAACTAGACGAAGTCTGTAAACAACACGATATTGCATACGCTCAAAATAAGGATACCTCTTCGAGACACTCGGCAGATAAGATTCTTGCAGAGGAGACAAGGAAGCGCGTTCATTTATCAGACTTTGGGTAAAAGGTCCGCGTCGAGGATAGTGGCTGCAATCATGAAAGCTAAGGTTGCGGTGGGAGCTGGAAAGAACAAGAAGAGAGGAGGTTTCTTACCCTTGATACCCATAATTGCTGCTTTAGGTACCGCGGCTGAAGGAGCTGCTCAAATAGCCTCTGCAGCAGACAACAGCGGAAACCGCTAGGCATAACAAGCAAAGGAGGCTAAAGCGAAGGGACTCCGAAAGGGTAGGAATAAGAAGAAAAATAAAGGAGGTAATTTACCAATGGTGCCTCTGATGATGCATTTAGCTGCTGCTTCTAAAATTGCCAGGAACTTAAAACAAATGAAAGGATCTGAAGGTAATGATTTAAAGAGGAAGTAAAAAAAACTATGGAAGAAGACTACATATACAGGAGCAAGCCCCGAGTAACATCGATATTGAAATGTATGATAAACGTTTAAAAGCTCCATATTTTAGAGGTGTATATATGACTGACAAACTACTTTAAAGCCTCGTTCCAAAGAGAGGATTATCGTTAATCTCGACACCCCAGATGAGAGAACGCACTAGGTTGCTACAAGGAAAGATGATGTGGCATACTACTTTGATAGTTTTGGCGACTTGAAACCTCCTCCCAAATAGAGAAATATCTACAAGGTGTTAAAATCTTCTACAATATACGGATATATCAAAATTTCGATTCAGTCCTCTGTGGACAATTGTGTCTGCAATTCCTGTTACTCTAAGCGCTGCTACATTGACAGGATGAGTTATACAATTACAGTGAGCGGATCAGACGCTATTATTTTGACCTATGTAAGCCCTCCTCTAGATATAGATCCTTCAGGCCATTATGAGATTGCTCTCTTGACTTTCGAAACATTCAACTCAATACCAAACAGGGATGAAAGTAATAATCGATTTCATTATATTCATAATGGCAATCCTGAAAACATCGTCATTCCTCATGGAACCTACCAGATTGCTGCCATCAGTGCATTTCTAAAGGATAAACTAGTGGAAGGCGAAGTCTTCATAACACCTAATAATAATACGATGAAGGCTGAAATTAAATGCCCTTATACAATACTTTTCTCAGGACAGATCTATAGGCTTACTTCCAAAATTTGCCGACACTAAAATAATACCTGCAGGAGAAGTATCTAATCTGACGATCTTGCGAATATATTTAAAGTGAGTATCATACGCATGGACTGCAGGACTGCAACAGTTTCTTTCATTGACGGAAAAAGTGGACATACGCTCTACGAGTTTTTCCCTTCTGTTCCGCCAGGATATCAAATCTCTCAAGAGCCGCCGAAACCGATATATCTAAAGTCATAGATGCAAACTATATCGATCACTCGCTATTGGAGTGGTAGACTAACACGGCAAGGCGATAAACTTCATAAACAAAGTTATGACTGCAAGACACCACATAAGACATAATGGCAATACATTTTAAAAGGAATCTCAAATACTATAATAGGCTTCGTATGGCACGTTTGAGGTGTACTAGTTCTCCAACCCTCAAAGAGTTAACATATACTAACCCAAGGTTCCTCGAGAGCCTAGGCTACACAGTGCTATAATGAATATCTTAAACGCCACCGAGGTTCCATCCTTTGATGACAAGATCACCAAGGAGGAGCATCATGTTTTTCTACTATAAAACGCATCCGCTCTGATGGAAATAATGAAACTAGAATACCCTGCCCAGCTGAAGATTCGTACACGCTGCTTAATAGAAGTTATCATTACATCGGTGCTCTCAGATGGAACTCTTACTCCGGCGAAGCTCTCCAATAATGCCATAGCTTCATGTTCGATGAAATTTGTCTAGATATGAAAGCTACAACTAAAGACAGAATGAGGAATGCTGGGATTACTACAACTGTACGTAACTATGTGGCTCTCAACC
This sequence comes from Deroplatys truncata, assembly GCA_030765065.1. Lineage (NCBI taxonomy): Eukaryota > Metazoa > Arthropoda > Insecta > Mantodea > Mantidae > Deroplatys > Deroplatys truncata. The sequence continues at coordinate 216,198,565 of CM060990.1, forward strand.
CGATGGAGACGAATCGTTTGCTGAATGGCAGATAGACTTATCCTGATGAGGTGGTGGATATAGTGGATGCAGCGAATGAGGTTTTCAATGCTATAGTCCAGCCATGGCGAAACACTGCTTCGCGAGTTGATTTGCGCTTCAGTTGACTCGCGCACTACCCTGCGTAGCTTCTCCCACTCCTCCTACTACTCATGTCATTGTGGTCAGTACTACGTCAAACAGTGGCGGCTAGCAATGCCGCTTGCAAAGCAAAGTTTGAAGAGCAGAAAATTTCATGGAATGGGAGGATAAGTTCTTCGTTAAGGATGGTGACAATGCAAAATGTTTAATATGTCCCAAAGCATTACGCAGATTATGGAAATTTAACATGAAACGCCATCACAGTGCTTATCATTCTGAATATGCCAAGTAACAAGGTAAGTTGTGTCTGCAATTATTATTATGATTATTACTATTATTATTAAGCATTTTATTTAATGATACTTTAATTCTTATGTAAGCTACAGGTCAGATTGCTAATTTTCAATGTTCACAGGACGCGAAAGAACGCAAGAAATTTTGAAATTGATAGAAAACAATGGACCTAAACCAACTACAAAGACTCAAACCATGGCAGAAGAAAGAAATCGCGCTAGTTATATTGTAGCCTGGGAAATTACAAAGGCCTTAAGGCATTTCAGGAAGGAGAATTTATTTAAACATGTTTAATAAAAATTGCTGGGATTATATGTCAAGAGGTCCATAATTTCGAGTGTTTACATATTTTACGACAAACTATTGCAAAGTAAGTTGAAGTGCTTTTTGCCGACTTAATAAGACAGATGGACTTGAAAATGACTGACTTTGTGAAGTTTTCTCTTACACCGGATGAGAGTACAGATGTAACACACCCCAGTTGGCCATTTTCATTCGAGGTGTTGATAAGGAGCTAAATGTTGAAGAGTATCTACTCGACTTAGTCCCACTAAAAGGCAGTACTACTGGCAAGGAGATATTTAAAGCTCTTAAAATTAGTATTGAAGGACATTGTTTACAGTGGTCAAAATTAGTATCAGACGGAGCAAAGGCCATAGTTGGAGAAAAAGTGGGTTGATTGGCAGGTTAAAACATTTTTTTCAGTGATAAATGTATTTCGAGCAATTTTTATGCTTGACATTGTTGCATCAAGAAGCACTTTGTGCCAAGTCAGTTACACTACAATAGTGATCGATTGTGTTGTGAACAAACTAAAAGGAAGTGCTTTGAAACACCGACAGTTTCGAAATACGTATACTTAAAAATATGGGAGAATCATTTTAAGATATTAAGTATTTGTGTGATGTTAGATGGCTTAGCAGAGGTGCAATGTTACGTCGGTTCTTCGATCAAGAGATGCATTCGCCGGATTCATGAAAGAAAGGCCAATTTATTTTAGCTTTACATTTACATTATTCTCATATGCTTTAACGCCATTTTATTGTAATTTTATTGTTTCCTTATTTTAGGGAATGGAAATTTAGGAAATAAATAACGAGGTCTGGGTCTGTGACTTAGCTTTCTTATGTAATATATGTGCGCACTTAAACAAGCTGAATACTACATTTCAATGACTCAATCAAAATAATGTTGATAAGTACAGTTCAGTGCAGGCGTCCGTAAACACACTTTCACTCTGGGTAGATCACTTGAAAGAGCGGCAGGTGTACTATTTTCCACGTTGAAATCCCCTTTCAAATTTCTCCTCTGATAAATTCAGTATTTACATTAGTATTTATCTTAACACGTAAAAGTGAATTTTTGATCTCAGATTTCGTGATTTCAGGGTTTTGAAATGATATATCGGTGTATGTCTATCCATTAAACATACACGTAAGAACGGCGAGAATCAATCTGCAAGAGGAGCTGATTTATTTACAGTCTGACGAAATCATGAAAGTCAGATGGAAGGATTTAATAGGAGTGGAATGTTTTAAAATCTTATACGACAATAAATATCCGAAGCTTCAATCATATGCAATTTCCATGGAAACAATGTTTGGTACAACGTACATCTGTGAATAATTCTTTTTCATGATTAAATTAGTAAAAAGCAAATGCAGATCCCGACTGACGAACGAACATCTTCATGGCCAGTTACGTCTAGCTGTAAACAACATAATTCCCGATTTCGAATCTCTCATTGCAAACGACATCGCGGAAGCTTAATTTACTTTAAATACAGAGTACAGGACGCCACTGAATCAGTTCGTTCTTTACCACTACCCCGCCCGCCTTCCAAATTCTCCCCCTTCCATAGCTTTGTTATCCAGGTTGTATCAAGGTGCCTCGGGGCAAGCTTACAGTCTCACCATGCCTGCTATAGTCCTTTGTCGATGCTCCTAGGATTTGCTGATGGTCACAAGCGGCTCATAGTCAACAGCAAGTTTAAATTGGTTCTGATAAGATCCAAAGATTCTAAAAATTGTGTCCGGGCCTCAGATGGAGAGAAATCTAATATTAGGCTCACCAGAATCGAATGGAGGATCCGGTATTTCACCTTTTCGTAGCTGAAGAGGTTCACGTTCTCATAATTGTAATGATGATGATATGCGGTTTAAGGGCGCTAAACTGCTAAGGTCATCAGCGCCCTTACAATGTATAAAATATAAAGTCAAAATATAAAAGACGGGTAAAAGAACCGCATAATTAAAAAACGGGACACAAACCCGCGATGTCCAAAAAGCTAAAAATAACAATAATACAACAATAACAACAATACAAATATCCGAAAAACCAACACACTAAAACCATAGGCAATTAAAGATTAAAACGTGTCAAGAACTGTAGAATGCGAGGGACATGAGCGCCATATGTCCACTGGGGAGTAGAGTCCCTATTAAAACATACAGAATAAAATAACAAAGCTAAAGGACGCTCAACGCATCAAATGCGCAGATTAAAATCACTGTCACTAATAAAACGTAAAACACATTCTACAATACGCGCGTCGTCCGCCAAAACGTTGGCTATGCCAACTGGCAGACCAACACGAAAGCGCAATGGAGCTAAAACCTGACACTCTTCTAAAATGTGACGCACCGTTAAGGGCACATCACGCTGCTCACAGAGTGGAGCGGGATCACCACTAAGCAGATACCTATGACTAAACAGACAATGTTCAATCCGTAAACGAGCTAAAATTACATCTTCCCGACGACACGAACGAGAAGAGGTACCCCAGAGTAACGGGAGAGGCTTAACCTCCCGTAACTTGTTCCCTCGGAGGGCCGTCCACTCATCCCTCCAAAGCAGGAGGATGCGGCTACGTAAAATAACAAACAAATCTGTGGAGGGAACAACAGAAGTAAAAGAACTGGGTAATAAAATCGCCGATTTGGCAGCGGATTCGGCAGACTCGTTACCTGAGATGCCCACATAACCTGGAATCCACATGAAGGAGACGCCGATGCCAGAGACACCAAGCGAGTGGAGCAGGTCATGTATGCGCTGTACGAGTGGGTGGTAATGGTACAGCGCGTTAATACTCTGAAGGGCACTCAGAGAGTCCGTACAAATAACACAGTGCCGCAAGCCGTGCCGCTGAATGTATAAAACAGATTGATAAATGCTAAGAAGTTCGGCGTTAAAAATTGAACACTGTCCAGGTAAACGAAAAGTAAAACTACATTGACCAAAACCAAAGTCACATCCAACTCCAGCATGTCTTAGATCCATCGGTAAAAATAAAATGAAAATCCCCGAATTGCGCCCGGACTTCTAAAAAAGCCGATCTAAAGACTGAAGAAGGGGTCCTCGGCATCGACGTAAGCCCAAGGTGACAGTGGGCCTCAGCGCGCAACCATGGAGGAAAAATCGTTTCCCCCCTGGGAAGAGCCGGCGCTGGCGTAACGTCCAAATGCCGAAGGAGTTGTCGAAATCGAACCCCTGTAGGTAGTAATGCAGAGGAGCTAACGAAATATTGTCGATCAAGCGAATCCTCGTAAAATAAATCGAAGGACGGGTGGTTAGGCAAGCTTCAGAGCCGACAAGCATAGCTGCACAAAAGGATATCACGCCGGAAGGACAGCGGAGGCTCTGCAGCTTGTGCGTACAAACTGGGTACAGGGCTAGTTGGAAAAGCCCCTGTAGCGACTCTTATGCCACGATGGTGAATGGCATTCAATCGACGTAACACAGATGGACGTGCCGACGAATAAACAATACACCCGTAATCAAGCTTGGATCGGACCAAAGAGCGATAAAGGCGAAGAAGGACGGTCCGATCAGCTCCCCAGGAGGTGCCACTTAAAACATGTAAAACATTAAGAGAACGGACACACTTTGCTTTTAAAAACGAAATATGCGAAATCCAGCTCAGCTTTCTATCAAATATCAACCCCAAAAATTTCGCCTCGTCTGCAAAGGGAAGTATCCCGGGCCCAAGATGGAGAGAGGGCGGAGGGAAAGCCTTCCGGTACCAGAAATTGATACAGACGGATTTCTCGGCGGAGAAATTAAAGCCGTTGACGTTACTCCAGGCGTAGAGACGCTCGTTACAGCTCTGGAGACGTCGTTCGAGTAGACAGGTCCGCTGTGAACTGCAATAAATGGAAAAACCGTCAACAAAAAGGGACGATGAAATGCCAGGTGGAATACAATCAACAATGGGGTTGATAGCAATTGCAAAAAGTGTGACACTGAGTACAGAGCCCTGCGGTACTCCGTTCTCTTGAATAAAACTAGATAAAACCGAGCCCACACGTACACGAAAAATGCGGTCCGTCATAAATTCCCGAAGAAATATGGGAAGACGACCGCGGATATTCCATGCGTGAAGTGTACGTAAAATGCCGCCCCTCCAACAAGTGTCATAAGCTTTCTCCAGGTCAAAAAACACAGCCACGGTTTGACACTTTCTCAGAAATCCATTCATAATGCGCGTCGATAGGGACACCAGGTGGTCGACGGTAGAGCGATATCGACGAAATCCGCACTGAGCGTTCGCTAGAAGTTTCTGAGACTCAAGCCACCATGTCAACCGCCCGTTGATCATGCGCTCCATCACCTTGCAAATGCAACTGGTGAGGGAGACAGGGCGGTAGCTGGAACCTTCCCAGGCTTAAGTATAGGGACAATGGTGGCTTCGCGCCAAACGGAAGGAAAAAAGCCGTCTTGCCAAATACGGTTCTAGACCTGTAACAGAAAGAGTTTACTGTCGGCTGAAATGTGCTTTAACATCAGGACATGAATGCCGTCTGGGCCAGGAGCGGAGTGCCTAGAGCAATGAAGAGCGTGCTCCAGATCCCTCATTGTGAAAAGTTCATTATAACTCATTATTAGCAGACCGAAAATTAAAGGTGTCGGAATCAAGCCGGTCTTTGATAGAGCGAAAGCCGGCGGAATAATGGTCTGAACTGGATACCGCCTCAAAGGCAGCACCCAGAGTGTTAGCGACGGCAGCCGGATCCACTATAGTGGCATTGGAAACCTGAAGGCCAGAAACAGTACAATGCGACACTTTACCTGAGAAGCGACGAAGTTTATCCCAAACAACAGATGAAGGCGTAAAGCGATTAAAAGACTCGACAAAACGAGTCCACGACGCCTTCTTGCAATCCTGAATAATGCGACGAGCCCTGGCGCGCGATTGTTTAAAAGTCACCAAATTATGAAGTGTAGGGTGTCGCCGAAACACCCTAAATGCAGTCCTACGGGCACGAACGGCGTCCCGACAATCGTCGTTCCACCACGGAACAGGCGGTCGCCGAGGTTGAGAGGATGAACGGGGAATTGCGCGTTCGGCGGCAGAGAAAATCGTAGACGTAAGGTGCTGCACTAGTTGGTTAATGTCGGCGAAGGGGTGATCGTAAAAATGCACGAGGCTGGAATACAAGCTCCAGTCGGCTTTTGTGAATATCCAGGTAGGTACCCTGGCATGCTGTACGTGGTGTGACAGAAGAGAAACCATGCAGGGGTAATGGTCGCTGGAGTAGGTGTCAGCGACGTCGTTCCACTGAAGACGACTAGCAAGCTGGAGTGAGCAAATGGCAAGATCCAGGTGAGAGAATTTACCAGAAGAATCAGAAATAAAAGTAGGTGCACCTGTATTGAGGATGGAAAGATTGAACTGGTAAGAAATGTCGGAAAGAAGGGTTCCCCTCGCACAAGCCCTTGGCGAACCCCACAGTGGGTGATGGGCATTAAAATCTCCCAACAGAAGAAATGGTGTTGGGAGAACGGACAGGAGAGCTCGAATGTCCGCGGGAGCGAGGGGAGACGATGGAGGTAAATACACAGAGCAAACAGAGAACAAAAAGCCGGGTAAGTGAAGGCGAACGGCAGCAGCTTGCAAGTCGGATGTAAGTGTGATAGTTTGAAAAAGAACGTCGTTACGCACCAAAATCATGACACCACTATGAGCAGGAGTACCCTCCTCCGGTTCAAGGTCGTAGCGAACCGGAGTATATCCTCGGAGATCAAAAGGATCATGAGGGCGAAGCTTGGTCTCCTGCAAACAAACGACCATAGGTGAATGGGAACGCAATAAAAGTTGCAGTTCCGCCCTATGCGATCGTACACCACGTACATTCCAGGTCAGGATAGCCATTAAGAAAAAGGGATAAACTGTCTACTTAGAAGGGCGGTTTAAAATTACCTTTGGTTTAACCTTTGGGCTCGGGCTTTTGGTATGGAGTTGGTCAGACTCCATAGCCTCCTCGAAGGGATGGCCCACGCGCTCAGAGCCAGAAACCGATTCAAGCGCCGTGAATCGGTTTTGGGTGGATATGGGTGAGGGGGGCCGATGAGCGCGGCTTGTCCCAGGAGCTTCCTGGGACTGCGACTTCCGAGGAGGAGAAGGTGAACTTTTCCTACCGCGCGCACGCGGAGGGTCCTTCAGAAAATCTTCCCTACGAAGTTTCTGCTTGGATTTCTTTTCAGCGGCTTGCGACTTCATTGACTTTGGAGCAGGTTTATAGGGCTTGGTAACAGTAGTTTTAATGAACGGCCGGGTGGTCGTGGCGGTTAATGTAGTCATGGTCCAGGTCTGAGTTTCGGCATCTATTCGTGGTACTGGCGAGGCAACAACAGAACTAAATGTGCCAGATCGCAGGAGTGAAGATTGGCGCGCATGATAACGCCTCCGTGCTTCAGCGAAGGAGAGTTTTTCCTTTACCCGGATCTCCTGGATCGCCTTCTCGTTCAAGTACCGCGGACAGTCGGCAAACGACGCAGAATGAGACCTTTTACAATTAACGCAGACGGGGGCTGTTGAATAGGCACCTTCGTGTGAGGGCTGGCTACATGTTGCACAGATGTTAACGGCACTCTTACATGAGACTTGCGTATGCCCAAAACGTTGGCATTTAAAACAACGCAGAGGTCTAAGAATATAAGGCCTCACAGAAATCCGTTCGTACCCTGCGGAAATGCTCGTGGGCAAATCGACGCCATCAAATGTTAGAAACAGGGTACGAGTCGGTACCAATACGCCGTCGCGTTTGGCCTGCACTCGATGCACCGCTGTCACCTTTTGATCGGATAGATATTCGACTAGATCCTCGTCCAATATACCATCGAGGCTATGCGTGGTAACAACGCCCCGACAGGAATTCAATGTGCGGTGCTTCTCAACACGGATAGGATGACCGTGGAGAAGCGTAGCACGCAACAAGGTTTTACTTTGCTGATCGGACTTAGTTTGGGTCAATAAGAACCATTCCGTAGACGAGTGCAGGATTGAACCGCAACAGCAATAGCATCTATGCCTTTCTGAATTACAAAAGGGTTCACCTTTTGTCCTTCTTCTGTTCTTGAAATGACTAAGTAACAACCAGATGTCGGCGGTGCTACTTCTGTTACAATAGTTTTTCGGCGCTTGTTTGTATTAATGGAGAAAGGGTGCTCCATAGCGAAATAAATCCTCCACCATTGCAACCGTCTCCGACCTCGGGCTCTGACTTCCCGGGCGTTACCCCGGCTTGGGTGAGTGCCCTATCTATACCAAACTCACCCCAGGGTCACACCTCCCAGAACATAGACAGAGGGACCCAATCGCCGTCAGAAGTCAGCAGCTCATACAATGCCCCCCCCGCGGGACTGCAGTTGAACAGCGTATACGAACACATACCCTACATGACGACCCCGGGTGGTGGGGATGACGCCATTACCCACTCACCCAGCTGCGCACCTCGTACGCGGGTATCCGTCAGGCTGTGTCCACGGAGGATTAACATAAAGGTTAAAAGAAACTAAAAGTGTGTGGGGGTTTCGGACTCAAGGTAGGCCGGCGAAGAAGTAAAAGAGATGTGTAAATGTATGGACGTGGGGCGAAATGTTCGGAAATTGAAGAGAAGTAAGAAACGAGGCGAGGGGCGACATGTAATGAAATGCCCAGAACGCACGAGAGCCTACCTTGAGTTCCCCGGTCACGAGAACGATTCCACCTCTACCGGACGGGGATGAATGGGCGAAAATGGCTATGAATGGCTCGGGTACCCCGGGTGCGCCTAACCCGTACTCACAAAAGGTGAGCCCCTGGGGGGCCATAATTGTAAAGGCTGATAGGCAACTACATATCGCATTTCGTTATTGTAAAGGCTGATAGACCTCTACATATAGCATTTTCTTCCATGGATCCTAACACCCAGCCTGCTACACCATAGACGTGGAATGTAGCAACAACATCGAAGCTTGAGAAGTCTCGCTTCGTCATAGTGGGAGCACAGACTATAAGACTGGGCGATTATAGCAAGATTAGCTCAGTTTGATCACTGCAACATTACTGATTCGAGATTATTCCTCGATAGTGAATGCTACCCCTACCATGATTTGAACTTCGACATTACCCTCTTTCAAAGTGAAAGGATTTTCTTGAGTGTGAACCATTATTTGTGATAGACTGTTCCAATCAAAACGAGGAGGCTATAGATAGAGGTGTCATCAGAATCGAGATTCAAGCAATTTCTAAAATCCCACCGCAGACGTCGCTGCATTGCCTGATTCTAAATGCAAAGTGTTTACACACAAACCTCATTCCCATGTGATACGAACAATTAGATAATTGTTTCTGTAAGACAAACAGAATCGTATTAATATTTGGATGTGGATGTATGGCCATTTGTGAAGAATTGCATTAAGATATTTTTAACTTAATAAACTGAGTTTATATAACACACCTTTATTGTTCTTATTTTACATTTTAAGCATTTCCTTCTCCCCGTCCTACTCCCTGAAAAAACAGATGCTCCTGATTTGCAGAATTCATTTAAATTATTCAAATGTCTTTCAATATAAAGTAATAGACGTTTTCGATTTCCTAAAGCACCAATGTTTAAAGATGTTACATTATCATTTAAACAAGTATTTATGAAATGAATTGAATTGCGGAGACGTACAATGATATTGTATGCATAAATTACGTTGTCACAATATTTTACACACGCAAACATTTTTCTTTTTATAGGTAATGTTCAATCAGGAATGTTTATGGATATGATCACCCAGTCTGATTTTGCAATATAAGCAAATTAATTATCACTTTTACATTTTATGTAGAGGGAGGGAGTGCCGTAGTATAGTCCAATGTTCGCGTTGTGCAATGGGAATATGTCGATGTCGTCAAGCATGAAGAGTCCATTCTCTGCTGGCAGCTGTTAGGCATCTTAAACGAATAAGACGACCACGTGACCGGCGTTAAGCGGTCTCCTCTTACACGAGTGCTTCTGCCTTTTCTGAACTGTCTCGTTCTTCCTCTTCTTTCCCCTTCTCGTGTAGTCCTGTAACAAGTTAGAAATAATCTTAGATTGATGCTAAAAATACATTCTCATGCGCTTGAAAGAGAAATACGTGTATTAGAGAATTCCTTTCACATGCTAAAGCAAACAAAACGTATGATTAAGGAGTGACATACGCACACTGACTGTATCTGCGGAGAGGAATCTGGAGTCTTATTTATTCACTCCTCAACACGCCAAACTTTCTCATCAGGAGCAATACCATCAGACACTGAAACGGCATCCTCCTCCATAGGCAGAGTATCTAGCCCTGCAATTGAGTATTCCAACATATCCACGTCATGACTTTTAGGGTCCAGCTCCTTTACTGGCGCGGGGTTACTAGTTCACTCATTCTCAGGGTGTAAAAAATAAGTTTCAGATTAGACACATGGGAATAAACGGATATGTAATTATCTTAGTATTTCTGCTACTTACTCAAGCTGCCTCTTCCTGTGCTGATAGACGTCACAATTTTCCTTGCATAGGAAGAAAAATGTCATGCGATCGTGCTGTGCTGAATTAGCGCATGATACAGAATGTAGGTATCCATCGCATGATTCTGTATCGCATTCGGACAAGTGCTTTGCTACAAGCACGTCATTTTCCTCGGTGTCGCTAGGATGTTGGCCCACCATAGGATCTTCTCTGAAAGAATGAAAGGATTTAAAAAAAGATTTTATTTAAAATTAGGCGTTCTTAATGCATTAAGGAAAAATATTACTTACGCATTCTCTCTTCGATAAACTGCACAATTCTCTGTACACACATCCAATGCAGACATCTAATCGTGATACGACGGCTGATTACATAATATTGTATGCATTAAGCCGTTGCAAGTTTCGTTATGAAAATATATATCATGGTGAGAATCCTCCCCGCACTAGCTCCAGTAATCGTGCTGATCCGATTTACGTGTAGCGTTATCACTCGCAATTTCGAATATCGCTGAATGATGATGTCTCAACAGTAAATGATTGCGATGAGGAAGATTGGTTCTTATATACACAGCAAGCTCTTTACCCGTTATTGAGGTCATGTCTCGGTGGTGAAGTAGGGGTAGACTGCAGGTTTGAACTTGTCACTGACATCCCCGACAGACAGGCGCCAGGCACCGATTCTCGGTTGCAAAGGCGAGAGGTTGCTGAACAGGTTCTAACACGTTATTCACGTTAGCGACATACAGGCGCCAGCTAGTTTGCAAGCCAGAACTTGTTAATCTTAAACCATGCAAGGGAAGGCTCTCGCGCCAGTGATCATCGGGCTAATATTGCGATCGATGTCTAGCAAAATCCTAGCTTCTCTGAGGCCATCGGTTCGATTCTTTGCACGAGAATTCAATCACCAGTTAAAGATGGATTCAACTATTATTCACTTAATTATGTCACGAGACGCAATGGCACGCTAATTTTCATTGCCGCTATAACTTTAAACCACGTCAGAGTCACACAATACTGACATCATCAGACTCAGTGGGAAAAATAACTTGGAATATATACCGAACACGATATCCTAGCGGTAGTATTAAGACATTTTGATTTTCACGTCCGATTTAACCTTACAATCACAACGTCTCACGGACCAGTCTACTTGCGCAAGACGTATATGACCTTAAATTTTTTTCCCAACGTTGATAGTTGGAACCCGGCCATTAAGTTAAGAGGGTTGACATGTAGATATTATCTCGCTTCCGGTCTTCTAATGCACTTAGATGGGGAGATCAAAACCAGCAAATATTCTAGGCTTGAACGTGGAAGGGGTGGGGTTTGATATCAAATATAAAAATGATATGCAAAGTATTTGAAAGAACAAAACTACCCTACTCGCGTTCTTTGTCACTGCAGAATTTATTTCACGACATTAAATCCCTCAAAATACAACCCGTTTTCTTGTTGATTTTTACAGCTTTTAATTTAGAGAAATAAGTTAAACAATATGGCAGATACTGGATTGCCATCTTGAGCTTTTAAGTCTTTAATGTGCCTTTTAGCAGCTCAGGTTCACAAAGACGGAGGATGAAATGGTGAAATGATGCCCAAATGAACCAGAGGTCCCAATGGCTAGGAAATATATCTGCTCAGGGTAAGATAGCCTGCAAACTCACCCCAAACCTCGCTCGAAATCAGGCCCCTCAAATCAGCTGCCAAATAAACTATTCACAACACCAATGATTTGGGCAAAAATAAAGGATATGGATACAATGTATAGTTAATTACCTGAAACAAACCAGAAATTTGAAAAGCGCTCACTCATTCCATAGACCGTGCAATAGGCAACTGATAAGCACGAATTTTCAGCAAAGGCTAACTAATGGCGCCTACTTTTTTAATAGAACTATCACTTGCTTGAGGGGCCTGTCATTCAATACTGGGCAACTTAATTCACAATGCGTATGAGTGTAAAATAATCACGGTGGACTATCACAGAAATCTTGTCGAACCGAGGTTGTCCCTCCTGAATCGCAATTGTATCTGATATGTAACGTAAACAAAAAGAACCTTCTAAAACACAGAAGGCCGCGCTATAAATGACGGCATGCAATTAATTCAATTAAATAGTTATATAAAACGTGTATGTTATTTTCATTACATTCATATTCTTTATTGCATCTTTCATTCAGTTAAGTCTTAGCAAATACCACTCCACGTTTTATCCTGTTCGGATAACTTTCCTCGCGAAATTTTCGAAATGATAAATCACAGTCGTAATGTTACTGTTGATAATTACTATTATCAACAAAACGTTTTAAGTGTGACAAAATTAAAATGAGTTTTATTTATGGACGCTCTTTAACTACTTTGGTCCTTAGCTTCTCATTCTATATTGGGCGGGAAAGGCCGACAATTTTGCTCAGAGGCCTCTTTATCAGGCTTGAGGATCTTTTACGTGTCGTAAATCTACGACATGGGACCACCGGCTTTACTTCCCTTCCGAAGGAAGCCATGCTAAGGATTTTTACGCCCGAAAAAATCCATCGTCCTCCGCCGGGTTTGAACCCGCGAACTAGAGGCTAGCACGGTACCATAGTCCACAGAGAACGACTAATTGTGAAGGGGAGTATGCATAAGATTTTTGGTAAGAATTTTAATTTTCTTCCTTTCTTTATTTTAATATTTACTGCAGCGTGTTTTAACACTATACGCCATTTAATATTTCTTCTTTACGACTAAAACGGCTTCGATAAGGGGAGCACTATAATGCTTATCATAGTGGCATTTTAATGAAATATAAATAGTCTAAGAGTCTACTACAAATTCCTGATTAAAAGAATCAGCTTTATTTATTTACCCCTTTAAAGAAAAAAACCACGTGAAATAACCAAATATGCAAATAAAAATTATTAGATTTTCGCTCAGTTAACCAGAACAGCCATTGCTGGTTTTTATTGCATCATTTTGTCTCCTTTCATTCAGGACCTGCGCGTGAGTTGGTGTGTGCGTGTGTATGTGTGTGCGTGTGTGGGTTGGTGCTGTTGGGTGTAAGTGAACAGGCATATGTGCTTGCGTGTGTGTGTGTGTGTGGTCGTGTGCGTATGTGTATGTGCAAGTGTAACGGTGTATGTATGTACGTGAGTGTAAGAGCACTGGTGTATGTATGTATACGCCTGAGGTGCGTGAATGCGTGTGTGTACTGGTGTATGTATGTGTGTACTGGTGTATGTATGTGCGTGTGTGTGTGTGTGTGTGAGTACGTGTATGTGCTTTTAGGTACATGTGTGCGTGTACTGGTGTATGTTTGCTGATGTGTATACAAGTGCTCGTGTATATGTGAATGATTGAATGTGTGCAAGTCGAGAAGAAAGAAAGAGATAGATAGAAAGAAAAAGAGAGAAGAAACAATGGTGTCTAGGCATCGGGATATCTAAGTATGCATCAGGGTTTAATATAAATAATTATATTTTTTAAATCCAATTTTAATCCGACCGCCCCCTGCCTCAATAATTTAATAGTTATTATAGCGTTTCGCTGGCGGCCTCCGGGTTCCTAAGAATACAGCTCGTTAAACATTGTAATGTCATATAAATTAAATTATACTTGTTAAAAGCGTTTTTAATCTGACCGCGCATAGTTTAATATTTATTAAGCATTAGGGTTTCGCAGATTCGAGCTAGAACCTTCTGAACAACCTTTCATTAATTAGGGTAATGATGTATAAAAAATTAAATTATATTTGTAAATACATTTTAATCTGGTTGTGCATAGTTTAATAGTTATTACGCATTAGAGTTTCACTGGGTAAGATTCGATCTAGGACCCCCTGAAAACCCTTTTATTAATTAGGGTAATGATACATAAAAATTAAATTATATTTGTTAAATGCATTTTAATCTGACCTTGCATAGTTTAATATTTATTAAGCATTAGAGTTTCGCTAGGTACGATTCGAGCTAGAACCCTCTGAACACCCTTTCATTAATTAGGGTAATGATATATAAAAAATTAAATTATATTTGTTAAATACATTTTTAATCTGCCCGTACATAGTTTAATAGTTATTACGCATTAGTGTTTCACTTGATAAGATTCGAGCTACAATCCTCTGAACACGTTTTTATTAATTTGGGGTAATGATATAATAATATCAATCATCAATTTCTCATTAGCAATTAACTTTTGATTACAATAAGAATCGAGCACCGATCTATAGATATCCACGCAGAGGTTTAATGCATGTAATGAAATTCTATTAAACGCTTTTTCGGAGTCGCTGCTTGAAATGAGCCAAACAGAATGCTTGTTAACTATGCTCGGGTATATTCGTAGGATCTCGTAAAACATCGCGGAGAACAGCCCCTCAAGGCAAAAACCATGATGGCTGACTCTGACGTTGTTAAAGTGTTAACGTATAGCTGGTAAACAAGCTTCTCTCTCTTTCACGCGAACAAGGACAGGACTAGCATAAAGCCAACCTCGGATTCTTTTGTTAAGCTACCAGGTGTTCGAGAAACAATGGAAAGGGACCGGCTTTGTTATGGGGCAGTGGAATGAGAAATGCTAGAAAGCAGGCTTGCCCCGGACAATGGAACTTGGTTCTCTTTTGTCACGACCCTAATTCATCATGGCCTTTGTTCATTTTGACAATTGAAGAGCAAGCGTTGTTCTTTTGTTAAAAGCTAGTGGAATGAGTATGCCAGATGGTCTTTCTAAAGTAGCCTTGCCCCGGACAATAGACAGGCACACAATAGAATCTCTTCCTTTGTCCTGCATCCACATTGTTCATTTTGACAGTGATGGATAGCCTCTTGGGTGGGCTCCCACAGGTGCAGAAGTGGCCGGATGTGGAATGGGTAGGAAAAACATCTCGCCTTTGTTACAGAAGCGTAAAATTTATGACCCCTTTGTTCGTTTTGACAGGTGAAGGATAACCTTAATTGCTTAACTGTCAAGCTTCCATTGTACTCAACAAGATTTATGGCCGCAGCTGCACCTGGAAGCCCTAAGGAGCTGGGAGGGGGAGGGGAGCTCATTTGCATATGAATAGACATTCCATGAATATTAAGTGATACAGAACCACTAAATCCCTACTACTATTATGCCCAGCTTGATGTGCAGAGGTGGCAAGAATATTCTGTCTCTTTCCACTAGAGGGTCACACTTGATACTTTTGTCTCCCAGAACCAATTCCAACCTTCGGGGCCATTGTTTCTCCTCCCAATATTTCTCACGAGCCCGACTGACCCGTTCACAGCTGAAACAAGGGAACTTAGTATATCCTGATTGTTCTCCTAGAACCATACCCAACACTTTCAAATCACCACACATCACCCAATTGTGATCCTCATAATGAATGGTAGAAAGAAGCGCCTTAATGTTGTCATATCTTTCCTTCAGGTGCACAGAATGTCCTATAGGTATTCAGGCATACATGCTACCACTGTGCAGCAGAACTGCCTTCAGGCTTCTTTTAGATGAGTCAATAAACAGTCTCCAATCACCTGGCGCATACGGAATGTTGAACTGACACATCAAATCTTGTACATCACTGCAGTACACTAACACGTTTTGAGCAAAATATTGTGTGAATATCAAGTCCCTTTTCTGTAAAATGTAACGGACGTACCATCTGTTAACATATGTCTTTCATACAGTCTTGACCCTAGGAGCTCTGAATTTATCCTTTGTCAGTCCCAGGTCACGGACTAAATCATTTAGATCTGCCTGTGCGAACAGAAGAGGGCCCTCATTTGTGCCTACTTCAAACTCAGTATCATCCGTCTCCTGTCGTCCTCTGTGGTGTAGTGGTTACCATGCAAGCCTGAAGTTCCCGAGGTCGCGTGTTAAAACCCGGCGGAGGTCAATGTATTTTTTCAGGCTTAAAAAGCCGTAGCATGGCTTCCTTCGGGAGGGAAGTAAAGCCGGAGGTCCCGTGACGTATATTTACGCCACGTAGAAGAACGTCAAGCCTGATAATGGGGCCTCTGAGGAAAACTACCAATCTTTCATGCCCAATATAGAATGGGACGCTATGAACCATAGCAGTTAAAGAGCGTCCATAAATAAAACTCAATTACAATTATCTGTGTCATCACTGTCGTCTGTATGTAATGTCTGCAGAAGCTGTGGAACAGGGCGAATCGCTGAGCGAATGTTCTTCGGATACTCAATACTCTCGTGGTTTCTCTTGTTGAAACCTATAACCCTACAAGAGCAGAAGTAGCAGACGTTGGTATAATTCTGTTGTTCCCGCCAGACCATAGGGATGCCAAATCGTAATGACTTCTTTCCTGCTGCCCACCGTCGTAATTCTTCTACACAAACACACGACCAGTGGAGCCCATGCTTTATTGATGTCGCAGAGTTTCTTTCAGAAATAAGCATGGTAGACCTTTCCCAAGAAGGCAGTAAAGCTTCTTCGGTCTTTTTTGATAACTTCACAAATATAACAAAAACAGTTTGGAGAGTTCACACAGCCTCGGGAAGAGATTGTACACCAACACTAACACGTGCTTCCTTGCACAAACACAACACAGTGACGGACAAGCAGCGCCATTTGCAATGTGACAATTCGCTGTGTGCCGCTCGGGGCGCAAGTGTTGAACAGTTGAAAGCGATGCGCCGCTTCTCATCTTCATATGGTGTTTTCGTGTATATGATTAATACAAAACATGCGATTTGTGCAAAAATTGTGGGTGATACGATGTTTTGAATATTATTTTCGAACTTAACTTGGGTTCGCGATTGATGATGTAAGAATGTTGGTGTCTATGTGGGGTGATGATGGATATTCCATGACTATGTAATCTAAGGAAGGAGCTGAAAGAGGGGTGGTGGATTAGTATACGGTAGATGCAGGTATATAAGGTAGTGTTCATTTAAGAGATCAGATAGAGCTAACCCAACAGACGATATGAGTCTTAAGTATGCATGATGAACTTGACAGAAACGTTAGGTGGTATAGCTGGTCATACATATCACAGACTGGTTTGTAGAGTCGTCTTACAGTAGGTTATGTATGAGGGTGTTTAACTTTAGTTAGAACAATGGTGGCTAATCCATGAGTGCGTAACGAAAGGATCGAAACCTGGGAGAGGTAGGATGAGGTGGAAATCAGTATATATAAGGAGATATAAGTAGGAAAGTGTCAGATAGTGCTCATTTGCGAGTTCACATAGAATTAACCTAATACGCGAGGCAGGATAGATGTCTAAGGTATGTATGCCAAACGGGGCAGGAACGTCACAAGGTTTAGCTTATTATAAATACCTCAGCAGGGTGTGTAGTAGTATTTTCCAGAGATGATGTAAGAAGTTTGCCATTTCTCGGAGGATAGGATACGCCCTGTAGTGCTGTATGTAGTAAAAATGGGAGTTAATCACTACTAAAAAGGGACAGGATGGTGATAAACATCACCGTACGTATTGATGTCATTAACATGCATTATATATGACTTGGCGGGTGAGAAATACAATTAAGCCAACCTAACATTCCAGATGGGATAGATGTCATAGGTATACACGTTACGCTAAACAGGAAATGTATATCGTATTACCCAACATAAGCATAAAGCACTTAAGATCTATGCAAATAATTAGGAATTCTCTAATCATAGAAAATCATATTGTACATGAATTTCGTTCACAAAGTTTTGGGTTTGATTCCCGGATTTGCAACTTTTTTCAAAATTAAGCAGCTCCTAAACAGACGTAGAACGATGGAGAAAAATTGAACAGTTCTTCTCGGAATGGAAAAACGTGTTGATAAAAATGTTTCCCAAATGGTTTTGGACCAATTCCCGAAAAACTGATTTCAAATATCTCTCAAACCAGTTGGCATATAGTTAGGAAAATGTATTAACATTGGCTTTAACACAGGAAACTAAGCTAGTAAATTGAGTCAGAATGACTTGTTCGATTCCAGAATTTAAAATTTATTTTATACTTTCACCTACATACTCAATTATAATACTTAGAGAAACATGCTGAAGTGCAATATCATCCTCTGATTTTCACATAGTAATATTTTAAAATAATGCCCTTTTTCATACAAGCACTAAGGAGACAGAAAGTTAATTTGAGGGGGATGAATGAAAGAAAGAAGGATATAATATTCGGACCGTGATGGCCGTTTATGTTGCTACTTCTAAAGATAGTGATGCTCTGTGGATAGACGTTAATGTGTGGGGGAAGATATAGCGTGAGGAAACATGTTATAACATGAGCGATGATTGCTACACAGCTTATCTCTGTCCAAGAGCAACGTCATGCGAATCAAGTTAGACTGTACAACACCAGAAGATGAGATAAATATAATCAAATACTGGTATACACTACGTGATCAAAAGTATCCGGACACCTGGCTGAAAATGACGTACAAGTTCGTGGCGCCCTCTATCGGTAATCCTGGAAGTCAATATGGTGTTGCCCCACCCTTAGCCTTGATAACAGTGTTCACTCTCGGAGGCATACTTTCAATCAGGTGCTGGAAGGTTTCTTGGGAAATGGCAGCTCATTCTTCACGGAATGCGGAACTGAGGAGAGATATCGATGTAGGTCGGTGAGGCCTGGCACGAAGTCGGCGTTCCAAAACATCACAAAGGTGTTCTGTAGGATTCAAGTCAGGACTCTGTGCAGGCCAGTCCATTACAGGGATGTTATTGCCGTGTAACCACTCCGCCACAGCCCGTGCAGTATGAACAGGTGCTCGATCGTGTTGAAAGATGCAATCGCCATCCCCGAATTGCTCAACAGTGGGAAGCAAGAAGGTGCTTAAAATATCAATGTAGGTCTGCGCTGTGATCGTGCCACGTAAAACAACAAGGGGTGCAAGCCCCCTCCACGAAAAACACGACAACACCATAACACCACCTCCGAATTTCACTGTTGGCACTACACACGCTGGCAGATGACATTCGCCATACCCACACCCTGCCATCGGATCGCCACATTGTGTACCGTGATTCGTCACTCCACACAACGTTATGCCACTGTTCAATCGTGTAATGTTGACGCTCCTTACACCAAGCGAGGCGTCGTTTGGCACTTTCCTACGTGATGTGTGGCTTATGAGCAGCAGCTCGACCATGGAATCCAAGGTTTCTCACCTCACGCCTAACTGCCATAGTACTTGGAGTGGATCCTGATGCAGTTTGGAATTCCTGTGATGGTTTGGATAGATGTCTGCCTATTATTCTTTACGACCATTTTCAAATGTCAGCGGTCTCTGTCAGTCAACAGATGAGATCGACCTGTACGCTTTTGTGCTGTACATGTCCCTTCACGTTTCCACTGCACTATCACATCAGAAACAGTGGACCTAGGGATGTTTAGGAGTGTGGAAATCTCGCGTACAGACTTCTGACACAAGTGACACCCAATCACCTGACCACGTGCGAAGTCCGTGAGTTCCACGGAGCGTCCCATTCTGCTGTTTCACGATGTGTAATGACTACTGAGGTCGCGGTTAAGTACCAGGCTGTACGTGGTAGCACAACGCACCTAAGATGAAAAACGTATGTTTGTGGGGTGTCCGGATGCTTTTGATCACATAGTGTATCTTTAGTTTGTAAGGTAGCTATGCTTTGGACCATCTTGTATAAACGTTGCAATATGAACTAAATATATTGAAACACCGGGTTATATTAAGGCTGTAAGATGGTGGAACCTCATGATTATCCTATGCGGTGCGGAGAAGTTAAGAGTTCTTAGTAAACATACTCAGACACGATTGGTAGGATTTAGATATCTTGTCTCCACTTCTCGAGTGACACACGGTAGAAGTCAACGTGTACAAATGCTACAAGACGAAAGATGAAATAGAATTTTATGTAAAGGCTGTGATATGAATTGACTGCTTTTATGACCGTAGAAGTACCGTTTATGCGAAATATTGCTAAAAGCTACACATGTCTGTTGAGGTCTAGAATTCTGGACCCATATTCATGTGTTGAATGGTCAATTCGTTTCTAGATGTAGAAAATACATAAAAGCAATAAAACACTTAGATAATTAGGTACAAAAGCCGTATGATATATAACCCTTCTCCATGAAACGTAAGTATCTGTAACATACGTATGCTAGTGTTGAAAAAGAAAAAAACATGCAGCAATGGATCTGAAATGTCTGGTTTTCAGAGCGGTCAGTGCTTTTGATGCAAATACGACACCATCGAGCATCAAGCGCTCACAACCCTCATGGGATTCCTCGAGAGACCTTCCACTGCGCAGGTTTTCCTGGTCTCCCGGCCCGCAATCATGTTAAGAGTTCGTCGTACGCTGCGGCGGTAACTAACACAGCGACATCTTCCCCAACCTTTCCTTAAACCGAGGAAGCACCATCCTCGCGTACATTGTCCCCAACATCTCTCCTACACCTACACAAGCACCTCAGGTGACGCCCTCGACACAGCGCCGTCTGGCCTTCCACGATGTCCAACACCGGCTGCAACAAGCCCCCACCCAACCAAGAAGCAGGCGCCCCGAAGGACCCTGCTGCCCAGCTCCCTAGAGCTCCAGCAGCAACCACAGCTCAACAGCAGACGGCGGTCGTTATTGGCGCCTACAGCGAGGTAACGAACCACACCCCACAGCGTCTCGAGATCATAATCACTGATGACCTCATGGAGGCCCTACACAACAGGGCACCCCACACATCGCCTGAGATAGTACTCATACACTGCCTTCACCTTCTGCATTTCCAATGGATTCCAGACCCCGGAAGCAAATACTATATCTGCAACTAAAAATATGTTATTGGAATGCTAAAGCCTTTGTCATTACTTTTCGGAAGTCTTAGACTTCCTGGCGGTGCAGAAGGTAAACAAATTGTTGGTGCACGAAACTAATCTGCTGCTTCACCATAAATGCAGGCTGCGATCGTACGGTAGTGATCGCGCTGACGGCCGTGTAGGAACAGCCATCAGGGGTGGCCCCTTAGCTCAGTCGGTAGTGACTGACTATTGTGCGAGGGGTCCCGGGTTCGATTCCCAGCTGGGATGGGAATTTTTCTTTAGCCAAGATTATTCCCTATTCTCCACAGAGTCTGGAAGTATGAATGAGAGTGCGAATGTTTGTGATCTAATTATTAAAACCCCAAAAGTGCAAGAAACCCAACGACAAAAGAGATAACAGCATTGCCAATATGTAATAAGTTCCAAAAGAAACGCTGCGGATAACCAATGCAGTTAAAGGTCGGGTATAAATGGAACTTAAGAAAAACAGCCATCTACGTGGACAACTCGACTGACCATAACCACCACCTTCGAACCATATGGAGGTCACCACAGTACGGACAAGGACAAGGACTAGCAGAAGACCTCTGCATCTCTACTCTGTCTACATCCTGGCGGCCCGTCCAATTCTGGTAAACATGCTGTACCACCTTTTTGCCTCCTCGGCTGCCACTATTGCTGCGGGGAACCACAATGCCAAGCACTCCAATTGGAATCCGCCGCGGTCACATACAGTATCAAAACATTACTTCACCTGCCATATCAGCCTAAGGAGCCACCATCCAGTATGGCGACCGCAGGTTCCAGACTGGCTGGACATTGACCTTGTCCGGAACATGCGGCCGCACCTCACTCTCTACATGGTGCCACCTTATCCTCGGACCACTACCTGCTCCTACTCATTTCCGGGCAAGTCAACCTACAAGCCGACCAGGGCATTTCCAGCCCCTTGGAGCACCAACTGGAAACCTACCACCAGCTGATGGAGGGGATTCTGCCTCCCCCAGAAACAATGCCACACCAGGGAGGACATCGAAGACTTCGTGGATATCTTCACCAAGCAGATGTCAGCTGTTCTTGCCCGTGCATCTCCTGCACCTAAGAATACCAGCTGCCCCAGACCATCCGTGACGTTATCGAGCCAGACGGCGGTTCCTACACACACGCTACACAGCTGACTGGCATGAGTTCCGACGTCTCCAATAGGTCAATAGGTGTTGAAACTAACTTTTGAACTACCATAGCGACTGTTGGGAGGAGCGAATCAGCACCTTGCGTACAGAGGAAAGCTTTCTGACAGATGACAAAGAACCTGCTAAACATCTCCCGCAGGGATCCACCACATTACGGATAGGACTTGCCTAATAGGCGAAGGGGAAGGCAGAGCTACACGCAATCTCGAAACAACCTTCAGCTTGACTGACACCCCGGACCTCGATGATATCCACGTGGTCGAACGTGATGTCCAACGGCACCTCGACCAGCCGAAGGATGGTATGCCACCGAAGCTCGCCACACTCCAAGAGGTACAGGGTTTGATCAACCTCCCCAACCTTACAAATCCCCGGGTTTGACCACTTCCCCAACGCTGCTCTGAAGGCACTACCGCCTGCATAGGTACAAGCACTGGTACGGCTCTTCAACGCTATCCTCCACCACAGTCATTTTCCAGCAGCGTGGAAGCACAACAAAGTAATAGCCATCTGCAAACCCGGGAAGAATGCCACAAAACCTGACAGCTACCAACCCATCAGCTTACTCTCTACAGTTAGTAAGCTTATGAAGTTGGTGAAACGCAGAGTGGGGACTATCCTGGACCGCCAGAACATGGTAAGGCTGGAGCAATTTCGTTTCCCTGCACACCACTGCACCCCAGCATCAACTACTTTGGTTGGTCGACAAAACAGTCTTCAATAGAAGACAATTTGTCTCGGCACCCTTGTGGGACATTACCCGAGCCTTCGACAGCGTGTGGCGTGAAGGCGTAATCTCCCGACTAATCTATTACCAAACCCCTTCCTACCTGATACATTTTCAACTCCAACCTCAACAACAGAATCTTCTCCGTGTCCAACGAGATCGTTTCCATCCTCTCCGCGACCCGTCAGAGTGGTGTACCACAGAAAGTGTACTTGGGACCACGCTCCTGCTCTATATAAACACCCTGCCTTCACTACCACGCTGCTCGCTGTACTTTTTCACCGACGACAGCGGTCACGTCCACCTCTTCACAATATCGAATAGCTGCCCACAGAATCCAGCCGTACCCTTATCTCACCACCTGGTTCACGCAATGGCACCTCCGCGTCCATTCCGAGAAGAGCCAGGCAATTACTTTCTCTAGACGCCACTTAGAGGACGTTTCAACCGTGCTAATTGCAGATGAGGTCGAATGGAAATCCACAGACCTATACTTAGGAGTACTCCTGGACATGAGGCTGACCACATCATCTTCGTCGCGAACGAGGTCAACAAGACGATGAGAATGCTGTATCCCAAATTCAACCAAAGCTCCATGATGTCAGCGACGATAAAGCTACTTCTGTATCAGCAGGTCCTTCGGCCTGCCATAACCTACGCCTGTAAAATCTGGAGCGCCGTTGCCAAAACCAACCTAGACCGCCTTGAATTTCCCCAACCAGAATAGCCACTGATTCCCCATGTTACCTTCCCAACCGAGTAATCCGCCATGACCTGAGAGTTCCCACGTAGACGGATCACATTCTTCACCTCTCTAGAACCTTCTACCAAAATCTCCCACACAATTTTAACGCCGTTATTCGCAGTCTAGGTGAATACGAGAAGGACGTTATAAGGGTCCCAGGTTCGTCCAATGTACGTAACCCGAAAAGGCCTGTTCACGCCTAACTCGCCTTATCAGTTTTAACCATCCAAAAATAAAAATTCACTCCGTCCTATCTCCCCAAATCCTCAAATATTCTCCCCCACCAATCTGCCGTTCTTATCGTATCCAAATAAAAAAAAACACGGTCAGTAGACGGCAATGCCCTGGTCTGGCAGAAGACGGAGGTAGGCTTAAGTCTCCCTCAGGTGTCTATCGCTGCTGCAAGCGCCCAATCAAAACAAGGGTGGCACACGGCAGATTACTTGGGTCGACTCTATTTGAACATATGTGTAAATGACATCCCCAAAACTGAAAAATACAAACATATACATTTATGCAGACGACACAGCAATGACGGACAATCACGCAAAACTGAATTTATACACAGATTACAAAGTGCCCTCAATGATCTAGAGGAATTACTTACAAAATCGCAAATTTAAGTAACTGCACCGAAAACACAAACTAGTATATTCACGAAAGGTAACAATCAAAGATTTCCCAGTCATCAGTTACCGCCACTTACCATATTTGGTGAAAACAGGCTGGAAAGACACGGTAACCTGGCTAGGACTCAAAACGGATCTGGGACTTACATGGAAAAAGCACACATTACAAATAAGGGGAAGGCAATGCCCAATTAAGCAGGCTCTACTTAATCATCAACACGGTCTTAACACGGTGTACAAAACACTAATACGCCCAATCTTCACCTATGCTGTACCGTCATTGGGATATGCCGGCAAAACATACATCAAAGGTTACAAATGTTCCAAAATAAAATACTGCGTATGATAGCAAAAGTACCTTACGTAGCACCAACTGATTTACTATAACATAAGCATAAGATGCACACAGTAGAAGAATTCATGAAGAAACTTGCAGACGATACATACAAAATCGACACTCACATCACAACCCACTAATAAAAGCGTTAGGAAACTACAACAAACAAACACAAGAGACCCCTGTCACCATTCGACCGAACCTTATCCCAAGAACACACAGAGGAAATACACCTTCTCAGCAATCTTCTGCAACTCTAACACGGACACTGACACTGACAGGGACAGGGACTACTTCCCACAAAATTCCAACATTAATATGTTCTCTGAATCTCTTACCTTTTTCAGACCTATCCCGTTGCAGAGCCCTCAAGCCATCAGCCACCGCTCAGGCGGTCCGGGAGAAAGGGTCTCCCACTGTGATCGACGTGGCAACAAACAGCGGGCCGCTGCATTATGGAGTCGGTCACAACGATGACATCAGCAACTACACGGACAACGAGCCTGTGGAACGACAGAGCCGGATCTATCTACAGCGACGGGCGACTGCGCACTACTGAACGAACGGGGCGAAAACCAGCACAGGATGCAACGCCAAATGATAATATTAATATATTAATATTTAAGCCCCAACCTTAGTAGAATTACAATGCACGAAGCAAACGAGTAGAAACGTAGTTCACTAAGTTTAAAACATAAGATAGGCCATAAATCTCATGATAGGAGGCACTACCTGCACAAACTAACTAGTGGGTAAGTAATTAAATATCCACCAGCAAAATGCATGAACTCTCTCTGGTGATGAAAAATCCCAGCAATTTAACTATTGAGCGCTCGCGTGCAATGCATCTCAGCAATCTAGCTTCACACATACTAACCGGAGTACTATCCGGGACCCGGCAAATGCATGACAGGACGATAATACACAGCATGACATGTGGAGGGGGTTTCCAGAGGGTATTCCGCTAAAGAGCGGCGAGCCCCACATATCCCCCAGTCATTGCTCACAGGCCGGAGTTCGAATGCATTAATGCATTTTCCGCCGTAGAAAAAAAATCGAGCACATGCATTTTCACACACAGGCGAAGAGGAAGCATCACAGAGACGCACTCTCCTTCAGCAACCTC
This sequence comes from Deroplatys truncata, assembly GCA_030765065.1. NCBI lineage: Eukaryota > Metazoa > Arthropoda > Insecta > Mantodea > Mantidae > Deroplatys > Deroplatys truncata. The sequence goes on from CM060990.1 coordinate 216,224,218, forward strand.
TACCTCTCCTCTGTCTTCCGTCGAGCAGAACGGGACTGAGTCGACGCCATCAGAGGCTACCTACGCCTCGGCCGCTGCTTCGCCTCCGGTTAGTGCAGCACCGCAGTCGCAGTCGAGTTAACAGCGACCTCCGTCCCACCTCCCGTGGTACCGCAGCCATCTCCTTCAGCACCGTATGCGCCTCCTGGGAGATGATGATGTGGGGCTTAAGGGCGCGGAACTACTAAGGTTATTAGCGCCCTTACTATGTGTAAAATAGGAACGGTAAAAGCTAAAAAATTAAAAATCCACACACAAACAGCTTGGTCATAAACACTGAAAAACAAAACAGACCAATTATTAAGATCAACACACTAAAATCATGGTCAACAAGTGTATAAAACGTGTCAAGAACTGTAGAATGCGAAGGACACGAGCGCCAGATATCCACTGGGGAGGAGTGCCCCCATTAAAAGATAACGTAAAATCAAACAACTAAAGGGCGCTCAGCGCATCAAATGCGACGGCTAAAACCAATGTCAGTGATAAAACGTAAAACACATTCTACAGCATGCGCGTCGTCTGCCAGATCGTTGGCTAGGCCAACAGGCAGACCAACACGAACGCGCAACGGAGCTAAAACTTGACACTCTGCTAAAATGTGACGCACCGTTAAGGGCGCATCACACCGCTCAGAGTGGTGCGGAGTCACCGCTGAGGAGGTATCTAGGCTAAAAAGACAATGTCCGATTCGTAGACGGGCTAAAAGTACCTCTTCCCGACGAGAAGAACGAGAAGAGGTACCCCAGACTAACGGAAGAGGTTTAACCTCCCGTAACTTGTTTCCCCTAAGAGCCGCCCACTCATCGCGCCAGGGCAAGAGGAGACGGTAACGTAAAAGAGCATAAAAATCCGAGGAAGGAACAACACAGGTAAAACATCTGGGTCATAAAATGGCCGATTTGGCAGCGGCGTCGGCACACTTGTTGCCTGAGATGCCCACATGACCTGGAATCCACAGGAAGGAGACGCTGATGCCAGAGGCACCAAGCGAGTGGAGCAGGTCATGTATGCGCTGTACGAGAGGGTGGTAGCTGTACAGCGCGTTAATACCCTGAAGGGCACTCAGAGAGTCGGTACATACAACACAGCGCCGAAAGACGTGCCGTTGAATGTATAAAACACATTGATATATACTAAAAAGCTCGGCGGTATAAATCGAACATTGTTCAGGTAAATGAAAAGTAAAACTCTGTACACCAAAGACAAAGGCACATCCTACTCCAACATCAGTCTTAGACCCATCAGTATATATAAAATGACAGTCCCCGAACTGCGCCTGTAGTTCTAAAATGGCGGATCTAAGAACGGAAGCAGGGGTCGCATTTTTCGGCATCGACGTTAGCCCAAGGTTGCTGTGGGCCTCAGCGCGCGACCATGGAGGAAAACGCGTTTCCTCTCGTGTAAGGGCCGGCGCTGGCGTAACGTCCAAATGCCGAAGTAGCAGCCGAAATCGAACCCCTGGAGGGAGCAGTGCAGAGGAGCTAATTAAATAGTGCCGATCAAGCGAATCCTCGTAAAATGTAGGGAAGGACGGGTGGTCAGGCAAACTGGAGAGTCGACAGGCATAGCTGCACAAGAGCATCTCACGACTGAAAGACAGCGGAGGCTCTGCAGCTTAAGCATACAGGCTAAGAACAGGGCTGGTTGGAAAGGCCCCTGTAGCGACTCTTATGCCACGATGGTGAATGGCATTCAATCGACGTAACACCGATGGACGTGCCGACGAATAGACAACGAAACCCGTAATCAAGCTTGGATCGGACCAAAGAGCGATACAGGCGAAGAAGGGCGGTCCGATCAGCTCCCCAGGAAGTGCCACTTAAAACACGTAAAAGATTAAGAGAACGGTCACACTTAGCTTTTAAAAAGGAAATGTGCGAGGTCCAACACAACTTCCTATCAAAAATCAACCCTAAAAATTTCATCTCGTCTGCAAACGGAAGCATGTCCGGCCCAAGATGGAGAGAGGGCGGAGGGAAATATTTCCGGCGCCAGAAGTTGATGCAGACGGATTTCCCGGCGGAGAAATTAAAGCCGTTGGCGTTACTCCAGAGGCGTAGAGACGGTCGATACAGCTCTGGAGACGGCGTTCGAGTAGACAGGTCCGCCGTGAACTGCAATAAATGGCAAAATCATCTACAAAAAGGGACGATGAAATGCCAGGCGGAATACAATCAACAATGGGGTTGATAGCAATCGCAAAAAGTGTGACACTGAGTACAGAGCCCTGCGGTACTCCGTTCTCTCGAATAAAACGACTGGATAAAAACGAGCCCACACGTACGCGAAAGAATTTTGGGAAGACGACCGCGTATATTCCATGCGTGAAGTGTACGTAAAATGCCGCCCCTCCAACAAATGTCATAAGCTTTCTCCAGGTCAAAAAATACAGCCACGGTTTGACACTTTCTCAGAAATCCATTCATAATAGGCGTCGACAGGGACACCAGATGGTCCACCGTAGAGCATTAGCGACGAAATCCGCACTGAGCGTTCGCTAGAAGTTTCTGAGACTCAAGCCACCATGTCAACCGCCCGTTGATCATGCGCTCCATCACCTTGCAAATGCAACTGGTGAGGGAGATAGGGCAGTAGCTGGAAGGTAGTTGGCGATCCTTCCCAAGGGACAATGGTGGCTTCGCGCCAAACAGAAGGAAAAAAGCCGTCTTGCCAAATACGGTTCTAGACCTGTAAGAGAAAGAGTTTACTGTCGGCTGAAATGTGCTTTAACATTAGGACATGAATGCCGTCCGGGGCAGGAGCGGAGTGCCTAGAACAATGAAGAGCGTGCTCCAGATCCCTCATTGTGAAAAGTTCATTATAACTCATTATTAGCAGACCGAAAATTAAAGGTGTCGGAATCAAGCCGGTCTTTGATAGAGCGAAAGCCGGCGGAATAATGGTCTGAACTGGAAACCGCCTCAAAGGCAGCACCCAGAGTGTTAGCGATGGCAGCCGGATGCACTATGGTGGCATTAGAAACCTGAAGGCCAAAAACAGTACAATGCGACACTTTACCTGAGAAGCGACGAAGTTTATCCCAAACAACGGATTAAGGCGTAAAGCGATTAAAAGACTCGACAAAACGAGCCCAAGATGCCTTCTTGCTATCCTGAATAATGCGACGAGCCCTGGCGGCGATTTTTTAAAAGTCACCAAATTATCAAGTATAGGGTGACGGCGAAACACCCTAAGTACAGTTCTACGGGCACGAACGGCGTCCCGACAATCCTCGTTCCACCATGGAACAGGCATTCGCCGAGGTTGAGAGGATGAACGGGGAATTGCGCGTTCGGCGGCAGAGAAAATCGTAGACGTAAGGCGCTGCACTAGTTGGTTAATGTCGGCGAAGGGCTGATCGTAAAAATGCACGAGGCTGGAATACAAGCTCCAGTCGGCTTTTGCGAATATCCAGGTAGGTACTCTGGAATGCTGTACGTGGTGTGACAGAAGAGAAACGATGCAGGGGTAATGGTCGCTGGAGTAGGTGTCAGCGACGATGTTCCACTGCAGACGACTAGCAAGCTGGAGTGAGCAAACGGCAAGGTCTAAATGAGAAAATGTACCAGAAGAATCTGAAAGAAACGTAGGCTCGCCTGTATTGAGAATAGAGAGATTGAACTGGTCAAAAATGTCGGAAAGAAGAGTTCCCCTCGCACAAGCCCTTGGCGAACCCCACAGTGGGTGATGGGCATTAAAATGTCCCAACAGAAGAAATGGTGTTGGGAGAGCGGACAGGAGAGCTCGAAGGTCCGCGAGAGCGAGGGGAGACGACGGAAGTGAATATAAAGAGCAAACAGAAAAGAAAAAACCGGGTAACTGCAATCTAATGGCAACAGCTTGCAAGTCGGACGTAAGAGCGAGAGTTTGAAAATATACGTCGTTACGCACTAACATGACACCTCCATGAGCAGGAGCAACCTCCTCCGGTTCAAGATCGTAGCGAACCGGAGTGTACCCTCGGAGATCGAAAGGGTCGTGAGGGCGAAGCTTGGTCTCCTGCAAACACGACCATAGGTGAATGGGAACGCAATAAAAGTTGCAGTTCCGCCCTATGCGATTGTACACCATGTACATTCCAGGTCAGGATAGCCATGAATAAAAGGGATAAACTGTCTATTTAGAAGGGCGACATAAAAGAATCTTTTGCTTAACCTTTGGGCTCGTGCTTTTTGTATGGAGTTGGTCAGACTCCATAGCTTCCTCGGAGAGAGGGCCCACGCGCTCAGTGCCAGAAACCGTTTCAAACGCCGTGAATCGGTTCTGGGTGGCGATGGGTGAGGGGTGCCGCTGAGCGCGGCTTGTCCCAGGAGCTTCCTGGGACAGCGACCTCCGAGGAGGTGAACTTTTGTTACCGCGCGCACGCGGAGAGCCTTTCAAAAAATCTTCCTTACGAAGTTTCTGCTTGGGTTTCTTTTCAGCGGCTTGCGACTTCATTGACTTTGGACCAGGTTTATAGGGCTTGGTAACTGTAGTTTTAATGGACGGCCGGATTGTAGTGGCGGTTAATCCAGGCATGGTCCAGGTCTTAGTTTCGGCATCTACTCGTGGTACTGGCGAGGCAACAACAGAACTAAATGTGCCAGATCGCAGGAGAGAAGGTTGGCGCGCATGGTAACACCTCCGGGCTTCAGCAAAGGAGAGTTTTTCCTTTACCCGGATCTCCTGGATCGCCTTCTCGTCCAAGTACCGCGGACAGTCGGCAAATGACGCAGAATGAGACCCTTTACAATTAACGCAGACGGGGGCTGTTGAACAGGTACCTTCGTGTGAGGGCTGGCTACATGTTGCACAGATGTTAACGGCACTCTTACAGGAGACTTGCGTATGCCCAAAACGTTGGCAATTGAAACAACGCAGAGGTCTAGGTATATACGGCCTTACAGTAATACGCTCGTACCCTGCTGAAAGACTCGTGGGCAGATCGACGCCGTCGAAAGTGATAAACAGGGTACGAGTTGGTACCAAAATTCCGTCGCGTTTGGCCTGCACTCGATGAACAGCTGTCACCTTTTGATCAGAAAGATAGCCGACAAGTTCTTCGTCCAACATACCATCGAGGCAATGGGTGGTAATTACGCCTCGACAGGAATTCAAGGTACGGTGCTTCTCGACACGGATAGGATAACCGTGGAGAAGCGTGGCGCGCAACAAGGACGTACTTTGCTGTTCAGTTTTGGTTTGAACCAACAAGGAACCAATTCGAAGACGAGTGCAGGACTGAACCGCACCTGCAATAGCGTCAATGCCCTTCTGAATAATGAAAGGGTTCACCTTCTCAAAACTTTGTCCTTCTTCTGTTCGTGAAATGATCAAGTAACAACCAGATGTCGGCGGTGCTACTTCCGTTACAGACTTTTCGGCGCTTGTTGTTAGTAATGGAGAAAGGGTGCTCCATAGCGAAATAAATCCTCCACCATTGCAACCGTCTCCGACCTCGGGCTCTGACTTCCCGGGCGTTACCCCGGCTTGGGTGAGTGGCCTATCTATACCTAGCTCACCTCAGGGTCACACCTCCCAGAACATAGACAGAGAGACCCAATCGCCGTCGGAAGTCAGCAGCTCATGCAATGGCCCCCCGCGGGACTGCAGTTGAACACAAACCCTACATGACGACCCCGGGTGGTGGGGATAACGCCATTACCCACTCACCCAGCTGCGCACCGAGTGCGGGGGTATCCGTCAGGCTGTGTCCACGGAGGATTAAAATAAAAGGTTAAAAGAAACTAAAAGTGTGTGGGCGTTTCTCACTCAAGGTAGGCCGGCGAAGAAGTAAAAGAGACGTGTAAATGAATGGGCGTGGGGCGAAATGTGCAGAAATAGAAGAGAAGAAAGAAACGATGGTGGTGAGGTGCGGTATGAATGTAATGCAAAGAACGCAGGAGAGCCTACCTTGTGTCCCCCGGTCACGACAAGAACCCACCTCGACCGGATGGGGATGAGGGGATGAATGTGGCGATGATTGCCTCGGGAACCCCCGGGTGCGCCAAAAACCCGTACTCACATAAGGTGAGCCCCTGAGGGGCTCCTGGGAGATACAGCGCAGAGATGCTCGGGGTAGCATGGAACCTTCCAGCATGGTACTCTCACGCCGTAGCCTAGCAGCAGTGGCCCTCGATCCAGCAGAAGTGGCCCTCAACACTGAGGGCCACCCGGATCTTCACCGCCAAGGGACCGTCGCCGCTTGTCCGGCTGGAGATTGCACACCCTAGCGACTACGAAGCGGCCTCAAGGACGGGCCTGAATTTGTTAGGGCGTCGAGGCCATGCGAGTGGATCGTCAGGTACCTTGCCGCTGATGTACCTTAGAGCACGAAGCGTCAACCTGCGCAGCTGAGCCTAGGTGGCACTAATGTGGCACCTGCTGATTCACTGTCGTTTGCACGGCTCACCCACTGAGGAATCGCCGCCACTGTGCCACCATTTCAGGGGCCAGGCATCGTACCCTCTGTACCCGCGCAATCGCCGCCAGTCTACAATGCTCTCAGTGAGGACACAACCAGCATCAGCTCCAGTTCCAACCCCCACGGCGACGCACCTGGATAAATCACCAGCACCCGCGACCGGAGCGGGGACATGGGTCGCCAATCAGGACCTCCATGTGGTCTTGCGGAGTTACTGCACTTTGGTGCCCCTTTAGTCGCCTAGAAGAGACAATCACCACCATGATTACAGAGAAACGTCAGGACCTGCAAGCGACACTCACCGCCTACAACCTTCCGTCAGGTGAGCGCCACCTCTGAGCTGTCAGCACGGCTGGACAGTGTCACCACCCGCCTGCAGGAACTGGAAGACGACTCTTGACCTCATTAGACCATAAAAGATCACAGCTCAACAGAATCAGTCTACCTCTCGATGAGAGGCTCCTAGTTCTACGTCGAGGACTTCAAAGCCAGAATTCCTCTCTAACAACGTCTTTGGACCGAAACACGTCTCCTGAGTCACCATTTAACCTCCCTCAACCTTATTCTCACCTTCAGAACTCTAGGTTGTAATTAGGGCAATTTGTCATGGCTGTAGCCTAGGACATTATCTTCACCCGCTCCCGCCCATTGGGTGGCACCAAATCAACTTTCATTCGATTAACGCCGATGCTACGCTGGACCTTGCCACTCTCACTTCTGATTTCCTTTCTTTTCCTTTTTCACATTTCCTTCCGGTGGAAGGATTTTTAGTTGGTATAGCCACTCAGGCGAGTCCCACGGTATGTGAGAAGCATTTTCCCTCCACTTGGAAAAGAATGGGATCTTAATTGTTACTTTGCCTCCAACCGAATGGATCAGTTGCTCTTAGGAGATCAGCTTTCGATAGCACAAAGAACTTTCCAAGGTAAAAATATTCAACCATCCATCTCTCAACTCAGGTTATTCACACATTTACGTTTTTTTGTTCTAGTAATTAATAATTACGTATATTCCTTTTTATCCATAATACACAAATGTATTTCAGCAATAGATTAAGCATCATAAATGCAAACACACTAATGTTCTATACAGAATAATCCATTTCATTTTATCTTTATGTTGTAGTCTCTATCCTCCTATTTCCTTACTTATTAATAACGCATCGTAATGCTCATGTTTATATTTCCATTGTTTTCCATAATGGAAAACAATGGAAATATACGGAAAACGGATTAATAATTTTAAATGTAAACGTTCCGATTTTGTGTATTAAATATTGTACATAGATTCTGAAAACTAAAAATCATACTTATACCGCTTAACTCATTTTGTTTTACTTTGTTCTTTATCTTACAGAGTCTTAACCTTTATTGCCCCTCATATTAACAAAAATATATTATATTGCTAGATCTATACTATGTGATAGTATCTACTTGTCAGATAATCACGGAGAATTCTAATATGGGATTTGTTACATTTGGAGGTATAAGCTCATTAATTATTCCTATCTATATTGTAGTAAGTGTGAGAAAGTTTTCCTGGGGGATTATCAAAAGAAGTGACATGAAATATGTGTACAGGATTTTTTCGTGTGTAAACATTGTAGTAATTTTTACGGTAACAAGTATCACAGAGTTGTGTATGGAAACCTTTGTGATAAAATTAGGGCCAACAAGATAGTCATTGCTAATGACTGATGATGATGATGATGATGATGATGATATCCAGAATATGAAACGTCCTTTCCTGGACGTTGAAATCACATTTCATGCAGTGTTCTACATGTCTGGATTTTAAGTCATATTTCCAACAAGGGGAGCAATGCATAATTCATGCTATACAAAAAAGTGCTCATAAATAAAAACGTTAAAGTTAACATTATGACTTTATGTAGATACGTGAATGCTGTTGCAGATGTCACTGATAACACCTTCAAAACACACAACCAAGCAGTGTTTCTAAAACAGATATCAAATATAATGATAAAAAAGGTTATGAATCTTATTTCAGATATGCAGGAGTGGCAGCCAAAAGGGAGGAACCGGGCATTACTAGCTGTTGACGGCATTAGGCTGAAGGTCAATAAATACTTCGCAGAATTTATGTTCCACTAACTCCATCTGTGGGGCTAAGGAAGCATGTATAAATTTTTACAAACTCAAAGGTGAGAAACGCTTTGTGTATTATCCACGCAAAAACCATTCAAAACTATCCACAACGTGTCAGGAAACAAAAGATATTTGAAAAAATGTACGACCTCTCATATCGCATTTCCTACTTCGCTTACAGATATTCCAAGATTTGAAAAAGCTATAACTGAACAATAAAGGTATTTTGACTTTCCTACAATAAGCTACTCGTATGGGAAAGAATCCACAAGACAGAACTGAAATGTAAGAATATGATCATGCTAAGTGGAAAATGTCCTGGAAGACTACATAATAAGTGTAACATAGCATGCAAAACTCCTCATTATCAGGGCTATTTTGACTTCGTTGTTAAAGAGGGCGACAACAATTATTGAAGCTGAAAGAATAGCTCTTAACAAAAATAACGCTATTTGGAATTCTGTAACTTGTTTGATATCGCGATTATTTTCTAGTGGTTTGCTAGCCAACTAGAGTGACTAATCGAAAACTCTTGCGCTGTGATAGCGTTTTGTTTTACCACTGCCACCAGTACCAGAATACCGACTACCGAGTGCTTTTGATGCTTTTCCTTGCCGAGATGGAGATAAAGCGTGCTGCGAAAACGTCACGCGAAAAATAGGAAATATATGTAGATTTTTAAAATGCCAACCCATTGTTTAAAATAACAATACTTAAACCTTCTTATGGCACCAAAGAATTATATTTTTATGGGAATAACTTAGGCCTGTGGCAGTAGCTCGGCAAAATGAATATAATTTTAGGTTTAGGGTAAACGGACATAAGAAATGCAACTGCAGCTTCATGTTGTTTTGACGCAAATTTCATTAATTCGTATGAATTTGCAATAATTGCTTAATTTTCTTTATGGTTTTTGGCTTTCAATTATACTTTTTAAAGGTACCAGTTGTCACCTAGATTTGATTTGGCATTCTTCAGCTTTAGTTCAATTCTGTGGAAATGTTCTTGCATCCTAACAATCTTTGGATGAAAATCATAATTGGTGTCTGATAGTATCCATATTATTTTAGTATTCGATAAGAGGAAGATCGTAGTGAAAAGCAGTTCCACTAGTTGTGTTATCTTGGGGAATGTTGCAATTACAAGTATTTTCTTTCGAAATAATTTTTCATACGCAAATGTATTAAGTATAAATTATCAATTTATGAGCCAAGTGACTGCCTTATGTTCTTCCTCTTTCAGCTACATCAGTATAAACTCAATGTTCTATTGAATTCTATATATAGCTTTCTGCTAGCCACTTGTTTTAGCAGATTGGAAATTATCTCAAAATGATTCTGGGAACGAAAACGTATCGCTGTGATATCCTACAGCTCTCAGTAGTGCTCAGTTTCTAATTTAACCTAAAAATAAGGCAAATGCATCCGTGAACCACGCAAATCATCACAACATGAATCATTATCTGAACAAAAAATTCTTCAACCAATAACTGTTACGTTTTCTTACAATATGAAATTACAAATTTACTTTGCTATTAAAAGTCGTCTCTTATAAGATATGTTGGGAGCATCATTTAACAATGTTATCGCAAGAAATGCTGCTTACAAGTGTAACCCGTAACATTTATATTTTACGCTACAACGAATAGATATTTGATAATTAAAATTTTTAATTTCTATCATTTTTTCCTCTTACAGCAGATTAAAACGTCTATACGAATCTATTGTGCAACAAACACGTTAGCAAGAGGATTTCGGGGTTTGTTGCGTTCAACAACCAAATCTTTATTCTTAACAAAACGTTACAGAATGGCCTTGTATATACCAGTCTTCATGCATAATCTGAGTGTGTAAGACTCACATATTAGTAATACGCCAGGTTGCCCAAGTGAGCGAGTAGATGTAATTGAAAGCTGCACATCATTCTCGAAGCATTCATCGAGCACTACAATTCCGTTAATCATGCTGATGGAAACCTTACGTTAAATTTAAAACTTTTCAAAAGCATATGTGGCGCTTAGATGCAAACCCTAGCATTTCCACTTTTGACAGAAAATGAGGTTTTGACATTATGTGCATTCTCCATGTACAAAGCTGGCGATAATTTGCTAAGATATATACATCAAAATATCTCGCTGTTACAACGGAAGGAAAAACGTACTGAGAATTAAAAATTCCGACATTTTCTCGTGGCTGTGAGATTCATATCTCGAGAGTTCCTTGCAGCCAATCAACGCCCTCAGAAGTGATAATGCGATGATCACGTAAGCAAGCAGTTAGCGCGCCAAAGAATGCCTCAATGTAAGTAGTTTATTGTTCGAATGGGCTCCTACATTGTGTTTTGTATTAGGAAAACCAACAGTGATGGAAAATGCTATTGTCCCGGTATGCAAGGACGAGGGAGGAAGAAAGTCCGAAAGCCAGAAAACTGGAAGCAATTTAGAGAAAAAAGTGAGATATAATTTCATTACTACATATTATAATTAACAAAAGGGGTATTACTGCAATCCGAAAATTAATATTTTCCATAGTATTATATTTAAAATTACCACTATACAACAGAAATTACTTTATTTACAGACACTCAGCCAAATCTTGATCGTAATTTGCACATGCAACTTCAGGCAATAGCGAAGTTCAGTCTTCCATTGCCGCTTGATACAATGAAGAACACATTCATCCCTAAATATTTTGACGCCACCCTTTCGAATACGCACAATACGTTCCAAACGGTGAGTAATGTGCAAATTTACATTTCCATATATGCAGGTACGTATTACTTCAACGCAGTGCATGTAAGTGGAAAACATGTGCTCACACTTGCTTCACAGGATTCACATTGCTCCTCTTTCTCCTCGTATTTCAAGACCTTTTTGTGGATGAATTGCGGTATCTATGACTGTGTCTTGAAAAAAAAATGAGGCGTTCGAAACATAAAAACGCAATGCAGTGTACAATATGTATTTCATAGTGAATTAAAAGTTCAACTCATATAACGTGACTCAAACTTCAATACGAAACGCACTAGATACGTCATCATCTAAAGATGGTAAGGGAATCTTGATTGGATTCACAGGGAATGGCTTTTAAGCATTTTTTGATTACCCGCCGATTTGATTTATCCGCAAAACTTCTGAGCTCCGTTGCCGCGGACAATAGAGAGTATTCGGCATTATGTTTAGTACAACAGTACTCTAAAAGTAATCCTTAATATCAAATCAAAATGATTATTTTTGTTGTATTTATTATAAAGTAATGATATAAGTTTAAATCAAGTAGTAATTGTAATACACCAAAAGACATCCCATTCATAATATTGTTACCAACGTTAATGAATACATTTCCTCAAACATGAAAATACACAAGTTAAATGTGAAATATTAACTATTAGTGTACACAACTGTTAAATGTCATAATCTATTGTTGGTGAAATTCAGATGCAGACAAAAGATAAAGATGCATCTCACCGCTTCTTCAGCCACCCCAGTAGTTATCTCAACGTTCGATATTGCAGTGTAACTTGACTAATTTATGAGAATTGAAAAAGTGAATATTTAAATAATTAATCTCTAATGTTCTTAATTTTGAGTATCAAACTATATAGCAGCGAAGAAATCTTTGGGAATAAATACGCTGTGGAGGCAATAATAATCATAATATATTTATTATGATTATTATAATGATAATTATTATAAGTATTATTATTGGCGTGTGTTGATCCAGTTTATCAAAATAATGCGAAACAATCTCAGCATGCATTGCAATAAACTGTTTCACAACCTATTCACAAGATCGCAATACAAACGGAAGACAAAGCTGTCAAGGCACAGTAAAATGTAGACACCGTGAACATAAACATACTAAATGGCCGCGTAACATTGGAAAAAGGGGACTACACTCATGTACAGATAAAAAGTAATACGACATGCATGGGGGCAAACACAGATATGAAAATGTGCCTTGAATGAGCTTTCAAACAGCACGCTATAACTAGGCCTATTCTGTAAATGCAAATGCAGAAAATATAAAGAACATACATTGACCATTGTAAGAGTGCACAGGAAACTAGGTATGTGCAGATTAGCGGCTGACAACCGTGTACGGTTACGCAAATTACGGAATTCAACCATGGCCACTGCCCCATTACTACGCTGTTATATCAAAGCAATTGGTAAAAGGACTGTATTAGAACCCTTCATGTCGAAACCCACACTGATTCTTGTGATAGAAGCGAATTAATATAAGGAAGCCAAAACCAAAATATAAGCTGCCAGTTTTAACTGCAAAACCTCGAAAATGACTGGAAAATCATTCATATGGACCTAACACCGTTTGTTAAACGGTCCTGACTGACTACTGTTGTGCGAGGAGTGGGGACGAGCTCAAGAAAACTGGTTTGTATATAGCGAGATTTTGAGGACGGTGTGATCCGTCCGTATGCCTGCCGGAATGACGTACACATAGTGGGTACGGGGGCGAAAGTAAAGATGAACTGTTGATTTCTTATGATTGCAAATAAAATAAACAATGTTGTAAAGGTTTTCAAATAATTAACTGAAACGCGATATGTTCTGACAGTAGGGGGGGAGGGTTTCTAAAACAGACAATGAAAATCATTCCAGTGATGCTGATTTTGAAAGTTACTCTCCGATCGCAGATGATGGTGCGGATCACAGATACAAGTCTGAGTTACAGGAATCCAGTGATGCATACGTCACCCTGCAAATCCTCAAAATTCAGTCATGTTGCTAGTCCGGTAAAAGCATTAATGCAAACATCGGTTATGAAAACAGAAAATCTGTTAATTTCTGGCTCAATGAAGAGGACAAAAAGGAACATGAGTTGCCAGTCTTCCGCAGAAACTTTCGTTTGGTATCATCAGAATGGCATTTTCATTTGTGGAAAAACCAGGTGCCTGGTAGTTCTAAATCTCGTGGAGCATACAACAATAATACACGATAAACAACTAGATTGTTTACTAGTAACTGAGTGCTAGTAGATAACAAAAATAAGGGTCTCTACACGAATCATTCTTGGATAAATCATTCAACTTTAACATAAGGAGCATGAAATAAGTTCGCATTCTTCTCCCATTTTCAAGATGTAACGCAAATAGATGAAGGCGCAGAGGAATTTCACGGAACTACACATGAGCTATGTATCAATTACACTCCCTGCTCTGTTTATAATACAGACCAAAGCGAGAAATACGATCAAAACGGATTCAGTCTTTGGTGGGGAGAAACATATTTAGACGGTAGACTAATCAGTTCGTGCGTTGATGCACTGTATACTATCATGTCAATAATCAGCATGGGTGGTTATTTATTTCAAATAATTTATTTACTGTGCTCCAAGAAGCGACAGGAACGTTTGGTCTACAAGTTTCTAAAAGTGAATAAAAACTGTAACATGTCTGTTACTGCTACGAAATCAGGAAAAATGAGAAAGAGAGAATTTATTTATGGACGCTCTTTAACTGCTGTGGTCCTTAGCGTCTCATTCCATATTAGGCGTGAAACACCGGAAATGTTGCTCAGAGGCCTCTATCAGGCTTGAGGTTCTTTTACGTGCCGTAAATCTACAACACGGGACCACCTTTTATTTCCCTTCCGAAGGAAGCCATGCTAAAGTTTTTTACGCCCGAAAAAATCCATTATCCTCCGCTGGACTTAAACCGCGATCTCGGGAATAAAAGGTTAGCATGGTAACCACTACACCACGGAGGACGACAAGAGAGAGCTGAAACAACAGTTTATAGAGGCATTGTTTCTATTTTGTGAAGATAATTGCTATACGACTCCTCCTGAAAATATCCCTCAAGGCAACAGCATTGAATTGCTGCAGATTCCACCTGGTACTACGAAAACAAATCTACTCGATAAGTTATTTTACCAGCACTGGAAGGCTTTTATCACTGCTCATCAGAAATCATCCCATTTGATGAGAGCATCTACGAAGAGAAACTGCAATCCTTTATACATTTTCAAGTTTCATCCCAAGGCTTCGGAACATGATAAAGTATTACTGGTTTGCAAGCAGACACACGACGGACCGACCTCCCGAGTTCTCCGTGCCTGCAAACTATTGATTGGAAACAAACGGAAAATGATGAGCAGTGTGGCAATTAGGTGTTTATACGTTGAACATGGTGCAAAAAACATGTTATCACCATTCAACAGTAACTAATGCTTTTCTTTTATTGCTGAATGAAAGTGTTGTAATGGCAGGACAGAGCTTATGTCACCCCACTTCACAAGCCAGTTCATTCAAACTCTGCGAGCTACATTAAAGCACGCCTTAAAGCTGAGATGTCCATCTGGATCCCATACTGAGTTGCCGTTGAAGGAACGCAGCCTAGTTTCCGGCACCTTGCACTTGAAACTGGCTGCTGTTTTGGGTACGAACCCCTTATAATACATCCTTCTGTAATGGGAATTGCAGGGTGAGTTTCAGAATGAGTAGGGTTCATATACGAACGTTTCCGTACTTTTCAAACGGAAATACGGGACACCTCTAACTTTCGACACAAAACGTCAGAACACAGAATACGGAAGGCCCGACTATCTTCTTCTGGGGTCCCATACACAAATTTATGCCAACATTGCTAAAAGAGAACACGCCATAATCATATTACAACTTTTACTTTGTTTATTCTTAAACATAGCTTTGGTTTTTCTTACAAAAAATAAAACTGCCTTCATTTACAATTACTATTGTCCTTACTTATTTTCGTATTTTTTCCGTATGCGCATCATTTAACGGAACAGGATTTTGCATTACATAATCATAAAAGTCCACATAGTCTTTTGAAGAACAATCTAACAAGTAACAATGATTTCACTGTGTTTATGGAAAGTCTGTTCTTCTCATTTGTTCAGAAACTATTCATTTGAGAAAACAGTCTCTCAATGCTTGCATTGCTTGCTGGAGAAGTGAAAACAAACGCTATTATTTTTTTACGTTGTTAAAGCTATCTTTCCCAGCACTATTCAAAATCAAAATAAAAACCCAATCTTCATCTAAACTGGTTGCCTCTAACTTCATTTGAGGTCTTCTTCTTCAATACAGTTTTTCAAAAGCATCACTTCATCAAACAATTTACTTTCATGGATTTCACTGTTTCGACTAATTTCTTGAAGAGTAGTAACACTTTTTGCACATTTTCCCAATTAAGAGTCGTATCTATGCAATTCAATAAAACCCTACTCATACCACCAAATTCAAGACTGAAACGAGACCATTCCCTGATGTAGCTCAAACAGGTGTTGTAAAAATCACATCCGTAATTAAAATATTCCCTCTCGCTGAGAAGACCTTCTGATAA
This sequence comes from Deroplatys truncata, assembly GCA_030765065.1. NCBI lineage: Eukaryota > Metazoa > Arthropoda > Insecta > Mantodea > Mantidae > Deroplatys > Deroplatys truncata. The sequence continues at coordinate 216,240,097 of CM060990.1, forward strand.
AGCATTTAGCAATGCTGTTCTTTTTTAGTTGAAATTGCATGAATCATAGTAATTCTCTCGCCCTCAATATGCTGAATGCTTTTATGGAACAATTCACAATGTAATTCTAAAAATAGGCAGATATTTCTGAAACAGGATTGTTGAAAAAATCTCCAACAGGTTGGTGGTTTACAAATAGTAGGATTTCAAAGGTTCATTTAGTTCATTTATTCGCTTCAGTGGAGGGTACAAGACAGCCACCGTGTTTTAGAGTAGCCTAATACTTTTTTGTATTGTGTGTATACAAAATCACAGAATTCCTGAGTGAATGTACTCTTACGGAATATATATAAAAATGTTGATATATTTTTTGAATGGGAGCTTGAATGTCAACTGGTAATGTATCAGCTGTAGGCTGCATTGCATTGTTAATTACAAGAGCTGAGCAACCCACTGCTATCAGTGTGGTAAGTACCTTTGATTGTAGCCTATGAACGATGTTCTTACATTTTCTTGTACATCAGCCGAAGTTTGTATTCTGTATTGTCAGCGGAAAGTGCATTATCTTTCTGGTCAATGTTACACTTACGTAACAATGTCCATAGATGTTCAGTCAGTTGCTCTGCTGCTCCACCGGGTAAATCCACGAACTCCAAAACCATCGTTTTTATTCCTTCTTCGGGAATGAAATATCTGAATCTATCAGTATCGGTACCAACTTCACAGGACCATGATTGGAGCTGTCGATCATTACTGAAATATTGTGTGCTCTTGGAAGGTCACTTCCCAACTTTTGTATTGCATGTGGTGCAAGTATGTTAATAATAATTACTGGAGTCTTCTGTTGCCCACGGGTGAACTTTTGCCATACAACTTTCTAATGATTTTGGACTTGCAGTCCATGGACCCGGTAACTTTGCTTATAACAGGTGTGGTAGGCAAACGTTGCTTCGGAGGCTCCTAGGCTATTCTCCAATTCTCCCAAAGCTTTTTTTTTGTAAACTAATCAGATACTTTAGAGCTTGTACTTGAATTAGAACATAATTTATGCGTTTTTGTGGAGACGTGCTGCGTGATATCGGATTTGCCGCCATGCATTATATTGAATACAGCATTACACACTATACACTGCACCTTTCCCTGTGAATTTACATTAGTGGCGGACTTCACAAAAGGAAACTGCTTCTGCAAATCGTTAGTGAATGTGTATTTTCTTCTGGGCATTTTGTAACATTTCGCTTTCAAGCAAACACATTGCACTACAGTAGGTCCACAGCGTCTGCTGCTATAACACAAAATGAACGTCGCTGACCATAGAAGAATACCGCTTTGTTAACATATAAACGCATGGGCAAAGAATCCCACACGAACATTCGATGCAGTATTGTTAGACTCTGAACAGTGTTTCGATCTATGGTTTCGATTTTGCATTCCGCCAACCACCTCTAAATATGACTATTTGCAAAATTATGTGAAAATTATCTGGTTGAAAACCATGCATTAATGTTGATTTTTATTTAATTGTAATTATTACGCAGGTATCACAATACGGGATATGCTGGCGTCCCGATAAAATTTCTCGGGGCAACGGAACAGGATTTTGAAAATGGGACGATCGCCTACTTTACGGGACTATACGAACCCCAACCATGAGGGATCTGATATGTATCTTTTTTGATAATATTCTGATTATCGTGAGATTTGTTTCACCCCATTATAATTGAGAAGAAAAAACAAAATAACGGAAAATTGTTTAACTTAGCGAGCTTTATACATCCTATGTTCAACATTTTTGTTTCATCTTGTTGTACACATGTTCCTGATGTATGTTTGCATTTTCAGCTGTTTTAAATATTTAGTTTATTGTTGACAGTCGAAAAAGTTACACGTGTTTTCGAGTGCTCAGCGAATTTTTACTTTCGAAAAAGATGGATCAAAGAATTTGCATTAAATTTTGCTTGAAAAACGGAATAAAGTGCAGCACAGCATTCGAAATGTTGACTTGGCTTTTGGCGAATCTACTATGAGTAAGACAGGAGTTTACGAGTGGTATAAACGTTTCAAAGAGGGTCGAGAAGATGCTGAAGATGACCGCCCTGGACGCCCTAGCACATCAATTACTGACGAGAATGTGGAAGAAGTAAAGCAAATTGTTCTGGAAAATCGCCGAATCACCATCAGGGAGGTTGCTGATGTCATTTCCTTTGGTTCACGCCAAGAAATTTTTTTCGGATGTTTTGGGCATTAAACGTGTAGCAGCAAAGTTTGTTCCGAAATTGTTGAATTCTGACCAAAAACCACGTCGCGTAGACATCGCTCAGGAATTGCTGAATGAAGTAAAAGACTATCCAGAACTAAAGAAGGTTATAACAGCTGACGAAAAATGGGTATATGGGTATGGCGTCCAAACCAAGGCCCAATCGTCCCAAAGGAAACTGCCTGAAGAGCCAAGAGCGAAAAAAAATTCGACAAGTTCGATCACATGTGAAGGTTCTTCTCACTGTTTTCTTCGATTACAATGGGATAGTGCATCAGGAGTTCCTGCCTTATGGTCGTACGGTCAATAAGGAATACTACCTGGAAGTTATGCGCCGTTTGCGTGGAGCAATACGAAAAAAACGACCAGAATTGTGGCAAAATCACTCGTGGAAATTGCATCACGATAATGCACCCGCTCACACCTCTATGCTTGTTCGTGACTTTTTGCCCCCTCCCCCCCCAAAAAAAAAACGTTATGCTACCTCAACCACCGTATTCGCGAGAGATGGCCCCCTGCGATTCCTTTCTATTCCCGAGGCTGAAGAGAACCATGAAAGCAGGACGTTTTGCCACCATTGATGAGATAAAACAGAATCTCTGAAGGAGCTGAATACCATGACGAAAAGTGAGTTCCAGAAGTGCTTCCAAGATTGGAAAAGGCGCTGGCACAAATGTATATCTGAGGGGGATTACTTTGAAGGGGACAAAGTTGATATTGATGATAAAATAAAAATGATTTAAGAAAAACAAAAATTCCCTTTAATTTTTAATCACACCTCGTATCCATCGCATTTTGTAAAAAGGGCGTTATTAATAATTTTGTCTTTTTTCACGATTGGACAGTCATATTACGACTCTTGGCTTTGATCGTTCCCCATTTTCCGGGTGAATTATGAAAAACCCACATAATAAATACTGGAAATATTCATATAAAAAGGGAGTATACCTTGTAAAATGCTCTAGGCAGACTTTTAGTTCCTTTCATAAAAAACATACTGATAGCTGCCTATTAACAAAACACCGTCAATATTGGGAAGTTATTTCTCCAGATGTTTATGTTACCTTTAGCAGAACATACGATAAGTTATCTGTGGATAAAATGTGTTAGAATATTAACAACAATATTTATTTTCACATCTTACAGCATATGTTTAGTAAACGTTAATAAAGCCTAAGCGATAAAGGGAAAGCTTAGATCAAACAGTTTTAGTATGCTCATTTCGTAGTGTAATCATCTCAACAATTGCTCGATTGTTAGAAAGCTTATGGAGAGAGCCAACCGCCTTAGTAATAACTGAAAACGCAACATTTTACAGGCTCTAATCTACATTGCCGTTTGTGAAAATTGCAACACCAAGAAAGAATTTCCCGAATAACCCCAAACTTGGTGGAAGTGTAGAAGAGTGTGCCAGCAATAAGTGATTAGGTTTGCAGAGAGACGGGATACACGCAGGACGAGCAGAGCCCTCTCGTGTCTGTCCAACAAGGTCAGTTTTGCGTCCAGTGTAGTCAGTGGAGAGCTGTCAAACAAGGTGGAAACAATGAAGTGTGTGCCAGTATGCCTCGTCGACGTCAAAAGAAGCCATATTGGCATGTGTGTGAGTTCGAACGGGGCAGAATGATCGGTCTCCGGGAAGCGGGTTTGTCATACCGTGACATTTCGGTTCGTACAGAGCATGCTGCTACGACAGTGATGCGTGTGTGAAAGCAGTGGATAAATGACAGTCGTACGCAGCGAAGAGCGCGTACTGGACCACGGAACATGACCACAGCACGGGATGACCGTCATCTTGTCCGCATGGCCATAACGAAAATTAAATTGAGTTTTATTTAAGGACGCTCTTTAACTACTATGGTTCTTAGCGTCCCATTCCATATTGGGCGTGAAAGACCGGTAATTTTGCTCAGAGGTCTCTTTATCAGGCTTGAGGTTCTTTTACGTGCCGTAAATCTACGACACGGGACCACCGGCTTTACTTCCCTTCCGAAGGAAGCCATGCTAAGGATTTTTACGCCCGAAAAAAATCCATCACCCTCCGCCGGGTTTGAACCCGCAACCTTGGGAACTAGAGGCTAGCACGGTACTAGTCCACGGAGGACATGGCCATGACGGACCGTACAGCTTCATCCACAGAGTTGGCTCGACGCTGGAGCACTGCAACAGGTGTGAACTCTCTGCATCAACGGTTCGTCGCCGTCTGCTGCAGGTTGGACTGGTTGCATGCATGCCATTACGTCGGCTTCCTTTGTCCAGAAACCACAATCTCCTCCGACTTCAATGGGCACGTGAACACCGTCATTGGGGTGCTGAGTGGCAAAATGTAATCTTTTCGGACGAGTCCCGCTTCAACGTGTCCTACAGTGATGGTCGCATACGTGTCCGGCGGTACCGTGGTGAGCGCAACCTGGAGGACTGCATTGTTGAGCGGCATAGCGGACAAACACCCGATGTGATGCTTTGGAGCGCCATTGGTTACAACAACCAATCTCACCTCCAACGAATTGAGGGCAGTTTGAACAGCAACCGGTACCTAACGGTGTTTGTAGAACCTGAGGTACTCCCCCTGCTACAGGCATCTCCACAAGCCACATTTCAACAGTACAATGCCCGGCCACATATTGCGAGGAATGTACAAGCCTTTTTCGAAGTGCGACGGCTACCACTGCTTCCCTGGCCTGCACGTTCGCATGACATGTCGCCCATTGAACATGTCTAGGATATGGTTGGTCGGCACCTGGTGCGTTACGGTCCTCCAGTAACCAGTGTCATGGATTTGTGGGCTCGAATACCAACTGCGTGGAGGGAAATCCCTCAGGAACTTATTCAGAACCTTTTGATTAAATGCCACGGCATATAGCAGCTCCAATTGCAGTGCATGGAGGCTACACCAAATACTGAAGATTAGGGCTCAAAGGTCATGTATAGATTTGAAAAGTTTATCATTTGTTACTTTTCATGCACCTAACCTATTGTACTAAATTCATTGAATTCAAGCGTTTCCTTCTTGGTGTTGCAATTTTCACAAACGGCAGTGTATGTCATAAAATTGCTTTAAAATCGTAAATTTTGTTTACGGGTATGCAGGTCCTATTTTGTTAAAAGAAAAGGCAAAATAAGCATTTATATGCCATAAATATCGGTAAAATCTTTCGTCCCTGACACATCTTTGCCGTAATATCCCTACATGTATCACGTTCCTCCGCACAAAGCAAGCAAAGGGGAAAGCACAACAATACAATGTCGCCGAAGTTTGTACTATTGCTTTTGTGCCCATTGCAAATACTTGTAATATTCTCTTTCATCTACTTTTAGACAGATACCCGGGGTATTATAACACAAATATTAAGCAATAAAATGATATAAAAATTGTAAGTTAAACACGGTTAAAATAGTGACTGGGGTAGTTGTAGCATGGCCATCCCTAAATGAACACAATTTTAAACCAATATGAATAAGTTTTACAGCTAAATACAATGCCCCTAAATAGACCTTTCTGCAAAAAGTCTAAAATCTTTATAATGAATTAGAATAGGGGCTTTATTTTTATTATTTATTTTTTTGCCTTACATTGCACTGTTACCAGCCACCAACCTTTAGGTACCGTGAAAAAGTCAACTATTACGTTATAGCACTTACTAGCATTATACAGAGCCCGGAGAAACAATGTGCAGAAAATTCTAGAGTAGGCAGCAAAAACCAAACTAAGTATTTTGAGGTTAGGAGCATTGGGTTTCAGATGCAGTACAGTAACAGGCGAGCTGCATGAACGTAATTGAAACCCAACTTTAAAAACATTTTCATTTGCTAGTCAAAATGAAATGTTAACTCTCGCGACAAGTGTGTACATATTTTCTCAACTAATGTGTACCGGTATACAATGAGAAACTAACCATTACATGTCTATGCTATACTATACTATACTATTTGTACTGAACAGGACGAGCGTTCGATATTACCGTACCACTCAGTAGGCTTCACAACACAAATGCGGCACTGAACATGGCACACCTAGCGACAGTGACTAGTACTGCACAAGAGTGCGTTTTGTTTACATCCGACATGCAACAAACACGTTTAGCAATAAGAAACACTTAACATGACGCATTTAATGTTAACGTATGCTGTTAGTAAAAAAGCTTCAGCGACCACTTGTTTCTATGCTCAACCTGCTTATTTTAATAATAATAATATAATAATAATAATAATAATAATAATCCGCACAAATTATGCAAAGGATAGTTTGTGCAGACGTTTATCAAAGGTACTTTCTCTTTTTGGCACTTTAGGATGTGGTACCGGTCACAAGTGTACTCACTTAGATCACATACACAGTTAATGACTGTTTGTGAAACAATCGACTTCTGTAAATCCTGTGGTAATATCCGTGAACCGTCAACGATGTCATTTAGCGTCGAAGTTTCTGATTTATGCCAGTCCATGACCGGTTCGTCAGGGCTTCCGTAGTGTAGAACTCCTCCCATTTGTTTTACCGCTTTCTCCAATTTGGGGTGTACAGGTCACGTATCATTAAGAGTTCTTCAATCAAGAACGTTCCCGGGCAAGTACGTACACCAGCCCGGATAGGGCGTGTTTAGATACGCCTAGTGTCGTCTTCAAGAAGCGAGTCTTGACGCTCTCTAGCGTTTGAAGGTCCTTCCTTAGTCCGGAGTTAGCACTAGATTAGTTCTAGTCCGTATGCAAGTATGGGGACTATTTTGGTGTTGAATAGTAACCGCCGTTGTGAGGGATAATCTGGTTTGATCACTTATATCATGTATGGCTTTTGTGGCTGCTGTTGCCCTTTGCTTGGTGTGTATCCTGATCGAGTGTGTTGTGGTTAAAGTTAAAATTAAACTGAGTTTTATTTAGGCAAACTTTTTAACTACTATGGTTCTTAGCCTACCATATCAGTTAAAAAGCACCCTTAAACGTGTTATGATTGACAGGTCATGCTGAGGAATTTCACATGATTCACGACTTGTAGAGATTTTTGTTTCAGGAAGATTGTCGTCTTGGGATATTTTCCCCAGTTTTCTAAAATCATGTATCCCGTTTTGCCCTTATTTACCTGAAGTTCATTTTGGTCGGCCCATTTTTCTAGCGGGCATGTTGCCTTTTGGAGTTCTCTTCTGTCGTGGGATCCCAGTACCATGTCATCGGCGTGAATGTACATTCTGAGATCTGGTGCTTTTCCTCTTATTGATTGACAACATCGTGGGTGGCGACATTAAAGAGAACGATTATGAGGGGATCTCCCTGCAAGATCTTGATTGAGATGTTGCTGACGTTCTTATGATTAAGATAACTGTACATTATTTATTCTTAGGATATTTTGGATCAGACAAGTGAGATCTTTATTAATCGGTGTTATATCCTCAAGTTTAAGCCGATTATACTTCTATTTAGTTTATCGAACGCTTCTGTGAAGTCGAAGACCGCATGGAATTTTCCTTGCAGCTGTCTTAAGAACATTCTCTATGTCCTCCAAGAGGATTCGCATGGCTTGTATTATGCTCCTCCCCTTTCTTAATTACAACTGCTCTTTGGGTATATGGCATTCTCTTTCTTCTGTGGTCCTTTGTGTGATCAGTCTTGTTAAGATCTTTAGGTCGTTATTTTCTAGTGCTATCCCTCGGTATGAGTGTGAGTGACATGGATCTCCTTTGTTTTTGTATATTACCTTTATTGTTGAAGTTTTCCATGTAGTTGGAAGGTTTCCTGTTCTCAGGCAAGCATTCAGCAGGTCTGTAGGCTAAGAGCAGTAACTCGGCAGACAATTTTGTGTGCCCGTTGAATATGCCATCTTGTTCGCATGCTTTCCTGATTTTGAGTTTGAATATGGTGGTGCCTATTTCTTCCTCGATGAGAGGGTGAAGGGGTTATCGCCTTAGTATTCTTGGCTGTGTATGCTCGTGCCAGCCCTTTCTGGTTTAGAATCTCCGTGAAGTGTTCCTCCCATGCTTATTTTGGTACTGCCTTTCTTTCCTCACCTTTTTGTTTTTTTTCTTTTCTTTCTCCACCCAGTATAATCATATGAGCCTCTCGAAGCGTATATTTATATAAGTTCAACTCGATTCCGCGGTCAAATCCTATTGTTTTGCCCGGGACGCGAAACTCCAGTTTCACTCTATTACCCCATTCCTATTGGATCCGCGGCGTTATATCTGCGCTGACACTCGCGCGGTTCTAAACAGGTACATGCTTAGCAATGAGGTTATGGAGATTCGTATTCCATGCGTATTTACCTTTGTGCAAATAAACGCATGTTTATTATGAATATTATAATTTCCAACTGTAGAGGCGCATTTGAACTTAAGATTCACACACTCTTGCGTCGTGGGCTAGAGAGTGGAACTCTGGTTCCCGGCTACGGAATGCGCCCGAGATCGATCCCACCCATGGGGTTGCGGAGTATAAGTACCGGGGATAGAACTCAGTATCGTGAGGAGCTGCGACAGCCTGCGGTCATAGCCTTGTGAGCCAACTTTCCGGTTGGAGGATGCGTGATGCTGGCCACATCTCCGCCTATCTTTTGGATTATCGCCTACCTCTGCCAGCGTAAGTGGGCATGAGGCCGGCAGACGTGTTGGCAGGCCCAGGCCCTTCGAGGGCTGTAGCGCCACAGGATTTACTTTGATATTCACGATAAAAACTGAACTCTCCTTTCCATTCTCAACGGATTAGATAAATAATATGGAATAAATAAATACTCAAATGAAAAGGCATATCTAAAATATAAATTAGCTTTATGTCGTGTGTGTAAACTCTTCGTTTCTATTACTCCCCCCATTCCCCGGGCATGGATACAATCAAATGGCTGGTCAAATTTTGTCCAGAGGGTACTTCTAAGCATCCTGTACTCGTTCTCAGTCACTGTCTTGCCAGCCAACTCAACGCCAACAGTTTCTCTCACCTCTGCCCACACAATTTCAATGTGATTCAAATGTGATGAATAAGGAGACCAATCAATCATTGTGATAGCGGGAAGTAGTCGTGTCTTAGCGGGAAGCAGTGTGAAACCTGCCGACTTATGTGGACAAATGAAGCGGGACTATAGAGGAATTAGAATTTTATTCCGATAGTAGATACATCCATCCCTTTCCTGGACAACTGCACCCACCTGGTAGCCGTAGATATAGGGATTTCAAGCGTTAATGTAGCCTAAGACACAACGCTACCAGCAACGTTCACTAACGTAAGGGCAAATCTCCTTGTGGCTTCGTCTTTATCTGTGCGCTCAGCCATATGTTTTAAGATTCCTCATATTAGGATGTATGTCTTCTTTATTAGATCTAATAATAATAATAATAATAATAATAATAATAATAATGATGATGATAATAATAATAATAATAATACCATGAAACCTGTAATTAAAATGTCCTTTCACTCTTGATTTTTTTCCAATGATTGTTCTATAGGAACGTTCTGGGGCTTCAGCGACAAAGTTATTTCAGCTAATCAGCTGTCCAAATCTGATTTCCTTGTGAATATATTTAAGGCAAGCATCATACGAATTGAGTGCAGTATTGCAACAGGCTCTTTCATTGACAGTAAAAGAGGACACTCGATCTATGAGTTTTTCCCTTCTTTTACGCCTGGATAGCATATTTCACAAGAACCATCAAATCCAATTTACCTGCTATTCATAAACACCAATGCTATAGAGCAATCAGCTTTTGTATAGGAGAGCATAACGGCAATATCATTGACTTTAGAAACAAGGATATAAGCATAATGCCCATAGATTTTAGAAAAAGTCAACGACTTCAAGGATATAATAATGGAGTTATTCAACGCACACATCATGCTATGCACTTGACACCCATCGGGTTAACATCACGCAATTGACAGTTCCTCCAGGTATTGGGCTTCAGATTCCTATAATCAGGGTCATCTTCTATGTTACTGAGACATTGCTTTCGCAATGACACCGAAATTCGATGACAAGATCACTAAAGAAGAGGAACATGTGTTTTTACCATATAATACATCAGCTCTGGACGCTAACAATGAGTTTAGAATCCCTTGTCAAGCTGAGCATTTATATACTTTTCCTACTTGAAGTTAACTATACATCAATGGAAAAATTACTAAATCTAATGGAGCACCTACTACTACAAAGCTTATGTACAATAGACAGTCGGTGTTGACGCTGATTTGATCCAAGGGCTCTAATAAACTGTATTATACCATCTCAGGGTGAAGAGAATGCTGCTGTTAAACCAGTACTAATTGAGTGGTGAAGGCCTGTGATTCAACTTTCTGATGCTGAGATCCTCAAGACTGTCAAGCTGGATAAGACTCTGTTTCACCCATTTAGGACCATGGATCTGCATACTCTACCTGCTGTGTTACAAGCATTTACCTTGAATGGTGGCACCCCATCTAAAAATGGAGAAGCCGAAATTTGTCATTTTGTTGCTCTGCTTTAAGATCGAGTAATACAACTAAAGACGGTTCTCTTTTTGATCATTGTAACATAACTTAAACTAATCATTGTAATGGTTTATATTTCATTAGGAATGCAAGGATTTTTTAAGGAATAAAAACACTATGTAAAAGCATACCTTAATTCTTTTTATTGTTACTATTTATCTTACATTTCCATCACTTTCCTCATCCAACTCCTTGTTTCTGTCATTACACTTGTAACAGTAGGTTATGCAAATTTCTTTATTATTTAAATGAAAGTCTCTTTATTTTCATAATTTGCATTTCAGCGCGGTAAACAGTCATAATGCTGTTAATGTATACAGGGCTCAAGTCTTTTAGGGTACAAATTTCATCTCTATTTAAAAGTATTTCACAATCATTTAAATTACTGCTCACAATTCTTATTTTCAGCGAATATAGGGAGACTCGCTTGAGCTAACTCTCAACTATGCATCAGATTGTATACAAAATTGTCCGTGTTTTTTCATCGTATGCCCTATAATGTTATATGAGAATCCTTCTTAACATGTTTCGGTGATGTAGATGTCTCATCACCCGCTTCTTGCCGAAATGTTTCTTGGAGGTGTCGATGCTGCTTATTCTATCCTCCAATGGCGTCAGCCTCCTTTGCATGGCTGCAGGCTATTCCTCTTCTTCTTCCTCTTATTGCACAGCCTGAAACATTGCACAATGAAAGTCTTAGAAAACTGCCTTGATCAAGTAAAGGCAACCTGAAAAGAATTATATTTTTTGTTATGATACATGTAAAATGAAGCACAAAAGATTTGTATAAACATTCGGATATTTATCGTTATTTCAATGCGTTAGATATAATTAAATTCAAAACATGTGATATTGTGATTTCGTAAATTTTTTATAAAATTCTATAACATGCATCTTTTGTATCTTTATATGTAATATCAATGAGTCAGTTGTTTTATTTATGATTTTTTCATTGTAAAATAGGAGAACATTCAATACTTAAGTTTAACACTTCTACACACCTTCTCTGAATGTAAAAAAGACAATTTGCATGTCTTAAAATTTCCCCATCTCTGCCACACCGTTATACTGGAGGTATACTTTCCTAGGTATTTCTGCAACCTCTTGATCAGTTAACGAATTATAGCGCTCTGGTAAGAACACTTGACAATCCTCCAGTGAAGATACAGTCCTGGTACCATATCTTGTTTGAACTCTCTTTAAGGACTTTATCTCATAGTTAAGACCTATTTCGAGATCTTAAACGCGGCGAGTCGGTAGGAAACTACGCTCTTCAACCATCTTGTTAAGTCTATCAGTTAAACAATCTGTAACAGACATTGACATGAATTATTATTTTAACTACATTATTCAAGTTGAAGAACAAGTTATACACTTCTTTATATTAGAACTAAACTGTGTGTTGTGCTGCATCACCAAATGTTTTGTAAGTATGCTTATGAATGTGTAGAGAAGCAAAGAACGAATGGAGAAAATCGTGTGAATGAGAAAGAAAGAATGAGCGGAGAAATCGTATGAATGTTTATGCAAGAAGAATGTGTAGTTATATCGTATGAATGCGTTGAGAAACAAAGAATGAATAGACAAAATGTATGGATGTTAATAGAGTATGAACCTGCAGAGAAACAAAGAATGAGCGGAGAAAATCGTGTGAATGTTTAAGTAAAAGGAATGTGTGGCGAAAATCATGTGAATGTTTATATAAGAATGAGTAGAGAAAATCCTGTGAACTGGAGAAGAGTACGCAGAGAAATCCATGTGAATGTAAAGTACAGATTAGAAAATACGATGCTCTTGCAACGAATCGTCTTTCATGTACTGTAACGTTTAAACAAAATTAAATGTATTGTAAAAACCAACAGTGACTTTGTATAGTTACGCAAAAAACTCACCTTGCATTGTTACGTGTTGATATGTGCTGTACGTGTAGATGGCCTGCACCTCACGTTGCTTTTAGTTCTTTAAAACTTAAATGTAAAGTTAATAAGTACACAACAGTTCTAACATGCGCAGATATCTGTTTATATAGGGATCTAAACCCCCTCCAGGCGATGCCAGCACATCATCATGGAGGTGATGCTTACACATCACGTGATTATTACACCAATGGAATTATCATCTCTTGTGCGTGCGCAGAGGCTCTCGGCACTTCTATCCCTCTTTGTTTCACTTCCCCCCCCCCTCTCTCTCGCTCTCAGAGTACATCCTTAATGTCTTTACACAAGCTATAAAAAATGTGTTGTGATGAAAGCCGTGTGAGAGTGGTAGCCTGAAAAGAATTACATTTTTGCTAGGTTACAGTGAAATGAGACAATTTTTTATGTCTGTAAAGGCAATAATTTCCAATGTTATGTGTGTATGTGCTTGCATGTGTGTACGTGCACTGATGTATGCGTCTATGCCTGTAGGCGTATGTGTGAGTGTGTGAATGTGTAAGTTTACTGCTGTATGTATGTATGTATGTATGTATGTATGTATGTATGTATGTATGTATGTATGTAAGTATGTCTGTATGTGAGTGTGTGTGGGGGGGTGTGTAAGTTTACTGGTGTATGTATGGTAGTGTGTGTATGTGCTTGCATGAGGTGTAAGTGGGTGTGTGTGTGTGTGTGTGTGTGTGTGGTTGTGTATGTGCGTGTGTGACTGTGCGTGTATGTGATTGCACACGTTTATGTGTGTGTATGGGCTTGTATGTGTGTGTGCGTGTGTGGGTTGGTGTTGTGTGTGTAAGTGAACAGGTATATGTGCGTGTGTGTTGATGTATGTATGTGTGGTCGTGTATATGTGAACGCCTGGATGTGTACAAGCCGTGGAGAAAGAAAGAGATAGATAGATTTAAAGAGGGAAAAGGAAGAAAGAGAGAGAAGAAAGAAAATAAAGAATCGTGTCTAGTCATCGGAATATCTAAGTATACGCAGGGGTTTAACATAAATAATTATATTTGTTAAATGCAATTTTAATCCGATCGCCCATGCTCACCAAGTTTAATATTTATTATAGCGTTTCGCTGGGTAAGATTCGAACTAGGAGCCTCTGCGTTCCTAAGAATACAGTTCATTAAATATTGCAATGTCATATAAAAAATTACATTATATGTGCTACATACGTATTTAATCTGCTCGTGCATGCTTCCACAATTTAATAGTTATTAAGCTTTAGATTTTCAGGATAAGGTTCGAGCTAGGACCTCTGAACGGTCTTTCATTATTCAGGGTAATGATATAATAATGTTTTACCCTAACAAAGTATCAATTTGGATGCCTAAGTATAACATGTGTTTAATATAAATAACTATAAGTGTTAAATGCATTTTAATCTGGCCGCACATATTCCCATAGTTTAATATTTATTAAGCATTAGAGTTTCGCTGTGTAAGATTCGAGCTAGGACCCTCTGAACACCCTTTCATTAATTAGGGTAATGATATATAAAAATTAAATTATATTTGTTAAATACATTTTAATCTGGGCGTGCATAGTTTAATAGTTATTACGCATTACAGTTTCGCTGGGTAAGATTCGATTTAGGACCCTCTGAACACCCTCATTAATTAGGGTAATGATATATAAGAAATTAAATTATATTTCTTAGATACATTTTAATCTGGTCGTGCATAGTTTAATAGTTATTACGCATTACAGTTTCGCCTAGTAAGATTTGAGCTACAACCCTCTGAACACCCTTTTATTAGTTAGGGTAATGATATAATAATATCAATCATCAATTTCTCATTAGCAATAAACGTTTGATTGCAGTAAGAATCGAACACCGATCTATAGAAATCCAAGTATACACAGAGGTTTAATGTATGTATAGGTTAAACACATTTTTATATCGCTGATTGAAAAGAGGCGGCGCGGTGGCCGAGTGGTTAGACCGCTCGCCTCCCACCGAGGCGGCCGGGTTAAATCCCATGGACCTGCATGTGGGATTTGTGGTGGACGAAGCGGCGTCTGGGCAGGTTTTCTCCGGGTTCTCCGGTATCCCCCGCCATTCATTCCACTATTTGCTCTATCATCACCTTTCCTTTCATCCATTTCACCATAATTTCGTTACATCTACATCCTTCATCCCATAACAGGCATCGGGCTGATCTCCCATCCTGGATGCTCTGTCTGATCCATGAGTGTCTGCTCCTCGACGGGCCTCTGACACCAGGCACCCGCTTATAAGTCCTGGGGGGTGTAAGTCCTACATAAGAGGGTAAACAGATAAAGAATGAATGATTCAAAAGACCCAAACGGAGAGTTTAACTATGCTCGGGTATAACCGTAAGACCTCGTTAAGACATTCGGGGAGAACAGCCCTGACATCATCTCTTGCAGCGCATGCGCAGAGAGAAGTAGCCCTTGGGCAATGCAGGTGACGCCTGAAAGTCGGGATGGGGTGGGGTGGAATTTAGGGTCTAGCTGTTATATGCTTGCCTCGTGGGAACTCAAGCCTCTCTCTTTTCCCACAGTCAGACAAAGATAGGGCGAGCATAAAGCCTCCCTCAGATTCTTTAGTCAAGCAGTCAAGTGCTCGAACAATGGAAAGGGACCTGCTTTGTTATGGGAATGGGAATGCCAGGTGGTCCTTCTAAAGAAGCCTTGCCCCGGACAAAGGAAAGGGGATACAATAGAATCTGTTCCTTTGTCCTGCATCCTCGTTGTTCATTTTGAGTTGAAGGGCAAGCATTGCTCTTTTGTTAAATGCTAGTGGAATGGGAATGCCATTCGGTGCTTCTAAAGAAACCTTGCCCCGGACAATAGAAAGAGAATACAATTGAACTTGTTTCCTTGTTAACGGGCTTCAGTTCTCCTTTGTCACGACCCTAATTTATCATGGCCTTTGTTCATATTGACAGGTGAAGGGCAAGCATTGTTCTTTGTTATAGGACAGTGGAATGGGGATGCCAGGTGGCTTCACCTAAAAGTAAACAATAGAGCTGGAGACAATAGCGTCTGATTCTTTGTCCAGCACGCTCTTTGTTCATTTTGACAGTGATGGATAACCTCCTGCACACGGTTGTTAAACAATGCGAGTGGTGTGAGTTGCAGCAGTGCAGGAAAGCACGTAGCCGGATGTGGAATGGGTAGAATAATGTCTCCGCCTTTGTTACAGAAGCTTAAAATGTATGACCCTTTGTTCGTTTTGACAGTTGACTGACATCCTTAATTGCTTAACCGTCAAGCTTCCATTATACTCGACAAGACTTATGACCCTCAGCTGCACCTGGAAGAACCAAGGAGCTGGGGGAGGGGGGAGAGGAGGTGGGGTAGCTCATTTGCATATGAATACACATTCCTGCATATTAAGTGATACAGAATGCCCATTTCCCCCTACTGACTTAGGTGGTTTTTCCACTAAGACCCGTCCTCGAATACTTTACAAGTGATCTATACTCGAGTCCTTTTGTTGTTAAAGTTCTTGAATAATGCGATTCTTTCTTTACAGTTTCTTTAACGATTCCCTAACACCTATCAACGTTTCCCTAGTTCTGCCGTATAAACGTATACTCCACTAGATCTCTGATTATCATAGCTTTTTCCTCGTATTCCCTATGTCACCTGTATAAACGCATTCCAGCTTTAACATTCGTCTATCTTAGCACCTTCCCTCGTATTCCCTATCTCTCCAGTATAAGCGTATATTCCTCCTCCTTCAGCATCTGTCTAGCCTAGCACCTCTCCACGTACACCCTATCTCACTCATATAAAGTGTACTCCCCTACTTCAGCCCCTGTCTAGCCTAGCACCTCTCCACGTATACCCTATCTCTCTCATATAAAGCGCATTCGCCGTCCTTCTACCACTGTCTAGCCCAGCATCAGTCCCCGTATTCCCTATCTCTCCCATATAAACGCATTTTCCTCCGTGACCCGCCGCATCTAGCCTCGTTTTCCCTATCCTTTCCCATATAAACGCAAAAAAATGCGCCAGAATTCTCCTATATAAGCTACTCACATGGTACAAAAATTGAGACAATTAAAACAATTTCTGCAAGATAATATGTTTTGGTAGCACTAGCATCTTTCGAAATATCCCTTGTTTCATGCTTACATTTTCCTGTGCTTAAATCCATCATCTACTAGGCATGTTTTTAAAATAAGTACAATTTTAATATTTTACCGCTGCAATCGCGATTTTGTGCATGCGCGATCACTTCCTCAATTCATTAGGAAGCCAGACGTAGCTGTGAGCGATCGTTACTTTGTATTTTCCCGTTGTTAGAGCGAAATGTTCAAAATAACGGAACGACACGCCGACTGTGAAGTCACATCATTGATTACTTTTTTGAATGTGAGAAACATTCATAGCCAATTGTGTGAGTTTAATGGGAAAACAATGAGTGATGGAATGGTGACAAAGTGGATCAGACAGTTTAACTAAGATCGTGAAAATGTGTATGATGAGGCGCGGAGCGGTCGACCGTCTGTGATCACGGATGATTTGGTGCATGCTGTGGAAGAAACATTCTCGAGGGCAGACGTTTCACCATATCGGTGTTGTCTTTGCACTTTCCACAAATTTCAAGGTCAGTCCTCTACAACACTGACAGAACGCTTAAATTTCGGAAATTGTACTCAAGATGGGTGCCCAAAAAGCTCACTGTTGAGCACAAGAACAAGCGGTGTGCTGCTGCACTGACTTTTCTTGCGCGATATGCTGGGGCATATGCTAATGCACATCGCCATAGGTGGACTTGATGAGATATGAGTGTCTCACATCACTTCTGAATCAAAGCAACAAGCCATGAAGTGGAGGCACACAACATCCTCATAAAGAAGAAATTTAAACAGACGATATTCACTCTCAAGGTCATGTGCATGGTTTTCTGGAACAGACACGGTGTTTTGCTGGTTGAGTTCTTGCCCAGAAATGCGACAATCAAAAAAGACGTGGAATCCCTTTGGTTCTTGACAATGCCCGACCACACACAGCCAAACAAATTCAAGATATGATCGCATCAATTGGTTGGGAACAATTCGACCACCCTCCCTCCGGATTTGGCACCAAGCGATTTTCACCTGCTACTTCATCTGAAGAAATTCCTTGGTGGAAACCATTTCAACGACGATGATGTGAAACAATAAGTGCACACCTGGTTTTCATCAACGCGACATCACTCTTTGACGAAGGCATACAAAAACTAGTTTTCCGTTACAAGTGCCTGAATAACGGCACTATGTGGAGATGTAGTGTAAGGTAATGAATAACAAAGTATTTCGAAAATAATGTTCTGTTATTTTTTAAAAAATTATCGGCTCTTTAAAAACACGCTTCGTAATACAACCTGATCGCAAATTGGTGACATTTCATTTTTCTTCTCCTTCGCATGAGTTCGTTACGAACAAAGCCGACTTGTAAAAGACAAACAGTTTGTTTCTTTTTCGGTATATTTCACCCCGTCCAAATTTCTGATAACTAGTGGGGTCTACTCCCAAACCGATGGCTCAAACCTCAGTTTTCTGAAAAAGCTTTATTTATTTCTTTCATTAATGTTAATGCTTTATCACCAGTGCGAAATGAATAACCCAAACACCAATTATAAGGATTTAGTTAGTAATAAAATGTACAGTAACCGGTGTAGGATAATTTTCATTTACCTACTTATTACTAATTTTTCTCAATCGCAATGCCATAAATATTAAATGCCTATTGCATTTTATATTCACTTAATCATTGTACCTCATCCAGCCAAAACATTTTAATACCCAATTTTCGAATTTTTCAGCCCATCTGTTGAACTTGGATACGTTTAATTTATAAGTTCTTAAACAAATTTAAAAACGAGTAGAGCATGATCATGTGTAGACGACCATATTCACAGTGTAGATATTAAAGTATAAAAATACCTACAGTATACTAGAGTATATTGTGTTAAGTTTATCTGCACTTCAAAATTTAGGCATTTGTATTATCTACTAATTCCATTGCATTTTATACGCAATCTGAACTCGAATTAAACTGCTACAAGAAAATCGTATGTTTACGTGTAAGACCGAATGGAACTATTGAGTGAAAACATTCAGTTGCAACAGTAAGCTGTCGTTGACCAATTGCTAGTACAAAAAGTCGATGTGCCCAACACTAGTGGAGAATAATTGCAGAAATTCGTCAACCATTTTTGACAATTCCCTCTGACTGAAAATCTTGTCTCTACTAATAGCGATAGGATTATTTGAATTTTCAAAAAATTTTAAGAGGAGAGTGCGTAGTATTTCAGGACTTTTAATAACAGCCAATTTCGGTCCGTTTCCCTGAATGTAGATGTTAAACAGTCTTTTGAACTGAATTGTGATGTTCCTGAAGGGGAGTGTGATTGGAAGTGTTATTTTTAAAATGGATGGCTTATCTAAAAACTAATTTAAATTTCCTTGAATAACTCACCTTTGGAAACCTATATCCTCAGAACAGTTACAAGTCTATTTTATAAAGATATCTTCACCATTAAAACACTGTTACAGCCTATGCGACATTTCAAATATTTGTAAAATTTGTAAAGGGGGGGGGGTAGCAGATCAGAGATCATAGACGGAACATTCTCGGATTTTCCTCCATATCGCAGAGTGTTGATTCTAGTGGTTAACGGTGCTTTTAGAAGTAGGAGGGGCAAACTTATAGGATAACAGGAACTCAACATTTAAGAAAACAAACAAACCTTTGATGACTGCAGTTGGTTCGGAAACCAGCCTAGAGATTAACTCCTGCAGCTTTGAAGAGCACGTTTTCTCTCGGTAGGAATATTTAGAGCACGTGGAACTTCATTTTCTATGTGACACTAATAGACTGAGATTTACATAATACTAGCATGATCCACAGCTCTGCTCGCGCTATTGCGTCTAAAGCAGAGATTCTTTACTGTCCCTCTCCGCCTCTCACTCTTTACCTCTCCAGACACACACTCATCCTATATCGCCTTCTCCCTGCACCTCTTGCTCTAACCGAGCGAGATGACCCAACGGTAATGCGTGAGGCTCGCATTCAAGGGGTCCTGGGTTCGATTCCCGGAAACCGCCCATTCTAACCGTGAGATTTTCGTGGTTTCCTCGGGTCGGCAGGTGAATGCTGGGATGGCCCCTCTTCTACTAGGACTTTCCTGTCCATTTCTCTCATCATGTTTCAGGGTTAAAGGACCAAACGACGTGTTCGGCGTCTTACGACTGGGCGGTGGAGGAGCGCTTTGTAAACGTTTCTCCCTGGCATCGGTCGGACTGCTCAAGGACCCGCCTCCGGATGCTCTCGGAGCAGGCTTCGCTTCAGGAGACCCCGGGAGTTAGGAGCTTCCGGGTGAGCTTGAGCGGCGTCGGGTGCGTTTAATCCGGAAACATTAGGGATCCCGTTCACGCTTGCGCACGCGGACTCCCAGATCTGGTAGCCCTTCGGGTCTCTCAACTCATCCCTGCCTCCCAAGGGTCGCGTTAGAGGCACAAAGGGCCACCTCGCCCACGTGCATGTGTTTAATCCGGAAACATTAGGGATCACGTTCACGCTTGCGCACGTCATCTCTCGGATCTCGTCGCCCTTCGGGTCTCTCAACTCATCCCTGTCTCCCAAGGGTCGCGTTATATGCACAAAGGGCTACATCGCCTACTTGCGATGCTCTGTCCTGGTTTCGGGGATCTTCTGTAATATTTATCTACCTCTTCCTCTATGTACAGAAGGCTCCAAATGTTTTCCGATGGACTAAGGGGTGTAGAGGAAGAGGGGGAAGAAATGTCCTCTGGACTAGTCATGCCTGGCTAATAGCCAACAGTAACTGCCGGTATCGTCTCAAAGGTCACATTTACTTATGTGTATGCTCGTAAAATTCAGCGACCTGAGTCTAAGAGGAAAGAAACCGAAACTAAATACTTTTCTCTTTACTAGATCTATTCAAGCGAAATAAATTAACATTTTCCTTGCATAATATGTTGTTTAAAAATCAAATCTTGAACTATTTATGCGGGTGCTACACAAGTTTATGATTCATAATTTTATTGAGAAACAAGGTTCGCATAATGTATATCTTGTTTTTTAGCGTTTGTTGCTAGTAATAAATGATGATGATGATGATGATGATAATAATAATAATAATAGTTTCATAATTATCACCAACAGAGCCTTCTACATGTACTCCGAAGCAGAGGGTAGGTATTTATTACCTTGAATATAAGTTCGTTTTGCTTCTGAATTTTCATAGATATTGATCACAACGTTTAGCGCTAAGTGTGTAGTTCCATACAGTTGGCACATTCAGCTCTGGTAACATTCAAGTAATGTTTTAAAAATATGGAAGCAAAATTAATATTAATGTCAAACTGTTGAAGCAGTTTAGGCAGAATTAAGTGCAACATTAAATTTTCTTCAAAGTGAGATATATTTTGCGTTTGTTACTGAAAAACGAATAAAGATTGTTTTATTTGAAACATAATTCCTCTTACACACACTCACAAGAGAATGGAAGAAAAACCGTGCCAGTCGTATAGTGGACGTAGAGTAAAAACACCTATGTAGGTATTGTATCCAAAAGGAGAACATGTTAATAGATACAAGGAAACAACGTTTAGCGCTAAATATGCAGTTTCTGTATAGCTGTTTTATTCGGTTCGGATAACATATAAGCTAAATTTTCAGAATAGTGACCCGAAAGTGCTAATGCGGACAGGTTGATGTGCTTTTGTTGCAATTGGTTCATTCGAAAGCACTCTATTCTGAAAATTAAATTGTTTTCAAGTTAAAAATCTGAAGATGGGGAGGAAAAGAAAAAGGACTTAGGGGCTTGGTATTGCGATTCACGTTCTGAATTCTTAAAATGCTTCTCTTCCCTGGTCTGGAATGGAACGTGTAACGGAGGGGAATCGGTCCTGATCCAGTGAATGAGGATATTCTGCTTGTGCCCCTCGAGGGGGCGCCGCCGAGAGGGAGGGACGAGGTGAGAGACACCAAGACACCGGGCGGCCGGAACCAGGAGTGGGCGGCACAGTAATGACAAGGTTCCTAAAGTTTCCAGATTGAGACGCCTTGGCAGTCGGGCAGGCAAACCTGGGACCCCACCCCACACAGAGGGTCCAACGCCCCTCAAGAGGCGGTCAGTATACTCTGGCAACCAGTCGAAGACCGAGAGACGGATAAGGTTCCACAGAAAGCATCCTTTTCTCCTGCCACGCCGAACGGAACACCATCGCC
Source organism: Deroplatys truncata (assembly GCA_030765065.1). NCBI lineage: Eukaryota > Metazoa > Arthropoda > Insecta > Mantodea > Mantidae > Deroplatys > Deroplatys truncata. The sequence goes on from CM060990.1 coordinate 216,261,925, forward strand.
GACACGTCCAACCCTGAAACATACCTAACGGGGTTAAGGATGAATGAAATGAGGAATGGAAAGATATTCGGGGGCTGAGAGAAACCACATCAGCATTCACCTGACGACCCGGGAAAACTCCCGAAAATACCCCGTGGGTCAGAGTGGGCGGTGGCGAGCTAGGGATCTCCCGAATGCGAGTCGCATGCGTTGCCGCGGCGTCGCCTGGACGGAAACTGGAAGACCGTAGTTCAAATCTCGGCTATGACATTGAATATTTCAATCTGATTCTATCTTTCCAACCTTGTCCTACACACGGTTTGAGTGAAAGTATTCTTGTTAATTGAAATGAACTGTCATTACAAACTTCGTTGTGAGTATAAGAAGAATGCAGTAGCTAAAACGATAGTCAGATTTTTATGTGGTGCCTTTGAAACTCCATGCTCTTTATATTACCACGGGAACAATCTAACTTGTTGCATTCACATAACTTTCTCTTCTCACCATTCTAGAAATTCTTTTTTCTGAATCTCATTTTTCTGTCCACTTCTTGTACTCCAGATAAACTTGCAAATCACATTTAGCCCATCTATGTGGTGTGGGGGTCTGCCTCACATTCAAGAGGTCCCAAGTTCGAATCTCGTTAGAGTGAATTACCTGGATAACGTTTTTTCCAGGGTTTCCTCTCATCCCGAGAAGATGAGTGTCAGATTCTAATTTCTAAGGACCTATGGCCCATTTGAGGTTCATTTTAAGCATTTCGTTCATTTACCGTCGTAATGGCCTACCCGATTAAAGGACTTTAATTAAATACCAAAAGATGAAGTTCACATTTACACATTTCGTTGTAGTATGTGTAGATAAAACGATAGTCACATTTTCAAAAAGCATGTCACTATGTGATGCTTTGAAATTCCATGCTGTTTATATGACCGCAACAAAAACAAAACGAATAGCGACTTCTCAGTTACCAAAAGTATTCAAACCAATAACAAAAAAATCTGGGAAATAATTAATTTCATAAAATATATGTATAGCAAACTGCGTGCTTTAACGGGGTCTGAATTTCTTGTGTAGCAAAACATTGTCAAATCTTTTAGAGTTTACCAATTATACAAAGGTCATTCAGAATGAAGAAGACTTGGGAGGCTCTTCTCAGCTAGTTCAAAATATATATTTCGTTTGTTATGAAACTATTTTAAACAGAGTATTTTAATTAAAACCATTAGCGCCATTTTTTGAAAATAACAAATTTCGAAAATTTTTCCATTTAAAGGGTTGTTCAGGATGGGCGAGATTTTCTTGAAAATCCTTGTGTCACACTCGGCATTGATCCACATAGTGGATATTGCGCCTATGCCCCACAAGGGTGCGTCTCCGGGAGGAAGTATGAGCCAAGAGGAGACACTGGGTGCCCGGAACCAGGAGTGACGGCACAGAAATGGCAGGGTCCCTAAGTTTCAGATAGAGACTCCCCGTCAGAGGGACAGGCAGACCGGGGACCTTACCCAGCACAGAGGGGGTCCAATGCCCCTCAAGGAAGTTAGGACACTCCCGACAGCCAGTCGAAAGCCGAGGGACGGAGAGTCACAAAAAGCATGCTTTTCCCCTGCCACACTGCACCGAAACAGCATCGCCGACACTTCCAACCCTGAAAGAGACCAACGAATGAAAAATGAAGGGAAATGAGAATTGAGGTTCAGAAAATTCGGGGATGTGAGGATCCTCCCCAGCATTCGCCTGGCGACACGGAAAACCCCCGAAAAAACCCATGGGTCAGGAAGGCCAGAGGAGTCGAACCCATAAACTCCCGAATGCGAGCTACAGACGTGATAGCTTTGAAATTCTGTTCTCTTTGTATGAACACGAGAAAGAAAGAAAGAAAGAAAGAAAGAAAGAAAGAAAGAAAGAAAGAAAGAAAGAAAGAAAGAAAGAAAGAAAGAAAGAAAGAAAGAGAGAAAGGAAGAAAGGAAAACAATAGCTATTTGCAGTTGAGGGAAGTATAAAGTATTTGAAAATACAAACTAATAACAAAGAATATTTCAGAATAGGTAAAATATAAAAGTTATTTGACATAAAATAAAAATGTTATTTAAAACAAATTTTGTGCTTTAACAAGATCTACAGTTGTTGTGCAGTAAGATTTTGTCTCTCTCTTACGATTTACTAATTATCAAAAGTCATTCACAATAAAGACTAATTTACAGACTATTCGCAGAAAATAAAAGAAATACATTCTATTTAACATGAAAATACCTTAAACACATGTATTTTAATCAAAATCCTTAGAGCTATTTTTGAAAGAATAAAACATTTCTAAAAATGTCCAATGTAAAGTATAGTTTGGAGTGGGGAATTTTCTTTAAAATCTCCGTGTCGCATTCTTGGAAGAAGTTGAACTTCAACACTAAGTTCGGTTTTTAACCAACTTTTTGCTTTTGAGGTATGCTGTTCGTGGACACACACACACACACACACACACACACACACACACACACACACACACACACACACACACACTTGGACCTTTTTCTAAAAACAAATTCATTGGATTCAGGGAGTCACAAACGTGATTTCTGGTGAAATTACGACATTCAATTTTTAGGTGGAACACAATACTTTCTCTACCTCCTGTAGCTACGTAGTAGAGAAAGTAAAAATGCTTTCTTTGGATTCAGGGAGTCTCAAAACGTATATTTCCGTTGAATCTCGTTATTAAATGTTTGTGTGGAATACAATACTTGATTTAGTTACTGTAACTACGTAGTGGAGAAACTAAGAATGCTTTCTTTGGATTAAGGGAGTCTCAAAACGTTTATTTCCGATGAATCTCGTTATTCAATACTTGGATGGAACACGATACTTGCTCTACTTACTGTAACTACTTAGTAGAGAAAGTAAAAATGCTTTCTTCGGATTCACAAAACGTCTATTTCCGGTGAATCTCTTTATTGAATTTAGTGATGGAATACAATATTTTCTCTGCCTCCTGCAGCTACGTAGCAGAGAAAGTAAAAACGCTTCCTTTGGTTTCAGGGAGTCTCAAAACGCGTATTTCCGGTGAATCTCGTTATTCCGTTTTTGGGTGGAACACAATACTTTCTCTACCTCCGGTAGCTACGTAGTAGAGAAAGTAAAAATGCTTTCTTTGGATTCAGGTAGTCTCAAAACGTTTATTTCCGTTCCGAGTATTAATTTCGTTATTCAATTTTTGGGTGGAATACAATACTTGCTCTATTTACTGTAACTACGTAGTAGAGAAAGTAAAAACGCTTTGTTCGGATTCAGGGGGTCTGAAAACGAATATTAAACGAGTATTAAACGAGTCTTTCCGTTTCGAGTATTAATCTCGGTATTCAATTTTTGGGTGGAATACAATACTTACTCTACTTATTGTAACTACGTAGTAGAGAAAGTAAAAATTCTTTCTTTGGATTCAGGAGAGTCTCATAACGTGTATTTCTTATGAATCTCTTTATTGAATTTTTGGGTGGATTACAATACTTTCTCCAACTCCTGTAGCTACGTAGTAGATAAATTAAAAATGCTTTCTTTGTATTCAGGAAGTCTCAAAACGTGTATTTCCAGTGAATCTCGTTATTGAATTTTTGGGTGGAATAAAATACTTTCCCTACTTATTATAGATAATAGGAGAAAGAGTAAAAAGAAACATTGTGGCATAGATAAACAGCTGTTTGTCGTTACGGCATCTTGCATGCAACCAAATAGGGAAAAGTAACTTAAACACTAACTAGGAATAATTTCTGGTCTAAATTGTTGTCACGATTAAGGTAAAGTGCACGAAAAAATAACATACTTTATAAGGACATTATGATAATTAGAAAACATATGTTAGTTAATTTGAAAACCAAACTATTCTGTTTTAACACTTGCCCATTATACAATGATATGATGCGTCTAATTCCTAAAAATTAGTTTGTATACCGCTTATGTCGGTGTGCTGTAATGTTATTGCTGCTCTATTTTCACATTTATTACTTTCTTACAGCCAAGTCTAAGGGAAATGTGTTGGAACGATATTTTCTTTAGCACTCTAACTTCGTAGAGCAGGTATGAGCTAAGGCACCTGGCCTAACCTCTCGATAAGACACCCCGTTTACCCCTACAGGTAGAATGGAAAACATTTGGAGCCGTCTGTACACTAGCTTCCATTTATGCCGTCACCGCAGCTTCGGGAGGCATTTTAAGCTTCTCAGCGGGTGCGCACATAGCAAGGAGGGGCGTGTCTGGAGCGTTGCCGTTGTTGTTCTACCAAGCAGTGGAGCGCGTTAACTGTAGCTCACGCGATGAATGAAAAAAAAACCATTTCGGAGGTGCATCGCGGAAGAATTATTGTGGGTATGTGGGAAACCAATTAGCCATTTGAAGACATTGCTAAGGCAATTCCATGCAGCATTCGCATGGACAGATTATTAAAATGATGTCTAGTAAATGTGTCCTCTAAGAGTAAAAAGTAAACTTTACTTCAGTTTTACATTATTACAATTATTGTCATTGGAATACCACTTCATTGAGTTTTTTGTTTTTGTTTAGCGTCCTTTAACCATTTAGGTCACATCGGAAGATGAATCAACTAATGCACAATGAGCCCGGAGTCCAGAGCTTAAAGTTACCCGAAATTCATCTTATCAGTATAAAGAAAAACCCTGGTAAAACCTTATCCGGGTAACTCACTCTAATCGAGATTCGAACTCCAGACCTCTTGAATGTGAGGCAGCCACGCTACCCCCACACCACAGAGGATGGAGAAATTCTGCAAAACAGTATTTTAATTAGTTGTATATTTAGATTGGCCAGATGATACCAATTATGTCTAGTAAATGTGTCCCCTTTACGAGTAAAAAGTAAAATCTGATGCGATATATTCACATGAACTTTCTCTATCGCTTATTAGTGTGTATACAAATTATTCCTATTCAAGTTTATTTTTCTATCCACTTCCTTTTATTCCATATAAACCTTTGCAGAAATAGCTACATTACACATTTCGTTATATATATATAAACGAAACAGCGATAGTCAAAAGTTTAAGAGCAGGGCGATATATGCTGGCCTTAAAATTCAATACTGTTTCCATGCAATCGCAAGAAACGACTGAATATTGGCAGGACTTTAAGAGAATGACCAAGTAATGAACAATTCGAACTTTTAATAACGGATATCTTAGAAACGACATATGCCCTAAAAAAGTGGAATTCATGGGCTGTTCACAGAAAATTGAAGATATATTTACTTTTTATTTGTCATGTAAATATCTTTCATATATGGTATTTTAATCAAAATCGTAATCTTTAGAAAATCAAAAATTTCGAAAAATTTTCCATGTAAAGGTAGTTTGGCGTGGAGGGATTTTGTTGAAAATCTTCGTATCGCATCTTTGGAAGATATTGAACCAAAATGCCAAGTATTTATGCGACTTTTCGTTTTTGAGTTATGGTGTTCACGCACGCACACACACACGGACATATTTCCAAAAATGCTTTATTTGGATTCAGGGAGCCCCAAACATGTATTTCCTATGAAATTTTGGTAACGAATTTTTGGGTGGAATGCAGTACTTCCCCTACTTACTCTATGTAGTAGAGAAAGTAATAATATATTACAGTTTTACATTACGTTGTCATTAAAATATTTTTTCGAGGAGATATTGTACAAAACAGGGTTTTGTTTAGGTCTTTATTTATACATGTATATTATACGTGATGTCGAGTAAAGCTATTGCTTAAAATTATATCTTCATATGCGAATAATCTAGAACTGTACACATAAAACTAAACGCCACTGCATGGTCGAAAAGGCGAACATCCATGATGAATAGTTTTCTTAAGAGGTACCAAAAATGTATGGACAACGAAGGTGGCCAGTTCCAGCATTTCCTTTCATAAAGTTAGTAAGTAAAGCCTTTAAAAGTAGTTTTAAAAATGTTGTGTGCTTTCATCCGCGCTTTTCTAGGATAGCGCCAAACGGCAACAAGCGCTGAGGACGCGGACAGAAAAAAACACTGCATATGTGCATCGTAGTTTTTGGACTCACCCTGTACTTTTCCAACCACGGAATATTCTAACGGTTTACCAGGTTTAGTTTCAGTACAAGACAAAATGCCCCTCTCTGAAGCTTATGCTAAATACTACCTTTATCATGTGGTTGCCAAAATTTTCCTCAGTTTGACTGTAAGACCAGCTTTCGAAAATAGTGAAAATCTGAACCTTTTACCTCGTACCATCTGTACTATGAACTCTATCAGCCTCTGAATTATTTCTGAATCTTGTTATTCTTCTGGGACCGATTCACCTTCAATGTGAAATACCTTCTCAAGTTTTCTTGTTACTTTTTGTAATTTCTGGAGTGGATATTTTCTGAGACGGTTTTCTTCTCTTGATGGGTGATTCGCCTAATATTGATACTAAACTAGATTAAGATATGAAACATCTACACTTTCCTTGATCTAATTCGCATCACTACTCTAATCTGAAGGTGGTTTATCAATTTGAGCTACTTTCATTCACTTGACCTACCGGGATATCATAGGTACTGTTGGACAACGAGAAGTCGAGCGGGGCCTGAGGGGCGAGCGGGGTTCTGTAACTGTTTATCTGCTCACGTATTGCCGATTGTTTACTACGTTTACTAAGAAATGTGTTTATGTGTGCAAATGAACCACCCATGCTGCTAGATATGATACTAGTAGAACAGCAACCGCCGTAATAGGTGTTAACTCATTGGCTCTTGCCATGGGTGAATACTTGACAACACTGTGTAGTCGTTTATAACCTCCATAACATGCTTATCGTATCCACACGGCGAACGTTAATATGATACGGACGCAGGAAAGTGTTGATGTTACACATTCCTCTCGCTTGCCTTCTTCTCGTGGTCTATCAGTACTGGGTCCAGTAACACAAGTTTCACAAACGTGTCGCTTTATTTTCACTCGTAGGTATCTGGAGTTTGAAAAATTCTTATACATGAGTCACACTCTCTTAGTTGTGGGGATAGTTCTACATCAGTTTTCAATTTTAAAAGCATTTTACGCGTCACTGGTCGCAAATTCTTTTTTCTCTTGAACATGTGTTTGCTAATTTTGAACGAGTTAAAGCAACAGTCATATCGTTTTGTAGTGGTACCGATAGTTCTCGTATTACATATTTAAAGAATATTCAGAACTAAATTTTAACAGATTAAACTCACAAACAGACTGTGGTCTCTCCCCACAAATTAAATATTCTGGACTGGTGCCGCGAAGGAAATGTCTAATCTGGTTTGCAATAAGGGTTTGTTAGGGTAATAGTGCATTGCGCCGACGGTCGCTTCTCCCCCGAACTCTTTTCCAGGAATCCCATTCGGTGTATTCGTATTGCGCCGATGGCCACTTTCCATTAGCGACCCGACTAATGAGGTCATTATGAAGGAGCTGTCAATCAATGCGGTTTAAGGAAAAATTACCCGGTTAGACAACTAAGACCACGGATAGATGGAAGAACAGGATTAAACAAATCTTCACAAAACATTAGTATAACTGTATATTTGCGCAAAGTAATAATATTATGCATTATATACGTACATGCATACCAACGTATAAAAGTACAATCAAGGAGAAATTGGGAAAAATCGTAAGTAAAAGATTGAATTTGATTTAGTTAATATTAATACTTATTATTTAGGCACAGTTCTGTGTATAACAATTTACCTCGATGAATTTGAAATAACATCAAACATCTGTGATGGTGTTACCGAGACACGTGGGAGGGAATTTGTACGTTTCTCGAAATCTCTACTCCTCATTTACCGCGCATTTGCAAAACAATTGTTGCAAAATTTCCTGTTTGCATGTTGTATTGTTTATGGGAATAAATAACTTAAAAACCAATGTTCTCAGAAATTGCATTTTATAATTTTTCGCACTTAAAATGCTCGTTACGATGCAGAATATCAGTGCGACATTTTAATTTCTCTGCAGCCTACCTATTGCTTTTCATGAAAGGGCCCACCAAATGTTTCAGATATTAGAATGGGAAATAAAATGTATATCTTGAATTCTCTAGGAATAGCCTACAAAACCATCTTTACTTTATGTGAATTTCATGCAACTTGAACCATAAGGAATCTGCAAAAACCTTTTATATAAAAAAAGTGTAATCTCAAGAAAATGTTCAAAATAATTTTTGTTCCAATGTATTATAGAAATATTTCTTGTCGTATGCTTACAGTTCCCGCATGTAAGTATATCTGCACAGTAAGCGATTCTTCTTGTTTTTCCACCCGCATAATCTCATCAAAAACAAGAAATATGATGCGGTACACTTACATGACTCCCTATTCCTTACAATTTCACAGGTATTTATTATTCATACAAAATGCAATTCTTCCTTTTCCTTACGTTCACTAGGATAAAATATTTGGGTGGAAATGATTTCAAGTTTACAGGAATTAGTAGTTTCTACATGTTCATGGCAGTGAGCTGTTACAACCCCCCCACTCTCTCTCTCCGTGCGTGTGCGTATCATGAGATCATGGAGCTATACAAATGTACATTTCGCGAATTTTCAATCTATATCTGCCAAATGTACTTAACTTGACAAAACATAAATGTATTATAGCATGAAATATTTCCAAAACCGTTGACACTAAGAAAAGAAGTTATTTTGGCAAGGTATGTATTTAAATGAGCTTCACGTTTTTCCTGAAATTGTTTTTGTCTATCTGTAATGGTTTCTCAGTTAAATGCAGCTTTGTAATATTCACAAACATATGGTACCTCGTACTTTAATCAAAATCGTTAACATCCATTTTTAACAAAATCAAAAATAACAAAAAAAGTAGTTTGGGGTGGATAAAATTTTGTGAAAATGTTCATGTCACTTACTTGGAAGATAGAGAACTTAATTGAATCAGGGACCTCAAAACATGTATTTTCGAGTGAAAACTCGTCTGAGGTAGGTTGTAGAGAAAGCAAGACGACTTTCTTGCGTAAGCAACACCATGGCGAAATAAACATAGCAAAGTCATGTAGCTTCATTTGAAATCACTTCTACTCAAACATTTTGAGCATTATTAAGGCAGGATTTGAGGCATCACTTTTGAGACGAGCGCTATAATATGCAATGGCAATGCAACGTTTGGTTGGAATACAATACTTTCTTACCTACCATCTAGAGGAAGTAAAACGGGAATGTTAACTTTGCAAGAATTTCTAAGTTTTGCTGAAAGTTTAATTCAAGTAGTCAAACATATGTAAACTGTGGAAAATACATTCCCTAGCATTTTTTTTCCCTTTCTTGCTGAATCGTGATTATGTTCCCCAAAAGGTCTGTAATTCTCGTCGTTATATACCTCAGAGAAGAAATGCACGTTTTAGTTTTTACGTATACTCGTACACCGCCATTTCTGAGCGGCCAGTGTAAGCTGCACTTTACGATATTTGAGAAGTTCAATAATCCACAACTCGCGGTTCCATTTCCTGTACAAGGAATAGATATTCATTAGTAAACACGGTATAAAAAGCAAGATGAAGTCTGAGAACGTCTTGATCGTTGGCGCAATACCAATACCTAGTTGGATATAAATTTAAAATGCTAGCGAAAATCTTTCCTGCAAATTAACTTTTAAGATTTTCATCGACAAGGGAAAAGTTGGATATAAATTTAACACTTTAACGAAAACCTTTCCTACAAATAAACTTAATTCTGATGTAGCAAAGCCTGTCATCTTTCTTGTACCTGTGGTCCCATTTGAGTAAACAGGTTTTCCTTAAACCGCGGTGATTGACAGGTCCTTCCTAACGACCCTCATTAGGCGGATCCTAATGGATTTTGACCATCAGCGCAATGCAACATCGGTTTGTTAGTATTTTAAATCCGGAGGCGGAAGCCGCTGCGGTATCTTATTATGAGTAAGGATAAGGCTAAGAAAAATTTTCTTAGAAATATATTTGAATGACCTCCTGAAATTTTACACACTTATGAACTACTAAACAGATAATACGTGTGTGTTTAAAAAAATACTTTACGGCTGTCGATATATGTACAACACAAAACCAAATATTAGAAGTCCAAATTTCTGCGATAAATAACTTGCGTCAGATTCAATCTAGTGTATGTTTAAAGTAGATTCCATAAGCTTTAAAATGAGTCCAATATGGAGTTTATACAAAAACATGGACAGGAGATAAAAGCGATTACATATGGGGGTGCATCCATTTTTTATTTTGGCTGGTATTAAAAAATTGAAGTTAGGGACACCCCCTAAAAAACAGCGATTTCTATATATTTCAAAGCATCAAATGCAGACAAAAAATTTCGAAGAGATTTGATGACATGGTGTTTCATTGGTGTCGACTTTGAAATGGCTAAAATACTATTTTTGGCTTGAAGTACCTGATTACACGTTTTATCAATTATTATGTACATATTTTATTTCTTTCCTCCTACTTTGACAAACTTTAATTATTCAAAAGGGTTATTGCTAGGGCTACGTTTTCAAAGACTTTTTTTTTAAGTCCAGTTCATTAATGAGTTATATATAAATCTATTTCAGAGGAAAAGGAGTTAAACAAACCATATTTGTTAGGGCTCTTTTATTTCTTCGCTAATTTTGTGGGAGAGGGCATTGTTTAGGATATTTATTGCAATTTTATGCATTCTTAAATACTTCACAGGGTTTTATCACATAGTTATGAATTTTTAAATACATTAGGTACATTTTGTAGTTTTCTGCGTTCAAAAGCAAAGGAACACTTCCTATCTTTACTTTTTATTTCTTAGTAAGTTACTTTACTTGGTTCCTAACAGTACCAAATTTAGCAGTAAGATTTCAGTACAAGATAGTATGTTTTCCCCGCGACGCAAAACTGCAGTTTCATTCTATTACCCCATTCCTATTGGATCCGCGGCATTATATCTGCGCTGACACTCGCGCGGTTCTAAACAGGTACATGCTTAGCAATGAGGTTATGGAGATTCGTATTCCATGCGTATTTACCTTTGTGCAAATAAACGCATGCTTATTATGAATATTATAATTTCCAACTGTAGAGCCGCATTTTCACTTAAAATTCACACACCTTTGTGCCGAGGGCTAGAGAGTGGAATTCTGGTTCCCGGCTACTGAATGCACCCGAGATCGATCCCACCCATGGGGTTGCGGAGTATAAGAACCGGGGATAGAACTCAGTATCATGAGGAGCTGCGACAGCCAGCGGTCATAGCCTTGTGAGCCAACTTTCCGGTTGGAGGATTCGTGATGCTGGCCACATCTCCGCCTATCTTTTGCATTATCGCCTACCCCTGCCAGAGTAAGTGGGCGTGAGGCCGGCAGACGAGTTGGCAGGCCCAGGTCCTTCGAGGGCTGTAGCGCCACAGGAATTACTTTGATATTCACGATAAAAACTGAACTCTCCTTTCCATTCTCAATGGATTAGATAAATAATAAGGAATAAATAAATACGCAAATGAAAAGGCATATCTAAAATATAATAGCTTTATGTCGTGAGTGTAAACTCTTCGTTTCTATTACTGCCCCCATTCCCTGGGCATGGATACAATCAAATGGGTGGTCAAATTTTGACCAGAGGGTACTTCTAAGCATTCTGTACGCGTTCTCAGTCACTGTCTTGCCAGCCAACTCAACGCCAACAGTTTCTCTCACCTCTGCCCACACAATTTCAACGTGATTGAAATGTAAATGAGTAAGGAGACGAATCAATCATTGTGATAGCGGGAAGTAGTCTTGTCTTAGCGGGAAGCAGTGTGAAACCTGCCGACTTATGTGGACATGATGGTTATTCTGCTGAACTTCAATGATTCTAACGGAATATCTATTCTTCAGAAGGAACCATGATGCAATCGCGCATGTCCTCATACTGCTAGCTAATTAGTGGGCCATCAAGTCGCCACAATGCACCTACAGCACCCCGTGTCATTCAACCCCAACACGACACACGTAGATGACCTTGGTGATGCGTTTAAGCCACGTAATTTACGTTATGTTTTCCTCTATGCCGTTATGACTACTCCCACTCCTCATCCCCAACTTGTAGATGAAAATGTAATTCGTGTATGGATATAACGCTATTCCAGTTGCGGTTGACACTTTCTTCTGCAAATGCAAGGCGAAGTAACCTATGATCGTCTGTAAGATCTTGCTACTTAGCAACCGATGGAGCAGAGGCCCTGCCGTTGTCAAATGAAGCGGGACTGTAGAGGAATTAGAATTTTATTCCGATAGTAGATACATCAATCCCTTCCCTGGACAACCGCACCCACCTTGTAGTCGTAGATATAGGGATTTCAAGCGTTAGTGTAGCCTGAGACGCAAAGCAAGCAGCAACGTTCACTAACGTAAGGGCAAATCCCCTTGTAGCTTCGTCTTTATCTGTACGCTCAGCCATATGTTTTAAGATTCCTCATATTAGGATGTATGTCTTCTTTATTAGATCTAATAATAATAATAATAAATAATAATAATAATAATAATAATAATAATAATAATAATAATGCCATGAAAACTGTAATTAAAATGTCCTTTCACTCTTGACTTTTTTCCAATGATTGTTCTATACGAACATTCTGGGGCTTCAGCGACAAAGTTATTTCAGCTAATCAGCTGTCTGAATCTGATTTCCTTGTGAATATATTTAAGGCAAGCATCATACGATCGAGTGCAGTGTTGCAACAGGTTTTTTCATTGACGTAAAAGAGGACACTCGATCTATGAGTTTTTCCCTTCTGTTACGCCTGGATACCATATTTCACGAGAACCATCAAATCCAATTTACCTGCTATTCATAAACACCAATGCTATAGAGCAATCAGCTTTTGTATAGGGGAGCATAACGGCAATATCATTGACTTTAGCAACAAGGATATAAGCATAATGCCCATAGATTTTAGAAGAAGTCTACGACTTCAAGGATATAATAATGGAGTGATTTGACGCACACATCATGGTCTGCACTTGACAACCATCTGGTTAACATCACGCAATCGGCAGTTCCTCCAGGTATTGGGCTACAGAATCCTATAACCAGGGTCATCTTCAATGTTACCGAGACATTGCTTTCGCAATGACACCGAAATTCGATCTCAAGATCACTAAAGAAGAGAAACATGTGTTTTTACCATATAATACATCAGCTCTGGACGCTAACAATGAGTTTAGAATCCCTTGTCAAGCTGAGCATTTATATACTTTACCTACTTGAAGTTAACTATACATCAATGGAAATATTACTAAATCTAATGGAGCAACTACTACTACAAAGCATATGTACAATAGACAGTCGGTGTTGATGCTGATTTGATCCAAGGGATCTAATAAACTGTATTATACCATCTCAGGGTGAAGAGAATGCTGTTGTTAAACCAGTACTAATCGAGTGGTGAAGGCCTGTGATTCAACTTTCTGATGCTGAGATCCTCAAGACTGTCAAGCTGGATAAGACTCTGTATCACCCATTTAGGACCATGAATCTGCATACTCCACCTGCTGTGTTACAAGCATTTACCTTGAATGGTGACACCCCATCTAAAAATGGAGAAGCCGAAATTTGTCATTTTGTTGCTCTGCTTTAAGATCGAGTAATACAACTAAAGACGGTTCTCTTTTTGATCATTGTAACATAACTTAAACTAATCATTGTAATGGTTTATATTTCATTAGGAATGCAAGGATTTTTTAAGGAATAAAAACACTATGTAAAAGCATAGCTTAATTCTTTTTATTGTTACTATTTATCTTACATTTCCATCACTTTCCTCATCCAACTCCTTGTTTCTGTCATTACACTTGTAACAGTAGGTTATGCAAATTTCTTTATTATTTAAATGAAAGTCTCTTTATTTTCATAATTTGCATTTCAGCGCGGTAAACAGTCATAATGCTGTTAATGTATACAGGGCTCAAGTCTTTTAGGGTACAAATTTCACCTCTATTTAAAAGTATTTCACAATCATTTAAATTACTGCTCACAATTCTTATTTTCAGCGAATATAGGGAGACTCGCTTGAGCTAACTCTCAACTATGCATCAGATTGTATACAAAATTGTCCGTGTTTTTTCATCGTATGCCCTATAATGTTATATGAGAATCCTTCTTAACATGTTTCGGTGATGTAGATGTCTCATCACCCGCTTCTTGCCGAAATGTTTCTTGGAGGTGTCGATGCTGCTTATTCTATCCTCCAATGGCGTCAGCCTCCTTTGCATGGCTGCAGGCTATTCCTCTTCTTCTTCCTCTTATTGCACAGCCTGAAACATTGCACAATGAAAGTCTTAGAAAACTGCCTTGATCAAGTAAAGGCAACCTGAAAAGAATTATATTTTTTGTTATGATACATGTAAAATGAAGCACAAAAGATTTGTATAAACATTCGGATATTTATCGTTATTTCAATGCGTTAGATATAATTAAATTCAAAACATGTGATATTGTGATTTCGTAAATTTTTTATAAAATTCTATAACATGCATCTTTTGTATCTTTATATGTAATATCAATGAGACATTTGTTTTATTTATGATTTTTTCATTGTAAAATAGGAGAACATTCAATACTTAAGTTTAACACTTCTACACACCTTCTCTGAATATAAACAAGACAATTTACATGTCTTAAATTTCCCCATCTCTGCCACACCGTTATACTGGAGGTATACTTTCCCAGGTATTTCTGCAATCTCTGGATCGGTTAACGAATTATAGCGCTCTGGCAAGAACACTTGACAATCCTCCAGTGAAGATACAGTCCTGGTACCATATCTTGTTTGAACTCTCTTTAAGGACTTTATCTCATAGATAGGACCTATTTCGAGATCTTGAACGCGGCAAGTCGGTAGGAAACTACGCTCTTCGACCATCTTGTTAAGTCTATCAGTTAAACAATCTGTAACAGACATTGACATGAATTATTATTTTAACTACATTATTCAAGTTGAAGAACAAGTTATACACTTCTTTATATTAGAACTAAACTGTGTGTTGTGCTGCATCACCAAATGTTTTGTAAGTATGCTTATGAATGTGTAGAGAAACAAAGAACGAATGGAGAAAATCGTGTAAATATTAATAGAAGAATGTGTAGCGAAAATCGTATGAATGTGTAGAGAAACAAAAGAATAGGTACAGAAATTCATGTGAATGTTCACGGAAGATGAACCTGCAGAGAAACAAAGAAAGAGTAGAGAAAATCGTGTGAATGAGAAAGAAAGAATGAGCGGAGAAAATCGTATGAATGTTTATGCAAGAAGAATGTGGAGCGAAATCGTATGAATGCGTTGAGAAACAAAGAATGAATAGACAAAATGTATGAATGTTAATAGAGTATGAACCTGCAGAGAAACAAAGAATGAGCGGAGAAAATCGTGTGAATGATTACGTAAGAAGAATGTGTGGCGAAAATCATGTGAATGTTTATATAAGAATGAGTAGAGAAAATCCTGTGAACTGGAGAAGAGTACGCAGAGAAATCCATGTGAATGTTAAGTACAGATTAGAAAATACGATGCTCTTGCAACGAATCGTCTTTCATGTACTGTAACGTTTAAACTAAATTAAATGTATTGTAAAAACCAACAGTGACTTTGTATAGTTACGCAAAAAACTCACCTTGCATTGTTACGTGTTGATATGTGCTGTACGTGTAGATGGCCTGCACCTCACGTTGCTTTTAAAGTTCTTTAAAACTTAAATGTATTTAATAACTACACAACAGTTCTAACATGCGCAGATATCTGTTTATATAGGGATCTAAACCCCCTCCAGGCGATGCCAGCACGTCATCATGGAGGTGATGCTTACACATCACGTGATTATTACACCAATGGAATTATCATCTCTAGCGCGTGCGCAGAGGCTCTCGGCACTTCTATCCCTCTTTGTTTCACTTCCCACCTCTCTCTCTCTCTCTCTCAGAGTACATCCATAATGTCTTTACACAAGCTATAAAAAAAGTGTTGTGATGAAAGCCATGTGAGGGTGGTAGCCTGAAAAGAATTACATTTTTCCTAGGTTACAGTGAAATGAGACAACAATTTTTGAAGTCAGTAAAGGCAATAATTTCCAATGTTGTGTGTGTATGTGCTTGCATGTGTGTACGTGCACTGATGTATGCGTCTATGCCTGCGTGAATGTGTAAGTATACTGCTGTATGTATGTATGTATGTATGTATGTATGTATGTGAGTGTGTGTATGTGCTTGCATGCGGTGTATGAGGGTGTGTGTGTGACTCTTTGTGTGACTGTGCGTGTGTGTGCGTGTATGTGATTGCACACGTTTATGTGTGTGTATGGGCTTGCATGCGTGTGTGGGTTGGTGTTGTGTGTAAGTGAACAGGTATATGTGTGTATGTGTGTGTTGATGTATGTATGTGTGCTCGTGTATATGTGAACGCCTGGATGTGTACAAGCCGTGGAGAAAGAAAGAGATGGATAGATTGAAAGAGGGAAAAGGAAGAAAGAGAGAGCAGAAGAAGAAACTAAAGAATCGTGTCTAGTCATCGGAATATCTAAGTATACGCAGGGGTTGAATATAAATAATTATATTTGTTAAATGCAATTTTAATCCGACCGCCCATGCTCACCTAGTATATTTATTTTAGCGTTTCGCTGGGTAAGATTCGAAGAAGGGGCCTCTGGGTTCCTAAGAATACAGTTCATTAAACATTGTAATGTCATATAAAAATTAAATTATATTTGTTAAATACGTATTTAATCTGCTCGTGCATGCTTCCATAATTTAATAGTTATTAAGCTTTAGATTTTCAGGGTAAGATTCGAGGTAGGACCTCTGAACGGTCTTTCATTATTCAGGGTAATGATATAATAATGTTTTACCCTAACAAAGTATCAATTTGGATGCCTAAGTATATACATGTGTTTAATATAAATAATTATAATTGTTAAATGCATTTTAATCTGGCCGCACATACACCCATAGTTTAATATTTATTAAGCATTAGAGTTTCGCTGGGTAAGATTAAATCTAGGACTCTCTGAACACCCTTTCATTAACTGGGGTAATTATATATAAAAATTAAATTATATTTGTTAGATACATTTTAATCTGGTCGCGGATAGTTTAATAGTTATTGCGCATTACAGTTTCGCCTAGTAAGATTTGAGCTACAACCCTCTGAACACCCTTTTATTAATTAGGGTAATGATATAATAACATCAATCATCAATTTCTCATTAGCAATAAACGTTTGATTGCAGTAAGAATCCAACACCGATCTATGGATATCCAAGTATACACAGAGGTTTAATGTATGTAATGATATAGGTTAAATACATTCTTATATCGCTGATTGAAAAGAGCCAAACAGAGAGCTTGTTTAACTATGCTCGGGTATAACCGTAAGACCTCGTTAAGATATTCGGGGAGAACAGCCCTGACATCATCTCTTGCAGCGCATGCGCAGAGAGAAGTAGCCTCGGGCAATGCAGGTGACGCCTGAAAGTCGGGGTAGGATGGGGTGGAATTTAGGGTCTAAATGCTATGTGATGCTTGCCTCGTGGGAACTCAAGCCTCTCTCTTTTCCCACAGTCAGACAAAGATAGGGCGAGCATAAAGCCTTCCTCAGATTCTTTTGTCAAGCACGCAAGTGCTCGAACAATGGAAAGGGACCTGCTTTGTTATGGGAATGGGAATGCCAGGTGGTCCTTCTAAAGAAGCCTTGCCCCGGACAAAAGAAAGGGGATACAATAGAATCTGTTCCTTTGTCCTGCATCCTCGTTCATTTTGACAGTTGAAGGGCAAGCATTGTTCTTTTGTAAAATGCTAGTGGAATGGGAATCCGGGTGCTCCTTCTAAAGAAACCTTGCCCCGGACAATAGAAAGAGAATACAATAGAACTTGTTTCCTTGTTAACGGGCTTCAGTTCTCCTTTGTCACGACCCTAATTTATCATGGCCTTTGTTCATATTGACAGGTGAAGGGCAAGCATTGTTCTTTGTTATAGGACAGTGGAATGGGGATGCCAGGTGGCTTCACCAAAAAGTAAACAATAGAGCTGGAGACAATAGCGTCTGATTCTTTGTCCAGCACGCTCTTTGTTCATTTTGACAGTGATGGATAACCTCCTGCACACGGTTGTTAAACAATGCGAGTGGTGTGAGTTGCAGCAGTGCAGGAAAGCACGTAGCCGGATGTGGAATGGGTAGAATAATGTCTCCGCCTTTGTTACAGAAGCTTAAAATTTATGACCCTTTGTTCGTTTTGACAGTTGACTGACATCCTTAATTGCTTAACTGTCAAGCTTCCATTACACTCGACAAGACTTATGACCCTCAGCTGCACCTGGAAGAACCAAGGAGCTGGGGGAGGTGGGAGAGGAGGTGGGGTAGCTCATTTGCATATGAATACACATTCCTGCATATTAAGTGATACAGAATGCCCATTTCCCCCTACTGACTTAGGTGGTTTTTCCACTAAGACCCGTCCTCGAATACTTTACAAGTGATCTATACTCGAGTGTTTTTGTTGTTAAAGTTCTTGAATAATGCGATTCTTTCTTTACAGTTTCTTTAACGATTCCCTAACATCTATCAACGTTTCCCTAGTTCTGCCGTATAAACGTATACTCCACTAGATCTCTGATTATCCTAGCTTTTTCCTCGTATTCCCTATGTCACCTGTATAAACGCATTCCAGCTTTAACATTCGTCTATCTTAGCACCTTCCTCGTATTCCCTATCTCTCCAGTATAAGCGTATATTCCTCCTCCTTCAGCATCTGTCTAGCCTAGCACCTCTCCACGTACACCCTATCTCACTCATATAAAGTGTATTCCCCTACTTCAGCCTAGCACCTCTCCACGTATACCCTATCTCTCTCATATAAAGCGCATTCCCCGTCCTTCTACCACTGTCTAGCCCAGCATCAGTCCCCGTATTCCCTATCTCTCCCATATAAACGCATTTTCCTCCGTGACCCGCCGCATCTAGCCTCGTTTTCCCTATCCTTTCCCATATAAACGCAAAAAACTGCGCCAGAATTCTCCTATATAAGCTACTCACATGGTACAAAAATTGAGACAATTAAAACAATTTCTGCAAGATAATATGTTTTGGTAGCACTAGCATCTTTCGAAATATCCCTTGTTTCATGCTTACATTTTCCTGTGCTTAAATCCATCATCTACTAGGCATGTTTTTAAAATAAGTACAATTTTAATATTTTACCGCTGCAATCGCGATTTTGTGCATGCGCGATCACTTCCTCAATTCATTAGGAAGCCAGACGTAGCTGTGAGCGATCGTTACTTTGTATTTTCCCGTTGTTAGAGCGAAATGTTCAAAATAACGGAACGACACGCCGACTGTGAAGTCACATCATTGATTACTTTTTTGAATGTGAGAAACATTCATAGCCAATTGTGTGAGTTTAATGGGAAAACAATGAGTGATGGAATGGTGACAAAGTGGATCAGACAGTTTAACTAAGATCGTGAAAATGTGTATGATGAGGCGCGGAGCGGTCGACCGTCTGTGATCACGGATGATTTGGTGCATGCTGTGGAAGAAACATTCTCGAGGGCAGACGTTTCACCATATCGGTGTTGTCTTTGCACTTTCCACAAATTTCAAGGTCAGTCCTCTACAACACTGACAGAACGCTTAAATTTCGGAAATTGTACTCAAGATGGGTGCCCAAAAAGCTCACTGTTGAGCACAAGAACAAGCGGTGTGCTGCTGCACTGACTTTTCTTGCGCGATATGCTGGGGCATATGCTAATGCACATCGCCATAGGTGGACTTGATGAGATATGAGTGTCTCACATCACTTCTGAATCAAAGCAACAAGCCATGAAGTGGAGGCACACAACATCCTCATAAAGAAGAAATTTAAACAGACGATATTCACTCTCAAGGTCATGTGCATGGTTTTCTGGAACAGACACGGTGTTTTGCTGGTTGAGTTCTTGCCCAGAAATGCGACAATCAAAAAAGACGTGGAATCCCTTTGATTCTTGACAATGCCCGACCACACACAGCCAAACAAATTCAAGATATGATCGCATCAATTGGTTGGGAACAATTCGACCACCCTCCCTCCGGATTTGGCACCAAGCGATTTTCACCTGCTACTTCATCTGAAGAAATTCCTTGGTGGAAACCATTTCAACGACGATGATGTGAAACAATAAGTGCACACCTGGTTTTCATCAACGCGACATCACTCTTTGACGAAGGCATACAAAAACTAGTTTTCCGTTACAAGTGCCTGAATAACGGCACTATGTGGAGATGTAGTGTAAGGTAATGAATAACAAAGTATTTCGAAAATAATGTTCTGTTATTTTTTAAAAAATTATCGGCTCTTTAAAAACACGCTTCGTAATACAACCTGATCGCAAATTGGTGACATTTCATTTTTCTTCTCCTTCGCATGAGTTCGTTACGAACAAAGCCGACTTGTAAAAGACAAACAGTTTGTTTCTTTTTCGGCATATTTCACCCCGTCCAAATTTCTGATAACTAGTGGGGTCTACTCCCAAACCGATGGCTCAAACCTCAGTTTTCTGAAAAAGCTTTATTTATTTCTTTCATTAATGTTAATGCTTTATCACCAGTGCGAAATGAATAACCCAAACACCAATTATAAGCATTTAGTTAGTAATAAAATGTACAGTAACCGGTGTAGGATAATTTTCATTTACCTACTTATTACTAATTTTTCTCAATCGCAATGCCATAAATATTAAATGCCTATTGCATTTTATATTCACTTAATCATTGTACCTCATCCAGCCAAAACATTTTAATACCCAATTTTCGAATTTTTCAGCCCATCTGTTGAACTTGGATACGTTTAATTTATAAGTTCTTAAACAAATTTAAAAACGAGTAGAGCATGATCATGTGTAGACGACCATATTCACAGTGTAGATATTAAAGTATAAAAATACCTACAGTATACTAGAGTATATTGTGTCAAGTTTATCTGCACTTCAAAATTTAGGCATTTGTATTATCTACTAATTCCATTGCATTTTATACGCAATCTGAACTCGAATTAAACTGCTACAAGAAAATCGTATGTTTACGTGTAAGACCGAATGGAACTATTGAGTGAAAACATTCAGTTGCAACAGTAAGCTGTCGTTGACCAATTGCTAGTACAAAAAGTCGATGTGCCCAACACTAGTGGAGAATAATTGCAGAAATTCGTCAACCATTTTTGACAATTCCCTCTGACTGAAAATCTTGTCTCTACTAATAGCGATAGGATTATTTGAATTTTCAAAAAATTTTAAGAGGAGAGTGCGTAGTATTTCAGGACTTTTAATAACAGCCAATTTCGGTCCGTTTCCCTGAATGTAGATGTTAAACAGTCTTTTGAACTGAATTGTGATGTTCCTGAAGGGGAGTGTGATTGGAAGTGTTATTTTTAAAATGGATGGCTTATCTAAAAACTAATTTAAATTTCCTTGAATAACTCACCTTTGGAAACCTATATCCTCAGAACAGTTACAAGTCTATTTTATAAAGATATCTTCACCATTAAAACACTGTTACAGCCTATGCGACATTTCAAATATTTGTAAAATTTGTAAAGGGGGGGGGGGGTAGCAGATCAGAGATCATAGACGGAACATTCTCGGATTTTCCTCCATATCGCAGAGTGTTGATTCTAGTGGTTAACGGTGCTTTTAGAAGTAGGAGGGGCAAACTTATAGGATAACAGGAACTCAACATATAAGAAAACAAACAAACCTTTGATGACTGCAGTTGGTTCGGAAACCAGCCTAGAGATTAACTCCTGCAGCTTTGAAGAGCACGTTTTCTCTCGGTAGGAATATTTAGAGCACGTGGAACTTCATTTTCTATGTGACACTAATAGACTGAGATTTACATAATACTAGCATGATCCACAGCTCTGCTCGCGCTATTGCGTCTAAAGCAGAGATTCTTTACTGTCCCTCTCCGCCTCTCACTCTTTACCTCTCCAGACACACACTCATCCTATATCGCCTTCTCCCTGCACCTCTTGCTCTAACCGAGCGAGATGACCCAACGGTAATGCGTGAGGCTCGCATTCAAGGGGTCCTGGGTTCGATTCCCGGAAACCGCCCATTCTAACCGTGAGATTTTCGTGGTTTCCTCGGGTCGGCAGGTGAATGCTGGGATGGCCCCTCTTCTACTAGGACTTTCCTGTCCATTTCTCTCATCATGTTTCAGGGTTAAAGGACCAAACGACGTGTTCGGCGTCTTGCGACTGGGCGGTGGAGGAGCGCTTTGTAAACGTTTCTCCCTGGCATCGGTCGGACTGCTCAAGGACCCGCCTCCGGATGCTCTCGGAGCAGGCTTCGCTTCAGGAGACCCCGGGAGTTAGGAGCTTCCGGGTGAGCTTGAGCGGCGTCGGGTGCGTTTAATCCGGAAACATTAGGGATCCCGTTCACGCTTGCGCACGCGGACTCCCAGATCTGGTAGCCCTTCGGGTCTCTCAACTCATCCCTGCCTCCCAAGGGTCGCGTTAGAGGCACAAAGGGCCACATCGCCCACGTGCATGTGTTTAATCCGGAAACATTAGGGATCACGTTCACGCTTGCGCACGTCATCTCTCGGATCTCGTCGCCCTTCGGGTCTCTCAACTCATCCCTGTCTCCCAAGGGTCGCGTTATATGCACAAAGGGCTACATCGCCTACTTGCGATGCTCTGTCCTGGTTTCGGGGATCTTCTGTAATATTTATCTACCTCTTCCTCTATGTACAGAAGGCTCCAAATGTTTTCCGATGGACTAAGGGGTGTAGAGGAAGAGGGGGAAGAAATGTCCTCTGGACTAGTCATGCCTGGCTAATAGCCAACAGTAACTGCCGGTATCGTCTCAAAGGTCACATTTACTTATGTGTATGCTCGTAAAATTCAGCGACCTGAGTCTAAGAGGAAAGAAACCGAAACTAAATACTTTTCTCTTTACTAGATCTATTCAAGCGAAATAAATTAACATTTTCCTTGCATAATATGTTGTTTAAAAATCAAATCTTGAACTATTTATGCGGGTGCTACACAAGTTTATGATTCATAATTTTATTGAGAAACAAGGTTCGCATAATGTATATCTTGTTTTTTAGCGTTTGTTGCTAGTAATAAATGATGATGATGATGATGATGATAATAATAATAATAATAGTTTCATAATTATCACCAACAGAGCCTTCTACATGTACTCCGAAGCAGAGGGTAGGTATTTATTACCTTGAATATAAGTTCGTTTTGCTTCTGAATTTTCATAGATATTGATCACAACGTTTAGCGCTAAGTGTGTAGTTCCATACAGTTGGCACATTCAGCTCTGGTAACATTCAAGTAATGTTTTAAAAATATGGAAGCAAAATTAATATTAATGTCAAACTGTTGAAGCAGTTTAGGCAGAATTAAGTGCAACATTAAATTTTCTTCAAAGTGAGATATATTTTGCGTTTGTTACTGAAAAACGAATAAAGATTGTTTTATTTGAAACATAATTCCTCTTACACACACTCACAAGAGAATGGAAGAAAAACCGTGCCAGTCGTATAGTGGACGTAGAGTAAAAACACCTATGTAGGTATTGTATCCAAAAGGAGAACATGTTAATAGATACAAGGAAACAACGTTTAGCGCAAAATATGCAGTTTCTGTATAGCTGTTTTATTCGGTTCGGATAACATATAAGCTAAATTTTCAGAATAGTGACCCGAAAGTGCTAATGCGGACAGGTTGATGTGCTTTTGTTGCAATTGGTTCATTCGAAAGCACTCTATTCTGAAAATTAAATTGTTTTCAAGTTAAAAATCTGAAGATGGGGAGGAAAAGAAAAAGGACTTAGGGGCTTGGTATTGCGATTCACGTTCTGAATTCTTAAAATGCTTCTCTTCCCTGGTCTGGAATGGAACGTGTAACGGAGGGGAATCGGTCCTGATCCAGTGAATGAGGATATTCTGCTTGTGCCCCTCGAGGGGGCGCCGCCGAGAGGGAGGGACGAGGTGAGAGACACCAAGACACCGAGCGGCCGGAACCAGGAGTGGGCGGCACAGTAATGACAAGGTTCCTAAAGTTTCCAGATTGAGACGCCTTGGCAGTCGGGCAGGCAAACCTGGGACCCCACCCCACACAGAGGGTCCAACGCCCCTCAAGAGGCGGTCAGTATACTCTGGCAACCAGTCGAAGACCGAGAGACGGATAAGGTTCCACAGAAAGCATCCTTTTCTCCTGCCACGCCGAACGGAACACCATCGCCGACACGTCCAACCCTGAAACATACCTAACGGGGTTAAGGATGAATGAAATGAGGAATGGAAAGATATTCGGGGGCTGAGAGAAACCACATCAGCATTCACCTGACGACCCGGGAAAACTCCCGAAAATACCCCGTGGGTCAGAGTGGGCGGTGGCGAGCTAGGGATCTCCCGAATGCGAGTCGCATGCGTTGCCGCGGCGTCGCCTGGACGGAAACTGGAAGACCGTAGTTCAAATCTCGGCTATGACATTGAATATTTCAATCTGATTCTATCTTTCCAACCTTGTCCTACACACGGTTTGAGTGAAAGTATTCTTGTTAATTGAAATGAACTGTCATTACAAACTTCGTTGTGAGTATAAGAAGAATGCAGTAGCTAAAACGATAGTCAGATTTTTATGTGGTGCCTTTGAAACTCCATGCTCTTTATATTACCACGGGAACAATCTAACTTGTTGCATTCACATAACTTTCTCTTCTCACCATTCTAGAAATTCTTTTTTCTGAATCTCATTTTTCTGTCCACTTCTTGTACTCCAGATAAACTTGCAAATCACATTTAGCCCATCTATGTGGTGTGGGGGTCTGCCTCACATTCAAGAGGTCCCAAGTTCGAATCTCGTTAGAGTGAATTACCTGGATAACGTTTTTTCCAGGGTTTCCTCTCATCCCGAGAAGATGAGTGTCAGATTCTAATTTCTAAGGACCTATGGCCCATTTGAGGTTCATTTTAAGCATTTCGTTCATTTACCGTCTTAATGGCCTACCCGATTAAAGGACTTTAATTAAATACCAAAAGATGAAGTTCACATTTACACATTTCGTTGTAGTATGTGTAGATAAAACGATAGTCACATTTTCAAAAAGCATGTCACTATGTGATGCTTTGAAATTCCATGCTGTTTATATGACCGCAACAAAAACAAAACGAATAGCGACTTCTCAGTTACCAAAAGTATTCAAACTAATAACAAAAAAATCTGGGAAATAATTAATTTCACAAAATATATGTATAGCAAACTGCGTGCTTTAACGGGGTCTGAATTTCTTGTGTAGCAAAACATTGTCAAATCTTTTAGAGTTTACCAATTATACAAAGGTCATTTAGAATGAAGAAGACTTGGGAGGCTCTTCTCAGCTAGTTCAAAATATATATTTCGTTTGTTATGAAACTATTTTAAACCGAGAATATTTTAATTAAAACCATTAGAGCCATTTTTTGAAAATAACAAATTTCGAAAATTTTTCCATTTAAAGGGTTGTTCAGGATGGGCAAGATTTTCTTGAAAATCCTTGTGTCACACTCGCCATTGATTCACATAGTGGATATTGCGCCTATGCCCCACAAGGGTGCGTCTCCGGGAGGAAGTATGAGCCAAGAGGAGACACTGGGTGCCCGGAACCAGGAGTGACGGCACAGGAATGGCAGGGTCCCTAAGTTTCAGATAGAGACTCCCCGTCAGAGGGACAGGCAGACCGGGGACCTTACCCAGCACAGAGGGGGTCCAATGCCCCTCAAGGAAGTTAGGACACTCCCGACAGCCAGTCGAAAGCCGAGGAACGGAGAGTCACAAAAAGCATGCTTTTCCCCTGCCACACTGCACCGAAACAGCATCGCCGACACTTCCAACCCTGAAAGAGACCAACGAATGAAAAATGAAGGGAAATGAGAATGGAGGTTCAGAAAATTCGGGGATGTGAGGATCCTCCCCAGCATTCGCCTGGCGACACGGAAAACCCCCGAAAAAACCCATGGGTCAGGAAGGCCAGAGGAGTCGAACCCATAAACTCCCGAATGCGAGCTACAGACGTGATAGCTTTGAAATTCTGTTCTCTTTGTATGAACACGAGAAAGAAAGAAAGAAAGAAAGAAAGAAAGAAAGAAAGAAAGAAAGAAAGAAAGAAAGAAAGAGAGAAAGGAAGAAAGGAAAACAATAGCTATTTGCAGTTGAGGGAAGTATAAAGTATTTGAAAATACAAACTAATAACAAAGAATATTTCAGAATAGGTAAAATATAAAAGTTATTTGACATAAAATAAAAATGTTATTTAAAACAAATTTTGTGCTTTAACAAGATCTACAGTTGTTGTGCAGTAAGATTTTGTCTCTCTCTTACGATTTACTAATTATCAAAAGTCATTCACAATAAAGACTAATTTACAGACTATTCGCAGAAAATAAAAGAAATACATTCTATTTAACATGAAAATACCTTAAACACATGTATTTTAATCAAAATCCTTAGAGCTATTTTTGAAAGAATAAAACATTTCTAAAAATGTCCAATGTAAAGTATAGTTTGGAGTGGGGAATTTTCTTTAAAATCTCCGTGTCGCATTCTTGGAAGAAGTTGAACTTCAACACTAAGTTCGGTTTTTAACCAACTTTTTGCTTTTGAGGTATGCTGTTCGTGGACACACACACACACACGCACTTGGACCTTTTTCTAAAAACAAATTCATTGGATTCAGGGAGTCACAAACGTGATTTCTGGTGAAATTACGACATTGAATTTTTAGGTGGAACACAATACTTTCTCCACCTCCTGTAGCTACGTAGTAGAGAAAGTAAACCCTGCTTTCTTTGGATTCAGGGAGTCTCAAAACGTATATTTCCGTTGAATCTCGTTATTCAATACTTGGATGGAATAGATACTTGCTCTACTTACTGTAACTACGTAGTAGAGAAAGTAAAAACGCTTGCTTTGGTTTCGGGGAGTCTCAAAACGCGTATTTCCGGTGAATCTCGTCATTCCGTTTTTGGGTGGAACACAATACTTTCTCTACCTCCGGTAGCTACGTAGTAGAGAAAGTAAATATGCTTTCTTTGGATTCAGGTAATCTCAAAACGTTTATTTCCGTTCTGAGTATTAATCTCGTTATTCAATTTTTGGGTGGAATACAATACTTGCTCTATTTACTGTAGCTACGTAGTAATGTAAAAACGCTTTGTTTGGATTCAGGGGGTCTGATAACGAGTATTAAACGAGTCTTTCCGTTCCGAGTATTAATCTCGTTATTCAATTTTTGGGTGGAATACAATACTTACGCTACTTACCTTAACTACGTAGTAGAAAGTAAAAATTCTTTCTTTGGATTCAGAAGGGTCTCAAAACGTGTATTTCCTGTGAATCTCTTTATTGAATTTTTGGGTGGATTACAATGCTTTCTGTACCTCCTGTAACTACGTAGTAGATAAATTAAAAATGCTTTCTTTGTATTCAGGAAGTCTCAAAACGTGCGTTTCCAGTAAATCTCGTTATTGAATTTTTGGGTGGAATACAATACTTTCCCTACTTATTATAGATAATAGGAGAAAGAGTAAAAAAGAAACATCGTGGTATAGATAAACAGCTGTTTGTCATTATGGCATCTTGCATGCAACCAAATACGGAAAAGTGTAACTTACACAGTAACTTGAAATAATTTCTGGTCTAAATTGTTGTCACGATTAAGGTAAAGTGCACGAAAAAAAACATACTTTATAAGGACATTATGATAATTAGAAAACATATGTTACTTGATAATGGGTGGAGAAAGCAGTGACCATTTTGTTTTAACACTTGCCTATTATACAATGTTATGATGCGTCTAATTCCTAAAACTTAGTTTGTATACCGCTTATGTCGGTGTGCTGTAATGTTATTGCTGCTCTATTTTCTTTAGCACTCTAACTTCGTAGAGAAGGTATGAGCTAAGGCACCTGGCATAACCTCTCGATAAGACACCCCGCTTACCCCTACAGGTAGAATGGAAAACATTTGGAGCCGTCTGTACACTAGCTTCCATTTATGCCGTCACCGCAGCTTCGGGAGGCATTTTAAGCTTCTCAGCGGGTGCGCACATAGCAAGGAGGGGCGTGTCTGGAGCGTTGCCGTTGTTGTTCTACCAAGCAGTGGAGCGCGTTAACTGTAGCTCACGCGATGAATGAAAAAAAAACCATTTCGGAGGTGCATCGCGGAAGAATTATTGTGGGTATGTGGGAAACCAATTAGCCATTTGAAGACATTGCTAAGGCAATTCCATGCAGCATTCGCATGGACAGATTATTAAAATGATGTCTAGTAAATGTGTCCTCTAAGAGTAAAAAGTAAACTTTACTTCAGTTTTACATTATTACAATTATTGTCATTGGAATACCACTTCATTGAGTTTTTTGTTTTTGTTTAGCGTCCTTTAACCATTTAGGTCACATCGGAAGATGAATCAACTAATGCACAATGAGCCCGGAGTCCAGAGCTTAAAGTTACCCGAAATTCATCTTATCAGTATAAAGAAAAACCCTGGTAAAACCTTATCCGGGTAACTCACTCTAATCGAGATTCGAACTCCAGACCTCTTGAATGTGAGGCAGCCACGCTACCCCCACACCACAGAGGATGGAGAAATTCTGCAAAACAGTATTTTAATTAGTTGTATATTTAGATTGGCCAGATTATACCAATTATGTCTAGTAAATGTGTCCCCTTTACGAGTAAAAAGTAAAATCTGATGCGATATATTCACATGAACTTTCTCTATCGCTTATTAGTGTGTATACAAATTATTCCTATTCAAGTTTATTTTTCTATCCACTTCCTTTTATTCCATATAAACCTTTGCAGAAATAGCTACATTACACATGCTGGCCTTAAAATTCAATACTGTTTCCATGCAATCGCGAGAAACGACTGAATATTGACAGGACTTTAAGAGAATGACCAAGTAATGAACAATTCGAACTTTTAATAACGGATATCTTAGAAACGACATATGCCCCAAAAAAGTGGAATTCATGGGCTATTCACAGAGAATTGAAGATATATCTACTTTTTATTTGTCATGTAAATATCTTTCATATATGGTATTTTAATCAAAATCGTAATCTTTAGAAAATCAAAAATTTCGAAAAATTTTCCATGTAAAGGTAGTTTGGGGTGGAGGGATTTTGTTGAAAATCTTCGTATCGCATCTTTGGAAGATATTGAACCAAAATGCCAAGTATTTATGCGACTTTTCGTTTTTGAGTTATGGTGTTCACGCACGCACACACACACGGACATATTTCCAAAAATGCTTTATTTGGATTCAGGGAGCCCCAAACATGTATTTCCGATGAAATTTTGGTATCGAATTTTTGGGTGGAATGCAGTACTTCCCCTACTTACTCTACTAGTAGAGAAAGTAATAATATATTACAGTTTTACATTACGTTGTCATTAAAATATTTTTTCGAGGAGATATTGTACGAAGCAGAGTTTTGTTTAGTTCTTTATTTAAACATGGTTATTATACGTGATGACGAGTAAAGCTATTGCTTAAAATTATATCTTCATATGCGAATAATCTAGAACTGTACACATAAAACTGAACGCCACTGCATGGTCGAAAAGGCGAACATCCATGATGAATAGTTTTCTAAAGAGGTACCAAAAATGTATGGACAACGACGGTGGCCAGTTCCAGCATTTCCTTTCATAAAGTTAGTAAGTAAAGCCTTTAAAAGTAGTTTTAAAAATGCTGTATGCTTTCATCCGCGCTTTTCTAGGATAGCGGCAATCGGCAACAAACGCTGAGGACGCGGACAGAAAAAACACCATACAGGTGCATCGTAGTTTTTGGACTCACCCTGTACTTTTCCAACCACGGAATATTCTAACGGTTTACCAGGTATAGTTTCAGTACAAGACAAAATGCCCCTCTCTGAAGCTTATGCTAAATACTACCTTTATCATGTGGTTGCCAAAATTTTCCTCAGTTTGACTGTAAGACCAGCTTTCGAAAATAGTGAAAATCTGAACCTCGTACCATCTGTACTATGAACTCTATCAGCTTCTGAATTATTTCTGAATCTTGTTATTCTTCTGGGACCGATTCACCTTCAATGTGAAATAACTTCTCAAGTTTTCCTGTTACTTTTTGTAATTTCTGGAGCGGATATTTTCTGAGACGGTTTTCTTCTATTGATGGGTGATTCGCCTAATATTGATACTAAACTAGATTAAGATATGAAACATCTACACTTTCCTTCATCTCGATCGCATCACTACTCTAATCTGAAGGTGGTTTATCAATTTGAGCTACTTTCATTCACTTGACCTACCGGGATATCATAGGTACTGTTGGACAACGAGAAGTCGAGCGGGGCCTGAGGGGCGAGCGGGGTTCTGTAACTGTTTATCTGCTCACGTATTGTCGATTGTTTACTACGTTTACTAAGAAATGTGTTTATGTGTGCAAATGAACCACCCATGCTGCCAGATCTGATACTAGTAGAACAGCAACCGCCGTAATAGGCGTTAACTCATTGGCTCTTGCCATGGGTGAGTACTTGACAACACTGTGTAGTAGTTTATAACCTCCTTAACATGCTTATCGTATCCACACGGCGAGCGTAAATATGATATGGACGCAGGAAAGTGTTGATGTTACACATTTCTCTCGCTTGCCTTATCGTGGTCTATCAGTACTGGGTCCAGCAACACAAGTTTCACTAACGTCTCGCTTTATTTTCACTCGTAGGTATCTGGAGTTTGAAAAATTCTTATACATGAGTCACACACTCTTAGTTGTGGGGATAGTTCTACATCAGTTTTCAATTTTAAAAGCATTTTACGCGTCACTGGTCGCAAATTCTTTTTTCTCTTGAACATGTGTTTGCTAATTTTGAACGGGTTAAAGCAAGTCATATCGTTTTGTAGCGGTACCGATACTTCTCGTATTAAATATTTAAAGAATATTCAGAACTAAATTTTAACAGATTAAACTCACAAACAGACTGTGGTCTCTCCCCACAAATTAAATATTCTGGACTGGTCCCGCAAAAGAAATGTCTAATCTGGTTTGCAATAAGGGTTTGTTAGGGTAATAGTGCATTGCGCCGACGGTCGCTTCTCCCCCGAACTCTTTTCCAGGAATCCCATTCTGTGTATTCGTATTGCGCCGATGGCCACTTTCCATTAGCGACCCGGCTAATGAGGTCATTATGAAGGAGCTGTCAATCAATGCGGTTTAAGCAAAAATTACCCGGTTAGACAACTAAGACCACGGATAGATGGAAGAACAGGATTAAACAAATCTTCACAAAACATTAGTATAACTGTATATTTGCGCAAAGTAATAATATTATGCATTATATACGTACATGCATACCAACGTATAAAAGTACAATCAAGGAGAAATTGGGAAAAATCGTAAGTAAAAGATTGAATTTGATTTAGTTAATATTAATACTTATTATTTAGGCACAGTTTTGTGTAAAACAATTTACCTCGATGAATTTGAAATAACATCAAACATCTGTGATGGTGTTACTGAGAGACGTGGGAGGGAATTTGTACGTTTCTCGAAATCTCTACTCCTCTTTTACCCCGCATTTGCTAAACAATTGTTGCAAAATTTCCTGTTTGCATGTTGTATTGTTTATGGGAATACATAACTTAAAAACCAATGTTCTTAGAAATTGTATTTTATAATTTTTCGCACTTAAAATGCTCGTTACGATGCAGAATATCAGTGCGACATTTTAATTTCTCTGCAGCCTACCTATTGCTTTTCATGAAAGGGCCCACCAAATGTTTCAGATATTACAATGGGAAATAAAATGTCTATCTTGAATTCTCTAGGAATAGCCTACAAAACCATCTTTACTTTATGTGAATTTCATGCAACTTAAAACCATAAGAAATCGGCAAAAACCTTTTATATAAAAAAAGTGTAATCTCAAGAAAATCTTCAAAATAATTTTTTTCCTAATGTATTATAGAAATATTTCTTGTCGTATGCTTACAGTTCCCGCATGTAAGTATATCTGCACAGTAAGCGATTCTTCTTGTTTTTCCACCCGCATAATCTCATCAAAAACAAGAAATATGATGCGGTACACTTACATGACTCCCTATTCCTTACAATTTCACAGGTATTTATTATTCATACAAAATGCAATTCTTCCTTTTCCTTACGTTCACTAGGATAAAATATTTGGGTGGAAATGATTTCAAGTTTACAGGAATTAGTAGTTTCTACATGTTCATGTTCAAGGCAGTGAGCTGTTACAACCCCCCACTCTCTCTCTCTCTCTCTCTCCCTGTGTGTTTCTGTCATGAGATCATGGAGGTAAACAAATGAACAGTTCGCGAATTTTCAATCTATATCTGCCAAATGTACTTAACTTGACAAAATATAAATGTATTATAGCATGAAATATTTCCAAAACCGTTGACACTAAGAAAAGAAGTTATTTTGGCAAGGTATGTATTTTAATGAGCTTCACGTTTTTCTTGAAATTGTTTTTGCCTATCTCTAATGGTTTCTCAGTTAAATGCAGCTTTGTAATATTCACAAACATATGGTACCTCGTACTTTAATCAAAATCGTTAACATCCGTTTTTAACAAAATGAAAAATAACAAAAAAAAAGTAGTTTGGGGTGGATAAAATTTTGTGAAAATGTTCATGTCACCTACTTGGAAGATATAGAACTTAATTGAATCAGGGACCTTAAAACATGTATTTTCGAGTGAAAACTCGTGTTAGGTAGGTTGTAGAGAAAGCAAGCCGACTTTCTTGCATAAGCAACAGCATGGCGAAATAAACATTGCAAAGTCATGTAGCTTCATTTGAAATCACTTCTAGTCAAACATTTTGAGCATTATTAAGGCAGGATTTGAGGCATCACTTTTGAGACGAACGCTATAATATGCAATGGCAATGCAACGTTTGGTTGGAATACAATACTTTCTTACCTACCATCTAGAGGAAGTAAAACGGGAATGTTAACTTTGCAAGAATTTCTAAGTTTTGCTGAAAGTTTAATTCAAGTAGTCAAACATATGTAAACTGTGGAAAATATATTCCCTAGCATTTTTTTTCCTTTCTTGCTGAATCTTGATTATGTTCGCCAACAAGTCTGTAATTCTCGTCGTTATATACCTCAGAGAAGAAACGCGCGTTTTAGTTTTTACGTATACTCGTACACCGCCATTTCTGAGCGGCCAGTGTAAGCTGCACTTTACGATATTTGAGAAGTTCAATAATCCGCAACTCGCGGTTTCGTTTACTGTATAAGGAATAGATATTCATTAGTAAACACGGTATAAAAATCAAGATGAAGTCTGAGAACGTCTTGATCGTTGGCGCAATACCAATACCTAGTTGGATATAAATTTAAAATGTTAGCGAAAATCTTTCCTGCAAAGTAACTTTTAAGATTTTCATCGACAAGGGAAAAGTTGGATATAAATTTAACACTTTAACGAAAACCTTTCCTACAAATAAACTTATAAACTTTATTCTGATGTACCAAAGCCTGTCCTCTTTCTTGTACCTGTGGTCCCATTTGAGTATACAGGTTTTCCTTAAACCGCGGTGATTGACAGGTTCTTCCTAACGACCCTCATTAGGCGGATCCTAATGGATTTTGACCATCGGCGCAATGCAACAACACCGGTTTGTTAGTATTTTAAATCCGGAGGCGGAAGCCGCTGCGGTATCTTATTATGAGGAAGGATGAGGCTAAGAAAAATTTTCTTAGAAATATATTTGAATGACCTCCTGAAACTTTGCACTTATGAACTACTAAACAGATAATACGTGTGTGTTTAA
This sequence comes from Deroplatys truncata, assembly GCA_030765065.1. Lineage (NCBI taxonomy): Eukaryota > Metazoa > Arthropoda > Insecta > Mantodea > Mantidae > Deroplatys > Deroplatys truncata. Next base: position 216,295,724 of record CM060990.1, read on the forward strand.
AAAAATACTTTACTGTTGTCGATATATGTATAACACAAAACCGAATATTAGAAGTCCAAATTTCTGCGATAAATAACTTGCGTGAGATTCAATCTAGTGTATGTTTAAAGTAGATTCCATAAGCTTTAAAATGAGTCCAATATGGAGTTTATACAAAAACATGGGACAGGAGATAAAAGCGATTACATATGGGGGCGCATCCATTTTTTTATTTTGGCTGGTATTAAAAAATTGAAGTTAGGGACCCCCCCCCCTAAAAAACAGCGATTTCTATATATTTCAAAGCATCAAATGCAGACAAAAAATTTCGAAGAGATTTGATGACTTGGTGTTTCATTGGTGTCGACTTTGAAATGGCTAAAATACTATTTTTGGCTTGAAGTACTCGATTACACGTGTTATCAATTATTATGTACATATTTTATTTCTTTCCTCCTACTTTGACGAACTTTAAATATTCAAAAGGGTTATTGCTAGGGCTAGGATTTCGAAGACTTTTTTTAAGCCCAGTTCATTAATGAGTTATATATAAATCTATTTCAGAGGAAAAGGAGTTAAACCAACCATATTTGTTAGGGCTCTTTTATTTCTTCGCTAATTTTGTGGGAGAGGGCATTGTTTAGGATATTTATTGCAATTTTATGCATTCTTAAATACTTCACAGGGTTTTATCGCATAGTTATGAATTTTTAAATACATCTTAGGTACATTTTGTCGTTTTCTGCTTTCAAAAGCAAAGGAACACTTCCTATCTTTACTTTTTATTTCTTAGTAAGTTACTTCACTTGGTTCCTAACAGTACCATATTTAGAAGTACACTTAAATTTCAGAAACTAGACAGACTACCATCCTCTCCTTCTATGGATCGACATGATCTTGCTCTGTCACCAGTTGTAACAATACTTCACAAGTAGCAGGTAGGACCGTTCCTTAGTAGATGGTTCATTGTGTTTGTTAATGTCACCTGAATAGCAGAAGATTAGATGACGTCTTTTACACAGCAAAAAGAATTTTATTGTAGTGTGCAGTTCATCATCCCTAAAGTAAAGCAAAGCGTTGCCATATAAGTTGTTTTGTCTCGCGTTACGGTGAAAAAGTTTTCTCCGTGGATTGTAATATATCTACTTTTCTGCAAGGTATGCGAAGTAAGAGTGGTGGCCATAAAGAAGTTTACTATAGACTAACACGTGAGGAGAGAAAAACATATTCGAAGTCTACAGCTGCTTGAAGGTAAAAACACAGCACACCAAATATTACTTGGTGAAGTAACTCTTCAAGTTCACCCCTTTGAAGAATTCTGTGAAGCGTTCATTTGTACAGATATTCGGTTGAACAAAGTGGATAATCATAAGTTACGCACCTTCCTAGAAAAACACACTGAAAAGCCTTTATAAGATTCAACATTAAGAAAGAATTACGCGAGTAGATGCTACCAAAGAACAATTAAGGAAATTAGATAAAAAGTGTAGGGGAAAAATTTGGGCATGTATTGACGGAAGTACGGACTGACTAGGGCGTTATGTGGCAAATGTCGTGAAGGCACAGTGGAAAATGATTTAGGAGAACAATTCCCAATCAATTGTGAGCAGTTGGAAAAAGTAAATTTTTTAACAATTAGCAAAATATTTGATAGGTCTTTGGGTTTAATATATCCCAATAACATTCAACATGACAACGTATTCTCGTTGTTGACCGACACTGCACCACACATGATAAAACCTGCTTATTTTCTTCAAGTTCTTCGCTCGAATATGGTACATGTAACGCAGGGGGGTCTCTTCCCGACCGTTTTCGCTTGTACTGCTTTCGGTCCGCCTGCTGCATGACGTCATCGAGAGTGAAGTTTTAGCTAGCCAGTATTCTGCACCGTACTTTTCGGCATGAAAGTTCGTATAATATTCTCGTTATACGATCTGTTTCGACCCTATACTACTTGAAACAAAATCGCATCTATAACTAGACTTAGTCTTGGAAATAATAAACACAAACCTGTCTTTTTACAGCTAAATACCCAACTGGCGCCAATTTCATTTCTCCTTGAAATATTCACTAAAACGCTGTCGATATATGAAATTTGGTCTTGAGGGATGACTTACAGCATACATGTTATTCAAAGAAAGAGAGATATGTAGATATAAAGCAGATATTTGTTATATTAAAGTTGTTCAGAAGCTCTAAGTTACAAGCTTTAAAACCATTTTCTTAGTTTATGCTATTGCTTGACTTTAATTATGTTAAAGAAAACCAATAACACATTATTCGGCCAATTTTAGCAACGAAAATAAAATACGTTATACGCTATATAAAATTCAACGTTATACGCTATCGGGTCTTAAACTTTGATTCGAAATTAAATTGTATTGTTTGTTTATGGATTGTGAAAAACGCAGCTTAATGAGAGAAACTGTATGTTGATCATGCTATTATGTAATATGACTTAAACATAGCAGTTTTAAAAGTCATGATAGCTAAAAACTTGATATATGTGCATGTTTTCCGAGACTTTTTTTTTCGCGTCTAGGTAAAAGCATGAATAATCGACATGCATATTTAAAATAATTTTTTTAAAAAGAATTTTATTAATGTAACTATTTTGGCAGAAGAGAGTAACTCCACAAAATGAATTAAATTCACATAACATTCCACTACTTGAAGTAGATAATGGACACATGCTGAAAAACAGTTATCTGCACAGCAAGTCTTGCAAATATCCTCCAATTTTCAAATAAACCGAATTTACAGAGTTGTGTACATTCGAATGATGTGTTCAGAATTTGGATATTTTGGCTTCATTATTTAGGCTGAGAATGTGCTTATATAAATCTAGTTTCTTAATTATTACTAGTATAAAGTTGTTTTAATTTTTTAATTAATGAATAATTAATTGTACATAGTTCCCATTTGATCCTTCCTACTTGAAAGAGTAAGAACAAGGATGCGTCTAGCCTTAATATTTTGGAGATATTAATTTTAGAACAACCTTTCCTGTATGCTTTAGTATACGCTCGCAACCAATACCCTTAAAAGCACACAAATGTAATGCTTTCACCCACGGGAAAGTGGGTGTTGTTAAAAGGAGGTGTATTAGTGTATTGCACTGGCGATCATTGAAACATATTACACTGATCTTTTTAAAAGGAGGTAGATCTAAGGAACTTGCCAATTGTAATTAGGTGCCTATATTATTTAGTATTTATGCAAGGAAAGTGCAATAACTTACTCGTATCTTAGTTTTTGTTATTTTGTATAAAACATGGACACATTTCACGGCAAACTGGCAGGAGAGGCTTTACGAAACAAATCAATATTTTGTGAGCAAATACAGGGGAGATGAACGTAAATACATGAGAGAAAATGTCAGAGCGGTGTTTTATAAGCAGGGCGCGGATTTTGATTACTAATTGTTTTTTTAAATGACTACATTTGTTTTAAAATGACTACATTTGTTTCAAAATGACTTTGTAATTACAAAAAATTATCTAAAATGAGATTTATTTGATTTACTAAAATTAGTGTACAGAAAGTTATAAATTAATTTATATATTGATATAACTCCTATACAAGAAGAAAAAATAAGTAAAAGAGCAGTGAAAATGTTCTTGTTCAAAGAATCTGAAAAGAAAAGAAAATTTTCTTACTTTCCTTTTCAGATTCTTCAAACAAGTAAGAACATTATTTCCTTTGCTTTTCAGATTCTCCAAACAAGAACATAGAACAAATATATTTTCAATTAATTCTCTAACTTATTGTGTTTTTGAACAGGTCTTACAAAAGTGTAGCATTAACTCTTTTGAGAACTCAGAATATGCAATGTTTATTGCAAATGAAGAGGATTTCACAGTCCATGTCATACATAAATAAGAGCAATACACACTTATTAAGCAAAAAAGAAAAAAACTGACCTCCTCATCCCTAATTTTGGAGATGAATTCATAACAGTAGTTATACCTGTTTCCCTGACAATAACCATCTCTCCACCCACAAGCAACTCTTTCCAGACCAACCAATAATCTTTATATACTCTATACTTATGCAAGGAAGTTACCAAATAAAGCGGAAAAGGACAAAGAAATTACAAATTAATGATGTAATATCGAAAAAACATTATCCAAAATAGATAACTTGAAACTACCAAAATGACCTAATATATATATTTCTTAATATGGGACCCATGATAAGGATTTATGTACACTTAAGCAATACCTTTATTGCAAGAATTAAAAGATGGCATGTCATCTGAATCTGGATCATGCTTATATGATACTTGGTCTTCAAATAGCTTCTGCTCACAATAATATACTGTTTAATACACATTCCTGAGGAATATAAAGAACTTACTTTTCGGCAGGTAGGCCGACTCATAACATGAAAACAGATGTAATGCGGGCCAAAGGTATTGTTCCCTGAAAATGGCAAGCTTTTCCAGGTATATAATCCTTTACAGAACCACAGTGAACGGAAAAGGGTTGTTAAACTTTGGCTGTACGAGCAAACAGCATTTCCGTTGAAATAATTATGCCGCTCAACTGCGTAAAAGGCAACAGATATTAATCTGAGCTTCTCTTCGCTTTAAAAGTCACGTACAATTATCCTACTTTATCTCGCTATGTTGGCGGAAACTTCACAACTTAACAACAGATGTACGAAAGTACATTGTTCCTTATCACTCAGTCATATACCCCCCCCCCACTTCAACAAATAAGTTGCACACACATATTTAAACTAGAATCTTGAGTATAGATTCAGTTTTCTCTGCTTTGGTGAAGTGTTTAATTTGGTGTGCAATGAGTAAGAACGTTAAGAGTAGACTGTATTGTGCTGTAGCACAATAACGTAATTACGGTTTTAAAACGGCTGGTGTGAATTATCACACATTTCCAAAAAAAAAAAATGAGTAATTAAAGCGCGTGTGGGTGTCTCGCTGTAAGCGTACTGACAAATTTAACGCTGATAATTCACGTGTATGTTCAGTGCACTTTCTTCCTAGTAACTATAAACGGGATTTGAAGAGTGAACTTTTAGGTTTGCCGGTTAAGAAAATTCTGCTCCCAGATGCAGTTCCATAGCAGTTCATTCCCGATTGGCATGGATATGCACTTAGTCAAGGTCCAAGTACAAGTGGAATGTTGCAGGTATGTCTTTTTCATTTTTACATCCTGTAACAGAATAATGCATTCTGGAATTATTGTTTTCATTTCTTACGGTAAAAAAATACACCAGCATATCCATTTAGCGATTCCTTTAGAGTAGTTGTAAATTTTCCTTTAGTACTAAAGTAATGTATGTTTGAATCTCTTGTTGCGCCTACAGTTTACGTTGAAGTCCTGGATGTGTTCCAGTAGTTTTGTTTATACGTAAATATATTACTAATGTAATGCAGTTTCCATTCGTTTTGCTTTATGTTTAGCCCACAATGTTTGTAGAATGCTCTGAAATAGTATACCTTTTAAAAAAAACTGGAAGAAGTGCTAATAATAAACAATTGGGAGTTAATCGGGAGGAATTTAGTGTGTTCACTGCGCTGTGTTTGTATTCCGCGCGCTCGTCTTCAGTCTCACTTACGTCACAGGCGGGCAGCCAATGGCAGCTCCCACCCCGGAGTGGCTCACCTTAGTTATCTAGCCACATTGCATGTAATGTGCCTAGCACATGCTTTACGCCTAGTTGCGGAGGAGTTGTAGAGTCAGTTTCCTGAAGTTGACCGACTAATAGGATTCCTCAAGAAAATCTCCTTGACGGCACCTTCTCCGTTAAAACATTCAAGTCCGACACCCCTGATGTTCCTTTGCCTCCTTCCCTCATTTGTGACCAGATGAGGGACCTGGATAGAAGCACGCAACTACCACTGCAGGAACATAATGGTGGTGAAAAAAATCATTGACACGTTTGATAGTAATGATGCGGCCTCGATCAAAGTTGCTCAGGAACTTCTTTCTGGCAGAGACCTGGCAGGTAAACTTTTGCACATAGTCAAATTTTGGATTCTCATCTGGTGTTACCACTTGCTTAGAAAAATCTGAGTTAAGCTAGTCGAGCAGAGAGACTTGGTGAAAAAAGTTGTGACTTAGAAAATGTGAATGGGAGTGTGGGGTAACTTGTAGCAAACAAATTGATGCTCATTTTGAAAAATAAAGGGTTTGCTACACTGTCTTCAATTCCAGATGTTCTATCGGATAAGAAGTTTTCTCTTGGAGAACTACCAGAAGACTTGGAAATGACATAGTTACTTTAAGTATGCCCCTCTGGTATCAGTACAAGTGGAAAGGATCTTCTCAAGGTACAACGCTTTGTTAGCAGATAATCAGCAGTTATTTTCCTTTGAAAATCTACAGATGGTGTTTATTGTGCATTGCAATTTGGGACTGATGAAATGCACTCAGTATTTTCCAGTAAAATAAATCAATTGCTTGTAGAATAAATCTTTTTTAATTTGTGTAATTTAGCACCCTTTACAAACTAAATTAAAATATGATTTCTGAGCTAGTTTCAAGCCTTTACTTAAAACTGTAGGTACTAAAAGTGATAACCAAGCAAGGCCTTCACAACATTTAGCTTTTCTTTTCAAAAGTTTTGCAATGCAAAGCTGGCTTTTACATTTTAGTAGTTACCTAATAGTCATTAAGGAGTAAAGTGATTTAATTTCCAACTTAACACAATAAACTTAAATGTATTGAAGAGCTTTACTACTGTCTTCCTTTAGCACGTTTACACAGCCTTACCAAAGTCGTACACAATCGTTAAAGTTTGAAATTAATACAAAATTAGCTACGAGTAGCTTTTAATTGAAATGTATCACTATGCATGCATTTACGACCTTGTTTAGTTTTAAGCACGAGACCATCTCTTTGAAGCGTGAAGTGATAATGATATTCAACTTCTAGTTAGCAAATATCGGTATGTTTTGAGCAAATGGTATGTTTCATTTCTCTACGTAAAACAGAGCAGGTATTGCCTTACTGGAATTATTTCTTTGCTGATATTCATCGCAATTTACTATCAAGCAGAAAAAAAAAAAAAAGCGGGTGCATAAATGCCTACAGAATACCGACTATTACAAAATAAGTACAGAATACGACTATTACAAAATAAGCTTTTCATTTGAAGACTTTCTCTTCTTCTAGAAGCATCTTGGCAAGGTTTTTCAGTAGAGCATACTGCTTTGAAACACTGTTCCCCCGCCACACCGTTAAAGCTGGTTCACAATAACCGAGTACGGAAACCAGAACCAGAACAACAAATTTAAAATATATGTATTATAATGTGAGGTTCACAAAATTAATGGCAAGCTTTCCAGGTTCCCGGAAACGGGCAAGAAAATATTTTAATTTTTACTTTCTCATTCTTGTTACCGGCATATTAGAGCCATATTGTACACATTATTCACTGTAGAAATTATTCAAGGTGGCCGTGACATGAAAATCCGCTAGAGCTCTCTCTAGTCGAAAGCTGAGAAAATAAAACTGGAAGAGATTCCAGCAAATGTGCATCAGCCACAAATCCTAATTCCCTCAGAACCATTGAGTGTTCGTTCTTCTAACGAAAGCTTCATCTGCAGTTTATATGCAACTCAAAACTTGCTACTGCCTCAAAAAACATTACCAAAAACCACAAAGAATACCAAACCAGATAGAAATTAACAAGGAACAAACAACTTTAATGTATGTTATTAATAAACAAATGAAGCTTGGTACGACTGGAGGAATCGGAAATAGTAATGCATCTGCATTTAGAAAATGTTTACTTTAACAAATTGTAACATTGATGACCAGTATTAAGTTGGCTGAATTGGAAGCAGGTAAAAGAATATCATAGGTCAGCTACAAACTAATGACGTCCCAATGCGCAAAATTGACTTTCCGCTTTATTATCTATGAATATGATCATTTGGGAATGTATTAGATAAATATACACTTTGCTGCTTGCAGTTACAGGCATAAAACTATGTATAAATGTTGAAAAACTATGTATAAATGTTGAACAAGACATCACTATCACAAATACAAAATTTTATTTCACATAAAATCACAATTTTAGAATGAAATATGTAGTTAAATATTTTCATAATTTAGTAATTAACAAATATATTATGCATTTTTAGCAATAAACTATATTTTTCATTACTGTGCTTTGTTTCACATTTTATTGTGTGTGACAAACAACATATGAACTCTGTCAGAAGAGAAACTGTGCAACCTTCTGCCATATTCCGTAACCTTAGATTAGATTATCATCTACGTGTTCTCAACAGCGCACTGACTGGAGTTTCGATTGCACTGTATTATAGAAATGGAAAAGAATTTTCAAATGTCAAGCGTATCGCATCATACACTGTAAGCTCAACGGGATTCCCCTTTCGATTTGTTATTCTTGTTCCTTCAGTTAAATGCCAGCAATGCCAAACATGACAACTGTCGCGGTAACTTCGTGTTATCGTATTTGCTGAGCGCCTGTTATTGTTTTACTATTTTAAATTTTGAGTTCTTTGTCCTCCGGCTAGCTATTATTACTACTCAGTCGAGCAAATCTCTTGAACAGGGTGTGTAAACGGAAAGGAGTTGTTACTAAAAGATAACACTGATAGAAGAATTTGTTTTTACACTTTTATTGCCATCACAATTAATTAATTTCACATAATTACTCGATACACGCCCGACTGAAACTGTTATATTTTCAAATGTAACTATTATCACTTATTTGCCGCACATTATTAATTCGCATATTTCACATCTTTTAACTAACTTTACGACGCGAGAGATTCTGTAGAACTACGCGACGTGTAACCCATGAATGATTCTGTTGAACTGTGCGTTACCCGTCTCTGGCACGGAATTTATACTCCCTCACCCCGATATGCCTAAACATTATAACAGAGCTGCTATTGGTTAATAAAACGCGCCAACATTAGCGTTCTGATGTCATTTGCTTGTCTCTTCTAATTAATAAACAACTCCCTCGCTCATTGTTATTCGCTCCTATTGTCAGTTTCAGTGAGGTCGTGTAAACTTATTTCCTAACAATGCTTATAATTAACAAACATCTCAAATCATTGTCATACAATAATGCTAATTTACACTACAATCACTCTGGCATTCACAGTGTTGTGATATAAAATACTGCCACACAACTAAGTAATTTGCGTATTGTTAGTGTTTTTGCTAAAATGCCGAGAGTAAACCGTAGTGAAAGTTTTGGGTTGCAGCAGTAAAAGAATTCTCAGGTACATTTAGCACAGATGGAAAAATTCTATATATGAATTTTATACAGATTTATGCACATCTTTTGTTTCGGCGAAAATCCCTCTACTTAAAGTGAACAATCCAGAAAGGTTGCCAAGTGTTAGTACCGTACTTTTTATGAAATATGTTAGTGTAACTTTATGTGACGTAGAATGGTCATTCTCCCAATAATGTGCAATGCTCTGGACTATCAGCAGAGATTTCTAATGGACAACTTAGAGAAGACGCGTGTTGTGGACTGTAACTTCAAATAATTTTCATCAAACTGACATATCATGTCATTAATTCATTACTGATGAGTTGTTAAAACACTTTTTATTACAACTTGTTCTACTCTGAAATATTTTTTGTATTTTAGTAAATTTTTAAAAACTGTTTTGTTAAATATATTCTCAATTTTTATGCATAAAAATAAATAAATTTAACTTTTTAGCATCTAAAAATCCACCATTTCCTAATGATCATCGATATGCATTCCCGTTCTCGTTCCCGGGTATTGTGAACCAAAGTGTTGTATGCTGTTTAACTTTCCGTTCTTAGATTATTGAGAACCAGCCTTTAATGTCAACATTGTATTTGCATGTGCAATGGACTTCAGTGTCATCTCTCATAAGCATTCCTAGTTGTCCCAGCAGTACGTTATCTAATGCAGCATCCCAAATTCGGATTTCCCCCGATTTAACCTTAACTATTCAGTTTTTCTCCCCCTCAGACATAAAACCAATTTCATTTATCTACTGTCACCGGCCGACTTCTATACCATCATCTACGAAGGCAAAAACACAATCCTGTATTCTTAAAAAAACAAACCTGTCTACTCTCCAGTATTTTCCATGCTGCATTTAAATGTCAACGCTTTAAAAGCTGCAGGCGTGACGTCACTAAATTCTGACCACGATAAATACATGATCATAAGCTTTACTTTATACTTTTCTTCTGCAGTTTAAACTGTAATTATACATTCATATGGGATACTTTTAACGATATCAGTTAGCTTTTGTTGCTCCACCATCGCAAAAAACAAATATCTGCACTGTTCACCAAAGCAGGGATGTCAAGACTGCTCGATCGCAGGTTTAGATGCCTGCCCAGGACGACACAAGTGTACTTATGGAACACTGGTAGATAAAGGAGGAAATACATTAGAATTTGTGAACTCCTGATCTGATAGGTCAGTAGATTCACTTGGACCCTTGTTGCATTGACGGGCCAGATGACCTTCCGCTTTGCATAAGAAACAAGTGGGTGTATCAGAAGATACATATACCCAGTAGTTAGTGCCCTCGAAATTGATCTGAAAACTCTCAGGAAGTTTGTCGAAATCCTCTTTCTGACTTAATGTCTCAATTACCTCAACCGTATATTATACTTGGCGATTTTAACAGCCATAACCTGCTCTGGGGTAGCAGTATCACTGATCATCGCGGCAAGATTGAGAAACTTATTTCTGCCTATGATTTAGTACTTTTAAATTCTCCCGATCCAACTCATTACAACGTTGCCTATAACTCCTTCCGCAACATCGACCTCTCTCTTTGCTCCCCCAGCATTGCACCGTTGTTTAGTTGGTCAGTGTACTCCACACCTTACGGAAGTGATCATTTTCCTATCACTATTACAGTCGATTATTCCACTAATCCGTATATACGTTTATCAATCTTGGAACTTAAGCAAAGCAAACTGGTTGAAATTTAAACACCTTCTTCAGGTCGCTGTAGACAAACTTCCACAGCCCGAGACATTTACCAGCATGCCTATTGATACTATAGTCAACCTTTTTTTCTACTGCTATCATAAAACAGGCTGAATTTTGTATTCCAACCAGTTCCTATGTATCCAAACACAGTCATGTCCCTTGGTGGAACCGAGAATGCAGAGAAGCTATTAAACTAAAGAATAAAGCCTACTACAAATATAAACGCAACCCCACTATTGACAACAAAATCGCTTACAAGCGACTTCGAGCAGCTGCCCGTTGGATTGTTAAGAGTAGCAAGAAAAATTCCTGGTTGGCTTTCATGTCTTCCTTTAACAATAGGACTACTCAATCTGTAATATGGTGTAAATTTCGAACCTTTTATGGTTCCAGAAGTTTAAATAAGATTTCTCATCTTTTGTTACCACATTGTGATATACCAGTTACAGAATCACAAATTATCGCAGATACTTTAGCAAAGACATTCTCAGATACCTCCAGTGACTCTAATTATGATCCTGAAGTTCTTCATAACAAAAATGTTCTCCAAGATGATAACTTGTTACTGAATGTTGACACAAACCAACCATATGATGAAAAGGTGTACCTGAAATATTGGAAGCTCTTCGACAATGCAATAGCAAAAACCCTGGACCAGACAATATTCCATATGAATTAATAAAACATATGCCAGAGAATACACTACAGTATCTGCAAAGTATTTACAACCATATATGGTTTAACAAATGCTTCCCTGATCAATGGCGAATGTCAACAGTGGTTCCTATTCCGAAACCAAATAAAGACACTCTTTGCCTATAAATTACCGACCTATTTCTTTAACATGTACTATGTGCAAGCTCCTTGAAAAGATAATTGCGAAAAGACTTCGTTGGTTTTTGGAAACTACCCCTTTGCTTAGCAACATACAAACCGGCTTTCGTCAAAATTGTTCCACAATAGATAACCTGGTCATGCTTGAATCAGAAGTAGCTGAAGCTTTTGGTAGTCGACAACATATGATTTTAGTCAGTCTTGACATAGAAAAGGCATACAATTCCATCTGGCGAAATTACATCATTCAGTCTCTAACGGAATTTGGAGTCAATGGAAACATGATCTCATTCATCTATAATTTTCTGCAAAACAGACGGATGCGAGTAAGAGCTAATGGTTTTCTATCCCAGCCTGTTAATTTAGAAAATGGCATACCACAAGGGTCTGTCTTAAGTGTGACACTATTTTTGGTGGCCATCAATAAAATTGTGTCATGCCTTCGACCACCTGTTAAGGCGTATTTATACGCTGATGATATTACCATTTTTGGTAAAGGACGAGACATAACGACAACTCAAGAATTATTACAATTGACCCTTCAGAATCTCTATACTTGGAGCTGTAGTACTGGTGTTCGATTCTCACCTCTAAAAAGCCAATGCATAGTTTTCTCTAGATCTAGAAAACCACTTCCACAACCTGAATTGCTAATGAACAACATTGCATACCAATTGTCAATAACATTCGCATACTTGGATTCCAATTTGACCAAAAGTTAACCTGGATCTTGCATCTTAAAATACTTAAAGCTGACTGCTTAAGATGGCTGAATATTTTGAAAGTGTTGTCGGCCAAAAATTGGGGAGCTGACTTTAATATCCTACTCCGCACATACAGGATGATAATACGATCTAAACTTGATTATGGCTGCATTGTATATAACTCAGCTAGTCGGACTGCCCTTAAGATGCTCGATTGCGTTCAGTCTTCTGCACTCAGGATTGCATTGGGAGCATTTCACACTAGCACTACTGAGAGTTTACAAATAGAAGCATACAAGGAGGAAAATTCTGAGTTTGATCTATGCTTCAAAGATTGCTGCCTTATCAGACTCTGCTGCTTTCCCATATCTTTTCCTTTCTAACGACAATAACAGCATTTCAACTGGACAATCTCATGGAACTTCCTTCAGCTATAGAATTTCAAAATATATGCATGAGATTAATTTAGGTTTTCCTATGATAAAATTCAAATGTTTCAGCAATACCTCCTGGAAACCCGAAACCCCGCCTATCATCACCACTCTAGCCAAATACAACAAAATGGATACATATATTACCAATTACCAGCAAATGTTTCATGAAATTTGTGGCAGGCACCAAAATTTCATACCTATATATACTGATGGATCAAAAATGAATGGGGTAGTGGTTGTGCTGTGGTATATCCTGAACATACAATTTCTTAGTCTTCCGTATTACCTCTCTATATTCTCCTGTGAACTTTTTGCCATAAGATTTGCCTTGGAATACATAATGAAAGCTGAACACTGTTGTTATATCATCTTCACTGATTCAATGAGCGCTATTCTAGCTCTACAACAGAAGTCGTCCAGAAACTCTTTAGCACAGAACATTTTACAGCTGTATAATGATATAAAAGCCAGCAATAAACGTGTGACGCTGGCATGGATACCATCTCACATAATCAAGTTTATTGTTTTTAATTCCATTGTGCTTTACAAATAAAAGTTGATTGTTCATATCTGGAAATGAAAAAGCTGATGAAGCAGCTAAAGCAGCAACATGCCACTCTCCAAGCCTGGCCGACCTCAAGGTTCCGCATCACGATTTCCAAAATTTCCTCTGAAATATGTAAGAAATGGAAGCTACACTGGAGTTCCACATCCAATAGCAAACTAATCGCCTTAAGCTCCAATCCTAGTTTCAGTTACCCAATAAAACATCTTAATTCATCGTGACCAGGTACTTATCTACGCATCGGACATACTGCAATTACACATTCATATCTCCTTGGAAAAGATCATCAGCCTACATGCAAACACTGTCACTCCATTCTCACAGTTCAGTATATAGTTGCAGAGTGCCCTATCTACGATGTTCATCGGCTTCAGTGTGGTATTCCTGCTAACCTCTCGGTGGCCTTGACTGATCCAACCATCTGTCACAACAATAAAGTTCTTAAAAGAAATACAATTGTATAATGTTATATAATCAATGTTGTAATTTGTTTCAATATTGTAATTATTAAAATTTATTGTAGTCGCATTATGACTTTATTGTTAAAGCGACAATAATAAATTAATATAAAAAAGGGTACTTAAACACGACCCATAGCCTCATACAACAAATGTATTAGTATGCAAAAGAACTGCAAGACAAAATTCTGGCACACTGACAAAACCGATATGATCCTGGCAGTTGCTAGTGTCCTTAAATCAAGAAAGCATATCGCTTATCTTACGTGCATTTGTAAGTCTGACGCCCTTTAACCAGAGAGATCATATAGAATGGTGAATGTATGAAATGAATGCGCAAATTAGATCAGGGACCTAAAGTGCTAAAGCCATCTTATATTCACCCTGAGGGCTGGTGAGAAACCCCGAATAAAAACTTGTAAGCCAGCTTGAATCATCTCAATTGGAGTCCGCAGTATTAGGGGATAAAACGCTACTCCTATATTATGATGGCTCGTAGAATATGTGGCACGTCAGCTCCGCCGATCTTATGCCAGCCAATCCGACTGCCGGCCTCACGCCCAATTGCGGCACGGCAAAGGTGGACGATCACCCAGCAGATACGGGGAGATGATGCTTCCCCCTGCCGGAATGTTGGTTTCCGTAACCTACAGATTACTTGCATGCACATTCCGTGTTGGAAACCAAACCGCCACCCACAGCCTGCTATGCCATGGCAAACAGTGGGCAATTTTCCCAATCTAGCTGGACAGAAAACAAATTTTGACTCACTTAGTTTTGGGCATAGTGATCATACAACTTGTTTCTAATGTCTAATGCATATGGTGAGTGCTGCCTTTTACCTATCTGTCGACAGTAAGATAATTATAAAAATAAATATTGCGTTATTGCTCATGCTTCCCGCTACAGTTTCAGATGTTCTTAAAGAGATACCTTGTGTGGATAAAATAGCAGTTATTTTTGTTAACTTGTAAATCTATGTCATGGAATCAGTTCAGGCAGGTATGCTCTTAATAATTCAAAATTAATTTTAAGATTTACAATATTTTTACTGGTACAATACAAATTTAGTGTGTGTGTGGCCCGCATCCGATTTCCAGTGACAGCCCACACTGACCATGGGGTTTTTCATGGTTTTCCCATGGACACCTAGGCGAAATCTGGAGTGGTGCAGTCTACCACGACCTCTCCTTTCCCAATTTCCTCTCATTTCATCTCTACCTTCCACGTTTCAGGTCCTGCAGTGCTGGCGGTGTCGGGCAGATGGCACGGATACTTGCGTATGCGCAATGCATTGGAAAGATTTCTCCCAGTGAACGCCAGGGTGCATTGTCCTGCCTGTTAGGGTCGCCCCGTCGCCCTCTTGGGATTCTTTGCCTCTACTGGTGTGCAGGTGTTCAAACTGGAAGCGTTAAGACTTCTGTGCGTCTCTGTGGGCCTGTCTGCCTAAGGACCAGGGACCTCCTACGGTTTCTTCACCTCATCCCTGCCTCCCAGGGGGTGTAGCCACAATAGATCAAGTTGATCGCAGTGCGCGAGGTGTTCCCCTCCGATAAATACACCCTACATGTTTAGTGTTCCGACTAAACAGGTGTCTTTAAAAAGTGTTCTGGAACTGTTAATGCAACGTTTAACATAATAAATCATATTGAATCACAAGAACTCCTTTACGATCTAATAAGTCATAATTTAGTATCTTGAAACTTGTTTTAAAAGTTGCGCATGATTGCGCATTTATCAGTCCCCCCCACTCCCACTGGCGGGCCGTATCTGGCGGCAACTCTTCGATGTATAGCTTAAGTGCAGCAAAGCATCGGGGAAAGAGGAGCTGTTTAATTACTGTATAAATGTGTTAGCCCTTCAGAGTTATTCGTCTGACATGGAAATAAATATTAGAAGAGTCTTTAAAAGTATTTTTATCAAATTTCAAAAGACTCGATCAAAATGCAACACACATTCAAATAGGCTTCTGGCGAAATATTCGGAATGGCTAGATTGCGAAATTCAATTTTCATTCTGTGACGTGTACTTTCGGTGTCTCAACATTAACAGAGGTCGTCCAGTAAAACCTTTTGTGGAAAGTAATAGTAAAAATAAACGGAGTAAAGTAGAGGAATTGATATAAAGCTGCTGTGCCAAGGAGTTGTCATTTGCAACGCAATCCAGTTTGCAACCTACAGAAAAAAGTAGATTTCATGTTTCATTTTCATATAATGCACATTTATAAATGTAAAAATTGAGTTTATTTATTCATTTTTAGGAGGGGCTGTAGTAAAATAAAGCTATCCCAAATATTTACATTATTACTATTATACAATTTTGATTTCTGCAAAATTAACACCGTTTTCAATTTGGGCATGTTAATAACACAATGTGCAATTTATTGTAGCATCTTAAATATTATTTTATATTTTTGTCACACTTCAGCCAAAAATTTAGAAATTAAAATGTTTCCCCTAGTAAGAGGAATATTTTTACATTATGAACACACACATTTTTGTAATATGAAAGTATATCCATTGGGGAAAAATAATGCCACCTCTATTTACAGGGGTTGATAAGACAATATAATGAAAAATTGTGTAGTACTAAATGGTGATTTTAAACTGAGAAAAAGTGTTTTACTATGCATATTTAGAGAAAAACATATTCTTCACCCCTACGTGACGCGATTGAAGTAATTATGCAATTTTAATCGAGACATATTTTCCTATAGTTACTAAGATACCAAGTAGAAAATTTCATCCAAATCCAATCAAACTCAAAGTACTGAATTCTGTCCACCTAGATTGTTGAAATTGTACAATGTGCAGGCAAGACCTCGTAGAAATGACCGTTCGATTATTTTGATATGTATATTCTCTTGTAACATAATGTTTAAGCCAAATTTGACACATATTCATAATTTTACTAATATTTCAAGTTATGTTATAAATGTTCTAGATTACCGAAAGCTGCCTGCCTTTCCTTTGACTGTTTTAAAGCTCGGGAATGTAATAGGATCAGTGGTGTGTTATAAAATAGAAAATCTTACGATGTTACACTCACTTTCTCTACCCTCTATCATTTCTTTTTATATAGCTTCTACAAACTGTTGTTACCAAAGCTTATATTTCTACTTACTTCATGTTAATCGAGAAAAACCTTTGCAGAAATAATTTCATAACACATTTCGTTCAAGGTACAAGAGGGACAGCGGAAACCAAATTGATTGTACAATGTTAAAAAGCAAAGCTATATACTGGCATTGAAATTCCATACTCTTTGCACAACATCACAGGAAAAAAGGTAAATAGAGGCAGCACTTTAAAAAAACTAAAGCATTGAAGAACTGAAACCAATATTAACGGATATCTTGGAAATGGATGATGCCACATAAAATATTTGAGATAAATTGCGTATTTTAAAGAGGTCGACATTTTTTGTATGGCAAGTTTTTTTTCTATCTATTGTGGTTTACCTACCCGTTATGCAAGATTATATATAATTCCTACCAAATGAAGTGGACTTCACACACTATTGGAGAAAATTCAAGATTTATATTTTATTTGCCATGTAAACATCTTAAACATAATTTGGTATTTTAATCAAAATTGTTAGAGCCATTTTCAAGTGAATAAAAAATATCGAAAAATGTTCCAAGTAAAGGGTATTTTGGGGTAGGGGTTTCCCTGAGAACCTTTGTGTCACATCTTTGGAAGATACAAAACTTAAAGATCAACTATGGTATTTATTCAACTTTACGTTTTGAAGTTCTGCTCTTCACACACATGCCCACATGGACCTTTTTCTCTTTATAAAAATCCTTTTTTTGGATTCGGGGGGCTCAAATCATGCATTTCCAGTGAAATCTTGTGTCAATTTTTTTGGTGGAATACAACACTTCCTCTACCTACATACATGATAGAGAAAGTAAAAATAGCTCACAGCCTGTTTATATGGAGTTGAATGTGCCTGCTCTGTAAGTATGCTCACAATGCCCACGGAGCAAAAACAAGCAGTTGCACTTATAACTTATACACATTAGCTCAAACACAGCATGTTACAGTCAAGGGTTATAATGGCTGAAATCTAAAAACATGTAAGAGTTTGCTGTATTTGTTTGGTTTCTCGCAGATATATCCATTTTACTGTAGGTGTAACAACATTAATGGAGATGATACAGGGGCAAATACCGTCATTTGTTTTACAGCAAATGGTTACATTAAATATCAGCAGCATACCTATTCACAATACGGCTATCTGGTTTTGAGAGTTCTGATAAGAGAATAGGTTTTATGTGTGTGAGACCATAGGCATCCCACATTCTCCTTCATGTCTCATTTACATTCGTCCATTAAGCCTGCTAGTCCTGCTGATAATAATTGACATGGCTATTGGCTTTCTATGAATGTAGGGTAAGACAAATAAGCGGAGCATGTTTTGTCTCGCCCTGCATTCACAGAAAGTCAAATGGAGTCATATCAATAATCAGCAGATTTAGCAGGCCTTATAGCAAACATTAGCAAGAATAATATACATACTAAACAACCCCTACTAAAAACTCATATATGCAAGGATTACAACATTAACACTGTTTTCCCCCCTCCCCATCTGATGATATCTTGTGGGATATCAAACGAGCCTTACATATTCACAATTCCAATACATTGTTTTAGAGTGTATGAAGTGCTATTCACCCCCACAGGAAACACATGAAATATTAAAGGAAAATTGGATGCCCAATGCCAATAAGAGATAATATACCACACTCAACTGCAGAAAATTCAGCACAGAGTAATTATGACACTTGTTTATCCTATTTCACATCATGCCATTGTTACAAACTTCGTTTAAATTGAAACAGGCATTCGCTACTGCAAAATGTGGTATTACAAAAAGAATAAAACGGTTATTTAGGCGATGTCACACCATTCTCGTAGTATTCAACATCCAGTGTTTACAGCAGCTTTACTATATGGGTTCAAATACATAAATGGTGCAGCAGCAATAGGTAGGTACATGGTGAGCACGGCTTGTATACTCTATTTTCAGGCTACTTGAGTTAGGTTTGGTAGATTTAGCTATTTGTGAAAAAGTTAGAACATTGCCGTGTGAATTTTACCTCTACCACGCATGTTAAATTGTTTACATTAAATATGAGAGGTATGATTCACTGAAGCTACAAAAAGTTAACCTCGCAAAACTGGCGGAAATAAACTATTAGAGTTTATGCCATTATTTTGATACTGTAGAATACTGAACGGCATTTCGTTAATAAGCTGAATAAATACAGAAGGATCTATAAAGCATTTGATGAATGTTTTCAAAACATCACCTAAACAAAAACGATTTGTGAGGGACAAATACGAAAGAGTGGCATAATAGAGATAGCTATCCCTACTACAGATTAACAAACTATCAAGCCATTGTGCCCTTCAACAATTACACAAAATATTCTGCACTTAAAAAGCAATCATTGAATTTAATAATTACTATGCAACTCCTTTGCTAACGATTGAAAATTTGGATTGCACTAATACATACGTTTAAATTAACCATTCTAGGGCATGGTACCATTTTTATACCTATTCAGGCATGAAACTTCATTTGGTATTTGAGGGAATTGGAATTCACTTCTTTAATTTGTATGGCTGATCAAAAATAACCTCACAAATACACAACGCTTTGAATAATATACGAGGGATACAAACTAGTGATCTATGAACTCCATAATATTCTACGATCACAAAGGCATAAGTACAACAAAAACAAGCTTTCCAAGTCAAATAACAAATACTCGGCGGTGCAAGTGGGTTAATCATTCTGTATCAGCAACTTACGCTTTATAAGTGGGTTAGATATTCGATGCAAACGTATACTCTTCCATTATCTTTATGAAACACTATAATATCACATGTTTTACTGTTTCTCACTTACCTATAAATATATTCCCATTTTCAAACAGAAAAGCATTTCACTTAACCAACTTTAATACATAAAAACATTACACGCCGAACTCCATGTTTCTATACATATACGCCATGTATAGAAAGGTGGGGGCAGGGGAACAAGTCTTTTCTGTGTATAGCTGCTGGCTGTAATAAACCGCTTCAGCGCCATCTTAGTTGATCTAAAAAGGTAGTAATCTGTGGGTAGAACTAAGATACAGAAGTTGTTGCCGTTTGGTTGCAGGGAGGGAGGTAGGAAACTAGATGCGCTCTTTTCAGATTCAAATTTACAATAACAAGAATAGTTTCTCATTGTTCAGCATATACATAGGACACACAATGAATGGAAATTATACCACAGCTAAAAGCCTCTAATATGGTTAATGCAAACAGGACAGCAATCATTATCACGCCACATGGTATAATAATCAAATAGAGCAGAGTGTTTACGGCAGCAATTACACACTGTGCATAATGACCTTTGTAATGAGTCATGGTGCATTTGGACTAATGGCCAAAATTGTCAAAATGGGGTAGAAGTATGGGACATTCAAATGAACACAAAATGAAGAAATCTAACAGTCTGCAATATTGTAATTTCCCGGATAGGGAACAAAACTATGTGAGCTTTCCCTTGTGCATGTTCTTATCTAGAGCAGAGTTAACCGTTATAATTTTGGTGAAATCTATTTGGGACACCATTATCACTGTCTGTCTTTATGATAGTAATTCCCAAATGGCGTTGAGTACAAGCGCTTGCAGATAGCTCACCCGAAGTTGCCCGACGAAGTTCGAGTGAATGCCGAAAATGAAGTGAAGCGAACGATCTTGGAGCAATCCAGTGCAATGGGGAATGTAGTCCATTCAGGCACATTTTGCTCCCATTGGCTGTGGTCAAATACGTAACGTGGAACTTGGCGCGCGCATTTCGACTGGCAATTGAAAGTGAATACATATAGCCATGCCTTTCAAAGTAGGAATTTGTACACACATAGTACAAATCGGTTTAAGTTCAGTACCTTCCAAAGATGCGACACAAAGATTTTCAAGAAAATTCCCCACACAAAATAACCCTTTACACGGAAGAATTCTCGATTTTTTTTTTCTGAAAAATGACTCAAACGATTTTGATTAAAATGCCATTGTATTCAAGATATTTACATGAAAAATAAAATTTTTATTTTTAATTTTCTGGGAATAGCTTATGAAGTCCTCTTCATTCGGAAGGAATTTTGTATAATCTTGTGTAACTGGTAAATTTAAGCAACAGAGGAAAATGGGCTACACAAAAAATGTCAATGGGATAGATGGATCTGTTGCATCTCAGTTTTATGTTATAATGATTTATGTATATGCAAACTCCACCATCTTCTAAATGTTTTCTTATACAGAGTGAAATAAAACTGTAATAAAATGGCTAATAGACACAAGCACAAGGAACATCACTATGTTTCATTTTTGTAGGTTTAATGACAAAAATTGTATTGGACATATTTGCACTACTCATGATATAGAATCCATGATTAACGTACGGTTCAAGCAGTACCTTCCACCCTGTATACTGTCCTCCCAAATAATACCCATGCAGTAATAATGAGAATTTCTCGTTTCAAGTGATGTCTTTCTCAAACATATCTTCAAGGTAATAGAAATTACATGGGAAATTGCAATTTAAGCATAACATAAGTATAAAGTTATAATTTCCAGCTTATTCAAAGTGAATTAATCATCATAATAGTATCAACCTCATGTAAGCACTTTATGTAGGGCAGATTGCATGTGATGGTGATTAACACTTATTTGCTATTGTTGTCCTACTGTAATGCGTGTCGAGAAGTTTACTGTTGAAATGGTGATGGTTTACAAATTTTTCTCTCTTAGATAATGCATGATGGGGAGGGGAGCATCCCCCACCCCAAAGGCTGTTCTTGGCGTTGGGTATATTTCTACTTACTCTGCATACTTCATAATTGTATGACGTGTTCAATTTTCCTGAGCATTGCTCACAGTGGAGCCAAATGAACAAACGCAGAAAACATCACTGTATGGGCTCAATTTGTTTTTTTTTTCATATGACCTGTCAATAAATTTAAGGTTCCCATGTGCTGTAGGACCTCCACTGTGTTATACTAAATGTTATATACCTTTTCCAGGAAAAGGAATCAAAGTGTATTTTCTATTCAATAACTATAAGTTTTATCAACTAGAACTGGCTTTATGTATGCATAAGTGAATAAGTGCAATTACAATTACCTATAAGATCATTCCAATAGATTGTAATAACAGACATTCAAGAGGTTAGAATTTAATGGACATTTTAATTGGATAGGCCATTCAAAAGTATATTAATGTAGGCACATGTTCCTTAAAACACCATACAAATGTATTATACAGTATTATTAAATATGAATGTGAATGCAATGTCTATAAATAATAACAATGTCTCTTTGCATTTAACCATATCACACCCACCCTTCATAATTGTCAATCACTTTAACATGTAGTTTAGTGTGCCAGTATTAATTTTTTTTTCATATGTTGACTGCAGAAAGAATGTAACAGCATTTTGTATGACTTTCATACTATTGTTTTTTAAGCAATTACAGAATTTAAATTTGCTTAAAATGCAATATTTTATTATTACCTACTTACTTCCTTACCCAATTTTATTATCACTTAAGTATAGTTATATTGTTGTTTCTGCAGGTTAATGGTCCACATGCTGGTTTATAAATTTGGGTGGCTGGATGAGACACTCGTTCATTAGTATTGCTGTCCTCCATAGTATTTTTAAATTTTAATGTCCCTTTTAACTTCACAGGTTTACAGATTGGAGACTGGTGGGAAGGGAGATGACAATGATGAGGATGGTGCAATTCATGGAATTATGGTGGGGAAAACCAGAGAACACTCATTATAAGTGCCATTTTATCTACCACAAAATCCCACCTCTGATCCCTAGGATTGAATTCAGGCTTTTTTTTTTGTGAGAGGCCATAATGCTGCCCAATTAGAAGTGTGCATGAGACAACATTTAAAACAGAGATAGTATTACTCAATACTATCAAGTAATGAAACCAAGAAGTTGTTTCACAAGGCAGCTCCCACTATGACTTCACAAATGAGGTGTATGTAAATAAAGTATACAGATACTTAAAAAAGAATAACTATTTCAGCAGATATTTTGCCATGCAATACATATTATACATTTATATAATTTAAGTTGGGTGTTTTGTCATAAATATGGTAGCTGACATTTCGATATGTAGAAATCATTCAGCAATAATGTGGTAATACACAAGTTTCATGTAACTATTTGTGCTTCCAAGGCCAGCGCTTAACCGAGTTACCCAGATTGACAGAAAATTCCCAAAGAAACGCAGTACATATGGAGAATTTTCTGTTTATGAAATGATTTAAGTTATTTTACAATGAAAAGAGCATTATATCCTAATTTATTTATTTGGTATAACAGCAGGAAATAGTGTTTGAGCACAACACTAATACACATCCAAAATCAAACTATGGATCCCAAACTATTATCATTACATCTGCTAAATTGTCATACTTTTGCCCACCTACAGTAGGTATAAGGAAGTGAGAAATAATGAAATAAATTACCTTAGGAACAATTTACCCCATTACATCACATTCAAAATTGAAATAGGTATCAGACATAACCTTTGAGCATGACTTCTCATGTTCGTTTTACGATATTATCGAAATACAGTCCCTAATTCGAACACATTTTAACACCTTAACATACTAAGTATAGTTTATATTTAAGGTTAGCTTGTTTTCGCTATATATATTTCAATTCTTCATTAAAACCAACTAACGTTGTGACTTTCGATTCATAACCTGTCTTCTACCTTACTAGGTTTTCAGGTCATGTTCCAGTTTTAAACATCGAATGCGCATTATTTGGTACTCAATATTAAATAAGGTATCACTATAAACTCCTACATTTACACAATTGCTCGTTGATACGAAAATTCAGCTTTATTTTTATATTTTCGGCATTGCTATTTTAACAGCTGACGCCTGACTTCCATCTTAGTTTAGTTTCAAGCATCAGCAATCAGTATGGCAGAGGTCGCACTATTCACTCTGGAAACGTGCTGTTCGTTTACCTTCTGGTGAGCTATCTGCAAGCGCTTGTGCGAAGAGAGTGAGCAGGGGTGTCATTCCCCCAAAACCATCTTCCTCCAATTTTTCAGAGGTCAATTTCAATTATTTAGTTATATTTTTATGCCACTGGAAAGCTTTGCAAAATAGCTGTCTTATAGATAGTAGCTAATCTGATACTGATACACAATAAAAGCTTAAACAATTGGAGAGTTAGAATCAATAAAAAAACCTCCTAATATTTACAGCAAAAAATTACAAATAAAAATATTTGGCAGGTGGTGTATTTTATTACTTGGTATTTCAATGTATCCTATTGTATCTATTTAAATAGACCAATATAGTATGTGTAATAATTCTATACGCTCTGAACTCCTACATACCTACCTAGAATGTTATACTTCCCTTTATACAATTCCAAAAATTATCATTTGATACGCCACATTATGCCATACAGCATGAATTGTATTTAACATTACTTATGGGGGTACAGCACATTTAGATTAACAAAATTAAAGATACAAACTAAGTTAACAATAATTACAGTACTCGATTAAAAATTGCAATATATGTGTTTTATATTACCTATGTTAATTTATTTCAATATTTTTGTATTCCCCAAAATGTTGAATCCCGCCCCCCAAAAAAAATGTTCCTGATGGCAACTTCTGTGTTCATGCGAGATTCATCATCCAATGTTTAAGTGGTTGCTTAAAGAGAAGAGTTGTTCTTGCATATTTGAATTCAAAGCAATTTCAAAAATTTATAGGTTACTGAATAAGAGTAGAACTAAATCATTTTGTTAGACATTCATACATTTGATTTGAAGCAGCACCTTTATACCTTGATATTTATTATTCATTGACATGTGATTATTTTCTATATTTCAACTTATATTCTTGTTTCAGCCGCTTTGTAGGTTTTGTTAAAATTAGTTAGGTACTCTACTGCTGTGAATTTTGACACCCTATCATTTATTCTATGTTGTTCTCAAATATATGTTTATGCAGAAAATGTTTGTAAAAAGCATAGAAGGCACATGATAATTCCAAAGCTTACATCTAGGAGGTACCAGATAGGAAAGTTTGGGAACCATTGCTTTAAGTTAAGCCTATACCCTATTGACTGCTTAGGGTATCATTGAATCAACACAATACCAGAAATAAATAACTAGTGAACCCAGATCTTTGGAAGATAGTCATTGAATGCAAGTAAGTAGATTTAGGAATGGCTAAAAAAAGAAAAAGAAATGTATAAGTCAAGAGCCAGTCTTAGTAAAGGGGAGTAACAACAAGCTAAATATAAATCAAGATGACAGCAAGAAAGTACATACATACTTTCTAAAATATGTACATTTTTGTACACTGAAGTTTTCTGTTTATTCTGAACAATCATGGTGTACTCCAAGGGGCTTCCAGATATTAAATGAAATTAATTTAATATATATTATAGAACATGAAAGGATGCAGGATGCAGGATTTATTTCTAATTAGGGAAGGTTTTCAATAACATTTGTGACAGTGGCTAAACAGTTAGCATCTGCAAAATTGGATTCAAATCATGGTTGCAATGAACCGCAAAGATGATACCTATTTTGTAATTTTTCTTGGTTCTTGAAGACCAATACGTGTGAGGACTTTATTTCTGCTCTCAGTGATTTCATTCATGGTTCCAATGACTTATTAAGTCTACCTAGGACTTAGGTTTTAGCCCACATCATCCAACGCATAGATTTTTTAATTTTTGCAAATATGAACTCTTTATGATGTTAGTCAAACATAGGTATACACATGTAAGTCTTTAACATTGAACTTTGACCTTGTTTTGAACATTTAAGCTCAAAATGCAAATGTTTGCAGATGACCTAATAGCAGGATTAATAATGTCTAGAGGGCTAAATAAACCCTTAGAAGCAACAATGAGATATTGTAAAGAGTGAAATCTAAAAATAAATCTAATATCATGTTCTGCAAAAACGGCACCAAACTTAAAAGAAATGAGAAATGTTGGCTAGAGGAATGTTAAATCACGATAGTAAAGAGACTTGACTACTTGGAGCTGAGAAAAATAAAAGTACGATGGACAGAACAGAGGTAAAATGTACTAGGCAAGGGAAAAGTATAAATATTTACAGCATAAGAACCTGTTTGAAGAAAATGTCAAAACGGTATGAATGCAGCCTGGCTAAGGATAATTTATTCAGCTGCTGTCAAATCAAAAATTATGTATGGGGTGTAAGTTTGGGGTACAGAAAATGGGTGGATGAATATTGGTTATATTAATAGAACATTTTGTAAAATTGAGCTCCTAATTGGGTGACCTTAGTTGAGTTGGAAAGAGTTGGTAAAAAAAAACATAGTATATAAGGATATATATAGGAAAGAAATATTGTCAAAGACTATTTAAGCATAAAGAGAAAGCAAAATGGGAAATAAGTTGATAATCTCCAAATATATATATATATATATATATATATATATATATATATATATATATATATATATATATATAGACCAGGAAATTGGAATGCAAGAGATAGATAATTATAATCAGCAGGTAATTAATCAACAAGGAGTATGGAATAGAGTGAAATTAAGGATCAATGATATTAAAAAGCAGAAAATATGGATTAGTCTTGGAGATAAGAGTAGTTTGAAATACTGTAGGAAGTTCCAGAAAGAATTGCAATGAGAAAAATGTGTAGATGTTTGCAATAAAAAGAAAAGAGAAGAATTTGCTTGGAGCAGAGCTGGAATAATGTGATTAAGTGGACTTAAAAGTGGCAAAAGAAGAATATCCATTAATGAAAATGTAGATAAAAAGCTACTTTGTATAGTAAATTGTGCAGAAACTAAAATATGTAGAGAGGGAGTTTGGAACAAAAAGAGGGACAACCTACAGACAGAAATTGTGGCATTAAACATTTTTGGAACCAGTATAAAAAAAGATTATGGGACAATTTGGCAACTATGTACGGATGGCAAGAGAGAAATGGTGGAGGTAAGTGATTACGGCAAAGGAAGAATTTAATAGCAGAGATAATGAAGAACATAAGGAAACAGGGAAGAAAAGACTATGTTACATGGAAAAAGTTAAATATATGTAAATGCCCAACTTTAAATGTTTATGTAGAGTGAAACAGTATCCTTTATACACGAAAACTGGGATGTTAATTGTATGAGACCCAAAATACCAAAAACTTTAAGAATAGACTGTTTGTTTAAGTTACTAATAGAAACACTGTGTATGTCTTTGCTATCAACATTTTGTATAAATAAATTCATTAATTTATTCATAAAATACATCTTTCTTTAGTAAACCCTAAAGGCTGGTTCACAACCACCCGGTAACGGTAACCAGAACGGAAACGAGAACGGGAAGCAAGAAATTTTGATTCACAACAGCCCGGTAACGAGAACGGGAATGCATATCGATCACAAAATGAAAATCGATTTTGCGCATTGGGATTTCATTTGTTTTTAACTGACCAATGACATTTTTTCACCTACTTCCAATTTAGCCAAGCCAACGTCAAAATTCGATAGAGTAAACATTATCTAAATGCATATTCATTACATTTCCGATCCCTCTACTTATGCCAAACTTTCATTCCTTTATTTAATGGCATACATTAAAATTGTTTATTCTTTTTTCATTTCCACCGTATTTAGCTGTTCTTTGTAGCTTTTGCCATTGTTTTTTTAGGTAATAGCCAGTTTTGAGTTGCATATAAACAAACTACAAATGATCCCTTCACCAGAGGAACCGACGTTGATTAGATTTGCGGGTGTCGGGATGAGGTTAGGAAGCACATTTACTACTAATTCCTTCCAGTTTCATGTTTCCAGCTTGCGACTATAGAGAGCACTAGTGGCTGTTTCATGTCACGGCCGCTTAGAATAACCTCTAGAGTGAAGAGTCTAATATGCACAATAGGGATCTAATATGCCGTACCCGGGAACGAGAACGAGAAAGTTAAAAGTTGGGCAACTCTTCTTCCCGTTCCCGGGGCCCGGGAAGGCTTCCCGTCGGTTGTGGACACTCCCATTTGAATACATGTATTTCAACTTTCCCGTTCTCGTTCTGGTTACCGTTCTCGTTGGTTGTGAATCAGCCTTAAGTGTTTACTAAGCTATTTCATCATGCAACAAGTCTCATGCAGGGTATGTTCCTGTTTATAAGAAAGTTAACACAAAAGTTTTACACTAATGCAAATCATTTCTAGGATCCTTTTTGCTATTCTACAGTGAATTTATTAAACTTAAAATATTGTATAATTCTAGCTTTGAAATTTGCAGCAACAATATCCAAAGCAAGTTCTTTTTTAAATAGTGAAGTTAGAGTTTTACAGCAGCTTTTCTTTCTTGGCTAATTATAATTAACTTGATTCGATTCAGAAGTCAGAATTTATAGGGTATACAATGGGGGGATACACCTCATGCACTGCAACCTACAGGAGAGCTATTACAGCTAGCAACCCACCAGGATGAAGTGGTGGCAGACAGGCCACAGAGATGCACAAAGCCCCTCTCGATTCCTGGCTTAAAGACCCATCCTGCTACTGGAGTTGCTCAGAGAGGATGAGGCCAAGCAGCCCTCTAGTGTTTATGGGGAATACTCTATCCTTGGAGCAAGCATTCATACCATCTATCCAGCACCACCATATAAACATGAACCATAGAAGCACACCTAAGAAGGAAATGGAATGAAGGGAAATGAGCGAATTGTGGTAGATGAGAAACCACCACAGCATTCACCTATCGGCAGAGAAAACCATGAAAAACCCGAGGTCAGGGTGGACAGTCAACAGGAATCAAACTCGGGACTTTCTGAATGCGAGCCTCACATGTTAACATTAAGGCAGCTCATTCAGTAGACAGAATTTATAAACCATCCCTGTTGTTTTTAAGACAATTCAAGTAAATAGGTGGTGAAATGGCAGCTTTATAATCAAAATGATGCTGCTGGGAGTATTTCAAAGTTTACTCATATTGCTATTGATTATCAATTTTAATCATAATTATACACAATGCTATCAAGAATGTTATAGGACAGCTTCCAAAACTTTAGGAAAATTTGTGGATTTTTCTATATCATATATCTGAATGTCCTTAAGGTGTACAGTATTTGGCATTAAAAGGACTTTTTAAATTATGCTTGGGAATACTTACTGCAGAGCAACTGCGTGTATTTTAGTCAGCATTTCTGACAGCAGATCTGTAGGCCCTGGCTTTACATCCCAATAGGTTCATTGGCTTAGATAATAAACATAAAAGCCTACTTTTGGGAGTAGTGACAAGATATTTTCCATCACCTCACCCCAAATACTGCAGAGTATATTGATATCAACATTAGCACTAATAGTGCCTATCTGTTTAGTTAAAGCTTTTTCTAGTTTTATTTTAGGTCCATTCTCTTCTGGCTTCTGTTGAAAACCCACATAACTAATTGCAATTGTCTACACATGGTTTTCATTGGCTTCCAAAACAGGCACATGAATGTATAGAATGTTTGTTGTGTTGGTGAATTACATGCTAATGGGTAAACTGAATGACTTAGCACAGTTTCAGGTGTTCAAGACACAAATAAGGGACAAAATAAAAATAAGGGATATCATCATAATTATCTTTATGCATAGTATCTTACCTGGTTTTGCTCTTCATGGCTGCTGACTATACAATACTACTAATTCAGTCAACAGACACAACTGCTAGTTATGTCAGTGTTAAGCCCTGATAATCAAACACAAATTCAGGGCAAGGAGTCTTCTATTATTCACAATCAAATACACACATGTAATTTTTTTCAAAATATTCATAATTATTCATAATGCATACTTATATTATTTGTAATCTAAATACATACATTGGCATTGTCACAGTTTATAGTACCTATTTCATATTAGTCATTCATTGATAAATAAGTACAGATAGAATAGCAGAAGAATCTTATTAACAAGACTACATGGGTTCAGAAATTTATCTATATCAACATACCAATAATATTTACAAAGATATGCCTTAATATAGAAAATCTAAACAAAAACTTCCGAGTTTTTTCTGTAATGTGCTGAAACATTCTTGAATGGTCTTTGGTGCTGCTCTACAAATTTAAGGCATATGCAATATAACCCCCTTAACACTCTGTTAAAGGGACAAAAGAAAATTTGTGAGATGTGGACAACTGTTGTGGAGTAAAAGTATTCTTTGTTTGTTTTTTATATTTTGTCTTTAGTTTCTCAAGGTTATCTAAACATTGCAGGTTACTTTTTGAACTTGCAATAATCAAATTGGAAAGAAAAACATTTCAATGCATTTTAACAAATGAAGTAGTATCTTGTTAATACACACCCTGCAAATAACACTATCCATTCATTATGCTTGATTTAGGTACAATATGCATATGAATGAAAAAAGGTTTATACAATTTCAAGAGCATAGTGCAAGATGTAAATATACTCATTTGTCATACATGGTGAGTTTATAAGTTTAAACTCTTATTTCCACTTTGCAATTTTGCAATATCAGCACTTTCTGTACTTAACTCACAATTTGAAGAAAGATGGAATTTTATGGAAAGAACAGAAAGCTGACCTTGACATTAAATGCATTCAGGAAAAAGTTAAGTTACAAATTTCTGTCACTAACACAGGTTGAATATTTCATGTATAATTTTACAAAACTTTACCTGCATCAGATCAGAAATGGGTCAAAATTCCATATAAATGAAAGATTTATTATTTTAAACGAATGATGAAGAAATGTGTTGCTGTGACATTAGTGGAGGCAAATTTTAACGTATATACTTCCAGGAACTTGAAAAACCTGCCTCTCCATCCCATCCCTAAAGTTAATTACATAACCATGTTATACAATCCAACACTATTATTTTGGCTTTTGGTATATATTTTTCATTGTCATTTATAGCATTCAATAATCTGCTGTTATTTCTTATTTTATTAAAAGAATCTTTGCATGAATATTCTGAATAGTTCACAGATAACAATAATTAGCTCTTATTAATTGTGGCAGATACCTGCTCCTGATATATGTCTGCTTCAGGTTTATGTGTGAGAACAGCCCTTCAATAAAAGCATTAAAAACAGATATGCTCAGACAGAACCTAACTTAATTCAGAAAACGGGGCAAAGCATTACCCACATTTTTAAAAATTGAAAGGCTTGTGCTTGCCGGTGATATCGAAGAGAGAGCCGACCGATCTCTCTCAAGTGAAATCGATAGCGTAGGGGCACTGAACCACCGCCCTCATAGTGTCATTATTGGGACGGAGAAAAAAGTCATCGCCGGCTTCGAGTCTATCCTTGAGTAAAGTGTTTATATGTTCTATTTCATAAGTACCAGGGGGAATTTCAATGGTTTCAAGTTTTCCCTCGTGCACGTAATTGAAAAGGTTATTGCTCGGGTCAACATTTGGTATCGAGTAGAATGTTTCAAAATATAGTAAAGCAATCTCGTAAACGACATTTGGATCCAGATAGAGTGGTGGATTCAAATAGTTAGAGAATCTTGAATCAGAATCGCTCACAGTGATAGTGCAACTCATTTTGACCATTCAAACATCCCGTCGAAAGTGTTTTATAATAGAAACTGCAAGCATAGATGAACACAAATAACAGAATCGAAATTCTGTTACCTGTGTCTGTTATAAAAGACTTTAACACATTCGAGATAGGATTCGATCTCATTTGGAGGTTTCAGATTGCGGAAGATGTCAAAATAAAACGCTAAATTTCCATCCTTGCGTATAGCAACCCAACTAGTTCTGCGAGCTATCCAAGTTGATGACAAACCTCTCTGCACGCCTAGGTCTTAGAGGTAGTTTGTCTAGCATGTATACACCTCTAAAATCGGGAATGTGTAGACGTTTACCGTAAGCTTCAATCTCCGTACCGCTAAGGCTTTTTCCGGGATATGTACAAGCCTCGCCCCGAGATTTTTTGCACACAAATACAAGCCCTTCCCCTTAAGCTTCCTGCGTCGTCCTCTTCTTCACTTAAGACCTTTGCTCTTACCCATGGCTAAGGCTTCCATCTGCTGATTGTGATAAACGAGCTCATCCAGTTGCTTCTCGGCAGCAGGTTTCTTATTCGCCGAGGAAGCGATCGGTACGGCTCCCTCCGCCAAGCTACACGCAGCACCAAATGCCGCCAAAAGCGGTATCCAATGTAGGATCTCCCTTTTAGCGGGTGGTGGTAGTATTCTCTTCCGCCGCTTGAGCAATCCAGCGCCCATTGCCTGCTTTCCCTTCATGATTGTGGTCACAAGTCTAGCGGCAAGCTTCTCGCCAAAAGTAGCGTCAGGAGACTGTGCCCGATTCCAGGCCTTTTCCGCAAGAAACTTGTCAGCTAAGTGCCTCGAACCCGTGTCCTAATGCGAAGCGTAGGCGATATCGTGCTCTCGACACGCGGCGTCCAATCCGTTTATAGCCGGATCCCCTCTCTGCAATCGTTTATGTAGCTTAGTTCCAGGTCCGCAGTACCCGTAGCCGGGCACATGAGCCTCAAACAAGATGGAAGTAGAGAAGCGAGAGTATTCGCTATCTATACGAGTTCTAGACTTTGACAATGACTTTCGCGAAAGAAGGCACGGCTCTCTCTTCCCGAGCAACGCCAGAGCGCTCATTTTGGGTAGCTCAAATGCGGGAAAGACGAACATATCACTCAACCTGCTAATCCACGAGAATGGTCTAAGGTTCGAGAATCTTTACATTTACTCCAAATCGCTGCATATACCGAAATGTCAGTACTTGCCTAAGGTGCTGAAAACCATATCCGATATAGGAGTGTACACGTTTGAGGGCAGTGAAAATGCACTGAAAACCTGTGAAGCCAGAGAAAATTCGATGTGCGTATTCGATGGCGAATCAACGGGAAACAGAGCAAGATGGCTTCGTATTACAGCATGGGTAGACACCGCAACGTCTATGCCGTACACCTAGCACAATCGTGTGCAAAGGTGCCCAAACATCTAATTAAATACAACGCAAATATGATTGTGCTCTTCAGACAAGATAATCTCAACTTAAAGCACATATACGACGATTATGTAAATACTGACATTTCTTATACGGAATTCAGAGAGTTGTGTAAGCAAGTGTGGGAGAGCAGTGACGAATCGAACTCGAGACTCTTTGTCGTCACAGTACCTGAATTTCCTCTGAATGAAGGACGATACAGCAACGGTTTCGATGTGTTTATCAGAGTGAATAAATAAAGAGTATTGTTCATTCCAGCTGTGAATATTGACAGATTCGGATCACGGAGAATCATCTCGTCCAGGGGTGTGCTTAATCGTTATATCATAAATCGAGATGACGCGGGAAACTATCAGTTCAAGAAAAAACGATTATGCAACGTTCAGGATCCCGAAGAAGACGTTGATGCAACGATTAAACGATATATTGATACGCTTACGATTGTCGTCGGGCATCGAATACAGACGTTCACCGACAAGACTTCATATCAGCGTATGGGCGAATTTGAAGCTATGCTTAGGCCGCACGTGCAAACATCGCAAACAAGAAATTTGTTAAACAATTTGTTGTGAAGAAGCATGCTGAAACGCAGGCAGTTTTAAACAGAACTCCAGCTTCTATGGGGCAGGAAATTCTTGCAGCAAT
The DNA here is from genome assembly GCA_030765065.1 of Deroplatys truncata. Lineage (NCBI taxonomy): Eukaryota > Metazoa > Arthropoda > Insecta > Mantodea > Mantidae > Deroplatys > Deroplatys truncata. Next base: position 216,329,348 of record CM060990.1, read on the forward strand.
AGAAAAAAATCTGGAAGCCATGGTAAACCGACAGAGCTCGCTGGGTAAGTACCTATCCTCAACTATGAATAATATTGGTATTCTTAAATCGCAATGTGTCATAAATGCCATTTTAGGGCAAATGAGAGGACAGCTCATCATTACATTGCAAACGAAACCGTAAAGAGGTAGCTCAAAACCTATATGCTATAGCCGGGACTCGAATACTCCAACACGGCGGTAAACGGAGAGGTGACTGCCAACTCTATAATCTCATCACCGCATCCCAATACGAGAAATCATACAATGTTTGCAGTAAACGATATTGAAGTTGAAAGTTATCCGGCACCCGTTGTGATAGACGATAATTTGACCTTCACAGCTCTAGCTAATGGTACTAAATATGGACATATCTTAAGTATCGAATTGAAAATGTCCTATATATTGACAGCAGCAGCTTAAATTCGCATTCATTTAAAGATGGATGTGGAAGGTATCAAACTCAAGCAAGCCATCATTTGAAACAGTAAGGCGATACGTTAACGTCACTCTGAAGGATATAATAAAGAATCAACAAAAGCACAAACCCCTCTCTCGCCCCGAAGAAGAAGATACCGTGAAGACACACACCCTTGCGAATTGCCTGAAGAATTTTCGAACAGCTAGCGGCAGCGAACTGGACGTTACTTTCGGAGTACGCCACGAAGATGGGGACTATAAGCTAGGAAATAAATTAATCACATTTGCAGATAACAGTGTTCAGATAGGAGATGCGACTTATGCGGCTAGCCCTGGTTGTACGAGCTATTATTCAGGCGTGCACCTCAAAGCTCGTGGTATATGGAAGACGATCTGGATATTTATTCTCAGATTTTGAAACAAACTCTAGTTCACAGACAGGGTTACAGTAGGAGCGGTCGTCTGAGATCGAACAATGGGCATAAGTATAAAAAATATCATACGTAGGCTAATCGATACTACGACCGGTTCAGATCTCGTATGGAAGGAGCCCGTTCCGAATACGAAGTTGGACTACGTATATTGGCGTGACTCTAATACTCTGATTAGCAGACTCAGATTATTAATTGCATCGAGGGAGGTTGGCAATTTGAATTATACATCGGAAATTCAAGAGATCTTCACAGAATTGAGAACCTAAAAATCATAGCATATTCACACCAAACATCGCTACCAAATTACATTCCCCCGCCAGAAGGAGATTTCTTCGCAGGAAAAGAGTTGGTAATGGTCTTAATAATTTATTACAAATATATCTTATTTAAATGATATCATATGCAAAACAAAATTGAAATTATAAATACATTCTTAGTGTTGTTAATGTTTGCTCAAAAATGGCCTATGCAAGACTGTGATAGAAAGACCGGGGCGAATTTTGCAAAAGCAATGCGAGATATACTGAAAGAGCTGGATACACTACCTAAGAACATTGAATCCGATAATGGCAAGGAATTTTACAATAAGTATTTCAGACAATTAATAACCAGGTATGGAATTAAGCATCACAGTGCATTCAGTGTCATAGATGCTGCTGCTGTCCAACACTTAATAAGAACGCGTAAAACTATGATGCATAGGGAGGTTTTGGCTAGAAGTTCCTATAAATGGCTGGATCTCTTGCCAAGAATAATTAACATCTAGTACAATAATTACCATTCGACGATTCAATAAAGCCTCGCGACGTCAGGAACAATGATCTCCTTCTCACGGTGTATTGTCATAATGTTTTAAGGAATGAAAAGAGGAACGCCGGGAGGTTCAGTGTTGGAGACAATGTGAGGAGATCTAGGCATAGGGGTTTACTCGAGAAAATTTACACACCTAATTCGAGCACTGAAAATTTTCGCATTGTCAGGGTAAAATATACCGTCCCATCCAACTATCATCTGCAAGATGGCGAGGGAAAGGAAATACAAGGTGGATTCTATGGCCATTAATTATTAAGAACTCGGTATCCTGACGCATATCTCATAGAAAGGGTACTACGTCGACGAGAGAACATGTTACTCAAGTTGTTAGGCTTTCCATTAAGTGAATGGATAGAAACTGATGCTGTAGTGTAGAGGATGCAACTAAACATTAATTGCAATGAATAGAAAATAACAACCTGTAAAACGATGGATTCAGGATGTGGCATACATATGCTGTATTGTTTTTTATTAACAAATAAAACAAAAGAATCCAAACGAGTTGATTTATTATTTAAAACAATTCTACCTATCCCCAAAAAGCTTGATTGCATACAAAAACACTAAAAAGGGGCTTTGATTACACAGTAAACATCATAAACTTAAAGTACCACAAAAGGAATAAAACCCCTTTACCGTTAAAAAATAAATAAAAAAAATGAGTATCTATGCAGGAGGATATGTGATGCTAAATTTCATAAAACGTGACATGAGAGTTTGTTTTGCATACATTTATCTGGAAGCTTGCATTAATTGTGTACAATAAATGTAGTAGTATTTCAGAAATAAGCAGAGCTTTGATTACTAAGCAAACACCATAAACTTAAAGTAGTATAAAATGTAATAAAAAACTCTTTACCGTAAAAAATAAACATTGAGTATCTATGGAGGAAGGTATGTGATGCTACATTTCATAAAACATGACATGTGAGTTTGTTTTATATACTTCTTTCCGCAAGCTTACATTAATTGTGTACAATAAAGGTAGTAGTATTTCAGAAATAAGCAAAACCCTTTACCGTTAACAATTAAAACAATTGAGTATCTAAGCAGGATGGCATTTGATGATACACTGCTTGAATCATGTCATGCGAATTTGTATTGTTTTAAGTGTTCATGCTTTTAACCCAAAGCTTGTATTAATTGAGTACAATAAATGTCATTTAAAACAATTCTACCTATGTCAAAAAGCTTTGATTACATAGGAAACACCATAAACATGAAGTACAATAAAACCAAAAGGCTTTGATTACATAGGAAACACCAGAAACGTGAAGCACAATAAAATGTTCTTAAGCAGAATTACATGACATGGCACACGTCCAATAGTGCAAAAACAAATTGTCTCTTCAGTGAGAAACAGTATAGAAGTACAATAAAATGTTCTTAAGCATAATTACATCAAATGGCACACATCCAATAATGCAGAACAAATTCTCACTTCAGCGAGAAACAGTATACAACATCAGTAATAAAAGATTAGGTTTTTTAATACAGCAATTTCAGTTGTGCTCAGAGGTAGCAGGAACTGCGGAAATAGAATCATGTCCCCAAGCTAAAGTTTTTTTGCGTTCTTCCAATCATATAATGTTTGGTATCAAGCGTTCTCAATGCAAGTTGTTTATTTTTACGTATATTATTATTTATTAACTTCCCACTTGGGAAGCTAACTTGAAGAAGTATTGTTCTTAGAGTTTACTTTGTTTAAAAAGTTTGCAACAGGCTTTGGTCGTCGGTTTGAAGTTGTTGATTACGTAATAGTTACTGTTGTTACGCAATATGCTGCTACGTATGAGAAGCTGATTTTAAGATGTAATTTTGTTGTTACAATCCGGTTTTACAGTATAATATTTAACTTTGTTATTAAACTGCTTCTATATATATATATATATATATATATATATATATATATATTATTTATGGTTGAATTTGCCTCGGCTGCTTCAGTAATGTTTGTAGAGTCACGTTTCTCTTAGGCTGGGTGCGGTACGACAATAATTGTAGACATACATAAATTTTAAGTTTTTAAATTCACTTCTTTTTATTTTATCCTTTGCACATTTTAATAAAGCACTACACTTTTTAAGAGCTGTGAGATTCTTTAATACTTTCACTTAGCTAACGCGTAGACATATTTTACGATTCACACGTAATATTTCTGTAGAGAACACATCTTCCATCTGGTCACTACCAAGGTTTGCCAGCAACTGAACATTATCTCAACCGTTAAACCCGTAAGCTTCGGTATTTCAAGTCTCTGATTGGCTAATTCTAGTCCAATAGAATATCTGCATTTTACTTAAAGCTTTTTCTTTGCTGTTGATTGACTAATTTTAAACTGTCACAGAATTTAGATTATCGTTGCTGTAATCATGACTAGTAACATTCAAAGTTTCAAACTCATTATTGCCATAAGGTTACCTCATTATTACCTCATTGTTAGCAACTTAAAACTTATTATTCTCACAGCTCTTGCATTATTAAGGTATATAATGTATTCACATATCATTATTAAACATGTTTACAATAAATATAAGCATATGAAATGACTGTTACATACGTTTAAAATAATTATTACATACATATTGTTTCAAGGCGGGCTGTTATTGAATTTACCTATTATAAAAACACAATTGAAAATTATTTAGGTATTAAAATACTGCCTCAAATTGCCCCCTTTTAGAAATATTTAAAAAAAAAATTTTGTTTTGTTCTTTAAATTTTTAAATATTTTCTAAAAGTCTCCTGAAAGAAAGAAACATAACTTTTATTATTATTGCACTTCCTATCTTTCACTGTCACTTTCTCACTTTTTTAACACTCACTGTTTTTTTTATTTACTACACTCGTGTATAGCAGAACACTTCATATTCGCTTATTTGACAATTTCCAAGGTTAATGACCTGATATAAGATCAATGATCTGAGTGAAGTTTGTTTATTCACTATCACATCCACTAGTAAGCATTTTATATGCTATACATTTTACATAAAGTTAGACATATTAATACTTGTTACCCTTTCTTTACAATTTATTTCTTACAATTTCTAGCCTACAATATAATTGTAGTTGCTATTAAGTTTTTCTTTCTAACAATGGATTTTTATTACTTCTGTTTATCTAAACTCTCCTTTGTTATTAACCATTTCCTACATTTAGTAAAAACATTATTTTAAATAGTACTTTAATTTTTTTAAAAATTACATTGCTTTCCGCTTTTATTACCAGATTCATTATTTTGTTTTTCTCTTGTGCCACACATAACGTGCATACTTTACTTTCTTTTTCTTTTTGTTCCACAGATTGTTTACATTTATTTTATCATTCTTTTTGTTCCACACATAACCTAAATACCTTATTTTCTTTTTCGTCTTATGCCACAGACGTTTTACATTTATTTTCTTTTTCTTTTTGTCCCTCACATAGCCTACATACTTTACTCTCTTTTTCTTTTTGTTCCACAGACTGTTTACATTTATTTTCTCTTTCTTTTTATTCTTATGCCACAGACTTTTTAGCTTTGCCCTAATCTTATGTTGCATAGAATAATAGTTTGACATCTGGTTTGGTACATGCATATGTGTGTCATCATTATTGTTGTGTGTTTGAGAGGCTGATGCTATGGCAAAAGCAGTAGCGTCTGTTGTTTTGTTTAACAATAGTGTTACACTTCTTTCTGTACTTACATTATTGACATGCATTTGGTTAGCATTTACAGAACTAGTTACATTTGTATTTACCCTTGGAAATGTTACATCTATTTGTATTTCCACAATATCTGTATTTGTGTTTTCTACTTCTTCAGTTTCCGTAGTTTCTTGTACTTTATTTAGCTGTGTTTTCAACTCTGTACTAGTTTCATTTAATTTATTATTAGTTTCTTTTCTCAGTTCTGTACTAGTTTCACTTAATTTATTACACGTGTCTGTACTAGTTTCAGTTACCTTATTACTTAACCCTACTCTCATTTCTTTTATCTTATTATTAGTTTCAGTTAACTTATTATTATTTTCAGTTATCTTATTATTCATTTCATCTATCATATTATTTTGTTCAGTTAAATTATTATTTAAGTTTACATTATTTTCAGTTACTTTTCTCAGCTCTGCATTAGCTTCAGTTATTGCTTTTAGAAGGCACATAAAACTTTGTGATAAGTTTTCTTGCTCTTGTGTCATAGATGTGTGAGGGATAATATCTCTTTGTGTTGTTCCTTGCACTAACATGTGTAAAGGTGATTGATCTTGCATACTACTGCTATCTGTTTCTACGTCTACCTCTGAATTTTCAGATAACTGCTCTTCTACATCTAACCTATTTGTTTCCTCTAGAACTGATTGTAAATATACATTTCACGCTGTAATGGCTGACCTAACCTCAACTACTTCCATACTTTCAATTTTTCTGTTTCCATTCTATTGTTTATATTTGTTTTTGAATGGCTTAATTTTAGTTTTCCACTTCTTAATAACATGAATTTTGCTCAATAGCAACTATTATTTTCCAAACTTGACAACAATTATACTATACAATGGAATTTCCTGATCTTTCGGTCTGGCTGTTATTCAACTTTTATACTCAGTGTTCCTACGCAGATTGTTGTTGAGTTGTCAACCGTGTGCCCCTTACTCCTGAAGAATTGTTGCTGTCCTTGGTTGCTGTTGTTGATCTTGAATTTCTGAGATGTAGTCTCGTAGTGTCGTTGATTCTGGTCGTTTTGCGTTGCTTTGTCTATCTTTTCTTCTTAGATTTCGTCACAAATTGTTGTCAATTCTCGCCCTGCAGTTGGACGCCAACTTGAAGAAGGTGTTTTTGTTATAGAGTGCTTTAGTTTAACTGCCCCACGTATGGGAGCCAACTTGAAGAAGGTGTTTTTGTTAGGTAATATATTTATGTAGTTGATTTTTACGTATATTATTATTTATTAAATTCTCACTTGGGAAGCTAACTTGAAGAAGTATTGTTCTTGGAGTTTACCTTGTTTAAGAAGTTTGCAAAGACGCTTTGGATGTCGGTTTGAAGTTGTTGATTACGTAATAGTTACTGTTGTTACGCAATATTCTGCTACGTATGACAAGCTGATTTTAAGATGTAATTTTGTTGTTACACTCCAAGTTTTACGCTATAATATTTAATGTTGTTATTAATACCGCTTATATATATCATTTATGGTTGAATTTGCCTCGGCTGCTTCAGTAATGCTTGTAGTCACGTTTCTCTTATGCAGGGTGCGGTACAACAATAATTGTAGACATACATAAATTTTAAGTTTTTAAATTCACTTCTTTTTATTTTATCCTTTGCACATTTTAATAAAGCACTACACTTTTTAAGAGCTGTGAGATTCTTTTATACTTTCACTTAGCTAACGCGTAGAAATGTTTTACGATTCACACGTAATATTTCTGTAGAGAACACATCTTCCATCTGGTCACTACCAATGTTTGCCAGCAACTGAACATTATTTCAACCGTTAAACCCGTAAGCTTCGGTATTTCAAGCCTCTGATTGGCTAATTCTAGTTCAATAGAATATCTGCATTTTACTTAAAGCTTTTTCTTTGCTGTTGATTGGCTAATTTTAAACTGTCACAGAATTTACATTATCGTTGCTGTAATCATGACTAGTAACATTCAAAGTTTCAAACTCATTATTGCCATAAGGTTACCTCATTATTACCTCATTGTTAGCAACTTAAAACTTATTCTCACAGCTCTTGCATTATTAAAGTATATAATGTATTCACATAACATTATTAAACATGTTTACAATGAATATAAGCATATGCAATTACTGTTACATACATTTTAAAATAATAATTACATACATATTGTTTCTAGGCGGGCTGTTATTGAGTTTACTTATAAAAATACAATTGAAAATTATTTAGGTATTAAAATACTGCCTCAGCCTTCAGCGGCCCACCTAGATGCGGATCTTTTTATCCTTCCCGTTATAACATTGTTGTTTCCTATCTTTAATTTGCATTCCCCATCCCAACAATTTCCAAAAACATATATGTAATTTTCTGTAAAATAAGCGTTCATATCGTCTATCACACTATATACAGTGATCAATTCTATTTCTTTTGACGTTAACTTCCAATCAAGAGCTATGCCCTCTGGAACATCAAACAAATCAATCCGCTCTCTACAGTCTACCAATTCGACCAATACGAGTTTATTATCTTTTGCAATCATATTCAAAGAAGTACCCCGAAAGTTACATCCCTCTTGATTTTTATGAGCCGCAACGCACTCGCAAACCTCATTCATCATAGACCCCATCTCGTACTGCACCTATCCGACAGGTATATTATTATAATACATTACACTACACCTCCTTCCTGCCTGACATTTTGTTACAGGTTTTAGAAACGTATATACATTTTTAATATCTTTATATCCATTGATTTAGCATTACATTTACATACGCTATCCTTTTTATATATACAAGAACAATTTGACAGTAATTCATAATCCTTGTGACACATAGTTGCATTCTGCAAATGGCCCGTATCAGCATCAACCTCGAATCCACATCTTCCAAAACTAACGCAACTCTCTCCTTCCACGCTAGCACTCGAAAGTGCTACCGTCATCAATATAAATACATACATTTTTTCCCTATACGTTTCTCTTTCTCGCACGTTTAATACAATATTATTAATATAAGAGCACTATAACCTTTTTAATAAATACCCTTTTATTACGTGATAAATACCTTTTGGTTTTTACGTCAAAAACATATTTTTTCTCTCTCTAAAATCAAAAGTCAACAAAATATTCCCTCTTTTTAATTATACCCCTCGGCGAGGTAGGCCTCTGCAACAGGTTACTAACTCAGTTCAAGGTCAAGGGCATTCCCTTTTCTAAACAAACGAGTCATACGTTTCAAGGACTGGGGAATACCTCTACCTTGGCGCCAGTAACCTGTTTTGCTGTGTCTGTCTCCCGAGGGGCATATACTACTCACGTTCCATAAATTTAAAAATAAGTAGGGGCAGCTGACTCACAAGGTATATCTATAAACAACGAACAATTCACAAAATTCTGGCCAAAATAAAATAATATTGACAAGAAATAAATCTAGTGGGTCCACTTAACCTATGAACAGATAAACTAAATAGATAATCAAAATACACTCCCCAAAACCTTAAATAAGAAACATAGAACACACACAGGCTACACCTCGAGGGAAAAAATCATGTAGCGCTACACCCAAAACTCCCCAACCTCACATGTGAGATCCCCCCAGGGGCTCACCTTATGTGAGTACGGGTTTTGGCGCACCCGAGGGTTCCCGACTCAATCATCGCCATCATCATCCTTCCACCCTCCTCCGGTCTAGGTGGGCTCGTCCTCGTGACCGGAGGACTCAAGGTAGGCTCCCGTGCGTTCTGTACATTTCATTACATGACGCCCCTCGCCATCGTTTCTTCCTTCTCTTCTATTTATGCACATTTCGCCCCACGCCCATTCATTTACACATTTCTTTTACATCTTCGCCGGCCTACCTTGCGTGCGAAACTCAAACACACTTTTAGTTTCTTTTATCCTTTTATTTTAATCCTCCGTGGACACAGCCTAACGGATACCCGCGCACTGGGTGCAAACCTGGGTGAGTGGGTAATGGCGTCATCCCCACCACCCGGGGTTGTCATTTAGGGTATGTGTTCGTATTCGCTGTTCAACTGCAGTCCCGCGGGGGGCCATTGCATGAGCTGCTGACTTCTGACGGCGATTGGGTCCCTCTGTCTATGTTCTGGGAGGTGTGACCCTGGGGTGAGTTTGGTATAGATAGGCCACTCACCCGGGGTAACGCCCGGGAAGTCAGAGCCCGAGGATGGAGACGGTTGCAATGGTGGAGGATTTATTTCGCTATGGAACACCTTTTCTCCAGTATAAGTAACAAGCGCCGTAAAGTATTTGCAACAGAAGAAGCACCACCAAAAACTGGTTGTTACTTAGTGATTTCGCGAACTGAGGAAGGTCAAACTTTTGAGAAGGTGAACCCTTTTATTGTACAGAAGGGCATTGACGCAATTGCAGGTGCGGTTCAGTCCTGTACTCGTCTTCGAATTGGTTCATTGTTGGTTCAAACCAAATCCGAACAGCAGAACTAAATCCACGCTTCTCCGCGGCTATCCTATCCGTGTTGAGAAGCACCGCACCTTGAATTCTTGTCGAGGTGTTGTCACCACGCATAGTCTCGATGGTATATCGGACGAGGAACTGGTAAAATATCTTCCAGACCAGAAAGTGACAGCGGTTCATCGAGTGCAGGCCAAACGCGACGGAGTATTGGTACCCACTCGTACCCTGTTTATAACATTTGATGGCGTCGATCTGCCCACGAGCATTACAGAAGGGTACGAACGTATTACGGTGAGGCTCTATGTTTCTAGACCTCTGCGTTGTTTCAAATGCCAAGGTTTTTGGCATACGCAAGTCTCATGTAAGAGTGCCGTTAACATTTGTGCAACATGTAGCCAGCCCTCACACGAAGGTATCTGTTCAACAGCCCCCGTCTGCGTTAATTGCAAAGGGTCTCATTCTGCTTCATTTGCCGACTGTCCGCGGTATTTGGACGAGAAGTCGATCCAGGAGATCTGGGTAAAGGAGAAACTCTCCTTCGCCGAAGCCCGGAGAGGTTACCATGCGCGCCAACCTTCGCTCCTGCGATCAGGAACATTCAGATCTGTTGTTGCCGCGCCAGTACCTACAAAGGATGCAGAGACTCAAAACTGGACCATGACTGCACTAGCCGCCACCACCATCCGGCCGTCCATTCAAGCTACTGTGATAAAGCCATCTAAAGCTGGTCCAAAGGTTATAAAGTCACAAGTCACCGAGAAGAAATCGAAGCAGAAATTTCGTAGGGAAATTTTCTAAAAGACCATCCGCGTGTGCGCGGTAAGAAAAGTTCACCTTCTACTACTCCTCGAAGGTCGCAGTCCCAGGGAGCTCCTGGGACAAGCCGCGCTCAGCGGCCACCTTCACCCTTTGCCACCCAGAACCGGTTCACGGCGCTTGAATCGGTTTCTGGCACTGAGCGCGTGGACCCTCCCTTCGAGGAGGCTATGGAGTCTGACCAACTCCATACTAAAAGCCAGAGCACAAAGGTTAAGCAGAAAGTAATTTTGAGCCGCCCTCCTAAGTGGACAGTTTATCCCTTTTATTCACGGCTATCCTGACCTGGAATTTACGTGGTGTACGATCGCACATGGCGGAACTGCAACTTTTATTGCCTTCCCATTCGCCTATGGTCGTGTGTTTACAGCAGACCAAGCTACGCCCTCACGACCCTTTTGAGCTCCGAGGGTATACACTGGTTCGCTACGACCTTGAACCGAATGAGGGTACTCCTGCTCATGGAGGTGTCTTGAAATCAGTGCGTGACAAAGTTCATTTTCAGACTTCACGCTTACGTCCGACTTGCAAGCTCTTGCCATTAGACTTCACTTCCCCGGCATTTTCTTTTCTGTTTGCTCCATCTATACACCTCCGTCGCCTCCCCTCGCTCACGCGGACGTTTACGATCTCCTGTCCGCTCTCCCAACACCATTTTTTCATCCCCTGTGGGTTCACCAAGGGCTTGTGCGAGGGGAACTCTTCTTTCCGGCATTTTTGATCAGTTAAACCTCTCTATCCTCAATGCAGGTGAACCTACTTTTATTTCTGATTCTTCTGGTTCGTTCTCTCACTTAGGACTTGCAGTTTGCTCCATCCAGCTTGCTGGTCGTCTGCAGTGGAACGCCGTCGCTGACACCTACTCCAGCGACCATTACTCCTGCATCGTTTCCCTTTGGTCTCACCACGTCCAGCATTCTAGAGTACCTACCTGGATATTCAGAAAAGCCGACTGGAGCTTGTATTCCAGCCTCGCGTCTTTTGTGGACCAGCCCTTCACTGACGTTATCACAAATGGTGCAGCACCTTACGTTTACGATTCTATCTGCCGCCGAACGCACAATTCCTCGATCATCCTCTCGCCCTCGGCGTATTCCTGTTCCACGGTTGAACCAGGATTGTGGGGACGCCGTTCGTGCATGTAGGACCGTGCTTAGGGTGTATCGGCGACACCCTACACTTGATAATTTGGTTGCTTTTAAACAATCGCGCGCCAGGGCTCGTCGTATTTTTCAGGATAGCAAGAAGGCATCTTGGACTCGTTTTTTCGAGTCTTTTAATCGCTTCACCCCTTCCTCTGTTGTTTGGGATAAACTTCGTTGCTTCTCCGGTAAAGTGTCGCATTGTACTGTGCCTGGCCTTCAGGTTTCCAATGCCACCATAGTGGATCCGGCTGCCATTGCTAACGCTCTGGGTACTGCCTTTGAGGCGGTTTCCAGTTCAGACCATTATTCCGCCGGCTTTCGCTCTATTAAAGACCGGCTGGATTCCGCAACATATAATTTTCGGTCTGCTAATAATGAATGCTACAACGAACGTTACACAATGAGGGAGCTGGAGCACGCTCTTCATTGCTATAAGCACTCCGCTCCTGGGCCGGACGGCATTCATGTCCTAATGTTAAAGAACCTTTCAGCCGACAGTAAGCTCTTTCTCTTACAGGTCTATAAGCGTATTTCGCAAGACGGACTTTTTCCTTCCATTTGGCGCGAAGCCACCATTGTCCCTATACTTAAGCCTGGGAAGGATCCGCAACTACCTTCCAGCTACCGCCTTATCTCCCTCACCAGTTGCATTTGCAAGGTGATGGAGCGCATGATCAACGGGCGGTTGACATGGTGGCTTGAGTCTCAAAAACTTCTAGCGAACGCTCATTGCGGATTTCGTCGCTATCGCTCTACCATCGACTTTCTGGTGTCCTTGTCGACGCATATTATGAATGGATTTCTGAGAAAGTGTCAAATCGTGGCTGTGTTTTTTGACCTGGAGAAAGCTTATGACACTTGTTGGAGGGGCGGCATTTTACGTACACTTCACGCATGGAACCTCCGCGGTCGTCTTTCCATATTTCTTCGGGAGTTTATGACGGACCGCGTCTTTCGTGTACGTGTGGGCTCGGTTTTATCTAGTCGTTTTATTCAAGAGGACGGTGTACCGCAGGGCTCCGTACTCAGTGTCATACTTTTTGCAATTGCTATCAACCCCATTGTTGATTGTATTCCACCAGGCATTTCATCGTCTCTTTTCGTTGAAGATTTTGCCATTTATTGCAGTTCACGGCGGAGCTGTCTACTCGAACGCCGTCTCCAGAGTTGTATCGACCGTCTCTACGCCTGGAGTAACGCCAGGGGCTTTAATTTCTCCGCCGAGAAATCCGTCTGTATTAATTTCTGGCGCCGGAAGGCTTTCCCTCCGCCATCTCTACATCTTTGGCCGGAGGTCCTTCCATTGGCAGACGAGGTGAAAATGTTGGGGTTGATCTTTGATCGAAAGCTAAGCTGGACTTCTCACGTTTCCTTTTTTAAAGCAAAGTGTGACCTTTCTCTTAATAGTTTACGTGTTTTAAGTGGGACATCCTGGGGAGCTGATCGGACCGTCCTTTTGCGTCTTTATCGCTTTTTGGTCCGATCCAAACGTGATTACGGGTGCATTGTCTATTCATCGGCACGTCCATCTAAATTACGTCGCTTGAATGTCATTCATCATCGTGGTATTAGAGTCGCTACAGGGGCCTTTCCAACTAGCCCCGTACCCAGTGTTTACGCTGAAGCTGCAGAGCCTCCGCTGTCTTCCAGACGTGAGATGTTTTTGTGCAGCTATGCCTGTCGACTCTCAAGCTTGCCTGACCACCCGTCCTTCGACTTATTTTTCGCGGAGTCGCTTGATCGGAAATATTTAATTAGCTTCTCTGCATTGCTCCCTCCAGGGGTACGATTTCAACAGTTCCTTCGGCATTTGGACTTTACGCCAGCGCCGGCCCTTCCCAGGGGGGAAACGCTTTTTCCTCCATAGTTGCGCGCTGAGGCCCACTGTCACCTTGGGCTAACGTCGATGCCGAAGACTGAGACCCCTTCTTCAGTCTTTATATCGGCTTTTTTAGAAGTACGGGCGCAATTCGGGGACTTTCATTTTATCTTTACCGATGGATCTAAGACTGAAGTTGGAGTTGGGTGTGGCTTTGTTTTTGGTCAATGTAGTTTTACCTTTCGTTTACCTGGGCAATGTTCAATTTTTACCGCCGAACTTTTTAGTATTTATCAATCTGTTTTATACATTCAGCGGCACGACTTACGGTACTGTGTTATTTGTACGGACTCTGTGAGTGCGCTTCAGAGTATTAACGCGCTGTACCATTACCACCCACTCGTGCAGCGCATACATGACCTGCTTCGTTCGCTTGGTGTCTCTGGCATCAGCGTCTCCTTCATGTGGATTCCAGGTCATGTGGGCGTCTTAGGTAACAAGTCTGCCGACGCCGCTGCCAGATCGGCGATTTTATTACCCAAATATTTTACCTCTGTGGTTCCCTCCACAGATTTGTTTGTTATTTTACGTAGCCGCATCCTCTCGCTTTGGAGGGATGAGTGGACGGCCCTCCGGGGGAACAAGTTGCGGGTGGTTAAGCGTCTCCCGTTAGTCTGGGGTACCTCTTCTCGTTCGTGTCGTCGGGAAGAGGTCATTTTAGCTCGTTTACGGATTGGACATTGTCTTTTTAATCATAGGTATCTTCTCAGTGGTGAACCCGCTCCACTCTGTCAGCAGTGTGATGTGCCCTTAACGGTGCGTCACATTTTAGAAGAGTGTCAGGTTTTAGCTCCATTGCGCCTTCGTGTGGGTCTGCCTGTTGGCATAACCAACGTTTGGCAGACGACGCGCGTGCTGTAGAATGTGTTTTACGCTTTGTTAGTGACAGTGATTTTAATCGGCGCATTTGATGCGCTGAGCATCCTTTAGCTTTGTAATTTTATAATGTCTGTTTTAATGGGGACTCCACACCCCAGTGGACATATGGCGCTCATGTCCCATGCGTTCTACAACTCTTGACATTTTGTTTTACTCTTTTTCACCATGATTTTAGTGTGGTAGGTTTTAGAATTTGGTTTGTTGATTTTAGTTTTCGACCAAGCCGGTTTGTGTGTGATATTTTCATTTTTGGCTTTTAACTTTTATATATTCTACATTGTAAGGGCGCTAATAACCTTGGCTGTTGAGCGCCATTAAACCCCATCTGATGTGAGGATAGTAACAAAGTCCTTCATGTATACGAGGGACCGAGTAAAATTTAATGATTGACGACTTTAAGCTGAGAAGTATTAGCTGTTGTAATACGCTCTGTAACACAATCCAGTATTCGGAAAGAAGCTGGATTAACTATACTTTTAACTTTAAATGCACCAATACAACGGGGTGCCAATTTGCTAGCAACGCCTTTAGAGGCGTGGCTCAACGGATGGGAACATAACAAAATCAAGTCGCTAACTTGAAAAGGCTATGCTATTCGACTCCGATTATAGCGAGAAGTGCGACGCTGATGTTCTTTACGCAAAGAAGAAAGCGCTAAACGCCATTGTTTTCGGATTTGATCATCCGTAACTGTTTCAGGGAGTAAATCAGTTAATTGCCATTAGTTGGATAAAGGGCATACGGGCAAAAAACTGAACATTAACTGGCTGTTGACCATGAGCTTCATCCACGGCCTTATTTAAGGCAAAATGAAATTCACTCACTATAGAATCCCACTGTGAATGAGAGTGAGAATGGAAAGTAATGAGCAAATTGCGCAAATTTCTATTAACGCGCTCAGCTAAGGATGGACGTGGATGTATGTACAAATTTAATTCACATTAAAAAAGAAATGTCCGAAAGGCATAAGCACGAAAATAAGAAGTGTTATCCGGAACCAAAATTTGCGGTGCCCCAAATATTTGCCAAAACAGATATAACAGCTGCTGTGGTAGCAGCGTGAACAGGAGCCAACCAAATGAAGTTAGTAAAGGCAACGGCAGCGATAAACGAATAAGTATTACCCTTAATGGAACGTGGCAACGGTTCAATAAAATCAATAAATAAACGTTCCATAGGTGCCGAGGCTAAGTTAGATTGTAACAACCCCAACTGGGTAGTTTGGGGCGGTTTTGTAGCCTTTACACCTATCGCAAGAATTCACAAACGCAGCAATATCCTTATACATGCCTCGCGAAACAAAATATTGTCGAATTTTCATCTTCATTTTATAAATGCCCAAATGTGCGCCATTAGGTGAAGTATGAAGATACTGCAAGACTACTGGAATCAACATTTTCTGTAGAACAACTTTGGAAAGGCGCGAACGCGGTAAATAAGAGCTCAAAACATCATTCTTAGAAATAACTCCTGGCTTACATTGGTTCCAAATCGGGCCTAATATCGAATCTTGTTTTTGAAGAACAGTAATGAAAGTAAAACCGCAAGAAAATCACGCGAATATCCCGATACCACCGAGGCTATCTGCGAGGTTTCCAAAGATGTAATATCAGACTCTGAAAACATACGCAATAAGGCATCAGCAACCACATCTGAACTACCAATGTAACGAACCTGAAATTGAAGAGCACCAAGTTTAAGAGCCCACCACGCAAGTTTGCCAAACTTCCTTGCGTGGGTTTACACCCAAGTGATAGCCTGATTAGCAAATTTTAAAAGGAAACGACGATGTTCTAAATACTGACGAAACTTGTCATAAGCATTAAGCACAGCTAGGGCTTCTAATTCGTAGACAGAAAGACGGCTTTCAGGTTCGGTAAGACAACGAGGTATATAATAAGTAGGTCGCCGCGAACCTTCAGAACCCTGCAAAAGGACTGCCGCTACTGAAAAACGTGAAGGATCAGTTTGAAGAATAAAATGTTGGTCAAAATCGGCATGACCAAAACCGGCGGGTTCATATATGCATGCTTAAGATGAGAAAAGACACGTTGATGATCATCTGTCCAAGAAAATTTTACACCTTTACGACGTAAAGCATTTAAACGTTCGGCAATTTTAGCATGGTGGGTATGAATTTGGAAAAAATGTAACCATACCAAGAAATGATGCAAATCGCTTTAAATTAGTAGGTACAGGATAATTACGAACTGCTAACGTGCGTGCCGGATCAATCGAAACATCATCATAAGAAATGATGTGACCCAAATAGGAAATTTGTGACACGGCAAATTTGACCTTAGAAGGTGAAGCTGTTAAAGCTGCCTTTTGAAAACACGCGAAAACCAAACGCAAGCGTTCCGAATGTGTATGGAAATCGGGTGAATAAGTGACCACATCATTCAAGTAATGAAAACAAACTTAAATGTGTAGTCATGCAAAACAGAATCCAAAAGACGTGATAACGTTTGCGCGGCAGTTGAAATCCCAAAAGGGAGACGTGTAAATTAAAACAAATTCCAGGGAGTGGAAAATGCCGTTACAGGGCGATCAGATGGCACCATCGGAATTTGGTAATATGCGTGATTAGGGTCCAAAGTCGTAAAGATCTTAGCGTTACGAAAATAATGCGCTGAAGAGTGAATATCTGCTAACGGCATAGAGTCAATAGCTATATGCTTATTAAACTAACGATAATCAATTACTCCTCGAGCGCCCCCATTCGGTTTAGGAACCAAAAAACAAGGACTAGAATACCAGCTCGTAGAGGGCTCGATAATACCTTGTCGTAACACAATATCAATCCTACTGCGCAAAATTTCCAATTTTGTAGGCGTCAAGCGAGAAGGTGGTGAACGAACTGGTGTAAAAACTAATAATTGGATAGAATACTGAATTTTTTAACCGTACCCAAAGTACCCGTAAAAACGTCAGGAAATGTTTGCAATAAATGCAAAATGTATTTTTGAGCCAAAGGTGTTAACTGCAATAAATCCAAGTAGGGTAGTTCCGAAGTCGCAACCGGTGATAAAACGCAATGTCGTTGTACGTCCAAAGAGGTAGGAAATGTTTGATTAGGGCGGAAAGGAAACGAGACCGTAAGATGCTCAAAGTCCATGCACAACTGAGTGCGTAACAATAACGGGGAACCCAATATAACATCATTAGGCAAATTATCCACCAAGTGGAAAGAAACTGGCCACGAAAAATTCCTCAATTTGACGTATACAGATAAGTCAGGTAATATAGGTAAGTCAGCACTTGCCACTGTAAATGCGCGAATATATGCTGGAAAGAATTTGAATTTAGAAAGCTTTGCGGATTTATTCCAAAAGGCTACACTAAGTAAGTTTAAGGATGCGCCCGAATCAAATAAAGCATAAGTGAAGGTATTTAAGCAGGTAACCTGCAAAACCGGCAAAGTAAAAAATGGTCATCCATACACGCGTGATAAGCGCGAACTAGAACAATCCGTTGATAGTGATAACGGTGCGACCTGCTTATTTCGTAAATGCTTACGTCAAAGAAAACAAAAATCGAAAGAAAGTCCAAATTTTGTACAATACGAACAAATCAAAGTCCGTCGTGAAGTCGAAGATGCGGATGCAACACGTTGGAGGGGCAAAGAATGTTGTGCAGAATTTGTGTGTTCCATTTTACAGAATAGCAGGTTGCGGTGTCGAAGAGATATGTGTACAGTTTGCCGGAATTGTATCTAAGTAAGTAACATTTTGTGGTTCCAATAAAGAAATATTAGATTCAAACGCAATCTGTTGCACCGCGGCTATTACCTTATCCAAAGCAGAATATGAAGTTGGTGGTGGAACAAAGACACAAGACAAACGTGTCTTAGAATTCAAACACGAAGCTATAATGTTAAAGACTTGCTATCCTGAATCGCCCTTACGAAATATTCGAGTAAACAATTTAACTGTTTCCGAAAATAAAAGCAAATCCAAGTTATCGGGCACGTAACCGGAGTGGAAAGAAGAAGTTCAGACCCGAAACATGAAAAGTTGTTAAATCAATAAGATTTGTTAAGCTATTACGTACCAAAAATTCAATTTTACCCTCTACAGTTGAAAGGAATAATGTATGAAAGTCTGTAACTGGAAACACAGAAACTTCACACAATTCCTGTAACCGAAGAAAAAACTTGAGAAATGCAATAGCATGATCAGTAGTAGTAAGTGTATAATGAGCAAAATCTAATAATAATTGTGCTGGATGTGGTATTTTTAAAGGCTTAAATAAAAAAAATCGTCGTTCTCCTTCTAACTCGACAGAATTTGGAAAGGCAGAATTATGTAACAAAGATTCGCCACCCAAATCGAGTTGCTTGTCCTCTGAACCCGATGACAATGGCTCCACTATAGAACGCAGTAATTCTGAATGTTGACGAAGCAAATCTTGAACTTTAACCTTGTCATCCATGAGAAATGGGGTCGAAAGCAAATACTGTAAGCGTTTGACATAATGAGTAATGCACGCCTTAATGCGACGTAAATAGCAGGTGAAAATAATCCAGTTTTTTTCGGAAATAGCATTACCAAATACATCATATTGAAAATAACAAGTTTACAAAAGAGCAACAAATTCTTTAGTAAAGCACTTTATATCCGGACGTGCCTGCACGTGATCTTTTAAAAGTTGTAAAAATACAGGAACTGTATACGAAGCATTAAATGTTACTCCGCGTAACTCAAGTATAAAGGCTAATTCTTCCTTTCGTAATAGTTCTAGATTTTGCAACGCCATTATTATTGAACCCACATGAAAGAACACGAAAAGAAGGCAAGTGCTCCTCACTTTAATAATAACAGTGGAAGACAAAAGAGACGAAAAGCTTTTAGAAACAAGCAAGCTGGAAACGCTCAGTTACAATTGCAACATCGAGCAAAGCAACGAGATGAAGAAAAAAATAACATTGTAAACACGGAATTATACTACCCAAACTAGCTCGGCACAGTAACAAAGGAAGTCGCAATTTACGAAATTTTGTCTACGCTCTAGCTACCAATTGAACTAGCTGCACGCTCTGCTAACAAATTGCTCTAGCTGCACGCTCTGGCTACCAATTGCACCACTGGATTTTTCCCATACCCAGAGGTGTTAAATTGTATGGAAAGACTATTGCGTAGGACCTAGGAATTGAAAAAAGTCACCGGCACATATGCTAACAATTTATTATAAAGTGTTGTATTTGTTAACAATTCCATCATCAGCTTGCTTTAACATTTTAAACGTTATGTGATTTACAAATAATATGCTCGCAGAGGACAACATATAGTGTACTCTTTCACTTTTTTACAATTTAAGTTACCCTACAAATCGAGAATATTTCTTAAACAGCGACTAATTTAATGCAATGTTACTCGAAGTGTAAAATATAAATGCTTCTCGCGTAATGTGAATTTAGAAACATTAAGAGTAATAAAGGTTAAATTTTGTAGCTTACCACAGTTGAAAATAATTTAGTAAAAGCCAAAAAGGTTACTCTTGATGGTTTACGCCAAATCTCAGCGTTACAAAACCAGAACACAAGTCTGGGTGCTAGCCAATCAGTCCCTGGCCAAAGAGTGCCTCTGCTGCCTGCCCAGGAGTTGCTGAAATTGACCACGAGCGTGATGGCACTGCCGTCAGTGGCGTGAAGTAAACCAGCTAATGGCAACTCTGAACTACCCTTTGAGTTGTGGAATGATGAATTACGTCATGCATGACATCTTTCTCGAAGCTTCGGATATTAACCGTTTCTCTCGATTACCCACGTCATCATTCCCGAAGCATTGGACCGTTCTTGAGCTGATTGCATAAGCCATAACCAAGAACAGGAGAAAACGGCACAACGTTCAGAGGTTTGGTATAGTGGAATTATCTGCACATTCATTTATACCATATACCGTGATCTATATACATGTTATCATTTTGCTTTTCAAATTTCTGGGTGTCATCTAAGGATACTGGAAATTTTGTTCCTGTGAAATCAAATTCTTTGAACATTATGTACTTAGAGTAAGAAATCGCTCTATTACAATTACTGTTTGCTGGGTATTTAGATGCAAGTAGACAATATCCAAAACATTTACGATCTACGTTCTTAAGATTGGTCACTGCTCTCTTGTATTTTATGAACTCAGGCAGTTTTATGTGTCAATCTGCATCGTAGTGAGAGGCATTTAGAATTAGCGAACATATTTGGTATAGAAATTTCGAACTGCTTTTCGATTCAAATGCTTCAATATTCAATAATATGGGTTATTTAGGCTTATCCTCATACCATTCGCTAATATTTGTACCCTGTAGGTTAGCCCCATCTTACTATTGGAAATAAATGTCTCAGTCGTTTTATTTTCGGGAGTCTGGATGATATATAGACTTACTAATGTAGCGTATAATTTTATTCCGTAAGCGTTTGTCGCAGTATCGTTCGTGTTATCTTATTTTATGAGCGCCTGTTATTGTTTTACTATTTCGAATTTTGAGTTCTTTGTACTCCGGCTAGCTATTATTACTCAGTCGAGCAAATCTCTTGAACAGGGTGTGTAAACGGAAAGGATTTGTTACTAACAGATAACACTGATAAAAGAATTTGTTTTTACACTTTTATTGCCGTCACAATTTATTAATTTCATATAATTACTCTTGATACACGCCCGACTGAAACTGTTATATTCTCGAATGTAACTATAATCACTTATTTGCCGCGCATTATTAATTCGCGTATTTCACATTTTGGAACTAACTTTACGACGCGAGAGATTCTGTAGAATTGCGTAACGCGTACTTCGTGAATGCTTCTGTTAAACTGCGCGACGTGTAACTCGTGAATGATTCTGTTGAACTGCGCGACGTGTAATTCGTGAATGATTCTGTTGAACTGCGCGATACTTGTCTCTGGCTCTAGAATTTATACTCCCTCACCCCGATATGCCTAAACATTATAACAGAGCTGCTATTGGTTAATAAAGCGCGCCAACATTAGCGTCTATTTTTTTATCCAATCAAAATTACGAACACATATGCTCTAGGAAAGATATTCCGTCCATTTCTAAAGAAAGGCACGCTACTCTGACGTCATTTGTTTGTCTCTTCTAATTGATAAACAACTCATCCCCTCGTTTCATTGTTATCCGCTCCTATTGTCAGTTTCAGTGAGGCCGTGTAAACTTATTTCCTAACAATGTTTATAATTAACAAACATCTCAAATCATTGTCTTACAATAATGTTAATTTACACTACAATCACTCTGGCATTCATAGTGTTGTGATATAAAATACTGCCTCACGTTTTGAGAGAGATTACTCCGAACTTCATTTCTAACCAGGGGTTCACATTCATCTATAAATGATTCCGGTTCTATCATCTCCAACGTGTTTTCTACCTGACTGTATAGTTCCGATTTTTAAATACTGGATCTATCTTGTTACATGTAAGATCCTTTATCCTCTGTTCACTCACCGAATCTATTCTAGGTTTCTTTGATGCAGGTACAATGTCCTCTTTGGAGTCGGTTCCCGTCCTCTTGACCGCTGCATCGTCTGCTTTACTCAGGGTTGTTTCTGCTCCGGTTTTATTTGTGATCGCGTGCGTGTATTCATCTGAAAAGGTAAGAAAAGGTGGTATTAGTAACACATATTAATAATAAGTCACATTTACCACATCCATACAGACGAGAGCTTTTAATATTTTAAATGGAAATGTGTGGTATCTTTTCAGTTGAAAAATATATTCACTTATTCGAAATACAATGTTTTTAAGCTAAAATCTATTTGCACTGTAATTAAGTAAAAAAATATTTTATACACAAATAATGGTTGATATGGGTTTTTATTTTAAGCTGAAATCTATTTGCAAAATAGATTTTTTAATATGCTACGGGTTCATTCTTTAGTAATTATGGGTTAAATACTTTGTTGGAATGCATCACACAATGTTTTTTTAAACCAACGTTCTAAGTTGAAATTAGAAACATCAATCTTAAAGACATATACAAACAATAAGAACTTTTTCCAAATCCATTCACATATTTGATATGTGTTGTTTTTTCAGCTGAAAGCTATTTGCACTGTGATTAGAAAAAATATTTTATACACAGATAATGTTGGATATGTGCTTTTATTTAAAGCTGAAGTCTATTTTCAAAAATGATTCTTTTAATATGCTACAAGTTCATGTTTAGTAATTATCAAATGAATACTTTGTTGGCATGTAATTAGACAAACCTTTTGTAAACCAATGTTCTAACCTGAAATTAGAAAAGTTCATTTTAACACATATATACAAACAATACGAACCTTTTTCTATTTAATATTTTGTAAACAATAACTGAATTTAAATGTTTCCTGTTTTGATCATGGTTTCTGCAGTGTTTAACTTTCTGGGGATATCCTGTTGTTTTATTGCAGTGTCTGACATTGACAAAAAAGATGTAATTAAATAATTTACTGAAGTTCAAAAGACATTTTTTTAAAAATATGTAGAAAGAGCAAGCATTTTTTTATTCGCCCATCCGTGTTAATACTATCGATAACGTTTAGGCATACACGTTTTTTATCTATGGTTATTTTCTTAAAACACTTTCGTAGTTTGATTAAACAACACATGATTTTAATTAAACTGAGTTTATATTTTCCGTAAAAGGGTGTGGTGTTAAAACAATGTTCTAAGCTGATATTACAAAACGTTCCCTTTAACACACGCATTCTAAACATAAGAATGTTTTTCTATATTAAAAGTAAAAGGTGTAAGCAATGACTTTTTCAGCTGTTATTTAAAAAATGATATTTTATAAACCTGAAAAGGAAAATACATTCTGTTATTCACACACTCTGTTAATATTATCGATAATGTTCTAGGCATACACTGTTTTTCCTATGACTATTCTTACTTTCAAAAATTATCCATAACCGTTTGCGTTTGATTGAAAAACACATGAATTTACTTAAACTGAGATTACTATTTTTTGCTTTTGTAAATCTAAAATTTTTCCAGCATGTATTGTTTTTTTAAAAAAAATTAATTAAACTGTTGCTAGACGTACCATGGATACTTCCAGACTCTGTACTGCTGGAGTTGAACTCACTGTTATTGTCTGAAATGATACAATTCATTATTAACGATATTGCAACAAGTTTTATACACATCATACATAAAGATGTATCTATTATCATTATACCACATTTTAAAAAGAAATATGTGATGTGTATATGCTGCACGTTCATTTTACATTTTTCATATTTATCAAATTGTTGGAAATGTAATTTTCTTTAAAAACTACGCAAAAAAATTTTACAGTTTAATTATAAACATAACACGAGTATCTTAATCACAATTTGTTACAAATGTATTTAAAAAGGGTTTTTAATAATATCGTTCAAAACTGAGGTTAGAAATATTCTATTTAACATACGCATAAAGACAATAAGAATTTTTCTGTTTAAAACAAAAAATGATTTTTACAGCTGAAATTCGAAACTGATAATTTCTCCAAGATCACTTTCTTCAAATGAACACATGATATTTTTCTAGCATGCATAAATCTTTTGTTTTTAAAAAACTGATTTATTATCTTGTTAGACGAATTATTAGCATTATTGTAACAACAGGTTTGTAAGTTTATATAGTAACGTTTTGTTCGTACCTTTGCTGGTAAAAAGACAGCTTGTGGCGCTTGTATCCGCTCGGCAAACTCTGTTGGCCTATATATACAAGCTGGTATCCCCCTGAATTAATTGCATCCTTTTTTCGTTTGACATGCTTTTAAATATCTCCGGGAGAAAGATTCGATATTAATCCAGAATTAACGCAATGTATTCTCCATATTTTGTACGCACCGCTTTTAGGCTGTTTATTTATTTTGAAGGGAGAGTTTAACTCCAACTAGGCAAGTTCTTTAGTAGTTAGGATAGCTCCAATATCTCCCAGTTCATTCATTTGGTGTACTATATCATGTGTAACATTAGTCGTCCTCCGTGGCTCCCCCAGGTGCTCACCTTATGTGAGTACGGGTTAGGCGTACCCGGGGTGCCCGAGCCATTCATCGCCATTTTCATCCCTTCATCCCCGTCCGGTCGAGGTGGGTTCGTTCTCGTGACCGGGGGACACAAGGTAGGCTCTCGTGCGTTCTGTGCATTTCATTCCATGACGCCCCTCGCCATCGTTTCTATCTTCTCTCTTCTATTTATGCACATTTCGCCCCACGTCCAGTCATTCATACATCTATTTTTCTTCTTCGCCGGCCTACCTTGCGTGCGAAACGCCCACACACTTTTAGTTTCTTTTACCCTTTTATTTTAATCCTCCCTGGAAACAGCCTGACGGATACCCGCGCACTTGGTGCGCAGCTGGGTGAGTGGGTAATGGCGTCACCCCCACCACGCGGGGTCGTCGTGTAGGGTATGTGTTCGTATCCGCTGTTCAACTGCAGTCCCGCGGGGGGCTATTGCATCAGCTGCTGAATTCTGACGGCGATTGGGTCCCTCTGTCTATGTTCTGGGAGGTGTGACCCTGGGGTGAGTTTGGTATAGATAGGTCGCTCACCCAAGCCGCGGTAACGCCCGGGAAGTCAGAGCCCGAGGTCGGAGACGGCTGCAATGGTGGAGGATTTATTTCGCTATGGAGCACCCTTTCTCCATTAATACCAACAAGCGCCGAAAAGTTTATGTAACAGAAGTAACACCACCGACAACTGGTTGTTACTTGGTCATTTCCCGAACCGAAGAAGGGCAAAGTTTTGAGAAGGTGAACCCTTTCATTATTCAGAAGGGCATTGATGCTATTGCTGGTGCGGTTCAGTCCTGCACTCGTCTACGGAATGGTTCCTTATTAGCACAAGCGAAGTCCGATCAGCAAAGTAAGACCTTGTTGCGCGCTACGCTTCTCCACGATTATCCCATCCGTGTTGAGAAGCACCGCACATTGAATTCCTGTCGAGGCGTCATAACCACTCATAGCCTCAATGGTATGTCGGACGATGAACTCGTAGAGTATTTTTCAGACCAAAAGGTGACAGCAGTGCATCGGGTGCAGGCCAAACGCGACGGAGTATTGGTACCCACTCGTACCCTGTTTATAACATTTGATGGTGTCGATCTGCCCACGAGCATTTCAGCAGGGTACGAACGCATTGCGGTGAGGCCTTATATTCCTAGACCTCTGCGTGGTTTTAAATGCCAACGTTTGGGCATACGCAAGTCTCATGTAAGATTGCCGTTACCATCTGAGCCTCATGTAGCCAGCCGTCACACAAAGGTACCTGTTCCACAGCCCCCGTCTGCGTTAACTGCAAAGGATCTCATTCTGCGTCGTTTGCCGACTGTCCGCGGTACTTGGACGAGAAGGCGAACCAGGAGATCCGGGTAAAGGAGAAACTCTCCTTCGCCGAAGCCCGGAGGCGTTACCATGCGCGCCAACCTTCTCTCCTGCGATCTGGTACATTTAGTTCTGTTGTTGCCTCGCCATACCACGAGTAGATGCCGAAACTCAGACCTGGACCATGACTGCATTAACCGTCACTACCATCCGGCCGTCCATTACTACTATAGTTAGCAAGCCATCTAAAGCTGCTCCTAAGGTACTGAAGTCGCAAGCCGCTGAAAAGAAACTAAATCAGAAACTTCGTAGTGAAGATTTTCTGAAGGACCCTCCGCGTGCGCGCTGTAAGAAAAGTTCACCTTCTCCTCCTCGGAGGTTGCAGTCCCAGAACGCTCCTGGGACAAGCCGCGCTCAGCGGCACCCCTCACTTATCGCCACCTAGAACCGATTCTCGGAGGTTGAATCGGTTTCTGACTCTGAGCGCGTAGGTCCTCCCTTCGAGGAGGCTATGGAGTCTAACCAACTCCATACCAAAAGCCCGAGCACAAAGCTTAAACAGACGGTAATTTTGAGCCGCCCTTCTAAGTAAGAAGTTTATCCCTTTTCTTTATGGCTATCCTGACGTGGAATTTACTTGGTGTACGAACGCATAGGGCGGAACTGCAACTTTTATTGTGTCCCCATTCACCTATGGTTGTGTGTTTGCAGGAGACTAAGCTTCGCCCTCACGATCCTTTTGATCTCCGACGGTATACTCCTGTTTGCTACGATCTTGAACCGGAAGAGGGTACTCCTGCTCATGGAGGTGTCATGTGTTAGTGCGTAGCGACGTTCATTTTTACACTCTTGCTCTTACGTCCGACTTGCAAACTGTTGCCGTACTGTTCAATTACCCGGCTTTTTCTTTTCTGTTTGCTCTGTCTATTCACCTCCATCATCTCCCCTTGCTCCCGCGGACAATCGAGCTCTCCTGTCCGCTCTCCCGACACCATTTCTTCTGTTGGCAGATTTTAATGCCCATCACCCCCTGTGGGGTTCGCCAAGGGCTTGTGCGAGGGGAACTCTTCTTTCCGACATTTTTTACCAGTACAATCACTCCATCCTCAATACAGGTGAACCTACTTTTATTTCTGATTCTTCAGGTACATTCTCTTAGCTGGACCTTGCCATTTGCTCACTCCAGCTTGCTAGTCGTCTGCAGTGGAACGTCGTCGCTGACACCTACTCCAGCGACCATTACTCCTGCATCGTTTCCCTTTGGTCTCACCACGTCCAGCATTCTAGAGTACCTACCTGGATATTCAGAAAAGCCGACTGGAGATTGTATTCCAGCCTCGCGTCTTTTGTGGACCAGCCCTTCACTGACGTTAACCCAAATGGTGCAGCACCTTACGTTTACGATTCTATCTGCCGCCGAACGCGCAATTCCCCGTTCATCCTCTCAACCTCCGCGTCCACCCGGTACGTGGTGGAACGAGGATTGTCGGGACGCCGTTCGTGCCGGTAGAACTGCGATTAGGGTGTTTCGGCGACATCCTACACTTTACAATTTGGTTACTTTTAAACAATTGCGCGCCAGGGCTCGTCGCATTATTCAGGATAGCAAGGAGGCGTCTTGGACTCGTTTTGCCGAGTCTTTTAAACGCTTTACGCCTTCATCTGTTGTTTGGGATAAACTTCTTCGCTTCTCAGGTAGTGTCGCATTGTACTGTTTCTGGCCTTCAGGTTTCCAATGCCAACATAGTGGATCCGGCTGCCATCGCTAACACTCTGGGTGCTGCCTTTGAGGCGGTTTCCGGTTCTGATCATTATTCCGCCGGCTTACGCTCTATCGAAGACCGCCTGGATTCCACAACCTGTAATTTTCGGTCTGCTAATAAGGAGTGTTACAATGAACTTTTCACAATGCGGGAGCTGGAGCACGCTCTTCATTGCTATAGGCACTCCGCTCCTGGGCCGGACGGCATTCATGTTCTGATGTTAAAGAACATTTCAGCCGACAGTAAACTCTATCTCTTACAGGTCTATAACCGTATTTTACTAGACGGCTTTTTTCTTCCGTTTGGCGCAAAGTCACCATTGCCCCTATACTTAAGCCTGGGAAGGATCGCCAACTACCTTCCAGCTACCGCCCTGTCTCTCTCACCAGTTGCATTTGCAAGGTGAGGGAGCGCATGATCAACGGGCGGTTGACATGGCGGCTTGAGTCTCAGAAACTTCTAGCGAACGCTCAGTGCGTATTTCGTCGCTGTCGCTCTACCATCGACCATCTGGTGTCCCTGTCGACGCATATTATGAATGGATTTCTAGGAAAGTGTCAAACCGTGGCTGTGTTTTTTGACCTGGAGAAAGCTTATGACACTTGTTGGAGGGGCGGCATTTTACGTACACTTCACGCATGGAATCTCCGCGGTCGTCTTCCCATATTTCTTCGGGAGTTTATGACGGACCGCGTCTTTCGTGTACGTGTGGGCTCGTTTTTATCTAGTCGTATTATTCAAGAGAACGGAGTACCGCAGGACTCTGTACTCATTGTCACACTTCTTGCAATTGTTATCAACCCCATTGTTGATTGTATTCCACCTGGCATTTCATCGTCCCTTTTTGTTGACGATTTTGCCATTTATTGCAGATCACGGCGGACGTGTCTACTCGAACGCCGTCTCCAAAACTGTATCGACCGTCTCTACGCCTGGAGTAACGCCAACGGCTTTAATTTCTCCCTCAACAAATCCATCTGTATCAATTTTTAGTGCCGGAAGGCTTTCCCTCCGCCCTCTCTCCATCTTGGGCCAGGGATACTTCCGTTTGCAGACGAGGCGAAATTTTCGGTGTTGATCTTTGATAGGAAGCTGAGCTGGAATTCGCACATTTCCTTTTTAGAAGCAAAGTGTGACCGTTCTCTTAATCTTTTACGTGTTTTAAGTGGCACATCCTGGGAAGCTGATCGGACGTACCTCTGCATCTTTATCGCTCTTTGGTCCGATCCAAGCTTGATTACGGGTGCATTGTCTATTCGTCGGCGCGTCCATCTGTATTACGTCGATTGAATTTCATTCACAGTTGAGGCATAGGAGTCGATTCAGGGGCCTTTCCAACCAGCCCTGTACCTAGACTATATGCTGAAGCTGCAGAGCCTCCGCTGTACTTCAGGCGTGAGATGCTTTTGTGCAGCTATGCCTGTGGACTCTCAAGCTTGCCTGAACACCCGTCCTTCGCGATATTTTACGAGGATTCGCTTGATCGGCAATATTTAGTTAGCTCCTCTGCATTGCCCTCTCCAGGGTTTCGATTTTGTCAACTTCTTCGGCATTTGGACATTACGCCAGCGCCGGTGCTTCCAAGGGGGGAAACGCGTTTTCCTCCATGGTTGCGCGCTGAGGCCCACTGTCACCTTGGGTTATCGTCGATGCCGAAGAATGAGACCCCTTCTTCAGTCTTTAGATCAGCATTATTAGAACGGAAGGCGCAATTGGGGGACTTGCCTTTTATATTTACTGATGGATCTAACACTGATAATGGAGTAGGGTGTGCCTTTGTTTTTGATCATCATAGTTTTTCCTTTAGTTTACCGGGTCAATGTGCGATTTTTACCGCCAAACTTTTTAGTATTTATCAATTGGTTTTATACGTTCAGCGGCGCGACTTACGGCAGTGTGTTGTTTGTACGGACTCTCTGAGTGCCCTTCAGAGTATTAACGCGCTGTACAATTTGGTACAGCGCATACATGACCTGCTCCACTTGCTTGGTGCCTCTGGCATCAGCGTTTCCTTCCTGTGGACTCCAGGCCATGTGGGCATCTCAGGGAACGAGTCTGCCGACGCCGCTAACAAATCGGCGATTTTATTACCCAGATTTTTTACCTCTGTTGTTCCCTCGTCAGATTTGTGTGCTCTTTTACGTCGCCGCATCCTCTCGCTTTGGCGCTATGTGTGGACGGCCCTTCGGGGGAACAAGTTGCAGGAGGTTAAACCTCTTCCGTTAGTCTGGGGTACCTCTTCTCGTTCTTATCGTCGGGAAGAGGTACTTTTAACCCGCCTACGAATCGGACATTGCCTTTTTAGTCATAGATAGCTGCTTAGTGGTGACCTCGCACCAGTATGCGAGCAGTGTGATGCGTCCTTAACGGTGCGTCACATTTTAACAGAGTGTCAAGTTTTAGCTCCATTGCGCGGTCGTGTGTGTCTGCCCGTTGGCATAGCCAACGTTTTGGCAAACGACGCGCATGCTGTAGAATTTTTGGTTTTATCGATGACAGTGATTTTAATCGGCGCACTTCTTGCGCTGAGCGCCTTTTAACATTGTGTTTTATATTGCCTTTTTAATGGGAGCTCTACTCCCCAGTAGACATATTGCGCTCATGTCCCATGCGTTCTACCGTTCTTGACACTTTTTACTATTGTATTGGATTGTTTAAGATGTTTTTTTTTGTGGTGGTTTTAACATTTGCTGACTTGGTTTAGAGTATTTTTGACTATGCGGTTTTATACTCCTATTTTATTTTTGGACTTTAGATTTTATACCGTGTAAGGACGCTGATGACCTTAACTGTTTAGCGTCCTTAAACCGCATCTCATCATCATCATCATCATCATCAATCCTCCGTGGTGTAGTGTTTACCATGCTAGCCTCTAGTTCCCGAGGTCGCGGATTCAAACCCGGCGGAGAGAGATGGATGTTTGGGCGTAAAAATCCCTAGCATGGCCCTCCTAGCAAGGGAAGTAAAGCCGCTAGTCCCATGTCAAATATTTACGGCACATAAAAGAACCTCAAATCCTGATAAAGTGGCCTCTGAGCAAAATTACTGGTCTTTCACGCCCAATATAGAATGGGACGCTAAGGACCACAGCAGCTAAAGAGGTATTTATCCATAAATAAAAACTCAATTTAATTTAATTTATTTAACATGTCCCCTTCTCCATAAATACTAAAATCTTAGTTCTATGTCATTGATTTTATACCATGATGTTTTAGATAGTGGGGAGTTCCACATCAAGGATTTTTCTCGTGTATCTCTTCTTAGATAATGTATGCGTATGCAGTTCTTTGGCTATAGGTGGCTTACATTTAAGGGGCGTGAACATTTTGCTACTTCCTAGCAAGTGTTTTTATTTTTGATTTCTTAATTCAATTATTGTCATACGTACGTAAGCATGTATGTGTATTTTTTATCGTGCACGGAAGTACACACCTGAGGCGCTTTCTTTTGTCTGTGTGCACCTAGATCACGTTTTCAGAGCTGGCTTCGTCGCTTCTTTCCCTCAGCATGTCCTTACACACCACTTGCTATGTATATTTCTAATAGTAAATTTCTACGTTGAGTTTACTGGAGTGTGGACTTTATCATACAGGTGTAATTTTTCGAGTTTTTATTTCTTTGCATTAACTAGGTATCTGTCTCGCTTATAACAGTGTTATTTTTTATTTCTCTTGGATACTGAAGCATTGGGCATGATTTTCAGGCTTGAAGTAAACTATTGCCTGTGTTTATAAACAGTCTTAGCTGCGGGGTCGCTTTTGTATTACATTTTGATATGATGAGATAACTGTGCAACTATCTCGAATATTAATAACTTAATTTAGACGTATGAAAGGCTTACATAGCTACATTTTTTTCTCTTGGATATCGAAGCAACAAGCATCGATTTTCTGATTCTTAGAGGCATGCATTACTTTTAACTAGATACGAGGGCATGACAAAAGGTCTTAGCTCAGTTGCAGTATACTAGGGAGGGAGTTGCCACTACGTGCATCTGATAGCCTGATGTTTATTTAAGATGGCTCAGAAAAACAACTGCGATATCTGTAAGCGTTAAGTCATGAGGGGAGAGTACTACGTCATCTGTTGACCAGTGCGTTATAAAAGATGGAGCCGTCCAGACGTGACTTTCGAGCGATGATCTATTACGATTTCAAAAAAGGGGTTAGACAGCAAGCAGAGCCACCAAATTTTGTCAGAAACGTTTGTGGAACCTGCTGCTTTACTGGCCACAGTTAGAAACTGGTTTCGTGAATTTCAAAGGGGGAGAGAATCCTTAGAAAGTGAGCCTCGTGCAGGTAGGCCACAAACTGCAGTTACGCCCGAAAACATCGAAGCTGTGTAGAAAATGGTGAAAGAAGATCCGCATATCTCCTTCCTTTGAGATAGAGAAGACATTAAAAATTGGATCAACAGCAGCACAAACAATTGTGCATAAACATCTTGGTCCCACCAAGAGATGTGCGCGTTGGGTCCCACATTCCCTCACAGATAATCAAAAAGCAGTCCGTGCGGATTGGTGCGAATTTATGCTAAAAATTTAATTCTGGTAAAAGTCGGAACGTATATAACGTTGTTGGGCGATGAAACATAGGTATACCTTTATGATCCAGAAACTAAACAGCAGTCGCGTGTCTGGTGCTTTGAAGATGAACCACTTCTAACAAAATTCAAGAGGGGCCGAAGTGTTGGAAAAAATGGTCTCCTCTTTTTCTCAAGAAAGTGTCCCATAGCAACCATTCCATTTGAGAGCCAACGCACAGTCACTGCGCTATGCTACACGAGTCCTGCCTTCCAAAGGTCATCAAGCGGTGGAAGGAGCACCACACAAGGTCACAGAAGGGACATCTCCTGCTGCACTATGACAGTGCCTCCTCTCACACTGCTTTCAGAAGGATGGATTTCCTGAATGAAGAGGGCATCAGGATGCTACCCCATCCACCTTACTCACCAGACTTGACCCCTGTGACTTTTTTGTGTTTCCCAAAATTAAGAAACGGCCGCGGGGGCGCCGATTTACGTCAGATGGCGAAGCCATTAGTGCATATTTGGAGGCTGTGAACAGTGTCGAAGAAAAAGTGTGGCAAGAAATGTTTGCAAAGCGGTTTCTGCGAATGAATAAGTGTAGAGGTGTCGCAGGGGACTACTTTGAGCAAAATGTGAAAGAGTATTGAAATTTAGTTGTGTTTTTTGGGAACAATTCATCCTCACATGTCTGGGCCATAGCAACGATGTCGTTGAGGTAAATTCGGTAAGCGTCGCAGTGAGGCCATCAACGCAGACTGTGAGTCTCTGGAACGTTGCGGGAGCATTGCAGAGTCCGAAAGGCATTGTCGTGAACTGGCACAGTCCATATTCAATACAAAACGTTGCCTTTACCTTATGTTTGGGGTGAACGTCCACTTGTCATTACCCCCACTTCAAGTTAAAGGTGGAAAACCACAGGGACCCCGCTAAATTCTCCAGAGTATCATCAGTATGTAACAGCGGAAAGCAGTGTTTCTTACTGACATCATTCAGCTTTCGGTGATCAACGCAGACCTGCAGATTCCCGCCCTATTTTACTAAAGTGTTTTTATTTTCATTAGTCTAAACAAGGTCATTTTCTCCGCTTTGCAATCGTCCCTCACTTCACACAGTTCCGCTCTTATAGTAGCAGTAGTATTGTTGAGGAAATAGAGTCTTGTTGTAACTCTGGTCTCAAGCTTTGAGGAAGGAAGGGATTGGAGGGGAAACTGTAGAAAGAGAGAGTTATATATATATATATATATATATATATATATATATATATATAGCTAGAGTTGAGATTACCACATGAAATTGGCTGGACAGGCCAAAATGTGACCACCATAGCCCTACGGTTGAGGACCAAGGGCTTTCTGATTCGTATATTGCGTCTTTTCTCTTTATATTGACTATCTGGTTGTCTTTCTTCTTCCGCTTTTCTAGCGGGCCATGGCCAGTTTGCTGATTGACCGAGCATAGCTGGTTTCCATGCAATGTACCACTGTGCCAGTATGGTAAAGTTATCTTGGAATCCTGCTGGTAGTTTAAGGGCCTGTTTCTTCCTGCCTTGTGAAATGTTCCCAGCCAACCCCTGGAAAATGTTATTCAGACTACTATCCAAATTATTGGTGTTGGTTCGGCCCTCGGTGTCTCAGTTTTCAGCCATCATAAAGACGACCAGCTCACAATTCCCCGCAACACTCCCGCTAAGGAACTCCTGCTTCCAGTGGGTGGTAATTATTTGAAAAAAATTTGATCTAATCTAAAATGTAAATGTGTTTGTGAGAATAAATGAAAAGTTTGAATTATGTCCCGGTGTAGTAACCAAGGTGCCGGGATAGTATATTCATATTTTATTTATTTATTTTAGTTGGTGGTAATAGGTACCCTTAACAGGCCGGAAGCAGCGCTGGGTCTTCCTTCTTGCCGAATAGTGTTCCTCGTTAGGGGCGTCCTTTGCCACGCCGTCACCACCCTCTCGCTCCACGTCGAATCAGCTCTCGGTCTGCAAGTAAGAGCCTCACCGGCTACAACCTCACTTCAGGATGGTTCAGCAGTATTTTGTCGCGGCCTAAGTTCATATATGGCGTCCGACGTCCAACTTGGCATCATAGAACTTAATGGCGTTAAGCGGCGACAAAAACCCACAATTATTGTAGCCTGCTCCAGCGAAGGGTCAAATGTAGGTAAGCCTCCGCTATCACGGCCAGGGTTTTACTTGAGACCTCATGCCAGCCATTATAGTTTTCCTTATCCTCAGCCCGGGTGCGTTCGTTGTTCTCACCTAGGTGTCCGGGCTATCCCCAACTCTAGGACGTAGGTCTCCCGTCCCAGTTCTATAACGTATAAGCTGTCCTGATTAGCGCAGTATATCGTATTCGTGGCTACCACAGCTCTGGTGGGTGGCTCTTTTGGCTTTTCCGGCCATCATCTCTCCGTTTCTGCTTGGAGGATAGTCCCCAGGGCGTCGTTAATTTTAAGGTGTTCCGTAATGGAAAAGCTAATTTTTCACCTCCCAGTCTCTTATGCCGCCAATATATTCGTGGGCTACCTCTCCCAAAACAATGTCCGGTGATAAATCCGTCAGTGCCCGGTGAGCTAGCCGCTCTACCTCTATGAGGAATTCTTTTAAGGTCTCCTCCGGTTGTTGCAGTCTTGCCATCAGCGAGACCTAGTAAGCTGCTGCCAGAAGATGTACCCCGTAGCGCCCCTCCAACAGTTTAATCATGTCTTCGGCCGAACCTCCGGTGGAGAAGGTACGAGGGTTCTCGGCTGCTTGTTCCTGCAGGGTGGCAAAAACGGTGTCGTCATCTCCGCCGGCGTCCATCCATTGTTGGTAACAATGGCTTCAAGCTGCCGCTTTAACACCACACACGACAAGGTGCGGTGAATATTAGGGAGTTTCGGTGTCTGCATTAGGCGGTGTCGTAATCGTGGAAGCTTCTATAACCTCGGCATGGATGTTGGTTTCTAGATGGCGGCACATCTCCACTGCTGCGTCAATCATCGTCTTGCTCTGCTCCGCCTGTTGGTGTAATTTTTCTTTTCTTTTCTGCTGATAAAGGCGTTCTTCTACCGGATTAATCTTTCCTTCCATGTCAGTTTTGGTTTATACTAAATTCTCAGCGATGTCGTGCTTCAAATCTGTTACCCTATTATTTATCTCAGATTTTACACAGTCAATATCAGAACCTGTGGCGGTTTTGACGGAGTTCGGATTAGGTTTTCTCCATTTCATTCTTCATTTCACTCCCTATTTCCAATTTTCCAGATTTCATTTCCCTCTCCATTTTCTGCATTCCGTATATCACTGTATTCATTTCTGCTTCCATCCTTACCATTTCAGATTTCGTTTCCGTCCCCATCTCCTCCATGTTTCAGTTATTCATTTCAGTAAATAATTGTTGAAGCACTTCTTCATTCTGGCGTTTTAAATCCCAATCCTGCAGCGGGTGTAACTTAATTCTGTTTTCACCGTCACTTCAGTACTGTTTTCGTATCGCGTAGCGGTGTAATGGATCACGCGAGAAGCCTCTTCTTCCTTCCGCTTCATTGGAGTGCCGAGTATAGTGCTCACCTTCACTCTTCCGGATGCTCACTAGCTGCCGAACACAGGCTCCACTCTTCCGCACGCTTACTAAGTTTCGGATACAGAACTCGTCTTCTAGTTGCTCGCAGTATCGGAACTCACTGCAGGCAGCAAAAACCTCACTGACTCACTTGTGAGCACGCGCGCATATATGCAGAAGCAGAGGTTTCGTCGAGGGCAAGTGGCAGTTAGTTCTCGCAACTAAGCTCTTTTTCTGGTTTAGTCTTCCAGATGCTTCGAGAGCGGCCTCCATCGTTATCTCCAACCAATCGTGTTCCGACTAGCGCTGAAAGACAATCCAGCTATCGGCGTAGTGAATGTCGCAATCTCGTCAGAACATATAAATTCCTTGCGTAGGCTGCTTCTCCGCAGCTGATTACCTTTGGACACCCCCGAGCTCCTCCTGCACCCCAGTACAGTATCGTGATGCGGAGTGTCTCTCGTGACCTCTCAACCCGACATGTCTCCGTCGCTTCGCAGCAACGGCGATCCTCATTCATGAGAGCCACCGCATATGCTGCGACCGGGCCAACGCCGCTGATGATATAACTACTGGATTGTGCGGACTTCGAGAGCGTTTTGGCGACAGGATTGCCCTTGTTAGGCAAACTCTATCTCGCTGAGCCTACAGGAACGCCACCGACACTGCCGACGCTGCTGTTCCTCCGGGCATAGTTCAGATGCCTGTACTTCGCCGTCGTTGTGCCATTATTGTGGCACCAAGGCACTCACCGCTGGTTTCATTTGGCACAATCTCAGCTTCCGTCGCCTTACTGTACCACACGTGATAGCACAGACCGCTTCAACGGACAAGCCCGGTTCCTGTACTACCAGGAGCAGGCAACCTTCACGGTCAATACCGACAGACTAAACGCAATAGCAATGAAACTTCGCCACAGACTCCAAAGCACCTGCATCCTCAACTGGCGCGGCGATGCGAGATGCCGTTCAAGACTTCCAAACGGAGATCCTGAACATCGTCGCCCTCTTAGCCGCTCTGGAGGAGATGTTTTCCAGTCTCTTAGACAAGAAACAGTAGAACTTGCAATATACCATCACCGCCACCAATATACTTTACCAGAGCACCGACGCTGATCTGCCAGTCAGAATTGACAGTCTGCTGACCCATCCGCAGGCCCTGGGACACCAACCGTAACATCACTACTATAGCATCACAACAATGCCTCCAACAAGAAACTACAAGACCACCACCATTTGAACTCTCCCCTGAACACTACCGCTACTTGGCAAAGTGCAGAGCACTAATCTAAGAAAACAAGAGAAAATGACGGTTAAGGGAGAAAGAATAGCACCATATTTACCTTTATTCATCCTTAGTGTTACCTTCCAATCTTTATGCTGCAGTCAGGGAAACATTGGACGGCAGTTATATTTCACTTACTAAGGCAGGTGCTATGCGGGACCGTGCTACTTACACCATTGGTTTCCTTTCTTTCCAAAATCCTTTCCCTTTTCCTATGGGAGGGGTTTGGTGGCGATTCCCGGACTGCCAGCCTCACTGGAGTGAGCAAAATGCATTTCCCCTCCAAAGCAATATATATAGTACAAAGTAGTACGAAGGTCACTAAAAGCATATGCATTTGAATCCGCCATAACATGGACTTGCAAACGTTATCTAGTTTGTATGTACACACTGCGTTTTGTAAACTCTCAGCACAATTTATTGGCTTTCTTTTGTGTGAAATAGTTTTAAATGGTAAAATATTATTTAATGATGCCGTAAGTTTGTAAGTTATAATTACAATGTTATGTGTATTTATTTATGATGTTCATTACACCATATTCTAACAAGTAACAATTTGTATTTTAATGAAATCCACATAATTGAACTAATTAAGTGAAACGACACTTCCATGCCAAACTATCAGTTCTAGTTAAATTTACTAAACATAAGAAGTACCTTCAAGTGGCAGTAATTGAACCTGGGACCTTCATCACTGAAGGCCAACGCGCACACTGTTGCGATACGAGTGCAAGTCACTGCACGCACAGCGGTGCAAAACAGTCTTTTCGGTAGAAATTGATATGTATATATATACAGAGAAAGAGAGAGCCAAAAAACTACGAACCGGCTGCGCGATGTGTTTCCTGTCCACGTCCTCGGCGCTGGTTGCCGTCTGCCGCTATCAGAGATAGGCACGGATGAAACCATATAACATTTTTAAAACTATTTTTAAAGGCTTTACTTCCCAACTTTATGATAGGAGATGCTGAAACTGGCCACCGTCATTGTCCAAACATTTTTGGCACCTCTTTAGTAAACTAGTAGTTTACGTTGAGAAATGCTGGCAATTTCCTGGCGGATAGTTTGTTTTAATTCTCCCAGGGTGTGTGGGTTTGTCTTGTACACTTTATGTTTTAAGTTATCCCAGAAATAGAAATCGCAGGGGGTTAGGTCGGGGGACCGAGGTGGCCACAAATTTTTACTAATAATTCTGTCCTCAAACACACTTTCAATTGTTCTCATCGAAATATTGGCAGTATGAGCTGTTGCAGAGTCTTGTTGTAAAGAGGCAAAATCACGCTCCCTATCTGTTAATTCTCTAAAAACAGGGGAAAATTATTTATTCACGTATGCACACGCTTCAACCATTGACCCGAAAAACCATTGGCCCCCTCTCGTTTCTCTTTCTATTTTTCTAGCTACCTTGACCTTCCAGGAACTGAGCCTCTATACTCATTCCGTCGTAAGAAACACACTTGTATAAACAATACCAGAAACAGCTCCACGCACGTGAACGCAGTTAATCCTCTTATTGGTTTGAGAACGAAGCACTCAACTTAAGGAGAGAAAATATATCCATTTTTCTTAATGTTATTGCTTTTAAAATGCACTAATCGATACCTTTAATTGTAGAATTACAATGCGTTGTATATTTGCAGGTGTTTTGTAATAGAAATATGTCCTTTCACAAGAAATACGTAGTTACTGTGGCGGGAGAAAAACAAACGGAATGTCAGTGAGGAACATGGCGGCAAGCTTGTGGCTGGTGTAAATTTGGTAGTGGCAAAAATGAGTGTTTACTGTTATAAAAAGAACCCTAAAGGTAAATTATTACAAAGCGGCGAGAAACCGATTATTTTATATGTGTTTCATAATATAAATGAGCATAGTGGATATACCAGTGAACGAATTGTTTAAACAAAGCGGCAGGGTAAGCCGGCGTGTCAGAAGCTAGTGTTGTTCATGTTCGCAAGGAACTTAAGGTGGTGATGTTAAAACACCCAGCAGAAATGAAGAGGTCTAAAGCAGTTTTGGGACAAATAGACGACTTCGTTAAGTGTGCAAAGCGTTTTAAGGTGCATGGGTTTTCTTTCTTTCATTCTTTGTTTTTTACAACGAGCCACCGAAATTAAACAAAGTGTTAAGTGGCGTCAATTGCGGCCCTGATTTACTAAATTTTAAGCGAAAGAGCTTCCATACATTGCTATTGGAAATTGGGTTTCCATTTGTGAAACGAAATAATGTTAATGCCATTGTAGATTGGGATGATATTGCTCTTTGGAGGCGTAAATACCTGAGAAACATTCGCCGGTATAGGAGGGACAGAAGAAAGACATGCTCGAGTGCATTCACGTTGATATGCTCTTGATATTTCTCAGTATTAGCTTTAATAGGAAAAGCTTACTTATTGGAACAAAACGAACTCGTAAGCTACTATTGTGCATGCAATTTGCTTTCAATGTAATATGGCGTAACACATGGGCGATTGTGACATACTAGTCTGTCTTATATTGTACGTTTGTGCACGTGGGCGGAGTAATACAAAAAGTGTGTTTCTTGCAACGGATTCGGTATATCTCCATCTTTGTCTAACCTCAGACCTCTCTCTCTCTCTCTCTCTCTCTATTCTCTGTGACTTTGCCTAAAACCTGTGTGCATTAATGTGTGTGTGGCGGTGTCTTTTACCCTTGTTGCTAATTGCATTGTTGTTTACATGTTTGCTTCCTCGCTAATTATATTTTGTGGTACAAATTATTTCATAGTAAAGCCATTTCACAATATTATATAGGTTATTAGTTATTTGTTCTTATTATTTACAACAATTTATCCTATCGGATATATGTCCCCTTAAAATCTCAATCTCAAGCACCTTCAAAGCTAGTTAATCCATGTCTGTGAATAATAGATTTTATTTAATTAGATTATTGACACAGTATTTGAAGTACTGCGCTAATGTAACGTAATTTTAAATTTAGTTATACTATGTCTGTAAATAAGTGAATATTTAACGAAAACATGACAATTAAGTAATCCAATTAATATGAATTGGGTTCAAATTCATAGAAATTACAACGAAAAGGTGTGCGCTTTCACCTGACTTGATGTAGCAATACTAAATTGTGTCGCTTTATTGTGAACACGACATTTTGAGGAGCAATATCATGTAGTTTGTCGCTCTTGTCGCTCCATTGTAAATTGGGCATAAGGCTGTATGTTATTCACCCAGCTGGATGGATAGGAAATAGCGGCCAACACTCAGATTTAAGAGTTTTGGCTACGAATGTATGCTAAAATGTAGGAGAAAGATCGCTCTAAAATTAGTATCTGTCAAAATATTAAGGCTGGACGAGCCTTGTTCTTACTCTTTGGAGTATGAAGAATCATATTTGAATTACATACAATTAATCTTTGTTATTCATTATTTAAAGCTTAAAAACTGCATACTATAAATAATATTAAACATTGGTTCATATAAGCACATTTACGGCCTGAATAATGCAGCCAAATATCCAAATGTGCACTATTAACTGTCTGAAACTAGTTTATTTGAAGATCAAAATATAGTTGCAGGACTTGTGTAAATAACTGTTTTAAGCATGTATGCAAAGTTTAGTGTGCATGGACCAATTATTTTCTCGGAGAAAAGTGCATATAGAATTTGTATCTGTCATGATTTTTAAAAATTCATGTTTAAATCATATTGCATAATAACGAGATGTACATAGTTTCCTTTATTAAGCTGCGTTCTTCATAATATATAAACAAACAATTACAATAAAATTTGCTTCGACTGGTGTGGGTTTGAATCAGATCGTACGAGAATATTATCTAAATATCCTTGCTGAAGAGTACGGGGCAGAATATCGAGTATAGCTCTTAACTTCACATTCGATGACGTCACACAGCAGGCGGACCGAAAGCAAAACAAGCGAAAGCGATGCTCGAAGAGACCCCCTGTCTTCAACCAAGCTTCTCTACGTTCCGTTAGTGGGATAACATCCACAGAACACAAAACACTGGACTGGACCTGTCCTTCTCGAATAGAGCGTCCTTATTCTTTAAAGAAACTACCAACAACAGCAATAACAACAACAACAACAATATGCGCGGCCTGACGCTGCGGCTAGGGCTGAGGACGGTTCGGTACAAGTCGGTTCGGTTCTCTGACGTCATACAACTCGGTACAAAGAGTACGGAACCAGATTCTTTATTTCGCGGCAGGTTTGAAAACGTAGGAAGGATTATTGCATACAGCATAGGTCATTACCAGGGTTAAGATTTTTAGGTGCGCACCTTTTTTCTTAGGGTAAATTAAGGCTGTGCGGAAAGATATCACAGTGTGAAATTTTGTTTCTAGTTGCGAAAAGAGGCATTTTTTCTCGCTCCTTTTTCCCATTTTTGGGACCTTTACCCCTTTTTGGCACCTTTATCCCATTTTCCCCCAACCATGCCCATAGTCCCCTTTCCTCCCTTTTTTCTTTTAACTTTTATTCCAATTTATTATTTAAATTTCAATTAACGTCTCCCCAGCTTGCTGTGTACGTGCGAATAATAAGCCTACCTCTTTCAGTAAACGCCGCGCGGGAATTGAAAGCACACCCGCAACAATGGAAAATAATTGTGTGTTCGACGAAAACCTCTTTCTCTCGCTTTACCCCTATAAAGTAGCCCGCAATAATGCAATTGACAATCCGTGATTTTATCCCACCAGAATCAGTAGCCTGCTGTTTGTGAATGTGAGTTTGTTACTGCGAGAGACGTCATCTGTTTGCGTGGAGGCGAAGGCTGGGCACGCAGAGACGACAGTAACCTCACCAGCGCAGTTCCGAGAATTATTAAGACTAGGTTCAGCTCGTAACTACTAGAAATCGATGAGACGATGTTCCAGCATGAATTAGAATATTCTGGTAATTGTCGCGGTGTTGTAAGAGAATGTGGACAGCGAATGGACGCAAGAGTGATTTGTGTGATAGTCGCATTGTGTTATCAAGTGAACTAGTGTTAGCAACGAGTGTACTAGTACCATATTTTACCATGCCAAAGGTGTCCAGCGCTCGATTTATTGTTCTGGCTGAGGAATTCAAACAGGATTTCATAGACACCGATGGAACTGTTATGCGATGTACTATTTGTGATTCAGGAATTTTGTTAGATGAAAAACACCAGCGAGATCGCATCACACAGCACATTTCCAGCTCTAAGCATCAAATGAACAAGATTCTTCAAGCAAACAAATCACGGCAACCTCTATTATGAAATGCGTTTCAACGAGTTCTTCAAAAAGCCAATATTTGAAGGAATTGAACATTGATTTGTGTGCAGCTCTTACACAAGCAGGAATTCCACTCAATAAGGTGAACCATCCAGCCTTCAAGGGATTTCTTGAGACATACACAA
Source organism: Deroplatys truncata (assembly GCA_030765065.1). Classification (NCBI taxonomy): domain Eukaryota; kingdom Metazoa; phylum Arthropoda; class Insecta; order Mantodea; family Mantidae; genus Deroplatys; species Deroplatys truncata. The sequence goes on from CM060990.1 coordinate 216,371,660, forward strand.
AGATGTCAATGCCCGATAAGAGTACTTTAAGAAAAAACTACATGGAGCCTGTTTACCAAGAAACCATAGAAAGAATCAAGAGAAAGTGTCTGATTGCCTTGCGGAAATCATTGTGGATGGAACCATAGACTCAATGGAACGATATGTTTGAACATTTTAGTTTTTCCCTTAGCAGGGAAGAAAGTTAAGCCCATGTTGTTAAAAATGTATGAACTGCAGAAAGCCAATGCCAGTACAGTAATGCAATCCATTATGCACTTCTGCCAAAAACTCTGGCCTACTGGTATCGAGTTTGAAAAACTTCTTCTTGTGGTTACGGACCAGGCTCCATAGATGGTTTCAGCTCTTAATCAATTGAAACCTTTATTTCCTAACTTGAAGCATGTGACATGCTTGGCTCATGCCCTTCACAGGGTTTCTGAATCCATAAGGAACGAATACATCGCAAATACATTCATCTCTGCCCTGAAGAAGATTCTACTGAAAGCTCCGAGCCGTGTTGTTTACTACAGGGAAATCACTGGCCTGCCGCTTCCAAATTTCCCGGTCATTACTCGCTGGGGATCTTGGATTGAGTGTGCTGCTATGTTGTGTGAGAATGTTGATAAAATTAAAGAGTTTGTGCTTTCTTTGTATCCATCCGACGCAGGTGCAATTTTCAAGGCACAACAACTTCTGTTACCGGAGAAAATACATAATTTGCGGACAGAACTATATTGTGTCCATAGTTACAAGTACCTGCCTGCAGCTATTAAACGATTGGAAGAACAAGGTCTGAAAAGGAAAAACAATGGGATATTTTTACTTCCGTGAGGGAGCAGTTAGATGGCTTTGCCAAAGACAAACTTGAATCTAGTCTTCAGAAGAATCCAGACATTGAGGAATTTGCCACATTTGTAGAGTGCCATTCGGAGTGAATACAAGGTTTGCCCCACTGGTTTCTAAGGATATTGAAAGAAGCTTTAGCATCTAAAAGACATTCTATCCCTTAATAGAAACTGACTTAATTTTAAGAATGTGGAGATGCTTAAGGTCTTGAAGTACAACAGCTTCATGTTTTTTCCTTCTTTTGATGAGTGATAATTTGATGTACTTGTTTATAGTTCAATAAATTAGAATAGAGGAAGGAGAAATCGTTGAATTAGTTAAGGGAATGCACAACTGAAATTAACCCAAAATCCCAAAAAATCTAAAAAAAAAAATATATATATGTTCCCAGAAAATTCTCCATTGATTTTATGTTTGACCTAGCGAACGCTTCAGAATTGTTACGAGACTTTTTTAAATACCCTTGCGCATTTGGTTGCTAGCTGTTTATATTTTTAAAACTTCATTTTAAGGCGTTTCTTATTTTCAGCATTTCTGCATATTCAAAATGATCCACACGATGTAGTTTTCATCCATTCATATTGACATTTTTATGCTTTTTTCAAAAACCCAAATGAACAAAACTGTCATATAACTTTTCTGTGTAATGAATAGTTTTTGCGCTACTAATTTTGAAGATAATACTGTATACAGAAAAAACGAAAAAAAATGCAAATACAAAACTGCAAAGCTTTTTTTCTCTTAAACTAAGAATGGTAGAAACAAAATTATATGACGGATTTGTAGTTCCTTGACATAGAAGCAACATAAGATTTTTTTTGAGAAATGCATCATGTGTTGCATTTTGCATACACCCATAATTTTATATTTTGAAAATTAATAAATTGAAAACTAATTAAGATTTTGGATTGAAATTCACAAAACGTGGTTAAAATTTCAGCCCACTTGAGTGTATAGTTTAGAAAATAGCAATTTCCGTTGTGCATCCCCTTAAATAAACCAGCACCTTATTGTCCCTTATTTCACCTTATTTGAGCACCTTTTCCCTTCCTTTTTTCCTCTGAAATTTGCACCTAAAAATCCTAACCCTGGTCATTACACTAGTTATTAGGTTTCCCTTTTTGTTTATGGGTAGCAGGAATTTCAGTAGTCAGTAGCTTGTCTTGTATATACTTAAAAGCACTATAGTTTGGCATCTTCTATAATCTTCATTGTGACATCTTACGAAAGAGCCAAGTAGAGTATATTCTTTTGAAATTGATTCATGGCTTTAGATAATTATATTACCATTAATAATTGTACAAAAGTTTACTATACTTTCCTTAATTACTACTACTGCGGTAAGCAATGTGTCATACTATTAAGGTAAGCAACGTATTCAACAATTTATTTTCTTGGTAATGCAATGTTTTGTACGAGATGATGCAGTGAAGTTAGCAAGATTTTCCTATTTTTATTGCAAAACTGGCTGTATTTCACATTAAGCCTAAGGAAGGATACCAGAAAATCAGGAAGGGGTAAAATGCGGGTTTCTTTTGTGCCTATTTCCCATTTCAACAGAAGGAAAAATCAAGATACCTATTCTTGATGAGTTCTGGGTTACGTGTCTAGCATGAACAACATATCAAATTGTTTCACATGCAATGAGAATAGAATATATTCTAGTATTTAATTTCGTTTTAATGTTGCATCAAAAAGTTTTCCTATAAGAGTTTCTGCTATTCTCTAGAATATCACATTATATGACTCTCGTTTAGAGCATATTTATTACACAATAGTTAAATTTTGGAGCTGAACTTGTTAACAAACCCCAGGATATGTATGCGGATTTCATAATTAATAAACTAAGATAAAAGCTAAATAGTGAGTTGGTGGGTTATTAAGAGCTAAAGGGCGTGCGGTAAGTGGATTAGTAGGCCTAGGATACTCCCATAAGTATCATCAGCTTATATATACACTTTATTAAATTTCATGTTTTAACCTTAAAAGACATGGCAACATGGCAAGCTTCGCTCGCTCGGTTAATAATTATCATACGAGCGTTTTAATCAGCATTATAGTCAAGTTTCATACGACTGTTTATGCTCGACCATCTATCTAAATTAAAGGTTTCATAGGTATTCGTTTCTGGTTTGAGTAATGTATTACAATCGTTTTTCCCTTATCTATGTGTCAAACAAAGTTGCTAACCTTGTGAGACGTATTACGTAGAATAATCGATACTTGCGCTTTCACAATGTTACGTGGCCACTTCTGATTTGTCGAATACCAATACTTTAATGAACGGGTGTACTTTAATGAGGCCCATTAAAGTACTGCTACCAGTCGAATAAATACTACATTTTGGCATGGTCGAGCATAAATCATTTTTCGTTCGCTCAGCTCCTGTACCTTAGCCAACACTCTAGCCCTCCAACACTTGTAGCCAGCAACAACTAATCAGGTCGCCTAGGTCTAGCTGCACTGCATGTGTTCCTCGTGCCAAATGAAAGGTAGCACGCGCTCGGGCGATCGCTGGTGAGTAGTGACGAGGCACCATTAACCCGCGTATCTAATTGCGGCATTTTGTCACCTGACTTCACCTCCGACCAATGAGATCTTTTGGCGGGAAAATTTTTAAATCTGAAGATAAGCGAAGAGATATTCAGCAGACCAAATCAGGCCCCTTTTTGCGGGAAATACAATTTAAACTTGAACATAATAATTAACCTGACATGGAGTTATTTTCATGCAGGAAACAAGGGAAAGGATTATGAGGTAAAACCAGCAATTAAAACAACAATAATATTTAAATACTTTTATTTTTCACCAAAATGTATAATTGATTACATAAAAATGTAATATATTTATTAAAATGTAGACTGGAAAAGACTGTTATCTCACAAAGTCGATAGACGATGTATGTCATGCGTAAGTACTTGAACGATCCTCTGGTAGTTATTATTGCAACTGATCTTACTGATAAATGAATTATGTCTTTGACACAAAGACTTGTGAAAGTGATATCTGTAGTAGCAATTGTAAGTGCATGTCCATAGTGTGATGGTTTATTTAATATGAATTGCAATTGCATGCACACGATCTTAGCAGGGTGTCTTAATGTAGATTATTTGTAATTTCTGTGTCAAAAATCATGTTAATATCTACTTATCGTAAATAAAGGCGTTTTACAATGAATACACCACATACTGGGTTTACTTACAATATTTTTATACATCTCCTCATTTAGAATTCTGAAGTGTTTCACTTTATATCATACATCATCATCCTTTTTACAAGCTTTGTCATGAAAATATTTTCCTCCTGTTTTAAAGCAACACATACGTATTGCAGTAAAGGCCGGATCTAGAGGCATGATTTGTTCAATATATACATATATAGTAATTATTTATAGTTGAAATAAAGGTTTGGCGCGCTGTATTTGCGGTCATGTATGAATATATTTCTTCAAGGAATACCATATCTGAGGCCAACGATTTCAAAGCAGATACTGAACGAAAAGCTCAGTTTTCCTTTTAAATACTGTACTGGGGGACTAATTAGACGCTTCTCCTATGTGAAGAGGCAAAAGAGTGTCTTTATTTCAAATACCAGGGTCTTTGTTACCTTATCAAAGTAAATTCTCCTGCAGAAAATGAAAATCCTATGAATTATTTTGAAATCTATTGGAATTAATTAATCAAGTGCTAGAAAAAGCTAATCCAAGCAATATCATAGGTTTTACCATTAGAAGCCAAGATAATGTTCAGGATCCTCCTATAGGTATTAGTTTTCGACGCAAGGTTTAATTATCTCTAGAGGTGATAATGAACGTGATTCGAAACGTTTGTCAAAGTAACGCTAACTTTATGGCATCAGATAAATTATCACTGGAGATTGATCACGTTAGAAAGCATATAAGAATCGGTAATGGTGTAAAACCAAAAGGAAGAGAATTATATTTTGACATATTTAAAAAAAGTATGTTAAGATAAAGGCAACACATCAATGCCTTGCCTACAACTTAATCATTAGTATGACTCACCCATTTGGCGATCCTAACCACAAGGCTTACAGACAAAGTAGGAAAATTAAACCAAAGCTTGAGCAGATCATAGGAGAGGCAAACGTTGATTTGAGCATTGGTGCGGGCATTACAGAATTAATCAAATTCCAAAATTATCGTTTTGAATACCCCATTGTTGTTTATTCGGGATTAAGATGTGAAAACATGATTTTTGATGGTGGGACAAATTCTGATAAAAGATTTAATTTACTGTCTGATTCTATCGAACGCCATTACAGCGTCATTATTAATCTAACGGCAGCCATGGCTAAGAGACACGTGTGTAAAGGATGTAGTCAAGGTCTTTCTTGAAACGGTATCTTTACTCACAAGTGCGAAGAAAGTTTTACAGCTTGATCTAGGGGACCACCGTGTGCGTCAGAATTGAATCGCGTTTATTGCGATGAATGCCACAGGTACTTTAGAAGTAAACTCGGTTACAAAAGTCAAAAACAAAATAAGGTTGGAAGCAAAACTGTATGCGAGAAGAAATGATTTTGTTAGCTTTATTATAAACTAATATTACCCACTCACGAATGCAATAAGGCTCGTAAAAACTGTAGGAGTAACGAAATGCCTAGACATTTTTGCTCCATGCCTACCTTATCACCAAACATACCTTCTTTTGAAAATATGATGTTTGTTTCTTACGATATAGGGTGCACACAATCAATACCGTATGGGGAAACAGGTTTAATACATGTTCCCAACTTGCTGTGTCTCGAAAAATTTAGTTTTTTTTGTGAAAAGAAATGAAGTTATGGATGTTGACGTGTTCAACGTGGTAAACGGAAACATTCAGTTTGGAACGACGCTATTAAGGAATTTATGAACTACTTAAGAAAGGATATGCTATTTTGCGATAAAATTGTCATAGCTCACAATGCTAGGGCGTACGACCTTCAATTTAGTTTAGAATATACCATAAAAGCAGAGTGAATTCTAAATTTTGTTTTGAATGGGAATAGGATCCTGAGCATGAGAATGAGCATCTGGTGTTTTTGGATAGTTTAAATTTTCTACCCATGAGCCTAAGAAGCCTGCTTAAGGCATTTGGAGTAAGTTCAGTCTCTAAGGGCTATTATCCTCATTCTTTGTAACACACCGGAGAATTTGGGTTACGTGCGACCATGTCCAGAATCTAGATACTATAGAACAGACCAAATGAAATGAATTTCATAAATGGTACAGTGCCAAAAAGGACACTATTTTTAATAATAAACAACAATTAGAAAAATATTCTGACACTGATGTTTCGGTTTTAAAACCGGTTTGCTGTATTTTAGTAATTTATTTACTGAAACTGGGAAAATTGACATTTTTTTCCAAAATACTTTACTACACGCCGAAGCAGTCTTTCTTTGCAGTCATAAATTTGTAACCTTCTAGAGTACCTATGGCGTTGATCGGCATAAACGCGATTCCATTCTGACGTACACGGTAGCACGCTAGAACACCCTGTGCAATCGTAATGGATTCCTTGGCTACATCCTTTACACACGTGTCTCTTAACCATGGCTGCCGTGAGATTAACAATGACGCTGTAATGGCGTTCGATAGAATCAGACAGTAAATTAAATCTTTTATCAGAATTTGTCCCACCGTCAAAAATAATGTTTTCACATCTTAATCCCGAATAAACAACAATGGGATATTCAAAACGATAATTTTGGATTTTGATTAATTTATGGCAAACCTGATAGTTGTGTGGTTGTGTAAAAGTAGTCTATTAGCCAATTTGTTTCTGTATGTACATACCACAATTATATTTGCACAGAAACATTATGAGTTTACTGCTTAAAACTGTTCAAAATAATAAAAAAACATACTTTTGACGTGGAATTCTTTTTACTTCTTTCGTAGCCCATCCCTTAACGTGCCACATCATTTGATTGATAATTTACAAGATTTATAATAACTATGAATAATAGTTTAAATGTTGTACTCATGAGCCTAAGAAGTCTACCTAAGGCATTTGAAGTAATTTCGGTCTCTAAGGGTTATTATCCTCATTTTTTTAACACATCGGAGAATTTGAATTACGTGGGACCGCACTCATAATCTAAATATCATGGAAGAGATCAGATGACGGATAGCGAACGAAATGAATTTATAAAATGGTACAGTACCAAAAAGGATTTTATTATTAGTAATAAACAAAAATTGGAAAAATATTGTCAGGCTGATGTTTCGGTTTTAAATCAGCCTTGCTGTGTTTTCAGAACTGCATTTATGGGAATTGGGGAAATTGACGTGTTTCAGGAATCCATTACGATTGCTTCGACATGTAATAAAGTATATAGAAAAAAGTTTCTAAAATCAAACACGATATGATTGATTCCTCACGGGGGCTACAGAAAGGCAGACAAGCAGTCCAAAAAAGCTTTAATATGGACCATATACGAAGAAATTAAGAGAGACGTGATAAAGCATGCAGGAAACGGTGGAGAAGTTAGGCTGCCAGAGCTTCCCAACCTTAAGGTGGATGGGTTTTGTGAGCAGACAAAGGAAGTCTATTGCTTTAATGATTGTTGTTGCAACGGACGCGAGTGTCTTCCTAATAGGGATATTCTTACTATGGGCATTAACGAAACACTGGAGGACAGATATAACGCTACCATGTCTAGATTGGAACAAATTCTAGGAGTGGGATGCGTTGTTCACGTTATGTGGGAGTGCGAGAAAAGTTTCTAAAAAAATATCCAGCCTTACAAGATGATCCCATAGTCCAAAATGCATCTCTTGTACTTCGCGATTGCTTAATGGAGGTCGTACGGAAGCAACTCAGTTGTATAAGAAAACTGAAGAGGGTGACGCAATTGCATATTGCGATGTAATGTTTCTTTATCTTGGGTTTGCAAATATTACAAATTTCATAAGGGTGATCCTAAAATATACATTAAGCATGACTACATGGACACTGAAGACATTTAAAAAAAAGAAGGCGTCATTAAATGCAGCGTTCTACCAATTAAGACTGCTTACCATCCCATTCTTTCCTATCGTTGCCGCCAAAGGCTACTGTTCGTTCTTTGTCGTACCTGTGCTGAAATGGATCAACAGGAAGCGTGTACCCACACTGACGAGGAACGGGAATTTATGGGAACTTCGGTTGTAGATGAAGTGAGGAAGGCTGTTGAAAAAGCTTATAAAGTGTGTGAAATTTACAAATTTTATGAATATAAAGTGAAAAAATATGATCCCGTGCAAAGTAGGGGGTTTGTAGAATATAAAGATACATTTTTAAAGCTGAGGGCGGAAGCTAGTGGCTATTCCGCTTGGGTTAAGACCGAACCAGATATAAAATGCATATATTAAACAATTTTTAAAAAGCGAAGGAATACTTTTGGACAAAACTGCAATTTCTAAAAATCCTGGAGCTAGATCTATGTCTAAACTTTGTTTAAATGGCTTCTGGGACAAATTGGCGGAATATAAAAATAGATTGCTCACTAAAATGATCAAAGATTGCAAAGAGTTGTACAAAATGTTATCTACTCCAGGTATTGAAATACAAAGATTGTTTTCCGGAGATAAAATTGTTTGGTTATCTTGGAAATATTTAGAGGAGGAAGCTCCTACTCTATCGCATACTAATGAGATTTTGAGAGCCTATGTGACAATGGGAGCAAGACTTAAACTCTATTTATACTTGGAACCTTTGGACAGCTCGGTCCTTCACATGAACACTGATCCCACGTTCTAGTTGATTAAGAAAGGCGAGCAAAATCTCATAAAGTGTAGGGACAATCTCGGTGACATGACAGATGAACTCACAGAATATGGATGTGGAACTTACATTTCGGAATTTGTATCTGGAGATCCCACAAATTATGCATATAAAATATGATTGACAGACAATAACACTAAGTCAGCTACCAAAGTTCAAGTTACAACTCTAAACTACGGTTCAATGCAGCTTGTCAATTTTGAATCTATAATAAATATGATTTTAAATACGATTACATCTAGTATCACGCTTAGAACTTAAGAACATTAAGCGCGAGCGTGGAGTTCCTATAATTTTGGAAACCGAAGATAAGATGTATAGAATATGTTTTCACAATAGGCGCCGACTGGAAGATTCCTACGACTCCTTGCCCTTCGGCTACGGTTGACAGGATATATAAATAGGAGCGACTAGAGAGATCCGCAGCTCAGTATGGACCCTGAAGCGTGGAAAATAGTGTTAAATTATCTCGAAAATCCGAGGCAGCTTCGAGCCCTAACGAATATTGAGCTGGCTCTGCTTCCTGCACAAATTTTGGACAGTTATGCAGCCATTGACATAATGGCGTGTGGAATAAGTTACCTCAAAACCTTAAACTGAACAAATTTCGAAGATGCACGAATCATTGGAATAAAGATAGTACGCCGCCCATGATTTTCAGATGTCATGTGTGCAAAGCCTCCGATAATTAAGTTTCAGTTCCCTTCACTTCAATTATTAGCGGTAGTTCGGGTTCGGAAAAAACGTTTTCTGTGTAAATTTGATTAACAATCTGAAACGTTTATATACTGTATACGAATTTGGCAATATTGTGTGGTGTTACAGTGAAAAAGCAGCCGTTCCTTCGGAATTGACAGGAGTCAAGTTTCATGTAGGAGTGCCTGAATTTAAAAATACAAAAGGAGAACCAACATTAATTGTATTGGATGAACTTTTAAACTCTGCTTACTATAAAGAGGTTTGTGATTTATTAACCAAAGGAAGTCACCATAGAATATAAGCGTTGTTTTGATTACTCAACATTTATTTAATCAGGGAAAGTATTGCAGAGATATTTCGTTGCACGTCAAGTATATAGTTGTCTTTAAAATATTAGGAATAAAAGTCAAGTTACGCATCTGACTAGGCAGGTGTATCCCGAAGATTGGAGAGGCCTCTTTGAGGCGTACATGGACGCAACGGTAAAACCTCGTGGCTACCTTCTTTTCCATTTATGCCAAGAAACTAGCCAATTACTTAGGTTTAGAACCAACACATTTTGAATGGTAATTGCAAGTTAAATAATTGCCCAATAGGAAAACTTGGGCAGTACAAAACGTATCAGGTTGATTAACGAAAAAGAGAAAGTTTCTGCTTAAACAAAACGTATAATACAAAAGGGTGGTTTTTTATTCCTTTGCTCTCAGCTGTCCTCGCGGAAATTTAATTAAATTTAAATGTTGTAAAAATTGTTATTGGCTTTCCCGGCATTTTTGAATGTAAATGCTTGTAAAAGAAAAAAAGAACGATTAGAAGAAAAAGCAAAGATCTACAAGGAGTGGATTCAAAGAAGATCCAAGCTGCCGCTTGCGCTCCCGCCATCGCTGACGTCTCCCCCTGTCAGGAACAAATTGGTTTTCCCCTCCAATAATGATGACGCCGCCGCCGCCGCCGCCCCAGTCGATTTAAGAAAGGAAGAGAAGCGGGAGGTTGAAAACTGTACAAAAGATAATTTCGGTCATCTTGCTGGATCCTATTTGGCGCCATATCTACACACACCTCGGGCTGCGGACAACGTTTTTTGGCATTTATAGAGATGAAGACGCAAGCTTTAAAATTGGGATTCTTTGATTAAAATAGAATTATTTATGTTAAAAATAAACATTTTAAGGGTATGAAAGGACTTTGGAAACTCTTAACGAGAAGAAATGTTCACATGTCTGCCGTATTTTCAACACATATGAATAAATATAAACAAATTCCTCTGCTTACCAATGGACATTTGCAGAATAACGAACCTTTTAATCAGATCAAATCCAACAGGGGAAAGAAATACACGGATGTAATAGCAAAAGTATTTCCTTCGAAGGCCATCGGAGACGAACAGCAGCAGAGGTGGAGCACATATAAATGCGATAATGCATAAAAAAACATTTTCACGACCCACGCTTTCTAAACATTCCACCAAATGCAATAAAAATGAACAAATACTGAAAGACTGGCTTTTGCAGTATGATGCCTACACTTAACACGAACCTGCAAGAAAGCGATTTCAAAGAAATGTTTATACCGTAAACAACATGAATGATGTGTGGGAAGTTGATATGGCAGGTCTTCAGTGTTTGACCAAATGGAACGACGGCACCAAGTACATTTTGACGTGCGTGGACTGTTTCTCTAGATTCGCGTACGTATAGCCTTTAAAATCTAAGAGCAGTCGAGCCACCGCCGTTGCCTTCACCAAAATTCTAGCTGACGTCAGGCATCCTTTAGCCGTGAAATCTGGTAAGGAAAAATCATCTTTAAGATCCGATTTTCAAAATCTTTTGAAATGGAGGGAGTAGCATATTATAGGGGAAGCTGGCACAGTGTTTTGCGTTTATATGGGAAAGGATAGGGAAAACGAGGGTATATGCTAGGTTCAGAGGCCCTTCAAGAGGGAAAAATGCGTTTATTTGGGGAAGATAGGGACTACGAGGATCGATGCTAGGCTAAGACAGGGGTTGAAGGACTGGGAATGTGCTTTATATGTGAAGGTAGGGAATACGAGAAGAAGTTCTATGCTAGACAGGGTTTGAGGTATGCAGAATGACTTTTTATGGGAAAGATAGGGAAAACGTGAACAGATAATAGGCTAGACAGATGCTGAAGCAGGGGGAATATAGGCTTATACGGGAGAGATACGGAATGTAAGGAGAGGTACTCGACTAGACAGGGATTGAAGGGTAGAATATGACTTTTATATGGGAGAGGTATTAGGCTAGGAGGGTTTGAATGACAGAGTATGCGTTTATATGGAGAGACGAGGAAAACGAGGGGAGTAGCTAGGTTGGAGGAGCGTTCAAGGAGGAAAATGCGCTTATGTGGGAAAGGATAGGGAAAACGAGGGTAGATGCGACGGTTCAAGGAGGAAAATGCGTTTATAGGGGAGAGATAGGGAATACCAGGGCTGATGCTAGGCAAGTCAGATGCTAAAGGAGGGAGGGATACGCATTATACGAGATAGATAGGGAATACAAGGAAAGGTGCTATACTAAAACAGAACCTGAAGGGTGGAATATGGCGTTTTATATGGGAGAGATAGCGAGCCGAGGAGAGGTATTAGGCTAGGAGGTTTGAATGATAGAGTAGGCGTTGATATACGAGAGATAGGGAATACGAGGTCGATGCTAGGATAGACAGGGTTGAAGTAGGGGAATGTGCCTTATATGAGAGAGGTAGGGAATATGAGGAGAATTGTTAGGCTAGACAGGGTTTGAGGTGTGGAATATGCGTTTATATGGGAAAGATAGGGAAAACGTGAGCAGATAATAGGCTAGACAGATGCTGAAGGAGGGGGATATAGGCTTATAGGGGAGAGAGATAGGGAATACGAGGAGAGGTGCTAGACTAGAGAGATGCTGACGGAGGAAGGGATACGCTTTATACGGAAGAAATAGGGAATACGAGGAGAGGTACTAGACCATACAGAGGTTTAGAGTAGAGTATGCGTTTATATGTATGAGAGGTATAGGATCAGGAGGAGAGGTATTGGGCTAAGGAGGTTGAGTATGCGTTTATATGGAGAGACGAGGAAAACGAAGGTAGGTGCTAGGTTGAGAGAGTCTTCAAGGAGGAAAATGCATTTATATGAGAGCGGTAGGGAATACGAGGAGAGGTGCTAGTCTTGACAAGGGTTGAGGAGTAGAGTATACGTTTATATGGGAGAAATATAGAAAACGGGTGTGGTACAAGGATAGACAGGGGTTGAAGGGGGAGGAGGAATGTAGGTTTATACGGTAATATAGAGAGTAATTAGATTATAAAACATTTCTCATCCAACGTTACAACACTTTTATATACTTTTTTTCTAAACCTTACAACATTTTTATATGTTAAACAGTAGTGCACGAGACGGAGAGGGACAAACTGTATATCGGTTCACAGTGAAGTATACGTCCTAACCTATCCCCACCTTGTATGCTCTATATCTTCTCATTGTCTATTCATTCCTATCATCATCTAACATAATCACGTAACAAGACGTAACCAACAAACGTAACCAGTAACAAGACGTTACATCACGTGACATCTCGTAACCAGAAACGTCAGACGACGTAACAACACGTAGCAACCATTTAACCACGTAACAAAACGTGAGAACAACACGTAACCAGCCCATTGCTAAGGCAATCTAAACTAATCCATCCTTCATAACTTAGACAATAAGTACGAGGGCCTAGCCTAGATTAACCTGACCAATCCCAAACGTTCCTCTCATCATCTGTTCTACTCAGTCATCGTCTAACCCAATCTAGCTATCCAGAGATAACCTCGACTTTCTTTTAGTGAAATTGCAATGTTTTATTCAGGTTTTAATATTCGAGAGTTTTAATTGAAAAGTTTACGTCAACATACCTTTATTTTAGTTCGTTGTAGGTGTCTCCCCCCTTTTTATCTAGGCTTGAGACTAGCACTAGGATTGCTCCTAATGGCAGGGTTACCACCTTCCCTTCCATCTTCTTCTTTCTTCATCAGTCGTCTGCTAGTTGCATACACAGCACACGGATAACCTTCATTTCTTTAAGATTGTAGACTCACGAGAAAATCTTTATCTTTGACTTACATTCTTTTAAGCGCTGGTTGTAATGGTGTAATGTCCATACGCATATGTCATTATTTCATCCTCAGCAATAACTCTTTTATAATCAAAGGGACTCAATGTAATTTTATTCACTTGCACTGTGGTAACAGCGTGCTTTCGTGATAGGATTAGATTCATGGGTGTTCTGATGATTTCTCCGGTTTTAAGACAGTCAGCATAACTCTCAAATGTAATGTACTGATTAGTAGCACTACGTTTTATGCCTTTAATCTTTTTTATCATTGAGCGTTGGATATCTAGGGCGTACATCTTAGGTCGTAGTCCGACAAAGCGCAGGATGATTTTACCACTAGCCTCATCTTTAAATTTTCCCAACACCTTCTTGTTTAGAGCTGAATAGCATATATGGTTGACAGGGTAATCAGCTGTATCTAGGTGTTCGAGAAAACGTAGCTTGTCTACACATCTTCAGTCATCACACGATGAATGGACGCATCAGTGTCCATATACATCAGCTTCAGGTTTTCATATCCATAATATGGCAGCAACACATCATAATGATAGTGGTACATTAATGTCTTGGAGATGTCCAACACACTCATTCCAATGTATATAGGCTTGTTGAATACGATCTGACGAGAGGCCATATGCACAGCAGCTAGATTAGCAGCATATATTGTTCGATCGATAAACGTAGGCTTTGCAATTAACTTTTCCAGAGTTTTCTCGTTTGTCACCAACCGTATATCCACACGATTACAAAGGTTTCCCATTGATTTTCCAAACATAGCATTGTTGAACAGTTTGTAGAGATCCTTCTCAAAATCATTTGCAGCCTTTTGTCGTAGTCTGTTGTTAAATTCCACATACGGTTTTAACCACTGTGACTGTCGGAACTGTAGCACACGATGGATTTTTGTTAACCGTAGTCCATGACTAAGAGCTTGCTTCAAAGTCATGTAATGTACTACATACTTCTTTCGTGATCCAAGATGAGGAATTAGCTTCTTTGTAGTCGAATCCTTTGGTTTCAGACACTCGGGCAGGAATGGTAAATCATTATGCAGATCATGGAAATCAGCAGGATACTCGATGTCAACTTCTAATATGTATCCATGAGGATCATCTTCTTCTAGTCTTTGTAAGTTTATTTCTTCAGGTGAAACCCACTGAAATCCACCAAACGGAAGGGCGTGACATATTTCCCAACCATATTGGTTATTAGCGTCCACGTATGTGATGAATTCGGTTGGTCTCGACGGATCAAACTTGTCCATGTAAGTGTTATTAGCCTCTGCATACCGATGTGAAACTTGGCATAAACCTCCTCTTATGCCGGATTCCACCATGAGTAGTTGGTCATAATCTTGCAACAGCTCCAGTGCGATTCCAGTATACAGTAACATGGCGTCCCATGTAAGTCCTGGAGAGGTAAAATAATGTGCTGGATCAACTTTGTGCGTTTTGAGGGTTTGATCTCTAAATGTCTCAAAGACATCAGCTAGAAGAAGTACATCAGATATTAAGCAGAGGTCGCTGTACTCACCCAGGTTTCTTGCATTAAACAGCTCCCATACATTTCTAGCGTGATCGTAGTCAGCATCACTCTTCATTCAATTTATTGTAGAAAGAGTCCTTTGGAGGAAGGCAGGGTTTGTTCAAAACATCCCATGAAGTGACGTAATCATAGGGAAATACACCCTTACGTGTCAACAACTTCATCTTGTCTTCTCCGAAGTGTTTCAGTGTTTCAGGGTACGATATTAGATTCTTCACCAGCTTATCCAAGCTCGTACTGA
Organism: Deroplatys truncata; assembly: GCA_030765065.1. NCBI lineage: Eukaryota > Metazoa > Arthropoda > Insecta > Mantodea > Mantidae > Deroplatys > Deroplatys truncata. The sequence continues at coordinate 216,386,845 of CM060990.1, forward strand.
GAAACCAAAAACTATCTACAAACCGAAGCTTTATATCTCCTACATACTTGGAGAATGATATATAGCTTTCTTCAGAGCTAGGAATTACTTCCACCCGCTCACTTGTACATCCCAGCTCCTTAACAATGAAGTGTGAGTCATATCCGCTGAGGTTGTGCATGAAGACTGGAATATATTTAGGTGTTTTGCAGGCTAAATTACATTCATTATGTAGACTTCCCCGATATTCACCACTGATGTGATCCTGGTCGCGTACTTTATAGTTCTCTTGAGTAAAGGTTTTTCCACACAAGTAGCATACTGTGGAGGCGATGAAATCCATCTGCTGTTGATCTGTAAGTTTCAGGGGCATGACAGATTTGTATATATTATTAATTTCCTTTGCAAGGAACGACAGATATTCCACAAACTTCTGAGAAGCATCAACACCACGATATACATAGGGATGCTTAGGAAGACCAGTTTCGAGATGTTCAACGTTGGTTGATGGTTTAACATAAACGCAGAAACTCATGGGAACATGCTGCTGATAAGGGGATGTATATGAAGTTTCAGGATTGGTTATGCATGTATGACATGGGGCGAGAATGCTTTCAAAGTCGGCGTAGATGACGTAAGGTAGTTTCAACATCCTTTCAAAATTTTTAAACTGTAGCCATAACTACCCTTGCAACACCATGCTGATTACAGATGGAGGCATGTTCTTGTAGTTTTTCCAGTCCACTTCGACCGCACTGATCATCAAAATGTGTAAAACAACGCTTACAGGTATAAACACGTTCTTTATGCATAGTTTTCTGACGTCGAATAAGTTTTTCAAAATTCTTTATATAGACGTAGTGATGTCTCCCACTACTGTCACTCAATAGCAGGAGGTCACGATGGTCAGGTAGTTCAATCTCAGCAACCTTTATCGGATACACTTCATGCTTATCAGCCAGACCGAAGACGTTGATAGACATCTTGTTAAGCTACTCAAATTTAGGTATTTGAGAAAGTGGCGTAGGGTAGGAAACACAGCTGAAGTCGTATTTATTTTGAAGTTCCACAGCAAGCAGAGCCCAATTGCTGCCCTTAAGCTGAGACTCCTCCATTTCAGTAACCATCTTCTTCATTTTCGTTTCCAACATAAAGTCCAGATCCGTTTCTAGGAAAACAGCTTGATTCCGTGTTTTAAATGTTTTGTCGCAGGTTTCTCCGACACTGTTAACAAATCTACACTCATCTAACAGATTAATTTTCACACTTTTGTGAATACCAAGCTCTTTATGTACAGCCTGGATTATCCGCTGTTTCGCCTCATGCAGGTACATATTCAGGTCCTTAGCTGATTCACAACGTATAAAATATGATTTCAAGCGTCCATTGAACGAAGCTTCATATTCTTTCATGTCACAGTCGTCCAATGTAGAAAATAACTCATGCTTTGTCGATTCTAATCTACGTTTCTTCTCAGGTCTGTTTATTTCACACGCATCTTCGTGGCGGTGACCCTTATAACTGTCTTTGAAGGCTACATTACAATATTTACACTTGAAGAGCTTTCTACAACGTAGCTCATGTCGTCTTTTATCATATCCACGGAGGAACTTCTTACAGCATTTACCACAAGAATATCCTGAGGCACTAGGAATGATATCCTTACATGAGGACTTATTCATTTTTCTTCTTGATATAATAAGGTATTAACCTTTCTTCAAGGAAATGTACGCCTCTTTACCTTGATAACGCTTTAGAAGTTTGATTATTTTCTGAGAGAACAGCAATGTTAACACCTCAGAGATGATCAACAGATTGAAGTTCAATGCTAGAGGTCGCTCTATTTATAGAGGAAGCACGGACCTTTTTAGATCAATTATATCCTGATGATTAATACTAATAACGGTGATGAAGCGTGTAAGCTCTTATATTTAAATTCGTGTTACACTGATGTTCGAGCGTCTCCGTACAGTTTCGAGTGCTTAGAGAAAGTGTAATGTATTGCGAGGATGATGTATTGTTTGGCTATAATCGTACAGATTCGGGGGCTTGACTCGTGAAGGTGATGAACGATCCGTTGACCGAGCAAAAGGCAAGCATTCCCCCTGCGCAACGAAACCTAGAAGCAAAAAAGATGCGAATGAAAGTAAATCTGGGCAGCATACGCCACGCAGGCATTCGCCTGCAGACCAGGGAAAACCACGAAAAATCCATAACCAGAGTGAGCGAACAATGGGAATCGAACCAGGGAGACCTTCAGATTGTTGATGTTAAAGATGTGAATTATATAGAATGGAAGGAAATCGTGACAGCATACACCTCTCAGGATTCGCCTGCAGCCCAAAGAAAACCATGAAAAATCCCAGGCTAGAGTGAGCGTCGAACGGGACCAGAACCAGGGACTCTAGAAGCATACCTGAAAGATATAAATGAAAAAGATTTAAAGGGAAAGGAAAACGGAATCAACGAGAAACCGCCCATGCGTTCGCCTGCAGACCAAGGCAAACCATAAAAAATATGATGTAGGAGTGAGCAACCAATGGGTATCGAACTCCTGAACCCTAAAAGCACACGTAAAAGATGCAGATTATATAGAATAAGAGGAAATCGGAATCGATGACAAACCATTCAGACATTCGCCTACAGACCAGGGAAAACCACAAAAATCTCATGCTAGACTGAGCGTCGAACGGGACTTGAACCAGGGACTCTAGAAGCATACGTGAAAGATATAAATGAAAAAGATTTAAAGGGAAAGGAAAACGGAATCAACGAGAAACCACCCAGGCGTTCGCCTGCAGACCAAGACAAGCCATAAAGAATATGATGTCGGAGTGAGAAACCAATGGGTATCGAACTCCTGAACCCTAAAAGCACACGTAAAAGATGCAAATTATATAGAATGAAAGTAAATCGTGATAGATGAGAAACCACCCACACATTCGCCTACAGACCAGGCAAAATCACGAAAAATATGATGTCAGAGTGAACAACCAACGGCAGTCGAACGAGGGAAACCTTCAGATTGTATACGTGAAAGATGTAAATCAAATAAAATGAAAGAAAATCGTGATAGATGGGGTACCACTCAGGCATTCGCCTGCACACCAGGGAAAAACCATGAAAAATCCCAGGATAGAGCGAGCGACAGACGGGAACCCAAACAAAGGAGCCTAGAAGCACACGTGAAAGATGTAAATCAAATAAAATGAAAGAAAATCGTGATAGATGAGAAGCCACCCAGATATTCGCCTACAGACCGGGGAAAATCACGAAAAATATGATGTCAGAGTGAACAACCAACGGCAATCGAACGAGGGAAACCTTCGGATTGCACACGTGAAAGATGTAAATCAAATAAAATGAAAGAAAATCGTGATAATTGAGAAAACCAATCAGGCATACGCATGCACACCAGGGAAAACCATGAAAAATTCCAGAATAGAGCGAGCGACCGACAGGGAAATCAAACAAAGGACTAGAAGCACACGCGAAAGATGTAAATCAAATAAAATGAAAGAAAATCGAAATCGATGAGAAACCACTCAGGCATTCGCTCGCAGACCAGGGAAATCGAAAAAATCTAATGTCAGAGTGAACATCCAACGGCAATCGAACCAGGGAGATCTTCAGATTGTACAGTGAAAGATGTAAATTATATGGAATGAAAGGAAATCGCGATAGATGAGAACCCAGCCAGGCATTCGCCTGCAGACCAGCGAAACCCGCGAAAAATCTGAGGTCAGAGTGAACAGCCGATGGTAATCGAACCAGGGAGACCATCGGATTATACACGTGAAAGATGTAAATGAAAGGAAAAATAAATCGCGATAGATGAGAAACCGCCCAGGCATTCGCAGGCAGAGCAGCGAAAACTGCGAGAAACCTAAGGTCAGAGTGACCGTTCCTGCGGAAATCGAACCCACGACCTCGAATGCAAGTCATATACGTTATCGTCTGAACCAGACCGTAAAAACAGGTTAATACCATACAACTCATAACAATAGAATGCCGTGCCAGATGACGTCATACCTGTAGACAGACTGTCGGGGGTCAGTCGACAGGCTGAAACGCGCTTGATCGTTCAGACAGATGTTTACATTCAATGCCTACCATACCAACACCTCAATCCATTTCACAGCAAAGTTAAAATGTTTTTATTATAAGACTTTCTCTCTTTATTTAATTAAATTCATGTATATACCCTATTATTTCACGTTTTTAGTACTTTCTTTCCCTCGTCCCTCTCATTCACCCTAAAGAATCAGTACACAATATGACATTTTTATTCGCTTAATGTCCATTTATCACAGAAAACCATGCTTAATTCGCAGTTATCACAGAAACCGCTCACGAGCAAAGTATTTTTTTCCAGAGTTACACGGATTTTAAGCTTGTAGGATCGTATTAGAAAATGTATCATATTTTATCAGTTCAAAGAGGGTAAACATTTTTAAAGTCATCGATTCCAGCTATTTACACTTAGCGTAAAGATTATGATATTTCATTTTTAAAGCCGTCTTGTTAAATATAATGTCTCGCAATCCATTTTTAAAATTAAATCATACATGCGTTTAATGCATATAATGGATGTCTTCATATACCCAATATGGCTGCTTTGCACGTTAAACCATTCAATATGGCTGCTTCCTCACAGCTACTCGCGGTGAGTGGGACCGCGTGCTTTCGACTCTCTCCGCTAGAGTGAGCGTACTCTGTAGGTTGAGAGCTGTAGCGTGAGGGTAGCAGGGGGAGGCTACCGGTCCTAGCGAGAGTGGGGCGGGAATAACCAGGTCTAATTAGGGATGCAGTATAGAGGACACTTCACTATGCCCGAGAGGCTCGTCCAGGGAGGAAGTATAGCTGTCGCATTCATTTTAAGACGCGTCGACGTATCGCGTGTTCGTTACGTTATTTTTACCTCTTTTAGTCATGCATTCATCCAAGAGATGTAATTTCATCAGGACGACAGTAGTCAAATATGCATTACAAAGAAAATAGTTTTATTTATAAACCTTTATTCGACGTCTTTATCTTAATTACTTTTTGATGTTATTCGAAGATGAATTTATATTCATGTCACGCGATTCAGCCTAAGACCACCAGGTCAACTTGGAACAGCAGTCAATGACGCATCACATTCTAAAGATATAATCACCCTTTACCGCATATCGCTATCTCTTTCCATTCAGGAGATATACGCATTTAATGGTAATAATATATTTTGTGACACACCGCCAATTAAAATAGTCTGTAATCGAATTAATTACCTCACAGTAGATAATATATGGCGACTGGGGGCTTCAAAGAGATGTTGACGACTCCCACCCCCGCTTTGTATGCTATTCTGACGCCGCCATTAACGATGAGAACAATAATGCATTGTCCTGCGTCTCTGATTTGCGGTGAAAGAATAGCACACAAAAGCAAAGGCGTGAAAACACTTAACCTTTGTGGTATCACCCTTAAAAGCTACTGGACCCCGATCCCCCTCCACTGTGCTCTACTCCAAAGCTGGCATAAGCGATGAGAACAATAGCCCATTGTTCTCCAATACCGAGGTCTGCATTAGGTCAGGCCACAAATAGGGGGAGTGGTCACACCCCCTCCGCAGAGAGGCCTGACAGTACAGCACAAAGAGAGGGCGTGCTCAGTGTACGGGGTAGGATCCGAAAGGCGAGGGGTGGGGTGTGCTCAGCTGTGCAAGGGAGAGGCCACGAGGGGAGGGGAGGGGGCGTGGTCTGCCGGCACGCGATGGGGCGGCAAACAGTAGAGCACAAAGCAAGGAGGAGGAGCTGGCGGCTTTTAAGTGTGAGACCACAAAGGAAGGGGGTGGAGTCGGCGTATTCCTTTGTTCTCAAGTCGCCACATAATATCTACTGTGAGGTAATTAATTCGATTACAGGCTATTTATTTGGCGGTGCGTCACAAAAAAAATATTATTACCGTTAAATGCTTATATCTCCTGAATGGAAAGAGATAGCGATATGCGGTAAAGGGTGATTATATCTTTAGAATGTGATGCGTCATTGACTGCTGTTCCAAGTTGACCTGGTGGTCTTGGGCTGAATCGCGTGACATGAATATAAATTCATCTTCGAATAACATCAAAAAGTAATTAAAATAAAGACGTCGAATAAAGGTTTATAAATAAAACTATTTTCTTTGTAATGCATATTTGACTACTGTCATCCTGATGAAATTACATCTCTTGGATGAATGCATGAAGAGGTAAAAATAACGTAACGAACACGCGATACGACGACGCGTCTTAAAATGAATGCGAGAGCTATACTTCCTCCCTGGACGAGCCTCTCGGGCATACTGAAGTGTCCTCTATACTGCATCCCTAATTAGACATGGTTATTCCCGCCCCACTCTCGCTAGGACCGGTAGCCTCCCCCCGCTACCCTCACGCTACAGCTCTCAACCTACAGAGCACGCTCACTCTAGCGGAGAGAGTCGAAAGCACGCGGTCCCACTCACCGCGAGTAGCTGTGAGGAAGCAGCCATATTGAATGGTTTAACGTGCATGGCAGCCATATTGGGTATATGAAGACATCCATTATATGCATTAAACGCATGTATGATTTAATTTTAAAAATGGATTGCGAGACATTATATTAAACAAGACGGCTTTAAAAATGAAATATCATAATCTTTACGCTAAGTGTAAATAGCTGGAATCGATGACTTTAAAAATGTTTACCCACTTTGAACTGATAAAATATGATAAATTTTCTAATACGATCCTACAAGCTTAAAATCCGTGTAACTCTGGAAAAAAATACTTTGCTCGTGAGCGGTTTTCTGTGATAACTGTGAATTAAGCATGGTTTTCTGTGATAAATGGACATTAAGTGTATAAAAATGTCATATTGTGTACTGATTCTTTAGGGTGAAGAGAGGGACGAGGGAAAGAAAGTACTAAAAACGTGAAATAATAGGGTATATACATGAATTTAATTAAATAAAGAGAGAAAGTCTTATAATAAAAACATTTTAACTTTGCTGTGAAATGGATTGAGGTGTTGGTATGGTAGGCATTGAATGTAAACATCTGTCTGAATGATCAAGCGCGTTTCAGCGTGTCGACTGACCCCGACAGTCTGTCTACAGGTATGACGTCATCTGGCACGGCATCCTATAGTTATGAGTTGTATGGTATAAACCTGTTTTTACGGTCTGGTTCAGACGATAACGTCTGTGACTTGCATTCGATCGTGGGTTCGATTTCCGTAGGAACGGTCACTCTGACCTTAGGTTTTTCGCAGTTTTCGCTGCTCTGCCTGCGAATGCCTGGGGGTTTCTCATCTATCGCGATTAATTTTCCCTTTCATTTTACCGTTCACGTGTATAATCCGATGGTCTCCCTGGTTCGATTACCATCGGCTGTTCACTCTGACCTCAGATTTTTCGCGGGTTTCGCTGGTCTGCAGGAGAATGCCTCTCATCTATCGCGGATTTCTTTTCATTCTATATAATTTACATCTTTCACTGTACAATCTGAAAATCTCCCTGGTTCGATTGCCGTTGGATGTTCACTCTGACTTTAGATTTTTCTCGATTTCCCTGGTCCGCGGGCGAATGCCTGAGTGGTTTCTCATCGATGTCTATTTTCTTTCATTTTATTTGATTTACATCTTTCGCGTGTGCTTCTAGTCCTTTGTTTGATTTCCCTGTCGGTCGCTCACTCTATTCTGGGATTTTTCATGGTTTTCCCTGGTCTGCATGCGAATGCCTGAGTGGTTTTCCCATCTATCACGATGTTCTTCCATTTTATTTGATTTACATCTTTCACGTGTGCTTCTAGGCTCCTTTGGTTGGGTTCACGTCTGTCGCTCGCTCTATCCTGGGATTTTATATGGTTTTTCCATGGTGTGCAGGCGAATGCCTGAGTGGTACCCCATCTGTCACGATTTTCATTCATTTTATTTGATTTACATCTTTCATGTGTACAACCTGAAGGTTTCCCTCGTTCGATTGTCGTTGGTTGTTCACTCTGACATCATATTTTTCGTGATTTTCCCCGGTTTGTAGGTGAATGTCTGGGTGGTTTCTCATCTATCACGATTTTCTTTCATTTTATTTGATTTACATCTTTCATGTGTACAATCTGAAGGTTTCCCTCGTTCGATTGCCGTTGGTTGTTCACTCTGTCATCATATTTTTCGTGATTTTGCCTGGTCTGTAGGCGAATGTCTGGGTGGTTTCTCATCTATCACGATTTACATTCATTCTATATAATTTGCATCTATTACGTGTGCTTTTGGGGTTCAGGAGTTCGATACCCATTGGTTGCTAACTCCTACATCATATTTTTTATGGCTTGTCTTGGTCTGCAGGCAAACGCCTGGGTGGTTTCTCATTGATTCCGTTTTCCTTTCTCTTTAAATATTTTTCATTTATATCTTTCACGTATGCTCCTAGAGTCCCTGGTTCGAGTCCCGTTCGACGCTCACTCTAGCCTGAGATTTTTCGTGGTTTTCCCTGGTCTGTAGGCGAATGTCTGAGTGGTTTCTCATCGATTCCGATTTCCTTTTATTCTATATAATCTGTTCGACTTCGTATCCACAAGTACAATTCGTTACGAAGAAGTAGCTACATACCACTACCGCCATCTGTTGAAGCAAGAAAAGCCTGCGTAAATATCCAGAACTTTGCCGACGAGAGCTGTTTCATGTACTCTATATTAGCTAAATTCATAGGGAAGAATGCACAGCGTGTGAACAAATACAAACAAGTTCAAAATAAATACGACTTCAGCTGTGTTTCCTACCCTACGCCACTTTCTCAAATACCTAAATTTGAGAAGCTTAACAGGATGTCTATCAACGTCTTCGGTCTGGATGATAAGCATGAAGTGTATCCGATAAAGGTTGCTGAGACTGAACTACCTGACCACCGTGACCTCCTGCTATTGAGTGACAGTAGTGGGAGACATCACTACGTCTATGTAAAGAATTTTGAAAAACTTATTCGACGTCAGAAAACTATGCATAAAGAACGTGTTTATACCTGTAAGCGTTGTTTTACACATTTTGATGATCAGTGCGGTCGAAGTGGACTGGAAAAACTACAAGAACATGCCTCCATCTGTAATCAGCATGGTGTTGCAAGGGTAGTTATGGCTACAGTTTAAAAATTTTGAAAGGATGTTGAAACTACCTTACGTCATCTACGCCGACTTTGAAAGCATTCTCGCCCCATGTCATACATGCATAACCAATCCTGAAACTTCATATACATCCCCTTATCAGCAGCATGTTCCCATGAGTTTCTGCGTTTATGTTAAACCATCAACCAACGTTGAACATCTCGAAACTGGTCTTCCTAAGCATCCCTATGTATATCGTGGTGTTGATGCTTCTCAGAAGTTTGTGGAATATCTGTCGTTCCTTGCAAAGGAAATTAATAATATATACAAATTTGTCATGCCCCTGAAACTTACAGATTAACAGCAGATGGATTTCATCACCTCTACAGTATGCTACTGGTGTGGAAAAACCTTTACTGAAGAGAACTATAAAGTACGCGACCAGGATCACATCAGTGGTGAATATCGGGGAAGTCTACATAATGAATGTAATTTAGCCTGCAAAACACCTAAATATATTCCAGTCTTCATGCACAACCTCAGCGGATATGACTCACACTTCATTGTTAAGGAGCTGGGATGTACAAGTGAGCGGGTGGAAGTAATTCCTAGCTCTGAAGAAAGCTATATATCATTCTCCAAGTATGTAGGAGATATACAGCTTCGGTTTGTAGATAGTTTTCGGTTTCTCAGTACGAGCTTGGATAAGCTGGTGAAGAATCTAATATCGTACCCTGAAACACTGAAACACTTCGGAGAAGACAAGATGAAGTTGTTGACACGTAAGGGTGTATTTCCCTATGATTACGTCACTTCATGGGATGTTTTGAACAAACCCTGCCTTCCTCCAAAGGACTCTTTCTACAATAAATTGAATGAAGAAGAAATTAGTGATGCTGACTACGATCACGCTAGAAATGTATGGGAGCTGTTTAATGCAAGAAACCTGGGTGAGTACAGCGACCTCTGCTTAATATCTGATGTACTTCTTCTAGCTGATGTCTTTGAGACATTTAGAGATCAAACCCTCAAAACGCACAAAGTTGATCCAGCACATTATTTTACCTCTCCAGGACTTACATGGGACGCCATGTTACTGTATACTGGAATCGCACTGGAGCTGTTGCAAGATTATGACCAACTACTCATGGTGGAATCCGGCATAAGAGGAGGTTTATGCCAAGTTTCACATCGGTATGCAGAGGCTAATAACACTTACATGGACAAGTTTGATCCGTCGAGACCAACCCAATTCATCACATACGAGGACGCTAATAACCAATATGGTTGGGAAATATGTCACGCCCTTCCTTTTGGTGGATTTCAGTGGGTTTCACCTGAAGAAATAAACTTACAAAGACTAGAAGAAGATGATCCTCATGGATACATATTAGAAGTGGACATCGAGTATCCTGCTGATTTCCATGATCTGCATAATGATTTACCATTCCTGCCCGAGTGTCTGAAACCAAAGGATTCGACTACAAAGAAGCTAATTCCTCATCTTGGATCACGAAAGAAGTATGTAGTACATTACATGACTTTGAAGCAAGCTCTTAGTCATGGACTACGGTTAACAAAAATCCATCGTGTGCTACAATTCCGACAGTCACAGTGGTTAAAACCGTATGTGGAATTTAACAACAGACTACGACAAAAGGCTGCAAGTGATTTTGAGAAGGATCTCTACAAACAGTTCAACAATGCTATGTTTGGAAAAACAATGGAAAACCTTTGTAATCTTGTGGATATTTAAGTAACATTATTTGTATATGTTTGTTTTTGTTAGCCCCACATTTGGGAGGCAATTTGCGAGTGTATTTCTTATAATGTTTGTGTATTTGTGTTTACTTCACGCGTTGAAGCCATCTTGTGACGTGATTCATTTGTTAGGTTTGTTAGCTCCATCTGGTGTTACCAATTTGCGGTAGTATTAGTGTTTGAAAGAATGCGACTGTTATTTGTTTTAATTTTTGTTTACTGTCCTCCGGCTAGCTATTATCTTTTCTTGGGTCGAGCACTTCTCTTTATACAGGTTGTGTAAACGGAAAGGAATCTTTTATCCAAAGATAACACTAATGAAGAAATTTATTATACACTTTTATTGTCGAAACACAGTCACTATCACATTTACATATTGATCTTGACACTCGCCAAACTGTAACTGTTATAATAACTTCATTACTGATAATTCTTAATTCGCGTACTTCAACTTTTTCTATAATTAGCTTTATAACACTTGAGATTTCATAACTCTGTTACGCGTAACCTGCAAATTGATATCCGAAGTGTGCCGTACAAATACTTTCGACGAACTGACGGGAATGCGACGTGTAGTGTACAAAGAATTTTGATGAACTGGGGGCGATCTACCTCTGACTTGGCTTTTTATACTCATACACCCAGATATGCCTAAAGATTATAACTGAACTGCAATTGGCTAATAAAACGCGCCAACATTAGCGTCTATTTTAATATCCAATGAAAATTATGAATACATATGCTCTAGGGAAATGTTACAGAAGATTCTAAACGCGCCAACATTACGTAACTTCCTCGTTTCCAACAATGATAAACAGCTCACCCCCTCGCTGCATTATTGCACGCTATTATTGTCAGTTTCAGTAAGGCAGTATAAACTTACTTCTCAACAATAATTACAATCAATAAACATCTCAAATCAATGTCACATAAAAATGCATATTCATATTACAATCGTTATTTACATTTAAGTAATTTGTGATACAAATTACTGCATCAATATACGGTTGGTGACAAACGAGAAAACTCTGGAAAAGTTAATTGCAAAGCCTACGTTTATCGGTCGAACAATATATGCTGCTAATCTAGCTGCTGTGCATATGGCCTCTCATCAGATCGTATTCAACAAGCCTATATACATTGGAATGAGTGTGTTGGACATCTCCAAGACATTAATGTACCACTATCATTATGATGTGTTGCTGCCATATTATGGATCTGAAAACCTGAAGCTGATGTATATGGACACTGATGCGTTCATTCATCGTGTGATGACTGAAGATGTGTAGACAAGCTACGTTTTCTCGAACACCTAGATACAGCTGATTACCCTGTCAACCATACATGCTATTCAGCTCTAAACAAGAAGGTGTTGGGAAAATTTAAAGATGAGGCTAGTGGTAAAATCATCCAGCGCTTTGTCGGACTGCGACCTAAGATGTACGCCCTAGATATCCATGGCTCAATGATAAAAAAGATTAAAGGCATAAAACGTAGTGCTATTAATCAGTATATTACATTTGAGAGTTATGCTGACTGTCTTAAAACCGGAGAAATCATCAGAACACCCATGAATCTAATCCTATCACGAAAGCACGCTGTTACCACAGTGCAAGTGAATAAAATTACATTGAGTCCCTTTGATTATAAAAGAGTTATTGCTGAGGATGAAATAACGACATATGCGTATGGACATTACGCCATTACAACCAGCGCTTAAAAGAATGTAAGTCAAAGATAAAGATTTTCTCGTGAGTCTACAATCTTAAAAAAATGAAGGTTATCCGTGTGCTGTGTATGCAACTAGCAGACGACCGATGAAGAAAGAAGAAGATGGAAGGGAAGGTGGTAACCCTGCCTTTAGGAGCAATCCTAGTGCTAGTCTCAAGCCTAGATAAAAAGGGGGGAGACACCTACAACGAACTAAAATAAAGGTATGTTGACGTAAACTTTTCAATTAAAACTCTCGAATATTAAAACCTGAATAAAACATTGCAATTTCACTAAAAGAAAGTCGAGGTTATCTCTGGATAGCTAGATTAGGTTAGACGATGACTGAGTAGAATAGATGATGAGAGGAACGTTTGGGATTGGTCAGGTTAATCTAGGCTAGGCCCTCGTACTTATTGTCTAAGTTATGAAGGATGGATTAGTTTAGATTGCCTTAGCAATGGGCTGGTTACGTGTTGTTCTCACGTTTTGTTACGTGGTTAAATGGTTGCTACGTGTTGTTACGTCGTCTGACGTTTCTGGTTACGAGATGTCACGTGATATAACGCCTTGTTACTGGTTACGTTTGTTGGTTACGTCTTGTTACGTGATTATGTTAGATGATGATAGGAATGAATAGACAATGAGAAGATATAGAGCATACAAGGTGGGGATAGGTTAGGACGTATACTTCACTGTGAACCGATATACAGTTTGTCCCTCTCCGTCTCGTGCACTACTGTTTAACATATAAAAATGTTGTAAGGTTTAGAAAAAAAGTATATAAAAGTGTTGTAACGTTGGATGAGAAATGTTTTATAATCTAATTACTCTCTATATTACCGTATAAACCTACATTCCTCCTCCCCCTTCAACCCCTGTCTATCCTTGTACCACACCCATTTTCTATATTTCTCCCATATAAACGTATACTCTACTCCTCAACCCATGTCAAGACTAGCACCTCTCCTCGTATTCCCTACCGCTCTCATATAAATGCATTTTCCTCCTTGAAGACTCTCTCAACCTAGCACCTACCTTCGTTTTCCTCGTCTCTCCATATAAACGCATACTCAACCTCCTTTGCCCAATACCTCTCCTCCTGATCATATACTCTCATACATATAAACGCATACTCTACTCTAAACCTCTGTATGGTCTAGTACCTCTCCTCGTATTCCCTATCTCTTCCGTATAAAGCGTATCCCTTCCTCCGTCAGCATCTCTCTAGTCTAGCACCTCTCCTCGTATTCCCTATCTCTCTCCCCTATAAGCCTATATCCCCCTCCTTCAGCATCTGTCTAGCCTATTATCTGCTCACGTTTTCCCTATCTTTCCCATATAAACGCATATTCCACACCTCAAACCCTGTCTAGCCTAACAATTCTCCTCATATTCCCTACCTCTCTCATATAAGGCACATTCCCCTACTTCAACCCTGTCTATCCTAGCATCGACCTCGTATTCCCTATCTCTCGTATATAAACGCCTACTCTATCATTCAAACCTCCTAGCCTAATACCTCTCCTCGGCTCGCTATCTCTCCCATATAAAACGCCATATTCCACCCTTCAAGTCCTGTTTTAGTATAGCACCTTTCCTTGTATTCCCTATCTATCTCGTATAATGCGTATCCCTCCCTCCTTTAGCATCTGACTTGCCTAGCATCAGCCCTGGTATTCCCTATCTCTCCCCTATAAACGCATTTTCCTCCTTGAACCGTCGCATCTTCCCTCGTTTTCCCTATCCTTTCCCACATAAACGCATTTTCCTCCTTGAACGCTCCTCCAACCTAGCTACTCCCCTCGTTTTCCTCGTCTCTCCATATAAACGCATACTCTGTCATTCAAACCCTCCTAGCCTAATACCTCTCCCATATAAAAGTCATATTCTACCCTTCAATCCCTGTCTAGTCGAGTACCTCTCCTCACATTCCGTATCTCTCCCGTATAAGCCTATATTCCCCCTGCTTCAGCATCTGTCTAGCCTATTATCTGTTCACGTTTTCCCTATCTTTCCCATAAAAAGTCATTCTGCATACCTCAAACCCTGTCTAGCATAGCACTTCTTCTCGTATTCCCTACCTTCACATATAAAGCACATTCCCAGTCCTTCAACCCCTGTCTTAGCCTAGCATCGATCCTCGTAGTCCCTATCTTCCCCAAATAAACGCATTTTTCCCTCTTGAAGGGCCTCTGAACCTAGCATATACCCTCGTTTTCCCTATCCTTTCCCATATAAACGCAAAACACTGTGCTAGCTTCCCCTATAATATGCTACTGGATGGGCATCGAACACCAGGTAAAATTTAAATCCAGACATAAAATGCCCCATGGTAGAACGATTCAATCGAACTTTAAAGACAGGCATTATAAATACTTCACATACAAAAGCTCGTACCGCTATGTAGTTGCTTTAAGTAAATTTGTCAAGGCTTACAATGGCTCCGTTCATTCCTAAGTAGGAATTTTACCCCCAGACGTTAATGCTAGGAACATTCTGCGAATGTGGAATAAATTAAAATTAAAGATGGATCAGGTGAGGAAAAGACCTGTTAAATTTACCGCGGGACTAACCGTCAGAATCGGCAAGGAAAATGTGAAGTTTGACAAAGGTTATGAACAACACTATTCCACGGATTTTTTTTAATTTATCAAGGTTATTAAACATTCACCTCAACTAGTTTACAAATTGGAGGATCTTAACAAAGCTCCTATAAAAGGACAATTTTACAGCTACGAGCTTACACCTGTTAAAATAACAGAAACACAGTTTTTAAAATAGATAAGGTATTAAAGACCAGGGTGCGTAGGAGCATTAAAGTGCTTTTCGTCAGATGGAAAGGAAACGGACCTAAATTTGATAGTCGGATTAACGCTAATTGGATGAGTTCTTTGTTAGCTCCTAAGGGATGCTAGCGCTAATTTGTACCCTGACTATACTCTTGCAAGTTTTTAAATGACCTAGCATATCCCATTTATTTAGAGCGCATTAATGGGTGGTGGGTGTAGCCGAATTATCCTACTCTTAGGGTTATGAATCCTTAGAGCAAGACATTTTAAACGAAACTGGCGAACTAAACAAAAATGTAATTATAACCACAGCGGGGGAGTTGCATTTGATAAGAACTTTAAAGGTTTTAAAGATTTATATACAACCATAAAGTATCAAGTTAACGATGATGATTTGTTATTAACAGAGTTTCAGTGATGTTTCATGTCGCATCAAAAAGAGACATCGGACTTAAATTCCAGTAAGAAAGAGTGGGTCCAACGCATTCGGTACCGGAGAGAGAAACCAGTAAGGCAAATAGTATCCATCTGGTATTTGCAAAAAACAAGAAAGTAGTGTCTTACAATACAATTTATTTTCCAATAAGGATATACTTCGGTTTGGGGACCTTGTACACTCCATAAGACATTCTCTGCCTAATTTAGAACATCAGAACCTCTATTAGTAGGTGACGCTTACGTTCGCTGTTTAAGAATAATTCGTTTTCCAACCTTCTCTAGTTAACACATTTTTAACAGAATATACTACGTACCTGTGGAAGAAAATCCTTTCAAACTATTTCCATAGAACTAGAAAATTAATTTGGCACGTTGGCTAGAATTAGCAGTAGCATAAAACCAACGGTGATGATACTACGTTTCCAGAAAGGTTTAGTTTGATTTTAGGTCTTATTCCATCAGATTTGAGGGCTTTTATGATACTAGGGATCAGGTATTCATTAAATAATGGGCCGTGGCCACTGTGGAAGAGAATTCACAAGTAATCCTCCATGATTTAAATGCCCCACCCTGCGCGTGGAATGAGCTCACCGAAAAGGCAAAGAAAACTAATATGTGGCTCCAAAATCGTTTCTACGGGATTCTGTGGGTGACCACTAGCTTTAACATGACAATAGAGGAGGCACCTGAATGTACATATTTTGTGAAAGGCAATTCGCCTCAAAAGGCGCTTAAAATTTAAATATAGTTAATATCGAAACTCGCTGTTGTAAAAAATTGAATTTTGAAACTCCCATTTTAGATTTTCACTCATTTGGTGGCATTACACTGCGCTCGCTCGACGGCATTAGCTATCGCCGAGTGGGTGTGGGACAACAGATGGGATTTTTCTATTTATTAATGAGATCATTTCAAATATCAACATTTTACAATGGATCCTCTGACAGAGTACTATGTCAATCAGAGCGGTGGAGCGCGTCTTGAACACTTCTATGGGCCCATGTACGTTGGGAGTCCTTACGTTCAACAAGGTCAAGGATTAGGCAGCTTTCTCGGAGGCCTCTTTAGAATTCTAAAACCTATTCTCTTCTCGGGGGCAAAATCTCTAGGCAAAACAACTTTATCTACGGGAGCCAATATACTCTCCGACATAGCTACCAAACAACCAGAAACCAGAATTAAAGGCATTGTAGTAAGGCGAATTACAGATTCTACAAAAGACGTTGCCAGGAAGTTGCAGAGAGGTAAAGGCAAAAGAAAAGAAAGAAAAACAAGAATGCGTAAAACCAAAAGAACCGCTAAAAATTCAGAAAGAGACATTTTCTCATAAATGGACGTTGCTTAGAGACTGTTCATGTAGAAATTTAAGGGTGACATGATTAAATAAGAATTTAACATATTTGCTAGAAAACCGTTTCAAACGGCAGTAGTTTTAAATTTTTATAGTGTATAAAAACCCATTGCACCTGTAGAGCAATCAGTATTAGAATATGTTTTCCCGGCGATAATGAAAATTACATAGATTTAAATTGTTATTTGATAGTTAAGGGAAAATTCACGAAAATGGATTTATCTGATGAAAAAGTTACAGGAGTAAATAATTTGCTACATTCGTTATTTAGTCAGTTAAGCATCTCTCTAAATGGAATTTCTATCACCCCTTCCGAAAATCTCTACCCTTATAGAAGCTATCTGGAAACAGCGTTAACCTATGGCCACGATGCCGACAAAAGTATCTCACAAATTGTTTTTGGTACTTAAATACCCATCTTCATGGGCTTGCGGGAGAAGAGGCAGGCAAAAATGGAACTTTGGAGGAGATTCAAATTTTAGTTGGAAAGAGCGACGAAAAAAAAATCTAAAAAAAATTGTCATGTATGGTAAACTCCATGGCGATTTGTTTAACGTATTTAAGTTTCTTCTTCAAGGCGTCAACGTTCAAATAAGATTAACAAAATCCAGATACTCATTCTATTTGCTTAGTGAGGATACAAACCCAAACGCTAAATTTCAATTCCTAGATGCAGCATTATATGTTCGAAAAGTTAAAGCTTCGCGTAGCATCCTAGAATCTCGTTTGCGAACATTATCAAACTACGATTTAATTCGCGTGGATGCTAGATCCTTCACTTTTGGTCCCGGTCAGAGCACCATTTCCATAGATAATGCCATATTGGGACCTATTCCTAATAGAGTATTATTTGAAATGGTCAAAAATACAAATTTTACTGGAACTAATAATTTAAACCCATACGCGTTTCAACATTTCGGACTTACACATTTTGCCATGATCATAAATGGCCAACAATTTTCTTTAAAGGGTCTGTCAATAGATACAAGCCAAGTTCTACTATGGCCCAACAAACTCTGTTCTCATGTTCATATTCATCACAGAAATAACGGATTTCAAATCAACCACGACTTGTATATTATGGGGCATTTCTCGCTCCTCTACGATTTAACTCTGGCCAGCTCTGCTTTAGAAAGTCCTCTGCTTCAGAAGGTCATGCCAGTCTGCCCGTCAGCGGAAATGCTAGAATAGAGCTTAGATTTAGAGATAAATTAGCAGAGGCTATTACATGCATAATGTATTGAGAATATTACAATAATTTTCAAATTAATAAAGCTAGACGCATTTTTACCGGCTTCTAATGAATAGTTTACAAATTGAAAAGGCTTTGCACAACATTCCAAACTTTAAATGAGTATTTTCTTTTGACATGTTGCCTTTACATTTTAGTAAACCTGCCACCTTTGTTGTAACTTTAGACCCTCATATTCTGCCTGGTTCACATTCGGTAGCTGTTACTTTTGAAAACAACTTTTTGGTAAACTATTTTGATTAATATGGATTACCTCCCTTCATATAATACTTAAGACCATTTATCTCATCACATGCATCACATTTAACCTATAACCAACGCCCGCTACAAAGTCTCTTCTCCAACGTGTGTGGCCAGCATGTATGCCTGTACACCCCTTACATCTGCACGAGAGGATACAACATGCCAATACAACAATTTGTTGCCATGCTAAACTCCGAGAATGCAGAACACCAAACACTGAATTTGTTTCCCAAAGCGTTTGGTCCACAGAGGCTTTGCGATGGTGGTCAAACTTGAGGATGCAGTTCTACATCTACATTTCTTCGCAAAATGGTAAACTCATCTCGAGAAGAAGACCTGCAAAGGCGCTACTACATCCGGAAACGGTCCTATATCGGCGGACATATTTCCTCTTTACGCAGCACTAAAATACTGCCAGGATGCATGGATTAAATTTATTAATTTTGTAGCATTGTCCTTGCGCTCAGTAGCGTTGGAAATTATTGCACCATAAAAAGGCCGACACGCGGAATATGTCCAAGCACTCATTCGTTACTTGGCACCGAATCAGCTTACACACGTTGCATTATTATCGCTGACTAGGGTTAGGGCATTCGTCCAAGAGGTGAAGGACTGCTGAGGTAGCAGCAGTGCACCTTTAAAAAAACATGGCTTTTGCGACAAGGGGGCACTCCAGAGGTACTCCTACACGAACCTACGTCAGTCTGATTTCTGAAAGATTATTATAAAGTCAAAGTACCTAACGACGAGATCGCCACCATGCATCGAGCCGCACCAGCAGTTCAGGTAAGCATGCCATCATCGAGCTAAACTATTTGTACCCCATAGATGGCCTCGAGCCATGTTGTAATAAATCTATAGTTTTGTAGACTTGTTGTGTCACTATGTAAATGTTTAGGACCATACTGGTCATACTGACACCTTCCACTCTTACCTGCATGTTAGATGCCAGATGCCCTTAAGGACATTCCCTTAGTCCGGGAAGTCCTTCCCGTGTGAGTTGCTCTACCCAGGTCGTCTCCAGCCACCCTCTTGAGATTCCTCTGAGCTACCCCTCCTTTATCCGTGGCATGTGTTGTAGTTGGCTGAGTCGTGATTGCCACACCCTCCTTACCCCTGCAAATCAAACCGCGACAATATATCAGTCTGGGATATTTTCCTACAAGAAACTACGAACCTCATGTGGAGATTGGGGTGGCCAAAATGCAAGGAGTGATTCCTTCTTATTATTGCACCTCTTTGCTGCATCTTCTACCTAAACTGGCGGAACACATGTGCAAGACCAATCCTACAAGTGCGTAGAAGAGAATTTTCTTCTTAAGTGTAACGCAAAAAATATTCAAAATTGCACTAGAATTTAGGACTATGTGAAATCAATTATCTATTATGTAATAGTAACATTCTGCAGCATCAATTAGACAAGTATAATTTAGCAACAGATGATGTCTCAGCATTATGTACAATTAGATACTAATTCTAAAACATTTGTTATGCCTAAAGAACACTCATGATGTTTTGTTCTGTATGCTGTAATTAGCGATGAGTTGAATTCTACATTATTGTAAAATAAAATGTGAATAAAATTAATGTTCTGTGTTCTTCTTCTTACTTTCATAACCTCATCCTACATCATCCACTTTCTAATAATTCATATTCAGCTAGGCATCAAGGTCGTATACTTGCAACATTGTAGTATGGTATTTGCATTCTGTATCACAAATAGCCTATTATGGCACACGACATATTATGCGAGAGTGACGGGTGTAATTATTATTTAGCAAGTTTTACGATATCGTGAGATAATCGTTTTTCAGTCCATGTAATTGCAATTGCAAACTTAGGAATCACTTTCAAATGTCTGTGTAAAACACATAGTTTATATTCATGTAAAGCCAATTGCAATAATAGGTGCCAAATACTTACGCACGACATACACGTGTCATTCATCTTCTATTAACTTTGTGAGTTAACAATTTTTTTTAGTCGACGTGTTAATAAATACATTTAATTTTTATGTAATCAACTATACATTTTAGTGAAAAAAGTATTTAAAAGTTATTGTTATTTTAATTGTTGGTTTTACTTTACGATATTTTCCCTTACTTCCTTCATGATAATTAAAACTCCATGTCAGGTTAATTACTATCTTCAAGTTAAAGTTACATTTCCCGCAACGATCTGATTTGTTCAGTTGAATGTTTCTTCGCTTATCATCAGATTTTTAATTTTTCCCGCCAAACGATCTGATTGGTGGGAGGGGAGGTCACGTGACAAAATGCTGCATTTTGATTGGCGGGCTAAACGCGCCTCCTCACCACTCTGGTGAACAACTTCTGTGTATCCATTCTTGTTGGAAATAATATGTTAGTACGTTTATTGTTTTTGTGTATTATGAGTTAAAAATAGAAAGTGTGCCTGTTAAGTGTCACGCGGATTAAAGCAGTATTGTATGTTTAACGCTGTTTAGTATTCATAGAGACGGACTCGGTTCAGGATACAAGTCTTCTGCATCTCACATCAGCTCAAGTATCTCCAACGCATGTATCTTGATTGATTAATGTAATTAAACGCTACTCGTCGATCCGTGAATACGATTAAGTATTTTTGATTTATTAATGTAAATAAGTGTATATGAATTGACTCGCACGCCTGGTCGTCATCGTATATGTGTGTGTTAAGGTGATTATTACGCGTGTATAATTATTATGACTAATAAAACATATTTAATTCTTCTTTTGAGGGAATTTTTTTTGGGTTTATAACAATATTACATCACTTAGATGAATCCATGACTGAAAGGACAGAGTTATCGTAACGACACGTTAACGAGTGATTCTTTCGATGAAAACCCGAGGGCAGTCCATCCCGTTCACGCTGCTCCACTCGAGTGAGGGTCTCTCGCATGTGCTGGCAGAGACTAGCTAGTATCCCCTCCCTTCCCTCTCCATGCCACTCACGACCAGCCGTGCGCTCTCTCTAGGCGAGAGAGCCGAAGGCTCGCTCTTCCGTCCACCGATGAAGGCGCCGAAGTAGACATTTTAAGAGATTAAGAAGCTGGTGGCGGCCATTTTGGCTCCTGGGAAAAAGCAAGCATAAATCATTTGAAGGGTGATAAGGAACTTTGCGCTTCAAGATATTTTTCCAAGGTTTGTTTACACATAGAGCTGGCTCTGAAAAATAAATACGGTTAACATTATAGTTAAATATTACATAAGTTATTAATAAATAAATAATGAACTAAGTAAATAATGAAATATGGAGCGTACCCTAAACAAAACACCTTCCTTCTTACTCTTTTAATTAACTCTAGTTAAAGAACGCTCATAAATAAAACCAATACAAATATATCAAGACAGTCGATAAAGCACTCCATTCATCGCGCAATCACGTACATAAATAAATAAATAATGAAATACGGTGAGCGACCTAAACAAAACACCTTCCTTTTACTCTTTTAATTAACGCTATTTAAAGAACGCTCATAAATAAAACTCAATTGAAATATATAATGACAGTCGAAGAAAAATACAGGGACTTTAAAACAGACGTTGTCGATAAAGTACCACACCCGCCAACGCAAGCACACGCGAGGGTTGGACTTTAAAACAGGCATTTTAGACAAAGTACCGCACTGCTAGCGCAAGCACACGCGTAGGCATGGATTTTAAAACAGGCATTGCCGATAAAGTACCACACCGCCAGCGCAACCACACGCGTACGCAGGGACTTTTAAACAATCATTGCGAGTAAAAAAACGCATCCATCACGCAAGCACACTCTTTCTGTCTCTCTCTCCTTTACAGGTAGGAACTTTAAAACAGACGTTGGCGATAAAGCACTCCACGCGCATAGGCATGGGCTTTAAAACAGACGTTGTCGATAAAGTACCACACGCGCCAACGCAATCACGCGCATAGGCATGGACTTTAAATCAGGCATTTTCGATAAAGTACCGCACTGCCAACGCAAGCACACGCGTAGGCAGGGGCTTCAAAACAGTCATTCTCGGTAAAAAAACTGCATCCATCACGCATGCACTGTCTCTCTCTCTCTGTCTCTCTCTCACTCTCTACATTACGCCAACGATTTATATAGCGGTTTACACACCCTTGCAAAAATATGTTGTACATCCTTGAAGAGGTTAAACCATGACGCTGCATTGTTTTTCCGCTGTACTTAGAATCTTAATGGATGGGATTCGAAAGGGGAACTAACATCTGTGCATGGAGGCCTCAAATTTAACGCTTGAGTGGATTTTAGCGATAGGTACACGTCTCCAAAAGAATTGTCCTGACTTATACACACGAAGGGATTTTTCCTAAGACATCGAGAGAAACAACGATAATTTATTTTTCATTACCAACGCTAAAATTATATTATCGTCAAGAAAGCTTATTTGTTTATTCCATTTAAACAGACTGGTGTTTCAGCCGCGATGTCTACAAATTATTCGATCCAACAGCATTCCAATGTAATAAATATCAGAATTCTCTGAGAGATATCGTGTCTATTCACATTCGAGAGGTCATAGGTTCGAATCTCGGTTAGATGATTTACGATGCAAGGGTAAGCCCTCATATTAAAGATCTTCATAACTTGGGCTAGGATTTTTATGATAGGGCATATATTTTTTGGTAGGACTGACATGCTCCTTAAATACATATAAATGCTTCTTATGAAACAGCGAAATGAATTAACCTAGTTTGCTAAGTCATATTTTTGCATATATGGCCACTTCTCTCTGATAGAGCATATTTTAGTAAGTAAATGGTCATATTCGTCATATTTTCACACTTTCAAGAAGAAAAGAACTTTCTCATGCAATTTATTTATTCCGTGTTACATTTCCCAGAATTGCGCACCTCACCTCATTTTGTTTCCTGGAAAATGGCAAGTATCTACATTCCTTCCCTGTTTGTTTTGAATTCACAATATGGACTTCACCCTTACGCATCAGTGAGTTTGTGTAAGCTATTGTTACTCTATGAACAGGTATCTGATTAAGTTATTCTGGACTCTGGACTGCAGACAAGTGTCTAATTCACTCATTGTGTTATTCAGTCTTATTGAAGTCGTAAGCGTGTGCAGTACAGTTCAGAAAAAAATGCCTAAAGTGAAGCAAAATGTTCAAGTAAAACTAAAAAAGTTTGTGTCTCTATATGGTGAGAAAGTATTTTCAAGTGATGGTAAAATACTCTATTGTAAACTGTGCGACGTAAGAGTAACTGCGGAGAAGTCATTTAGTGTTCAGCAGCATGTGGTAACAGATAAACACAAACGTGGAGTACAACGGATTGAAAATGAAAAAACACTACAGCAAATGTTCCTAGGGGAATCCCGCCAGTCTTATTCACCATTCTGCGAAGAACTTTGTACAGCTTTCCTTTGTGCTGATATTCCCTTAAGTAAACTAAACCATCCAAAATTTCGTGAATTCTTAGAAAAATACACAGGCAAACCTCTTCCTGATTCTTCCACATTAAGAAAGAACTTTGTCAGCCGAAGCTACGAAAAAACAATACAACAAATCAGACAACAGCTCGTAAATAAAAAAAATTGGGTATCAATTGATGAAACTACAGACTCTATGGGAAGATATATATATCAAATGTCATTGTGGGAACTTTGAAAGAAGATAATCCAGGCGAAAGGTTTCTAATAAACTGTGAACATTTAGAAAAGGTAAATTTTTCCACCATTTCTAAGTTGTTCGAAAGATCTATGGGTGCCATATGGCCCGAAGGTGTTAAGCATGACAATGTACTTCCCTTCGTAACGGATGCTGCACCTTATATGGTGAAAGCTGCCGATTCTCTAAAAGCATTGTACAGTAAAATGGTGCATGTGACTTGTTTAGCTCACGCCTTGCACCGAGTTGCAGAGGAGATTCGTAGTAAATTCAGTGAAGTTGACAAATTTATTGGATATGTCAAAAAGATATTTTTGAAAGCCCCTTCACGGGTTGTAGCATTTAAGATGTTAGCTCCAGACATTCCCTTGCCACCATCTCCCATTTTGACAAGATGGGGGTCCTGGGTTGATGCCTGCAACTATTACTGCCAGAACTTAAACGTTGTGAAAAGCATCATTGATTCATTCGATAGCAGTGAAGCTACTTCAATTGGACTAGCTCAAGAATTAATGTCTAATGGTGAAATTTCAGGCAAACTTTCATACATAAAATCAAATTTTGGATTTATTCCAGCTGTTATAACTGCTTTGGAGGGATCAGAAGTGCCACTGGTGAAGCAGATAGAACAAGTGATAAAAGTTGTGAATTAATTAGAGGGTGTTTGTGGTAAAGTGGGAAAATATGTGTGAAAGAAAATGGAAAAGGTGTTAGAAAACGAAGGGTATCATACACTGTGTTCCATTTCAATGATTTTATTGGGTGAAAAGGTCTCTCTTAATCATTCAGATTTAGATTCAAATGATATTGTTCATTTTAAATATGCTCCTCTTGTGTCAGCTGAAGTAGAAAGGAGCTTTTCGAAGTACAAGGCTTTGTTGGCTGACAATAGGAAATCTGTTTCATTTGAAAATTTGCACAAGGTCTTCATTGTGTTTTGCAACTCAGAGCTTATATGAAGTAGAATGAGGATGTAAAAAGCACATAGGTTCCTATAATGTTAATAAAAATCATACTGGAATGTCAAATGGCATAGTTTAGCTTGCTTGTCATGTGCATTTTATTCTCAAATAAATAGTTCATTATCAAAATTGACTTACTAATTTATTTTACAGTAGAAATTTTACCTCATTTTAATACTGTTAGGTCATATTTATTATGTTATTGTGCATATTTTGGTAAATTCTTGGTCATAACAGCATATTCCTTTGTGCATATTATGGTGATTTTAGGTCATAAATATCCTAGCCCTATTCACAAACGTGGATGTAACATTTTCCTACGGGGTATGATATACAGATTCTGTACTTGCGCAATGATTATTCGCCTAACAAAACTGAAAAGATGACTGTAACAGACCCTTGATTATTTAGATGTGCAGCGTCTAAGGCGGTATTGAATACCAGAGGGAAATCAAACTCTGAAATCAAACTAAAAAATACAAGGACTTTCTAAAAATGCATTCTTCTCTTAATAAATATATAACATAGGACGAGAACTTTTTAAACAGCCCTCCCTTCGAAAGATATTTTGAATATTCCAGTAGAGAGATCGAACCATTACGAAGACTTCAAATATAAATTTCATATTTGTTTAAAATCTTTTTCTAAAGACCCAACACCAGTGATCTTCGAGAAATTCGACAATGCGTTATTCAGTTGCACACCCCTTGCAAAATATGTTGTACATCCCTGAAGAGAGTATACCGGGGGTCTCGGGAAATTCCCGGTAGCTGGATACCGTCCTATAGCCCATTAACGGACAATGTCAAACCCTTTCCCATTAAGGCGTGTATTGTGTTTTAAAACGATTTCTCATTCTCCTGAAAAGACCATACTTAGCGGAAAACCCTGCTCATATAGATGACGGTGTAAATATCCTAACTTGTTATTTATATACTCCTCAAATACAAGAATTGTTTGCATATACCGATAATAAACCAATTTTATGGTATGCTAAACAAATAAATATGATATGGAGATGGTGATATGAAGAGTATCGTATTTAGAATTAAAATGGGAGAAAGAATTCAACTTAGCATTTGAGTGTATCTGATATTTTTCTTTATGTGTCTGAAACAAATCGTTTTACGTCTGCTTTATACATAAATGAAATCCTTGATGAATGACAGTCTTATTTAACATTGGTAAAAGGTGTTTAAAGCCTGTTTTGATAAAAACTACTTCGTGGTAACGTGTGAGGTTTGATTTCGAGAGGTCGCGGGTTCGATTCCCTGTGATCACGCCGTCTGACATTAGGATCTGCATGAAGGTCTACGAATACATAGATACAGTTTAAGCCCTCCCATTAACGGTTTTTATAAGCAGGGGTTCAGACTGTAACGTCTATGTACTGCATTCGGAAGTTGTGAGTTCAATTCCCAGCAGCTGACACTTCTGACCCCCGGAATTTTTCGGGTTTCCCTGGTTGCTAGGCGAATGCTGCGAAGGTTTATTACAACACCGAATATTTTACTCCACCGCGTTTCCCTACATTCTCCTTTTACTCAGGCTTTCATCTCTCCGGCTCTGACTGGTAATATTTAATGCTGAACATCGGCACTTATGCGATACAAATGCTTTATGAATAAAAAACGTAGATGTATATTGCATGTAGCTAAAAGGACAGGGATGGCGTAGTGTTTAAAACAGAAATTTGTGCACCCTCGAGGTGAAATACAGTGAATACCTCAAAACATGCATTCTGAGCAGATAAGGTGTAAAGGTCCTGTATATAGAGTGCTATCCTTAAACAGACGCAGAATGAAAGGAAAGTCATACGAGTGTATGGCTTTTACTTCTCTTTTGATCTGACAGAATATACAGCTAGTAATTCCACATTCTTAAACATGTCGACCACTTACTCCGACCTCGGATTTTTCGTGATTTTCTCTGATCTGCAGGCAAATGTCTGAGTGGCGTATGCTAGCACGATTTCCTCTTTTACATATGCTTCTAGGCTTCTTGGTTTGATTAACCGTCGCTCGCTCAATCTAGCCTCGGATTTTTTCATGGTTTGCTTGCTCTGCGTGCGAATCCT
This sequence comes from Deroplatys truncata, assembly GCA_030765065.1. Classification (NCBI taxonomy): domain Eukaryota; kingdom Metazoa; phylum Arthropoda; class Insecta; order Mantodea; family Mantidae; genus Deroplatys; species Deroplatys truncata. The sequence continues at coordinate 216,414,136 of CM060990.1, forward strand.
GGAGTGGTGTATGCTATCACGATTTACTTTCATTCTATATAATTTGCATCTTTCATTTCATTCGCATCTTTTTTGCTTCTAGGTATCGTTGCGCATGGTGAATGCTTGCTCAAAGGATACTTGTCCCTTGCTCGGTTGACAAATCGTTCATCACCCTCACGAGCTAAGCACCCGAATCTGTACGATTATACCCGAACAATACATACATCTGCACAATACTTTGCACTTGATCTAAGCATTCGAACGTGTACGGAGACGTCCGAACACCGCCGAACAATACATACATCATCGCAATACCTTGCTCACTCCCCTTCGGCACTTTCAACCCTGAAACAGCCAAGAAGATAAAAAAGAAAACTGAGGATGGAGGTGAAATGATGAGAGGAAAAATTCAGAGGTAGAATGAACCTTTACAGCATTCGCCTAGCGAGCGGAAAACCTGGAAAACAACCCTCATGGGTCAGGGGGATGTAGGTTGCTGGGATTGAACCCTCGATTCGAATGCAAGCTACAGACATCGCCACCTGAGCCATTCCACTTGATTATTTAGAGTGTTAAACAAAAATGACCTTAGCTGTGTGTCGTCCTCCGTGGTGTAGTGTTTACCATGCTAGCCTCTAGTACCTGAGGACGCGGGTTCAAACCCGGCGGAGGGCAATGGTTTCGTTCGGACGTAAAAATTCTTAGCATGGCTTCCTTCGGAAGGGAAGTAAAGCTGGTGGTCCCGTGTCGTAGATTTACGGCACGTAAAAGAACTTCAAGCCTGATAGAGGCCTCTGAGCAAAATTACTAGTCTTTCACGCCCAATATATATTTATCAAGCGTCTGAGGAATACCGTGAACAAATTAGTTGATTGTCGGATACATGCATCTGAAGTCGCGAACTCGCAATTGTAAGCATATATAAGAATCATTATCTATCAAGTGTTGCATGTCATGCGTTCCTTTAAGAGAATGCTCGACAGAATTATCTTAACTTTAAGAGCGACCTAAATTGCCTGCAGAATTTTTTCCGATATGTAAGTTTGGAAACTCTATTGAGTCTAAACAAGCGATTAGCATACACAGCGTGTCTTAAAGAGAAAGTTTCTGTCTAAAACACTGTTTAGATGTGATGTGTTCTTGTTATGGTTGTAAATAAATATCTACATTAAAGCCTGTCACTACAATCTGTTTATGGGTTCTGGTAAGCACATGTCCGTAGGTCTTCGTGCATGTTACAGTGTTTAGAGAGTCGGGCAGCGATGTTTATGTGTGGTTGCATGCATTCATAGGTCTTCTCATACCTTCGGGTGCTTGGGAGAAGTGCACGCGTGTTTCTATGTCTTGGTATAGCTTCCAGTGCTTAGATTGGGTGAGCAAAGTGTTGCGATGATGAATGTATTGTTCGGCGGTGTTCGGACGTCTCCGTAGAGGTTCGGATGCTTTGAAAAAGTGTAAAGTATTGTGAAAATGTATGTATTGTTTGGATATAATCGAACAGATTCAGGTGCTTAGCTCGTGAGAGCGATGAACGATTTGTCAACCGAGCAAGGGATAAGTATGCTTTGAGCAAGCATTCACCATGCGCAACGAAACCTAGAAGCAAACAAGATGCGAATGAAATTAAACATGCAAATTATATAGAATGAAAGTAAATTGTACTAGCATACACCACACCAGCATTCAACCGCGGACCAAGGAATACAATGAAAATATCCGAGGCTAGAGTGAGCGAGCGACGAAATCAAACCAAGGACCCTAGAAGCATACGTGATAGAGGAAACCGTGCTAGCATGCGCCATTCAGGCATTCGCCTGCGGACCAGGGAAAATCACGAAAAAATCCGAGGTCAGAGTGAGCGACCGACGGGAAATCGAACCAGGGACCTTATAAGCACACGTTAAAGATGTGAATGAAAGGGAAAGGAAATCGTGATAGATGAGAAACCATCCAGGCATTCGCCTGCAGACCAGGAAAAACCACGAAACATCCGGGGTTGGAGTAAGAGGCCGACGGTAATCGAAACAGGGGTCCTAGAAGCATACCTGAAAGATCCAAATTATATAGAATGAAAGGAAATCGCCCTAACATACACCACTCAGGCATTCGCCTGCAGACCAGGGAAAATCATGAAAAATCCGAGGTCGGAGTAAGCGGTTGACATGTTTAAGGATGTGGAATTACTAGCTTATATGCTGTCACATCAAAAGAGAAGTAAAAGCCATACACTCGAATGACTTTCCTTTCATTCTGCGTCTGTTTAAGGATAGCACTCTAAATACAGGACCTTTACACCTTATCTTCTCAGAATGCATGTTTTGAGGTATTCCCTGTATTTCACCTCGAGGGTGCGAAAATTTCTGTTTTAAACACTACGCCATCCCTGTCCTTATAGCTACATGCAATATACATCTACGTTTCTTCATTCATAAAGCATTTGTATCGCATGAGTGCCGATGTTCAGTATTACATATTACCAGTCAGAGCCGGAGAGATGAAAGCATGAATAAAAGGAGAATGTAGGTGAAACGCGGTTAAGGAAAAAAATCGGTATTGTAACGAACATTCGCAAAATTCGGCGAGCAACCAGGGAAACCCAAAAAACCCAGGGGGTCAGGAGTGTCAGCTGCTGGGATTTGAACTCACAACCTCCGAATGCAGTCTATAGACGTTACCGTCTGAACCCTTGCTTATAAAAACAATTAATGGGAGGGCTTGCTCTATATCTATGTATTCGTGGACCATCATGCAGGTCCTAATGTCAGACGGTGTGATCACAGGGAATCGAACCCGCGACCTCTCGAATTCAAACCTCACACGTTCCCACGAAGTAGTTTTTATCAAAACAGGCTTTAAACACCTTTTACCAATGTTAAATTAGACTGTCATTCATCAAGTATTTCATTTATGTATAAAGCAGACCGTAAAAACGGCTTGCTTCAAAGAACATAAAGAAAAATATCAGATACACTCGAATGCTTAAGTTGAATTCTTTCTCCCATTTTAATTCTAAATACGATACTCTTCATATCACTATATCCATATCATATTTATTTGTTTAGCATTGCATAAAATTGGTTTATTATCGGTATCATGCAAACAATTCTTGTATTTGAGGAGTATATAAATAACAAGTTAGGATATTTACACCGTCATCTATATGAGCAGGGTTTTCCGCTAAGGATGGTCTTTTCAAGAGAATGAGAAATCGTTTTAAAACACAATACACGCCTTAATGGGAAAGGGTTTGACATTGTCCATTAATGGGCTATAGGACGGTATCCAGCTACCAGGAATTTCCTGAGACCCCCGCTATACTCTCTCCAGGGATGTACAACATATTTTTGCAAGGTGCGTGCAACTGAATAACTCAGTGTCAAATTTCTCAAAGATCACTGGTGTTGGGTCTTTAGAAAAAGATTTTAACAAATATGAAATTTATATTTGTGTCTTCGTAATGGTTCGATCTCTCTACTGGAATATTCTAAATATCTTTCGAACGGAGGGCTGTTTAAAAGTTCTCGTGCTATGTTATATATTTACTAAGAGAAAAATCCATGTTTTGAAAATCCGTGTATTTTTTAGTTTGAGTTCAGAGTTTTATTTGCCTCTGGTATTAAATACCGCTTTAGACGCTGCATATGTAAACAATCAAGGGTCTGTTACAGTCATCTTCTCATTTTTGTTAGGGGAATAATCATTGCGCAAGTACAGAATCTATACATCATAACACGTAGGAAAATGTTACATCCACGCTTATGAAGATCGTTAATATGAGGGCTTGCCCTTGCATCGTAAATCATCTAACCGAGACTCGAACCTATGACCTCTAGAATGTGAATAGACACGATATCTCCCAGAGAATTCTGATATTTATTACATTGGAATGATGTTGGATCGAATAATTTGTCGACATCGCGGCTAAAACACCAGTCTGTTTAAATGAAATAAACAAATAAGCTTTCTTGACGATAATATAATTTTAGCGTTAGTAATGAAAAATAAATTATCGTTGTTTCTCTCGATCTCTTAGGAAAAATCCCTTCGTGTATATAAGTCAGGACAATTCTTTTGGAGACGTGTACCTATCGCTAAAATCCACTCAAGCGTTAAATTTGAGGCCTCCATGCACAGATGTTAGTTCCCCTTTCGAATCCCATCCACTAAGGCTCTAAGTACAGTGGAAAAACCATGCAGCGTCATGGTTTAACCTCTTCAAGGGTGTACAACATCTTTTTGCAAAGGTGTGTAAATTGCTATATAAGTCGTTGGCGTAATGTAGAGAGTGAGAGAGACAGAGAGAGAGAGGGAGAGTGCTTGCGTGATGGATGCGGTGTTTTTTTACCGAGAATGACTGTTTTGAAGCCCCTGCCTACGCGTGTGCTTGCGTTGGCAGTGCGGTACTTTATCGAAAATGCCTGTTTTAAAGTCCATGCCTATGCGCGTGATTGCATTGGTGGGTGTGGTACTTTATCGACAACGTCTGTTTTAAAGTCCATGCCTATGCGCGTGGAGTGCTTTATCGCCAAAGTCTGTTTTAAATTTCCTACCTGCAAAGGAGAGAGAGAAAGAGTGTCCTTGCGTGATGGATGCGTTTCTTTACTGGCAATGACTGCTTTAAAGTCCCTGCCTACGCGTGTGCTTGCGCTGACAGTGCGGTACTTTATCGAAAATGCCTGTTTTAAAGTCCATGCCTATGCCCATGTTTGCGTTGACGAGTGTGGTACCTTATCGACAACGTCTATTTTAAAGTCCATGCCTATGCGCGTGGAGTGCTTTATCGACAACGTCTGTTTTAAAGTCCCTGTATTTTTCTTCGACTGTCGTTATATATTTCTATTGCGTTTTATTTATGAGCGTTCTTTAACTAGGGTTAATTAAAAGAGTAACAAGAAAGGTGGTTTGTTTGGGTCACTCACCATATTTCATTGTTTATTGATTTATTTATTTACGTGATTGCGCGGTGGATGGAATGCTTTATCGACTGTCTTGATATATTTTTATTGGGTTTTATTTATGAGTGTTCTTTAACTAGAGTTAATTAAAAGAGCAACAAGGAAGGTGTTTTGATTAGTGTATTCTCCATATTGCATTATTTATTTAGTTCATTATTTATGTATTGATAACTTATGTAGTATTTAACTATAATTTTAACCGTATTTATTTTTCAGAGCCAGCCCTATGTGTAAACAAACCTTGGAAAAATATCTTGAAACGCGAAGTTCCTTATCACTCTTCAAATGATTTATGCTATCTTTTTCCCAGGAGCCAAAATGGCCACCACCAGCTTCTTAAACTCTTAAAATGTCTACTTCCGGCACCTTCATCGGTGGACGGAAGAGCCAGCCTTCGGCTCTCTCGCCTAGGGAGAGCGCACGGCAGGTCGTGAGTGGCACGGAGAGGGAAGTGAGGGGATACGAGCTAGTCTGTGCCAGCACATGCGTGAGACCCTCACTCGAGTAGAGCAGCGTGCACGGGATGGACTGCGCTCGGGTTTTCAGCGAAAGAATCACTCGTTAACGTGTCGTTACGATAACTCTACCCTTTCAGTCATGAATTCATCTAAGTGATGTAATATTCTTATAAACCCAAAAAATTCCCTCAAAAGAAGAATTAAATATGTGTTATTAGTCGTAATAATTATACACGCGTAATAATCACCTTAACACGCACACATATACGATGGCGACCAGGTGCGCGAGTCAATTTATATACACTTATTTACATTAATCAATCAAAATACTTAATCATATTCATCGATTGGCGAGTAGCGTTTAATTACATTAATCAATCAAGATGCATGCGGTGGGGATGCTTCGGTTTGCGTCCAACTCTTTAGAGGCGCGATACCAGGACTTTAGTAGTATACACCCTTGATTCTTTTTCAATAATGTTAGACAATGTTATGCATGGACGAAAATTACCTGATTGATTGACACAATTATCACCTACATCAATTTGCGAAAGCGGCGACACGCGACGAAAACAATAACCCATTGTTCGACGATCCCCGACTGTCGGCATCAGTAGCGCGCAAAGATCCACCGTCATTAGCGATGAGCACAATACCCCATTTTTCTCCTATAGCCGGGTCGGAATTAGTTCAGGCCACAAAAAGACAATAGCCAATTGTTCTACACCTCTGTCGCGGGTATTCAGGTCAGGCTACAAAGAGGGGGCGTGGTCAGCGGCTTCTGAGGGTGAGGCCAAGAAGGGAAAATAGCCCATTTTTTACTCCTCTCCCTGGCGGTATGATAGTAGGCCATAAAGAGGGGGCGTGGTCGGCGGCTTCTCGGGTCAGGCCACAATGCAGGTGGCGGAGTCGGTGGCATAGAACAAAGGGTATCACATTACATCTTATCGGTTGTCGGTATCTCTTTTTGCTCTGGTTCTCTCATCTTTATACTACTTACGTCATTGCAAAATTGAATATTACAATTCATCAAAACGGCTAACTGCATGTAAATTAAGGAATAAATTACTTTGCTGGGATTGTATTCTTTTTTCAACCACTAGAAGAGTATGAAGCAGTGTAGATTTCTCTGATGTCACTTTCACAAAGCAGAGATTCGACATGAGAAGACATAGTCACACGGTGTTGTTGCATTGCTCCGATGGTCAAAATCCATTAGGATCCGCCTAATGAGGGTCTTTAGGAAGGACCTGTCAATCACCGCGGTTTAAGGAAAAATTGTTACTCAAATGGGACCAAAGGTACAAGAAAGAAGACAGGCTTTGGTACATCAGAATAAAGTTTAAAAGTTTATTTGCAGGAAAGGTATTCGTTAAAGTGTTAAATTTATATCCAACTTTTCCCTTGTCGAAAAACTTAAAAGTTAATTTGCAGGAAAGATTTTCGCCAACATTTTAAGTTTATATCCAACTAGGTATTGGTATTGCGCCGACAATCAAAATGTTCGCAGACTTCATATTGCTTTTTATACTGTGGTTTTTAATGAATATCTATTCCATGTACAGCAAACGGAACAGCAGATAAGGTGTAAAGGTCCTGTATATAGAGTGCTATCCTTAAACAGACGCAGAATGAAAGGAAAGTGATACGAGTGTATGGTTTTTACTTCTCTTTTGATCTGACAGAATATACAGCTAGTAATTCCACATTCTTAAACATGTCGACCACTTACTCCGACTTCGGATTTTTCGTGATTTTCTCTGATCTGCAAACAAATGTCTGAGTGGCGTATGCTAGCACGATTTCCTCTTTTACATATGCTTCTAGGCTTCTTGGTTTGATTAACCGTCGCTCGCTCAATCTAGCCTCGGATTTTTTCATGGTTTTGCTTGCTCTGCGTGCGAATCCTGGAGTGGTGTATGCTATCACGATTTACTTTCATTCTATATAATTTGCATCTTTCATTTCATTCGCATCTTTTTTGCTTCTAGGTATCGTTGCGCATGGTGAATGCTTGCTCAAAGGATACTTGTCCCTTGCTCGGTTGACAAATCGTTCATCACCCTCACGAGCTAAGCACCCGAATCTGTACGGTTATACCCGAACAGTACATACATCTGCACAATACTTTGCACTTGATCTAAGCATTCGAACGTGTACGGAGACGTCCGAACACCGCCGAACAATACATACATCATCGCAATACCTTGCTCACTCCCCTTCGGCAGTTTCAACCCTGAAACAGCCAAGAAGATAAAAAAGTAAACTGAGGGTGGAGGTGAAATGATGAGAGGAAAAATTCAGAGGTAGAATGAACCTTTACAGCATTCGCCTAGCGAGCGGAAAACCTGGAAAACAACCCTCATGGGTCAGTGGGATGTAGGTTGCTGGGATTGAACCCTCGATTCGAATGCAAGCTACAGACATCGCCACCTGAGCCATTCCACTTGATTATTTAGAGTGTTAAACACAAATGACCTTAGCTGTGTGTCGTCCTCCGTGGTGTAGTGTTTACCATGCTAGCCTCTAGTACCTGAGGACGCGGGTTCAAACCCGGCGGAGGGCAATGGTTTCGTTCGGACGTAAAAATTCTTAGCATGGCTTCCTTCGGAAGGGAAGTAAAGCTGGTGGTCCCGTGTCGTAGATTTACGGCACGTAAAAGAACTTCAAGCCTGATAGAGGCCTCTGAGCAAAATTACTAGTCTTTCACGCCCAATATATATATTTATCAAGCGTCTGAGGAATACCGTGAACAAATTAGTTGATTGTCGGATACATGCATCTGAAGTCGCGAACTCGCAATTGTAAGCATATATAAGAATCATTATCTATCAAGTGTTGCATGTCATGCGTTCCTTTAAGAGAATGCTCGACAGAATTATCTTAACTTTAAGAGCGACCTAAATTGCCTGCAGAATTTTTTCCGATATGTAAGTTTGGAAACTCTATTGAGTCTAAACAAGCGATTAGCATACACAGCGTGTCTTAAAGAGAAAGTTTCTGTCTAAAACACTGTTTAGATGTGATGTGTTCTTGTTATGGTTGTAAATAAATATCTACATTAAAGCCTGTCACTACAATCTGTTTATGGGTTCTGGTAAGCACATGTCCGTAGGTCTTCGTGCATGTTACAGTGTTTAGAGAGTCGGGCAGCGATGTTTATGTGTGGTTGCATGCATTCATAGGTCTTCTCATACCTTCGGGTGCTTGGGAGAAGTGCACGCGTGTTTCTATGTCTTGGTATAGCTTCCAGTGCTTAGATTGGGTGAGCAAAGTGTTGCGATGATGAATGTATTGTTCGGCGGTGTTCGGACGTCTCCGTAGAGGTTCGGATGCTTTGAAAAAGTGTAAAGTATTGTGAAAATGTATGTATTGTTTGGATATAATCGTACAGATTCAGGTGCTTAGCTCGTGAGAGCGATGAACGATTTGTCAACCGAGCAAGGGATAAGTATGCTTTGAGCAAGCATTCACCATGCGCAACGAAACCTAGAAGCAAACAAGATGCGAATGAAATTAAACATGCAAATTATATAGAATGAAAGTAAATTGTACTAGCATACACCTCTCCAGCATTCAACCGCGAACCAAGGAATACAATGAAGATATCCGAGGCTAGAGTGAGCCAGCGACGAAATCAAACCAAGGACCCTAGAAGCATACGTGATAGAGGAAACCGTGCTAGCATGCGCCATTCAGGCATTCGCCTGCGGACCAGGGAAAATCACGAAAAAAATCCGAGGTCAGAGTGAGCGACCGACGGGAAATCGAACCAGGGACCTTAGAAGCACACGTTAAAGATGTGAATGAAAGGGAAAGGAAATCGTGATAGATGAGAAACCATCCAGGCATTCGCCTGCAGACCAGGAAAAACCACGAAACATCCGGGGTTGGAGTAAGAGGCCGACGGTAATCGAAACAGGGGTCCTAGAAGCATACCTGAAAGATCCAAATTATATAGAATGAAAGGAAATCGCCCTAACATACACCACTCAGGCATTCGCCTGCAGACCAGGGAAAATCATGAAAAATCCGAGGTCGGAGTAAGCGGTTGACATGTTTAAGAATTTGGAATTACTAGCTTATATGCTGTCACATCAAAAGAGAAGTAAAAGCCATACACTCGAATGACTTTCCTTTCATTCTGCGTCTGTTTAAGGATAGCACTCTATATACAGGACCTTTACACCTTATCTTCTCAGAATGCATGTTTTGAGGTATTCCCTGTATTTCACCTCGAGGGTGCGAAAATTTCTGTTTTAAACACTACGCCATCCCTGTCCTTATAGCTACATGCAATATACATATACGTTTCTTCATTCATAAAGCATTTGTATCGCATGAGTGCCGATGTTCAGTATTACATATTACCAGTCAGAGCCGGAGAGATGAAAGCATGAATAAAGGAGAATGTAGGTGAAACGCGGTGGAGGAAAAAATTCGGTATTGTAACGAACCTTCGCAAAATTCGGCGAGCAACCAGGGAAACCCAAAAAACCCAGGGGGTCAGGAGTGTCAGCTGCTGGGATTTGAACTCACAACCTCCGAATGCAGTCTATAGACGTTACCGTCTGAACCCTTGCTTATAAAAACAATTAATGGGAGGGCTTGCTCTATATCTATGTATTCGTGGACCATCATGCAGGTCCTAATGTCAGACGGTGTGATCACAGGGAATCGAACCCGCGACCTCTCGAATTCAAACCTCACACGTTCCCACGAAGTAGTTTTTATCAAAACAGGCTTTAAACACCTTTTACCAATGTTAAATTAGACTGTCATTCATCAAGTATTTCATTTATGTATAAAGCAGACCGTAAAAACGGCTTGCTTCAAAGAACATAAAGAAAAATATCAGATACACTCGAATGCTTAAGTTGAATTCTTTCTCCCATTTTAATTCTAAATACGATACTCTTCATATCACTATCTCCATATCATATTTATTTGTTTAGCATTGCATAAAAATTGGTTTATATAGGTATCATGCAAACAATTCTTGTATTTGAGGAGTATATAAATAACAAGTTAGGATATTTACACCGTCATCTATATGAGCAGGGTTTTCCGCTAAGGATGGTCTTTTCAGGAGAATGAGAAATCGTTTTAAAACACAATACACGCCTTAATGGGAAAGGGTTTGACATTGTCCATTAATGGGCTATAGGACGGTATCCAGCCACCAGGAATTTCCTGAGACCCCCGCTATACTCTCTCCAGGGATGTACAACATATTTTTGCAAGGTGCGTGCAACTGAATAACTCAGTGTCGAATTTCTCAAAGATCACTGGTGTTGGGTCTTTAGAAAAAGATTTTAACAGATATGAAATTTATATTTGTGTCTTCGTAATGGTTCGATCTCTCTACTGGAATATTCTAAATATCTTTCGAACGGAGGGCTGTTTAAAAGTTCTCGTGCTATGTTATATATTTACTAAGAGAAAAATCCATGTTTTGAAAATCCGTGTATTTTTTAGTTTGAGTTCAGAGTTTTATTTCCCTCTGGTATTAAATACCGCTTTAGACGCTGCATATGTAAACAATCAAGGGTCTGTTACAGTCATCTTTTCATTTTTGTTAGGGGAATAATCATTGCGCAAGTACAGAATCTATACATCATAACACGTAGGAAAATGTTACATCCACGCTTATGAAGATCGTTAATATGAGGGCTTGCCCTTGCATCGTAAATCATCTAACCGAGACTCGAACCTATGACCTCTAGAATGTGAATAGACACGATATCTCCCAGAGAATTCTGATATTTATTACATTGGAATGATGTTGGATCGAATAATTTGTCGACATCGCGGCTAAAACACCAGTCTGTTTAAATGGAATAAACAAATAAGCTTTCTTGACGATAATATAATTTTAGCGTTAGTAATGAAAAATAAATTATCGTTGTTTCTCTCGATCTCTTAGGAAAAATCCCTTCGTGTATATAAGTCAGGACAATTCTTTTGGAGACGTGTACCTATCGCTAAAATGCACTCAAGCGTTAAATTTGAGGCCTCCATGCACAGATGTTAGTTCCCCTTTCGAATCCCATCCACTAAGGCTCTAAGTACAGTGGAAAAACCATGCAGCGTCATGGTTTAACCTCTTCAAGGGTGTACAACATCTTTTTGCAAAGGTGTGTAAATTGCTATATAATTCGTTGGCGTAATGTAGAGAGTGAGAGAGACAGAGAGAGAGAGAGAGGGAGAGTGCTTGCGTGATGGATGCGTTTTTTTTACCGAGAATGACTGTTTTGAAGCCCCTGCCTACGCGTGTGCTTGCGTTGGCAGTGCGGTACTTTATCGAAAATGCCTGTTTTAAAGTCCATGCCTATGCGCGTGATTGCATTGGTGGGTGTGGTACTTTATCGACAACGTCTGTTTTAAAGTCCATGCCTATGCGCGTGGAGTGCTTTATCGCCAAAGTCTGTTTTAAATTTCCTACCTGCAAAGGAGAGAGAGAAAGAGTGTCCTTGCGTGATGGATGCGTTTCTTTACTGGCAATGACTGCTTTAAAGTCCCTGCCTACGCGTGTGCTTGCGCTGACAGTGCGGTACTTTATCGAAAATGCCTGTTTTAAAGTCCATGCCTATGCCCATGTTTGCGTTGACGAGTGTGGTACCTTATCGACAACGTCTATTTTAAAGTCCATGCCTATGCGCGTGGAGTGCTTTATCGACAACGTCTGTTTTAAAGTCCCTGTATTTTTCTTCGACTGTCGTTATATATTTCTATTGCGTTTTATTTATGAGCGTTCTTTAACTAGGGTTAATTAAAAGAGTAACAAGAAAGGTGGTTTGTTTGGGTCACTCACCATATTTCATTGTTTATTGATTTATTTATTTACGTGATTGCGCGGTGGATGGAATGCTTTATCGACTGTCTTGATATATTTTTATTGGGTTTTATTTATGAGTGTTCTTTAACTAGAGTTAATTAAAAGAGCAACAAGGAAGGTGTTTTGATTAGTGTATTCTCCATATTGCATTATTTATTTAGTTCATTATTTATGTATTGATAACTTATGTAGTATTTAACTATAATTTTAACCGTATTTATTTTTCAGAGCCAGCCCTATGTGTAAACAAACCTTGGAAAAATATCTTGAAACGCGAAGTTCCTTATCACTCTTCAAATGATTTATGCTATCTTTTTCCCAGGAGCCAAAATGGCCACCACCAGCTTCTTAAACTCTTAAAATGTCTACTTCCGGCACCTTCATCGGTGGACGGAAGAGCCAGCCTTCGGCTCTCTCGCCTAGGGAGAGCGCACGGCAGGTCGTGAGTGGCACGGAGAGGGAAGTGAGGGGATACGAGCTAGTCTGTGCCAGCACATGCGTGAGACCCTCACTCGAGTAGAGCAGCGTGCACGGGATGGACTGCGCTCGGGTTTTCAGCGAAAGAATCACTCGTTAACGTGTCGTTACGATAACTCTACCCTTTCAGTCATGAATTCATCTAAGTGATGTAATATTCTTATAAACCCAAAACATTCCCTCAAAAGAAGAATTAAATATGTGTTATTAGTCGTAATAATTATACACGCGTAATAATCACCTTAACACGCACACATATACGATGGCGACCAGGTGCGCGAGTCAATTTATATACACTTATTTACATTAATCAATCAAAATACTTAATCATATTCATCGATTGGCGAGTAGCGTTTAATTACATTAATCAATCAAGATGCATGCGGTGGGGATACTTCGGTTTGCGTCCAACTCTTTAGAGGCGCGATACCAGGACTTTAGTAGTATACACCCTTGATTCTTTTTCAATAATGTTAGACAATGTTATGCATGGACGAAAATTACCTGATTGATTGACACAATTATCACCTACATCAATTTGCGAAAGCGGCGACACGCGACGAAAACAATAATCCATTGTTCGACGATCCCCGACTGTCGGCATCAGTAGCGCGCAAAGATCCACCGCCATTAGCGATGAGCACAATACCCCATTTTTCTCCTATAGCCGGGTCGGAATTAGTTCAGGCCACAAAAAGACAATAGCCAATTGTTCTACACCTCTGTCGCGGGTATTCAGGTCAGGCTACAAAGAGGGGGCGTGGTCAGCGGCTTCTGAGGGTGAGGCCAAGAAGGGACAATAGCCCATTTTTTAGACCTCTCCCTGGCGGTATGATAGTAGGCCATAAAGAGGGGGCGTGGTCGGCGGCTTCTCGGGTCAGGCCACAATGCAGGTGGCGGAGTCGGTGGCATAGAACAAAGGGTATCACATTACATCTTATCGGTTGTCGGTATCTCTTTTTGCGCTGGTTCTCTCATCTTTATACTACTTACGTCATTGCAAAATTGAATATTACAATTCATCAAAACGGCTAACTGCATGTAAATTAAGGAATAAATTACTTTGCTGGGATTGTATTCTTTTTTCAACCACTAGAAGAGTATGAAGCAGTGTAGATTTCTCTGATGTCACTTTCACAAAGCAGAGATTCGACATGAGAAGACATAGTCACACGGTGTTGTTGCATTGTTCCGATGGTCAAAATCCATTAGGATCCGCCTAATGAGGGTCTTTAGGAAGGACCTGTCAATCACCGCGGTTTAAGGAAAAATTGTTACTCAAATGGGACCACAGGTACAAGAAAGAAGACAGGCTTTGGTACATCAGAATAAAGTTTAAAAGTTTATTTGCAGGAAAGGTATTCGTTAAAGTGTTAAATTTATATCCAACTTTTCCCTTGTCAAAAAACTTAAAAGTTAATTTGCAGGAAAGATTTTCGCCAACATTTTAAGTTTATATCCAACTAGGTATTGGTATTGCGCCGACAATCAAAATGTTCGCAGACTTCATATTGCTTTTTATACTGTGTTTTTAATGGATATCTATTCCATGTACAGCAAACGGAACCGCGAGTTGCGGGTTATTGAACTTTTCAAATATCGCAAAGTGCAGCTTACACTGGCCGTTCAGAAATGGCGATTTATACGTAAAAACCGAAACGCGCATTTCTTCTCTGAGGTATATAACGACGTGAACTACAGTCTTGTTGGGGAACATAATCACGATTGAGAAAAAAAATTGCTAGGAAATATATTTTCAACAGTTTACATATGTTTGACCACTTGAATTAAACTTTCAGCAAAACTTAGGAATTCTTACAAAGTTAACATTCCCGTTTTACTTCCTCTAGATGGTAAGTAAGAAAGTATTGTATTCCAACCAAACGTTGCATTGCCCTTGCATATTATAATATTCGTCTCAAAAGTGATGCCTCAAATCCTGCCTTAATAATGCTCAAAATGCTTGGCTAGAAGTTATTTCAAATTAAGCTATATGACTTTACTATGTTTACTTCGCCATGCTCTTGCTTATGCAACAAAGTCGGCTTGCTTTCTCTACAACCTACCTAAGGCGAGTTTTCACTCGAAAATACATGTTTTGAGGTCCTTGATTCAATTATGTTCTATATCTTCCAAGTATGTGACATGAACATTTTCACAAAATGAAGAGTTGCATTTTGTATGAATAGTAAATACCTGTGAAACTGTAAGGAACGGGGAAATCATGTAGGTGTACCGCATCATTTTTCTCGTTTTTGATGAGATTTGGAAAAAAAAGAAGAATCGTATACTGTGCAGATATACTTACATGTGGGATCTGTAAACATACGACAAGAAATATTTCTATAATACATTAGGAAAAAATCTGATGTGTTACACTCACATGACTTTCTCTACTCTTGTACAAACTATTTTTACAAACCCTTATTCTCCATATGCTTCATGTTAATCGAGATGTTAATCTTATTGCTAATTTTCTTGTAGATGCAAGGGGAATTGGTAGGCTTTAAGCGATAGTCAAATATTTTAAGACCTGGTTACTATGTGGAGTATTCCATTCTCTTTGTATTACCAGGATAAAAAAAATGAATAACAAATTCCCATTTGAGAAAAAGTATAAGTATTGGAAAATTTAAGGGAATAACAAGCAATATCTCGAAAATGGTTCACTTAAAAAAATGTATATGACATAAATTTTGTATTTTAACGCGATCTACATTTTTTGTGTAGTAAAATTTTATCTATCTCTTATGGTTTTCCAGTTATGCAAAAGTCGTTCACAATGAAGAATACTTTTGGAGAAATTCCCAGAAAATTTCAGATATACAATTCATTTGCCATAAAAATGTCTTAAACTTATGGTATTTTATTCAAAATCTTTACAGCCATTTTTGAGAAAATTAAAATTTTCGAAAAATATTCCATGTAAAGGGTAATCTGGGGTGGAGGGATTTTCTTGAAAAACCTTCTTGTCACATCTCTGGAAGGTACTGAACCTAAATACCAAGTTTGGTGTTTATCCGACTGTTCGTTTCTGAGTTACGCTGTTCACAGTCACACACACACACCCAAATGCTTTATATGCATTCAGTGCACCTCAAAACATGTATTTCCGGTGAAATCTCGGTATCGAATTTTTGGGTGGAATGTAATACTTCCCCTACTTACTATACGTAGAAGAGAAAGTAAAAATTATTTTGAACATATTCTTGAGATTACATTTTTATACGGTTTTTCCTTACGGTTTTAAGTTGCATTAAATTCACATAAAGTAAAATAGTTATGTAGGCTATTCCTAGAGAATTCAAGATATACATTTTATTTCCCATTCTAATATCTGAAAGATTTGGTGGGCCCTTTTATGAAAAGCAATAGGTAGGCTGCAGAGAGATTAAAATGTCGCACTGATATGCTGCTTCGTAACGAGCATTTTAAGTGCGGAAAATTATAATATACAATTTCTGAGAACTTTGGTTTTTAAGTTATGTGTTTCCATAAATAATACAAAATGCAAACAGGATTCTTTGCAACAATGTTTTAGCAAATACGGGATAAATGAGGAGTAAAGGTTTCGAGAAACGTACAAATTCCCTACCACGTCTCTCAGTAACACCATCACAGATGTTTGATATTGTTATTTCAAATTCATCGAGGGAAATTGTTTCACACAAAACTGTGCCTAAATAATAAGTATTAATATTAAATAAATCAAATTAAATATTTTACTTAATATTTTCCCCAATTTCTCCTTGCATATACTTTTATACGTTGGTATGCATGTACGTATAAACGCATAAAATTATTACTTTGCACAAATATACAGTTATACTAATGTTTTGTGAAGATTTGTTTAATCTTTTTCTTCCTTCTATCTGTGGTCTTAGTTGTCTAATCGGGTAAGTTTTCCTTAAACCGCATTGATTGACAGCTCCTTCATAATGACCTCATTGGCCGGGTCGCTAGTGGAAAGTGGCCATCGGCGCAATACACTATTACCCTAGTCACATTTATCTGCAATAACGAAATTGATAACTTTTGGTAAAACAAGGATAGACCTTCCACTAAGTGAACAGTGCAGGTCGGATGTTTTGAAACACAGCGCCAAAATTGACTCTAATAGAGAAATAATGAAACGATTAATCGATGTAACTTGCCTACTGTCAAGCAAGAGCTACCTTTCAGAGGTCATAACGAGCTAATGAACCCCTTAATCAAGAAAGCTATATTGAGTTCTTGCACATGCTATTCAAATATAACATCCAATTAGATACACACTTATAAAGTGCTAAGATTTTCAAAGGAACGTCAAATCAAATTAAAAATGATATTATTGAAAGTGTTAGTGACGTAATTGATAGACATAATAAGGAAACAATACCTTTTGTTGCTTTAATGCTGGAAGAAACGACGTATGTTGCAAAATTATCTCAGCTTTCCAATTTCATTCGTTATGTAAACGAGGGTGAAATTTAGGAGAGATTTTTAGGCTTTTCGGACGTCAGCAATAATCTCTTTGCACTTGCGTTAAGTGAACATGCATATAAAATCCTTACATATTTTCAGTATATGTCTGAGAACAAGCTCGTAGCTCAAGGATATAACGTGGTTGCAACATTTTCTGGTCACTTAAATTGGTTGCAAGCACTAGTGGAACAAATATTTCCCAATGCGCTATTTGTCCACTCATCGACTTAACCCAGGTTCATCGCAGTTACTGCAATTCATGAAGGAATGTAAAATGTTTTTCAAGACATTGAATGGCTCTTGTTCATTTTTTCTCATTCAACAAAGGGTGTAAATACACTGAATGCATCGGACTTCAAAAGGAGGTTTCCATCGGTGTCAGTTACGCGCTGGAATTACAACTTTAGGATTGTTAACACGGTGCATGAAAATAAGACAGAACTGATCTTATTTTTTGAGCATATTGTTGATGACCCAGACTCCTGGGATAGTGAAACTTTTATTTGTGCTAGAGGATATTAAGCATCATTGAAGGATTTCAACTTTTCTTTTCTGTTGGAAATTTTCAGTAATATTTTTGCTCTCACTGAATATTATTCAAATATTCTCCAGACAAAGACTTTTTGTGCAAATTATTGCGTTGCGAAAATGAAAGAGACCATTTCTTTAATTCAAGAATCTCGAAACAATTTTGATAATATGTATGCAACACTAGATAAAATGTTACACGAATGAGAATGAAGCTAGAAAGCGACGTCGGGAAGGCGAATTGGACGTTCTCATAATGAAATACTTGTGTGTTTACAACGAGATAATTGACACGATAATTAGCCAAATGGAAAAGTGATTTCATGATTTGGAAGAACTAAAATTTATTGAGCTACGTGATTCGAAAAGGTTTGAATCTTTCAAAACTAGATTTCCCAAAATTTTGTATAAATCTCTTAAATCAGGTATAAAAATTTGCTTTATTTCGAAAATTTGCGAAGTGAGTTAGTAGTTGTTTATAGGCTGTTAGACTTTTTAGGCTGGACAATGACTTAGATTGCAAAGTTTTTGAAAGAGACCGAGTTAGGAGCAGCATTTCCGGAAGTTTATAAATTATGCTGCCCCATAACAATTCCAGTGAGCACATCTGCAGTAGAACGTACGTTTTCCTGTTTAAAACACGCAGTTACGTACGGAACATTCCGTGCAAAGACGGGCTTTCCCAACTTTCATTGTTTCATTTCACACATTTCACAAAATTCAATGTCAAAGACATTTTTATGATCATGCGTAGGATATATAGGAGAGAGCTGGGCCACTTTTTTGGGCATATATGGGAAAGGATAGGGAAAACGAGGCTTGATGGGGTGGTTCAAGGAGGAAAATGGGTTTATATGGAAGAGATAGGGAATACGACGACCGATACTATGCTAAAGAGGGTTGAAGGAGGGAAATACGTTTATATGGAAGAAATAGTAGAGAGGTGTTAGGCTAGGAGGGTTTAAGTATGCGTTTATAAGGAGAGACGAGAAAACGGAGAGAGATCCTATGTTAGGTTACACAGGTGTTTAAAGCTAGAATGTGTTTTATATAGGCTAGATAGGAAACCAAAGAGATACTCAGCTAGAGAGGGGACAGGAGAGGAATGCGCTTTATGAGAGATAGAGGATACGGGGAGTGGTGTTAGGCTAGACAGAGGTTGAGAGTAGAGTATGCGTTTATATGTATGAGAAGTATAGGAACAGGAAGAGGGCGCAAGGCTAGACAGAGGTTGAGGAGTAGAGTATAGGTTATATGAGAGGTATAGGAAAACGAGGGGAGGTGTTAGGCTAGACAGAGGTTGAAAATAGAGTATGGTTTATAAGAGTGGTATAGGAAAACGAGGAGAGGAGTTAGACTAGACAGAGGTCGAGGAGCAGAGTATGGTTTATGTGAGGGTCATAGGTAAACGAGAGAGGCGTTAGGCTAGACAGAGCTAGAGGAGTAGAGTGTGGTTTATATGAGAGGTATAGGAACAGGAGGAGAGGTGTTAGGCTAGACAGATACTAAAGGAGTAGCAATATGGGTTTATATACAGGAGAGATAGGGAATAGGAGGTGCTAGACTTGAAAGCGACTTTAGACGTGAACTTAGTGGAAAACTGTTTCATGTCAATGTTCTAGACATGCCCATCACGTAACCTACTCAGGGAAAAAGGTGGCCCACAAAGGGAAAAAGTTGACTAGCAAAGGGAAAAACGTGACCAGCAAAGGGAAAAAGGTGACCAGTAAAGGGAAAAATGTGACCAGCAAAGGGAAAAAGGCGACCTGCAACGGGAAAAAGGTGACCAGTAAAGGGAAAAATGTGACCAGCAAAAGGAAAAAGGCGACCACCAAAGGGAAAAAGGTGAGCCATAAAGGGAAAAAGGTGACCTGCAACGGGAAAAGCTAACCCACTAACACTAACAAGTAAGTAATTCAGCTAGTATTGCAAGAGGCTGACTGGATCATAGCAGTGTATGATTTCACAGGTAATTCAGCTAGTATCGTATGTATTTAGGCTAATTCGTCTAGTAACACAGGATAGATTCCAGATGCTAACTGCATCATGGCTCTGCATGATTTCACAGGTAATTCAGCTAGTATCGTAGGTATTTAGGCTAATTCAGCTAGTATCACAAGAGGATAGATTCTAGGGTTGGGTATAGCTTAGTGTCGTATTTCACAGGTAATTCAGAGAGTATCGTAGGTATTTAGGTTAATTCAAGTATCACAGACGTTTAGAGTAATTCAGCTAGCATTACAGGAGGGTAGGTTCCAGGGGTTGGTTATAACATAGCTTCGTATTTCACAGATAGTTCAGGTAATATCGTAAGTATTTGAGGTAATCGACATAGCTTCACAGATATTATTGATAATTTCGATCAGAGATTTGTATCACAGCTATTTAAGGTAATTTAAGTTGCATCAATGGTATCTGAGTCATTTTAACAGGTAATTCATCTAGTATCATTGGTATTTAAGGCAAACCAGATAGTATCACAGGTGTTCGTGCTAATTTAGAGCAGGAATTCGTATCAGAGCTAGTTAAGGTAATTTCACATGATTCGAGTAGTATCACAGGTATTTAAGTCATTTTCACAGGCAATTCAGCTAGTATCGTGAGCATTTAAGCTAATTCATCTAGTATCACAGGAGGCTAGATTCCAGAGGCTAACTGCATCATAGCTATGCATGATTTCACAGCTAATTCAGCTAGTATCGTAGGTATTTAGGCTAATTCAGCTAGTATCACAGGAGGCTAGATTCCAGGGTTGGGTATAGCATAGTTTCATATTTCACAGGTAATTCAGAGGGTATCGTAGGTATTTAGGATAATTCAAGTAACATAGGTGTTTAGAGTAATTAAGCAAGCATTACAGGAGGGTAGGTTCCAGGGGTTGGTTATAACGTAGTTTCGTATTTTAGAGATAGTTCAGGTAATATCGTAAGTATTTAGGTAATCAGCATAGTTTCACAGATGCTCGTAATAATTTCGATCAGAGATTTGTATCACAGCTATTTAAGGTAAATGCAGGTGATTCAGGTTGTATCAATGGTATTTGAGTCATTTTAACAGGTAATTCTGGTAGTATCACAGGTGGTCGTACTAATTTAGAGCAGTAATTCGTATCTGAGCTAGTTAAGGTAATTTCGCATGATTCGGGTAGTATCACAGGTATTTAAGTCATTTTAACGGGCAATTCAACTAGTATCACAGGTACTCATGGTAATATAGAGAGTAATTAAATTATAAAGCATTTCTCATCCAACGTTACAACAATTTATATACTTTTTTCTAAATCTTACAAACTTATTATATGTTAAACAGTTATTGTACGATGCGGAGAGTGATAAACTGCATATTGGTTCACAAATTGAAAAGCTTTACGTCAACATACCTTTATTTTAGTTCGTTGTAGATGTCTCTCCCCTTTTATCTAGGCTTGAGACTAGCACTAGGATTGCTCCTAATGGCAGGGTTACCACCTTCCCTTCCATCTTCTTCTTTCTTTTTTTTTTTTTTTTTTTTTTTTTTTTAAAAGTTCCCTTGTCGTTCCCAGATTATACTACTGTGTTTTCTGTTTTTTTTTTTTATAGCGCT
The DNA here is from genome assembly GCA_030765065.1 of Deroplatys truncata. Lineage (NCBI taxonomy): Eukaryota > Metazoa > Arthropoda > Insecta > Mantodea > Mantidae > Deroplatys > Deroplatys truncata. The sequence goes on from CM060990.1 coordinate 216,435,420, forward strand.
TATTTCCGCAACACACACACACACAAACACCCATGCCCGAGGCGGGACTCGAACCCGCGACCCTCAGCTTGGCGGAGCGCCGGAGCGACCACTCCAGCGACCACGGCTACGAGGGCCGGCTTAAGTTAAGGGGGCACTCGGATTTGAACCGGAGACCTCTCGATCCGCAGTCGAATGCTCTACCACTGAGCTACAACTCCGAGCTTAGTGTCGTATTTCACAGGTAATTCAGAGAGTATCGTAGGTATTTAGGTTAATTCAAGTATCACAGACGTTTAGAGTAATTCAGCTAGCATTACAGGAGGGTAGGTTCCAGGGGTTGGTTATAACATAGCTTCGTATTTCACAGATAGTTCAGGTAATATCGTAAGTATTTGAGGTAATCGACATAGCTTCACAGATATTATTGATAATTTCGATCAGAGATTTGTATCACAGCTATTTAAGGTAATTTAAGTTGCATCAATGGTATCTGAGTCATTTTAACAGGTAATTCATCTAGTATCATTGGTATTTAAGGCAAACCAGATAGTATCACAGGTGTTCGTGCTAATTTAGAGCAGGAATTCGTATCAGAGCTAGTTAAGGTAATTTCACATGATTCGAGTAGTATCACAGGTATTTAAGTCATTTTCACAGGCAATTCAGCTAGTATCGTGAGCATTTAAGCTAATTCATCTAGTATCACAGGAGGCTAGATTCCAGAGGCTAACTGCATCATAGCTATGCATGATTTCACAGCTAATTCAGCTAGTATCGTAGGTATTTAGGCTAATTCAGCTAGTATCACAGGAGGCTAGATTCCAGGGTTGGGTATAGCATAGTTTCATATTTCACAGGTAATTCAGAGGGTATCGTAGGTATTTAGGATAATTCAAGTAATATAGGTGTTTAGAGTAATTAAGCAAGCATTACAGGAGGGTAGGTTCCAGGGGTTGGTTATAACGTAGTTTCGTATTTTACAGATAGTTCAGGTAATATCGTAAGTATTTAGGTAATCAGCATAGTTTCACAGATGCTCGTAATAATTTCGATCAGAGATTTGTATCACAGCTATTTAAGGTAAATGCAGGTGATTCAGGTTGTATCAATGGTATTTGAGTCATTTTAACAGGTAATTCTGGTAGTATCACAGGTGGTCGTACTAATTTAGAGCAGTAATTCGTATCTGAGCTAGTTAAGGTAATTTCGCATGATTCGGGTAGTATCACAGGTATTTAAGTCATTTTAACGGGCAATTCAACTAGTATCACAGGTACTCATGGTAATATAGAGAGTAATTAAATTATAAAACATTTCTCATCCAACGTTACAACAATTTATATACTTTTTTCTAAATCTTACAAACTTATTATATGTTAAACAGTTATTGTACGATGCGGAGAGTGATAAACTGCATATTGGTTCACAAATTGAAAAGCTTTACGTCAACATACCTTTATTTTAGTTCGTTGTAGATGTCTCTCCCCTTTTATCTAGGCTTGAGACTAGCACTAGGATTGCTCCTAATGGCAGGGTTACCACCTTCCCTTCCATCTTCTTCTTTCTTCATCAGGCGTCAGCTATCAGCATATACAGCACACAGATAACCTTCTTTTTTAAGATTGTAGACTCACGAGAAAATCTTTATCTTTAACTTACATTCCTTTAAGCACTGTTTGTAATATTATAATGTCCATACGCATATGTCGTTATCCCGTCCTCAGCAATAATTCTTTTATCATCAAACGGAGTCAATGCAATTTTATTCACTTGCACTGTAGCAAGAGAATGCTTTCGTGATAGGATCAGATTCATAGGTGTTCTGATGATTTCACTGGTTTTAAGACAGTCTGTATAGCTGTCAAACAAAATGTACTGCTTAATAGCGCTACGTTTTATACCTTTAATCTTTTTTATCATTGACCCTTGAATATCTAAGGCATACATCTTAGGACGTAGTCCAACAAAGCGTAGGATGATTTTGCTATTAGCCTCATCTTTAAATTTTCCCAATACCTTCTTGTTCTGAGTAGAGTAACATATATGGTTGACAGGGTAATCAGCTGTATCGAGATTCTCAAGAAAACGTAGCTTATCCTGGTACTCATCTTCAGTTGTTACACGATGAATGAACGAATCAGTGTCCATATACATAAGCTTCAGGTTTTCAGCTCCATAATAAGGCAACAAAACGTCGTAATGATAGTTATACATTAATGTCTTGGAGATGTCCAACACACTCATACCAATGTATATAGGCTTGTTGAATACAATCTGACGAGAGGCCATATGTACAGCAGCTAGATTATCAGCATATATCGTCCTGTCGATAAACGTAGGCTTAGCGATCAGCTTCTCTAGAGCTTTTCATTGGTCACCAGTCGTATATCCATACGGTTACGCAGGTTCTCCATAGTTTTTCCAAACATAGCGTTGTTAAAGAGCTTGTAGAGATCCTTCTCGAAATCATTTGCAGCTTGTTGTCGTAGCCTGTTGTTAAATTCCACATAAGGTTTCAACCACTGAGACTGTCGGAATTGTAGCACACGATGGATTTTTGTTAGTCGTAGTCCATGACTAAGAGCTTGCTTCAAAGCTATGTAATGCACTACATACTTCTTTCGAGGTCCATGATGAGGTATCAGTTTCTTTGTAGATGATTCCAATGGTTTCATACACTCTGGCAGGAAAGGTAGATCGTTGTGTAGATCGTGAAGTTCAGCAGGATACTCGATGTCGACTTCTAATATGTACCCATGAGGATCATCTTCTTGTAGTGTTTCTAAGTTGATTTCTTCAGGTGACACCCACTGAAATCCACCAAAAGGAAGGGCGTGACACATTGCCCACCCATATTGGTTATTAGCGTCCTCGTATGTGATAAATTGGGTTGGTCTCGACGGTTCAAACTTATCCATATAAGTGTTATTAGCCTCAGCATACCGATGGGAAACTTGGCATAAACCTCCTCTTATACCTGATTCCACCATGAGTAGTTGATCATAATCTTGTAACAGCTCCAGCTTAATTCCAGTATACAGTAACATGGCGTCCCATGTAAGACCTGGAGAGGTAAAATAATGGGCAGGATCAACTTTGTGTGTTTTAAGGGTTTGCTCTCTGAACGTCTCAAAGACATCAGCTAGGAGAAGTACATCCGAAGTTAAGTAGAGATCGCTATACTCTCCCAGGTTTCTCACATTAAACAGCTCCCATACATTTCTAGCATGATCGTAGTCAGTATCAGTAATTTCTTCTTCATTTAATCTATTGTAGAAGTAGTCCTTAGGAGGCAAGCAGGTCTCGTTCAGGACATCCCATGACGTAACAAAATCATAGGGAAATACACCCTTACGGGTCATCAACTTCAATTTGTCTTCTCCAAAGTACTTTAGCGTTTCAAGATACGAGGTTAGATTTTTTACCAACTTATCCAAGCTTGTACTGAGGAATCGGAAGCTATCCACAAATCGAAGCTTTATATCTCCTACATACTTGATGAATGAGATATAGCTTTCTTCAGAGTTAGGAATTACCTCCACACGTTCACTTGTACAACCCAGCTCCTTAACAATGAAATGAGAGTCATATCCGCTAAGGTTATGCATGAAGACTGGTATATATTTAGGTGTTTTACAGGCTAAATTACATTCATTATGAAGACTTCCACGATATTCACCGCTGATGTGATCATGGTCGCGTACTTTATAGTTTTCTCCTGTAAAGCCTTTTCCACACACGTAGCATGCCGTAGAAGACTCAAAATCCTTTTGCTGTTGTTCCGTAAGTTTCAGAGGCTTAGCAGATTTGTATATGTCATCAATCATTTTTGCAAGAGATGTCAGGTACAGCATAAACTTCTGAGCAGCATCAGCACCACGATACACATAGGGTTGCTTAGGAAGACCAGTTTCGAGATGTTCAACACTGGATGTAGGCTTCACGTAAACACAGAAGCTCATTGGTGTGTGCTCTTGATAAGGGGTTGTATAGGAAGTTTCAGGATTGGGTATACACGTATGGCATGGAGTGAGAATACTCTCAAAATCAGCATAGATGACATAAGGTACTTTCAGCATCCTCTCAACATTTTTAAACTGAACAATTGATTTCTCCTTGGTAGGCATAACTACCCTCGCAACACCATGTTGAATACAGACGGCTACATGTTCTTGCAGTTTTTCCTGTCCACTTCGTCCATATCGATCATCAAAATGTGTAAAGCAGCGCTTACAAGTATAAACCCGTCCATTATGGTTAGTTTTCTGGCGTCGAATGAGTTTCTCAAAATTCTTTATATATACGTAGTGATGTTTTCCACTACTATCACTCAATAGTAGCAGGTCGCAGTGTTCAGGTAGTTCAATATCAACAACCTTTATCGTATACACTTCATACTTCTCATCTAGCCCGAAAACGTTAATAGATATCTTGTTAAACTTCTCAAATTTAGGTATTTGAGAAAGTGGAGTAGGATAGGAAACACAGCTAAAGTCGTACTTATCTTGAAGCTGCCTATATTTGCTGACGCGCTGAGGCTTGGTGCTCACGAATTTAGCTAATACGGAGTACATGAAACGTTTCTCGTCGCTAAAGTTCTGAATGTTTATACATGCTTTCCTTGCTTCAACAGCTGACGGTAGTGGTATGTAGCTACTTCCTCGCAACGGATTGTACTTGTTGATACGAAGTCGAAGTCCTTCCACTGCAAGCAAAGCCCAGTTGCTACCCTTAAGCTGAGACTCCTCCATTTCAGTCACCAATTTCTTGAATTTCACTTCCATCGCTGACTCCAGATCAGTTTCCAGGAAAACAGCTTGATTCCGTGTTTTAAATGTTTTGTCACAGGTTTCACCAATACTGTTAACAAATCGACACTCAGCCAGCAGATTAATTTTAACACTCTTATGAATGCTAAGCTCTTTATGCACAACCTGGATTATCCGTTGTTTTGCCTATTGCAGATACATATTCAGGTCCTTAGGTGACTCGCATCGTATAAAATACGATTTCAATCGTCCTTCGAATGAAGTTTCGTATTCTTTCATATCACAGTCCTCCATTGTTGACAGCAACTGATGTTTAGTTGGCTCCAATCTTCTTTTCTTCTGAGGGCTGCTTATTTCACACATATCTTCGTGTCGCTGCCCCTTATAACCATCTTTGAAGGTTACATTACAATGTTTACATTTGAAGAGCTTCTTGCAGCTCATCTCGTGTCTTCTCTTGTGATAACCTCGGAGGAACTTCTTCCCACATTTTGCGCATGCATATCCAGTAGCGCTTGGAATAATATCCCTATACGATGAGTTATTCATCTTTATTCTTGATGTAATAACGTATTAATCACTGATCAATGAAATGTAGTCCTCTTCACCTTGATACCACTTTAGAAAGCTGATTATTCTTGGAGAGAACACGATGTTAACACCTCAAGACTAATTAGCACAATGAAGTCCAAATTTTTTTTCCGTGGGGGGAAAAATGCATTATTGCATTCGTCCCCCAGCCGGTGTGCAATGGCTGGGGGGATATGTGGGGCTCGACGCTCAGAAGCGGAATACCCACTAAAAACCCTACCACGAGTTAATTGTATATTGCTGAGTGTTAACGTGCATTTGTTTGCATGCTTTTAGTCGGGTCCCGCATAGCACCCCGGTTAGTATGTGAATAGCTACTTAGCTGGCATGCATTGCATGCGAGCGCGTCAAATGTTACTTGCTGGTATTGCCCATGGAACCTGAGCAATACCAGTGGGTTATATGCGTATGTTTCTTATATTGCTAGTATGTGTTAAATAATGCCTAAGATCTAAAATGTGTGTTGTTTGCAGGGAGTGCCTGCGTGTCACATGACTTAGCATTAACTTACTGCTAGGTTGTACTATTATTGTTATATTAGATTTAGATAAATTGAACAATTTTGTATTGTGTCCTGTGCAGTCAATCGGGCACAGGCGTCTGTCTTGAGATCCGGCCTTCTCGGTCCTTCGTTGAGCTCGTTGTCCTGATGGTAGCCATTGTCGTCTGTGTGAACGACTCCATAATGCAGCGGCCCGTCTTACGCTGCGCACGTCGTTCACGTTGGGAGGCCCCTTCTCCCGGGCCGCCTCAGCTGTTGCTGAGGACTTGAGGGCTCTGCGACGGGCGTGGGCTGAAACAAGGGTAGAAAGCAAAAGAAAGATTAGTGCTGGGATATAGAAATAGGAAGTCTTGGGTCAATGTCCTTGTCATGTTTGGAGTAGATTGTTTAAGAACTGTTGGATTTGTTCTTGCGTGTCGTCTTGGGAAAGCGTTCTATCGAATAGCGAGAGTGGTCTGTTGTGCTTGTAATTTACGGAATCGTAGTTCCCTAATGCTTTGACTAGATCATTGTGGTGTACGCGTAAGCTTTTGTACATGTCGTAAGCTAGCTTTTTAACGAATTCTTGTACTGTATGCATTTTAAGTTCCTCGTGGAGTAAATCAGATGGCGCTACGTACGGTACCTTAGCTACCATGCGCAATGTTTTGTTTTGAAATTGTTGTAGTTTTTTGATGTATGTTTTGGCGGCATACCCCCAGACAGGTGCAGCATAGGTAAATATTGGTCGTATTAGTGTTTTATATAACGTGAGACCCATGTTGAGATTCAGCTGGGTGTCCATGTTTATGAGCGGGTAGAGCTTGCCTAATTGGGCGTTTGCTTTTCCCCGTAATTGCGTGATGTGTTTCTTCCACGTTAGGCCTTGATCCATTTTGAGGCCAAGCCAGGTTACCGTGTCCTTCCACTTTATGTTTTCACCGAATATGGTAAGCGGTGGAAGCTGGTGTTTCGGGAATCTGTGGTTGATTCGTTTTGTGAATATTATCGCTTGCGTTTTGGGGGCGTTTACTTTAATGCGCCAGTTTGTGAACCAGTCCTCCAACCCATTGAGGCTGTTTTGGAGTCTTCTGTGAATAAGTTCGGTTTTGCCCGATTGTGTCATAATTGCTGTGTCGTCCGCGTAAATGTATAAGTTTGTGTTAGCTGTTTTTGGAATGTCGTTGATATATATATATTGAACAGTGTCGGCCCGAGCAAACTCCCTTGTGGGACTCCTGCTCTGATTGGTCGCTTTGTAGAAAGATGGTTGTTAACTTTCGATTGAAATTTTCTGTTGTTTAGATAATTCGCTATAAGTTTGATCAGCGAGTCATGAATGTTAAGCGTTTTAAGTTTCTTTAATATCCCGGCGTGCCATACTCTGTCGAACGCACGTTCAACGTCAAGAAACAGTGCGCCTGTGGATTTTCTTGTATTGAATCCATACGTGATATTTTCCGTTGCCCTGAGTAATTGTAGGGTAGTTGAATGTTTGGCGCGGAATCCAAACTGTTCTGGGCTTAATGTATTTTGTTTAAATACGTGAATGTTGAGGCGTTTGAGTATCACTTTTTCTAGTAGTTTGCCTATTGTGCTGAGTAGACTAATTGGTCTGTAGTTTTGCGGGTTGGACAGATCTTTCCCTTTCTTGGGGAAGTGGGCCACTGTGGCCAGTTTCCATCTGTCTGGAAAGTGCCCGCTTGTTAGCACGAAGTTAAAGATTTTCGAGAGTAGTTTTATTGCATCCTCAGGCAAATTCATGAGCACTGAGGTGGGAATGCTGTCTGGGCCAGGGGCTTTTCTCTTCTTGAGATGCCTGATTAGCCATTTAATTTCGCTTGGGCATGTTTTACGTATCATGTTATGTGTTTCTTGTTCTTTGTAGTTTTCTGTTTCTGCCTCCGTGACTGCCGTGAAAAGTGGGCAAGATGGAGTGGGATTGGGAGTTAGTGTTTCTTGTAGCGCATCCGCTAGCGTGTTCGCTTTTTGTTGGTCAGTTGATGCGATCTTTTGGTTGTGATGTAATGGGGGAATGTGGACCTTATCTTGAGTTAGATAACGGGCTATTCGCCACACCGAGTCTCTCTCATAGTTGAGGTTGTCGAGTGTGTTTTGCCATTGCTGGGATATGAACTGTGTAGTTCGTTCCCTGACGAGTGCGTTGAGGTGTCTGAAGTATTCTTGGTCCACCAGATGCCTCGATTTCTGCAATTTGCGCCTGGCACGGTTTCTTTCTTGCGCTAACATGTGTATGTCTTGCGGAAGTTGCGAGTTATTTGATTTCGGTTTGGTTACCGGTACCGCTTCTGTGGTTGCGGTTTGGATAGCTTTTTCTAGTTGTTTAACAGCTATGTTCAAATTTTCAATGGTGTTAGGTTCTGCTGTAGGGAGGTTTTCGCTCACAATCATTGCGAACTTGTCCCAGTCCGCTTTGTTGTAGTTGCGGCGCTGGGCAGGGGGTTCTTGAGTTATAGAACCCTCCAGAGTTATCATGACTGGTAAGTGGTCAGAGGATAGCTCATTTTTGACCTGGAGGTTTATTCTGCGCGTTAAGTTGCGTGTGATTGCTATGTCCAGTATTTCTGGGCGCTGGTTTCTGCTGAAAGGAATGTACGTTTGTTCGGTTGGTGTGTGAATTATATAGTCCGAGTTGTTTTCTAGGTTTAGGAGGGCGGACCCTTCGCGGTTGGTCTCGTTGCAATCCCAAATTTGGTGTTTTGCGTTGAGGTCGCCTGCAATTATTGCCCTGTTGTTTAGCTGCATGAGCGCATCTATGTCTGCTGTGTCTAGTGTGCCTGGTGGAGCATATGCCGCCGTTACTAATACGCGATTTTGATCTATGGTGGTGTATATACTTGTGGCTTCAAGTGTTCTTAGCTGAGGTAGCGGTGCTAAATCGTGTGCAATGTTTTGTTTTATTATTATTGCGGTTCCTCCTCCGCGCCTGTTCCTGTCATTACGATGTATTGTGTATCCTTTTAGGTTGAATCTGTCGCGATCACAGAGATGGGTTTCGGTAATTAGCGCTATGTGTGTATTGTGTAGCGAGAGAAAGTCTTTTAGTTCGGTCTTTCGTCTGCGCACTCCTCGGGCATTCCAGTTAGTGATATTTAGGATGGGTGTGTGATTCATAGGAAGCCTGGAGAGGTAAGGAGCTGGAAGAAGTCGCGATACGAGGCAAGGATGGAGCGGGTCTCCGACGGTCCCGACGTTGCCAGAAGTTCTAGGATCTGCATGCTGGACTCTCGAAGGTCATCAGAATCCCAGCCTGTGCGGAGGATGTGGTGGTAGGTGTTCCTCTGGTGCTGGAGTCTCGGATCTGCGAGGGTCTCTTCTCTCGTCGGCGCCTCCCTCGCAGATTGACGTGGCTTACCTGGTGGTTGGTTCGGTTTCTGAACCCTAGGCCTTTCCACCCGGGCGGTTGCTTCAACCGGCACTACCGTCACACTGGAGGAGGGAAGCACCCGCGCCGGAGCCGCCCCTCGCGCACGGCCCACCACTTTCCGCTCGCCCGAGCGACCACCATTCCCCGAAAGGTTGCGCGCCGCTGCCACCTGTCTCTGATACTCGGGACAAGCCCGGTACCTAGCCCCGTGGCCCGAAGTGAGACACAGTGCGCACTTCCTCTCGGGGATGGGGACGTCGCAGGTTCGCGAATCGTGGGGAGTCGTGCACTTAGAGCAGACCACCGCGCTCGCCGTGCACTTCTCCTCCGTGTGTCGAAGCTGCTGGCATCGGCTACACTGCACCGGGATAACCGGTCTACGGTACTGCTCCACCTTCACTCGAAAGTGAAGCACGTACTCGCGCTGCCGCAAACGGTCTAGGTCGTCCGCCGTCGCCAGGTCCACCAGGTAGAACGGAAGAGGCGTTTGGGCCCGGTCGAACCGTCGTAGTTGCACGACCCGAAGCACTGAAAAGTGCTAGGCACGCAACTCTGCCTTAATGGCCTCCTCCGCGCCGTCAAAGTAGACGTGCTTCACCACAGCACGGAAGGTCTGGCGGTCGTTCCTCGTCGTCATGGTGAAGGTTACCCTGCGCTCCCGCAGAAAGGCAGTCAACAGCGCGTAGTCCCCGGCGGACCTGGTGCGCACGAGGAAGTCACGAGAAATCGGGGCCCTCGAAATGACATACCCATCGTTGGGGTGCAGGGCGTCGAACTCTTGCAGCGTCTGAAACAGAGTGACGTGGGTCTTGGACACATAGATGGGAGGTTGGAGACGGGAGGAGAGGGCTTGGGCGTAAGAGGAAGGAGGGTGCCTGGGGACTGGGTTGGGGGTTGGAGCGGGTTGAGAAGGGGAAGGAATAGGAAGGAAACCAGGAGGAGGGTTGACGGGATGGGCAAGAAGGGCAGGGATGGGAGAGGACGGGCCGGGGATGGGGGAGACAGGACGAGGGGGAGGGGTGGGCTGAGGGACACAGGAGCGGACGGAAGAGGACGAGGATGAACGGGAGGCAGGGAGTGGAGAGTCGAGGGCAGCCGGGGTGATGGACAGGCATGGAATCGCAGCCGGGCTGCTATCCATACCAGCAGGGTTAGGGGTGGAGCGAGGAGAGGGCCCAGAAGAACGAGGAGTGGATGCAGAGGATCGAGGAGTAGGAGCAGAGGAGCGAGGAGTAGGAGCAGAGGAACGAGTGGTGGGTGCTTTAAAGTATTGTGATAATACAGCTTGAATTAACCTTGGTACAATAGGTGGTGATGGTGGTGGTAGTGGTGGTAGGCTTGAATTTGAAATATATGTCTGAATGAGCGTGTGGGAATACTTCTCTTACTGGTGTGACAGCATAAGCAGGTAGTTATGAGACGAGTTTAAACGTGTTTGATGCTGCCAGACATCCTGTTTCTGGGTGTGACGTCATAAACGTCCTGTCTCTGGAGTTGAGGATATATGGCTGGGGGGTTAATACACGTTGAGCGATCATATACAGCTGGTTATGGAGCGAGTTTATGATTGATCTAAAAGGTTCGTGCTCCCTCTATAAATATGGTGATCTAGGGCATTGGACTTCATTGTGCTAATTAGTCTTGAGGTGTTAACATCGTGTTCTCTCCAAGAATAATCAGCTTTCTAAAGTGGTATCAAGGTGAAGAGGACTACATTTCATTGATCAGTGATTAATACGTTATTACATCAAGAATAAAGATGAATAACTCATCGTATAGGGATATTATTCCAAGCGCTACTGGATATGCATGCGCAAAATGTGGGAAGAAGTTCCTCCGAGGTTATCACAAGAGAAGACACGAGATGAGCTGCAAGAAGCTCTTCAAATGTAAACATTGTAATGTAACCTTCAAAGATGGTTATAAGGGGCAGCGACACGAAGATATATGTGAAATAAGCAGTCCTCAGAAGAAAAGAAGATTGGAGCCAACTAAACATCAATTGCTGTCAACAATTGAGGACTGTGATATGAAAGAATACGAAACTTCATTCGAAGGACGATTGAAATCGTATTTTATACGATGCGAGTCACCTAAGGACCTGAATATGTATCTGCAATAGGCAAAACAACGGATAATCCAGGCTGTGCATAAAGAGCTTAGCATTCATAAGAGTGTTAAAATTAATCTGCTGGCTGAGTGTCGATTTGTTAACAGTATTGGTGAAACCTGTGACAAAACATTTAAAACACGGAATCAAGCTGTTTTCCTGGAAACTGATCTGGAGTCAGCGATGGAAGTGAAATTCAAGAAATTGGTGACTGAAATGGAGGAGTCTCAGCTTAAGGGTAGCAACTGGGCTTTGCTTGCAGTGGAAGGACTTCGACTTCGTATCAACAAGTACAATCCGTTGCGAGGAAGTAGCTACATACCACTACCGTCAGCTGTTGAAGCAAGGAAAGCATGTATAAACATTCAGAACTTTAGCGACGAGAAATGTTTCATGTACTCCGTATTAGCTAAATTCGTGAGCACCAAGCCTCAACGCGTCAGCAAATACAGGCAGCTTCAAGATAAGTACGACTTCAGCTGTGTTTCCTATCCTACTCCACTTTCTCAAATACCTAAATTTGAGAAGTTTAACAAGATATCTATTAACGTTTTCGGGCTAGATGAGAAGTATGAAGTGTATCCGATAAAGGGTGTTGATATTGAACTACCTGAACACTGCGACCTGCTACTATTGAGTGATAGTAGTGGAAAACATCACTACGTATATATAAAGAATTTTCAGAAACTCATTCGACGCCAGAAAACTAACCATAATGGACGAGCTTATACTTGTAAGCGCTGCTTTACACATTTTTATGATCGATATGGACGAAGTGGACAGGAAAAACTGCAAGAACATGTAGCCATCTGTATTCAACATGGTGTTGCGAGGGTAATTATGCCTATCAAGGAGAAATCAATTGTTCAGTTTAAAAATGTTGAGAGGATGCTGAAAGTACCTTATGTCATCTATGCTGATTTTGAGAGTATTCTCACTCCATGCCATACGTGTATACCCAATCCTGAAACTTCCTATACAACCCCTTATCAAGAGCACACACCAATGAGCTTCTGTGTTTACGTGAAGCCTACATCCAGTGTTGAACATCTCGAAACTGGTCTCCCTAAGCAACCCTATCTGTATCGTGGTGCTGATGCTGCTCAGAAGTTTATGCTGTACCTGACATCTCTTGCAAAAATGATTGATGACATATACAAATCTGCTAAGCCTCTGAAACTTACGGAACAACAGCAAAAGGCTTTTGAGTCTTCTACGGCATGCTACTTGTGTGGAAAAGGCTTTACAGGAGAAAACTACAAAGTACGCGACCATGATCACATCAGCGGTGAATATCGTGGAAGTCTTCATAATGAATGTAATTTAGCCTGTAAAACACCTAAATATATACCAGTCTTCATGCATAACCTTAGCGGATATGACTCTCATTTCATTGTTAAGGAGCTGGGTTGTACAAGTGAACGTGTGGAGGCAATTCCTAACTCTGAAGAAAGCTATATCTCATTCATCAAGTATGTAGGAGATATAAAGCTTCGATTTGTGGATAGCTTCCGATTCCTCAGTACAAGCTTGGATAAGTTGGTAAAAAATCTAACCTCGTATCCTGAAACGCTAAAGTACTTTGGAGAAGACAAATTGAAGTTGATGACCCGTAAGGGTGTATTTCCCTATGATTTTGTTACGCCATGGGATGTCCTGAACGAGACCTGCTTGCCTCCTAAGGACTACTTCTACAATAGATTAAATGAAGAAGAAATTACTGATACTGACTACGATCATGCTAGAAATGTATGGGAGCTGTTTAATGTGAGAAACCTGGGAGAGTATAGCGATCTCTACTTAACTTCGGATGTACTTCTCCTAGCTGATGTCTTTGAGCCGTTCAGAGAGCAAACCCTTAAAACACACAAAGTTGATCCTGCCCATTATTTTGCCTCTCCAGGTCTTACATGGGACGCCATGTTACTGTATATTGGAATTAAGCTGGAGCTGTTACAAGATTATGATCAACTACTCATGGTGGAATCAGGTATAAGAGGAGGTTTATGCCAAGTTTCCCATCGGTATGCTGAGGCTAATAACACTTATATGGATAAGTTTGATCCGTCGAGACCAACCCAATTTATCACATACGAGGACGCTAATAACCAATATGGGTGGGCAATGTGTCACGGCCTTTCTTTTGGTGGATTTCAGTGGGTGTCACCTGAAGAAATCAACTTAGAAACACTACAAGAAGATGATCCTCATGGGTACATATTAGAAGTCGACATCGAGTATCCTGCTGAACTTCACGATCTACACAACGATCTACCTTTCCTGCCAGAGTGTATGAAACCATTGGAATCATCTACAAAGAAACTGATACCTCATCTTGGACCTCGAAGGAAGTATGTAGTGCATTACATGGCTTTGAAGCAAGCTCTTAGTCATGGACTACGACTAACAAAAATCCATCGTGTGCTACAATTCCGACAGTCTCAGTGGTTGAAACCTTATGTGGAATTTAACAACAGGCTACGACAACAAGCTGCAAATGATTTCGAGAAGGATCTCTACAAGCTCTTTAACAACGCTATGTTTGGAAAAACTATGGAGAACCTGCGTAACCGTATGGATATACGACTGGTGACCAATGAAAAGCTCTAGAGAAGCTGATCGCCAAGCCTACGTTTATCGACAGGACGATATATGCTGATAATCTAGCTGCTGTACATATGGCCTCTCGTCAGATTGTATTCAACAAGCCTATATACATTGGTATGAGTGTGTTGGACATCTCCAAGACATTAATGTATAACTATCATTACGACGTTTTGTTGCCTTATTATGGAGCTGAAAACCTGAAGCTTATGTATATGGACACTGATTCGTTCATTCATCGTGTAACAACTGAAGATGTGTACCAGGATAAGCTACGTTTTCTTGAGCATCTCGATACAGCTGATTACCCTGTCAACCATATATGTTACTCTACTCAGAACAAGAAGGTATTGGGAAAATTTAAAGATGAGGCTAATACCAAAATCATCCTACGCTTTGTTGGACTACGTCCTAAGATGTATGCCTTAGATATTCAAGGGTCAATGATAAAAAAGATTAAAGGTATAAAACGTAGCGCTATTAAGCAGTACATTTCGTTTGACAGCTATACAGACTGTCTTAAAACCAGTGAAATCATCAGAACACCTATGAATCTGATCCTATCACGAAAGCATTCTCTTGCTACAGTGCAAGTGAATAAAATTGCATTGACTCCGTTTGATGAAAAAAGAATTATTGCTGAGGACGGGATAACGACATATGCGTATGGACATTACAATATTACAAACAGTGCTTAAAGGAATGTAAGTTAAAGATAAAGATTTTCTTGTGAGTCTACAATCTTAAAAAAGAAGGTTATCTGTGTGCTGTATATGCTGATAGCTGACGCCTGATGAAGAAAGAAGAAGATGGAAGGGAAGGTGGTAACCCTGCCATTAGGAGCAATCCTAGTGCTAGTCTCAAGCCTAGATAAAAGGGGAGAGACATCTACAACGAACTAAAATAAAGGTATGTTGACGTAAAGCTTTTCAATTTGTGAACCAATATGCAGTTTATCCCTCTCCGCATCGTACAATAACTGTTCAACATATAATAAGTTTGTAAGATTTAGAAAAAAGTATATAAATTGTTGTAACGTTGGATGAGAAATGTTTTATAATTTAATTACTCTCTATATTACCATGAGTACCTGTGATACTAGTTGAATTGCCCGTTAAAATGACTTAAATACCTGTGCTACTACCCGAATCATGCGAAATTACCTTAACTAGCTCAGATACGAATTACTGCTCTAAATTAGTACGACCACCTGTGATACTACCAGAATTACCTGTTAAAATGACTCAAATACCATTGATACAACCTGAATCACCTGCATTTACCTTAAATAGCTGTGATACAAATCTCTGATCGAAATTATTACGAGCATCTGTGAAACTATGCTGATTACCTAAATACTTACGATATTACCTGAACTATCTGTAAAATACGAAACTACGTTATAACCAACCCCTGGAACGTACCCTCCTGTAATGCTTGCTTAATTACTCTAAACACCTATGTTACTTGAATTATCCTAAATACCTACGATACCCTCTGAATTACCTGTGAAATATGAAACTACGCTATACCCAACCCTGGAATCTAGCCTCCTGTGATACTAGCTGAATTAGCCTAAATACCTACGATACTAGCTGAATTAGCTGTGAAATCATGCATAGCTATGATGCAGTTAGCCTCTGGAATCTAGCCTCCTGTGATACTAGATGAATTAGCTTAAATGCTCACGATACTAGCTGAATTGCCTGTGAAAATGACTTAAATACCTGTGATACTACTCGAATCATGTGAAATTACCTTAACTAGCTCTGATACGAATTCCTGCTCTAAATTAGCACGAGCACCTGTGATGCTATCTGGTTTGCCTTAAATACCAATGATACTAGATGAATTACCTGTTTAAATGACTCAAATACCATTGATGCAACTTAAATTTCCTTAAATAGCTGTGATACAAATCTCTGATCGAAATTATCAATAATATCTGTGAAGCTATGTCGATTACCTCAAATACTTACGATATTACCTGAACTATCTGTGAAATACGAAGCTATATTATAACCAACCCCTGGAATCTAGCTGTAATGCTAGCTAAATTACTCTAAACGTCTGTGATACTTGAATTAACCTAAATACCTACGATACTCTCTGAATTACCTGTGAAATACGACACTAAGCTATACCCAACCCTAGAATCTATCCTCTTGTGATACTAGCTGAATTAGCCTAAATACCTACGATACTAGCTGAATTACCTGTGAAATCATGCAGAGCCATGATGCAGTTAGCATCTGGAATCTATCCTGTGTTACTAGACGAATTAGCCTAAATACATACGATACTAGCTGAATTACCTGTGAAATCATACACTGCTATGGTCCAGTCAGCCTCTTGCAATACTAGCTGAATTACTTACCTGTTAGTGTTAGTGGGTTAGCTTTTCCCGTTGCAGGTCACCTTTTTCCCTTTATGGCTCACCTTTTTCCCTTTGGTGGTCGCCTTTTTCCCTTTGCTGGTCACATTTTTCCCTTTACTGGTCACCTTTTTCCCGTTGCAGGTCGCCTTTTTCCCTTTGCTGGTCAACTTTTTCCCTTTACTGGTCACCTTTTTCCCTTTGCTGGTCACGTTTTTCCCTTTGCTAGTCAACTTTTTCCCTTTGTGGGCCACCTTTTTCCCTGAATAGGTTACGTGATGGGCATGTCTAGAACATTGACATGAAACAGTTTTCCACTAAGTTCACGTCTAAAGTCGCTCTCAAGTCTAGCACCTCCTATTCCCTATCTCTCCTGTATATAAACCCATATCTGTCTAGCCTAACACCTCTCCTCCTGTTCCTATACCTCTCATATAAACCATACTCTACTCCTCTAGCTCTGTCTAGCCTAACGCCTCTCTCGTTTACCTATGACTCTCACGTAAACCATACTCTGCTCCTCGACCTCTGTCTAGTCTAACTCCTCTTCTCGTTTTCCTATACCACTCATATAAACCATACTCTATTTTCAACCTCTGTCTAGCCTAACACCTCCCCTCGTTTTCCTATACCTCTCATATAACCTATACTCTACTCTTCAACCTCTGTCTAGCCTAGCACCCACTTCCTGTTCCTATACTTCTCATACATATAAACGCATACTCTACTCTCAACCTCTGTCTAGCCTAACACCACTCCCCGTATCCTCTACCTCTCATAAAGCTCATTCCTCTCCTGTCCCCTGTCTAGCTGAGTGTCTCTTTGGTTTCCTATCTAGCCTATATAAAACACATTCTAGCTTTAAACACCTGTGTATCCTAACATAGGATCTCTCTCCGTTTTCTCGTCTCTCCTTATAAACGCATACTTAAACCCTCCTAGCCTAACACCTCTCTACTATTTCTTCCATATAAACGTATTTCCCTCCTTCAACCCTCTTTAGCATAGTATCGGTCGTCGTATTCCCTATCTCTTCCATATAAACCCATTTTCCTCCTTGAACCACCCCATCAAGCCTCGTTTTCCCTATCCTTTCCCATATATGCCCAAAAAAGTGGCCCAGCTCTCTCCTATATATCCTACTATCATGTCATAGAAACATTTGCCCGAAAACGAGAGAGGACGATTCCTATGATGTACGGATGGAAGTGAAGGAGGTAAGCTTTATTTTCGTTCTAATACATATTACTTATAACATATTTTGGTTTAATACAAATAAGTGCAAATAGCCAATAGCAGAGATTTTAAACTTCGAATAGTAAATAGAATGACAAAATGCAACTGCTAGGAGGGGTAAGAAAATGCAACAATTCAAGTATAAAGCGTAAATAAGATTCTTGCATGCTTGCTTTTATATTTTTCTCCTATGTAGATTTGTTAAGTGGTGTCGTGACAGATCCATTCCTGTTGGTCCCCCCTGAAAAATATCACCGCCCGCCACTGAAGAGGTACTACATCATATCACCATATCAGCAAATAATAATAAAAACAGCAAAATTCAGTAAAACGCATACTACCCCCGAAAATATATTTCTGGTCAACCACTACGTTTTCTGCTGTAAGCTGTTACTTATTTGGTGGCAGGTTTGGAAAGGTTGTTGGATTTATAACTAATATGATTTTCCGGGCTGTTATGCCCTGGTCTGCTGAAGAAAGATTTCCCAGACGTTTCGTCCACAACTGCGGTGGACATCTTCAGTGGCGCGGACGAAGTCTTCTCGGTGAAAGTATCGCAGCGTCTGATGCGTTGGCCGTTAGTGCCGCTCTCTTTATAGTGTGGGCGCTCTCTGCTGATTGGCCCGCTGGTATGAGGGGGCTGGCGCCGGCTGTGTTGTTGCTCTCTTCTGATTGGCTCGCAGTGTTTTTCGGTTTTGTATGACCTTTCTTGTTTTTGATGACTAGATGCCAGTTACTGTTGAGTTTCAATGCTTCTTCTTTCCTATTGAAATTATTGGGATGTTTATAAATCTCTATTGCTTCGCGTTGTAGCCGGGTATGGTAATGCTTTATGGAGGAAAGAATGTTGGTGTCCTGAAATCTAATAATGTGTTCGCCCTCGGCTTCAATGGCATGTTCGGCGACTGCCGATTTTTCTCTATGGCCCAGGCGGCAGTTTCTTTTGTGTTCGCTAAGTCTGGTGTTAGCGCTCCGCTGTGTGGTACCAATGTACACTGAACCACAGGAACAAGGAATACGGTAAACACCGGCCGATGACAGGGGATCTCGGGGGTCTTTGGAAGAGCGCAGTAGGCTGTTTAATTGTCTTGTAGGTTTGAATACTGTTTTGACGTTATGACGTTGAAGTATATGTTCAATACGGTCAGTGACATTTCTGAAATATGGCAGAAAGACAATGGACTTGCTTTTGGGTTGGTCCTGAGTAACCGGTCGGGGCTTGGCCGGACGGCAGGCTCTTCTCACCTCTTGGACTGAATAACCATTTGATTGTAGAGCTGTTTCCAGGTGTCGGATTTCTTGTGGAAGTAAGTGTGGTTCACAAATACGGGAAGCACGGTTTGCGAGTGTCTTAATCATAGCACGTTTTTGTCTAGGATGGTGGTTGGAGTTCTTGTTAAGGTAACGGTCTGTGTGTGTGGGTTTGCGGTAGACAGTATGACCCAGCGTGCCGTCAGCCTTCCTGCTAACGAGTACATCTAGAAAGGCTAGTTGGCCATCCTTTTCTTGTTCCATTGTGAACTGTATACGCTGATTGATGCTATTTAGATGTAACAAAAAATCTTTAAGAGCTTGTTCACCATGGGGCCAGATGACGAAGGTGTCATCCACATAGCGGAACCAGGCTGTTGGTTTGAGTGGAGCTGAGTTTAGTGCCTTTGACTCAAATGCCTCCATGAAGAAATTGGCCACAACAGGGCTAAGGGGGCTGCCCATGGCAACACCGTCTATTTGCTCGTAGAATGACCGGTTCCACTGGAAATAAGTGGTAGTCAGAACATGGTGAAAAAGTGTAATGATATCATCAGAGAAGATGGGCTGTAACAACTTCAAAGTTTCTTGTACTGGAACCATGGTGAATAGAGACACAACGTCAAAACTAATTAGTAAATCCTTAGGTAGCAATTTGAGGTTGCGGAGAATTTGAATGAAATGAGTAGAGTCTTTGATGAAAGAGTCGGACGATTCTTCGAGAGGCAGCGAGAGGGAGAGGACACTGCAGCAGCGAGAGAAGAAGCGGAGAGAACAACAGCGAGCGGCGAGCGGCCGTCATACGGCCAGCCAGCAGTTCCAGCGCCTCTCCAGTGCCAGCGGTCTAACAGCTTAGCAGGGTAGAAAGACACGATCGTAGCCAACAGTCTAACGACTGGTACCAAGGCGCCTTCGGGCAGATCCTCTGTCTTTCGGGCTTTTTAGCGCCCTCTATCTGTTCTTTTTCTTCTACTATCTCTATTTTCCTCTATTCTATCTAGTGTTAAGGTCCCGGCTAGGTTCCCTAGAGATAAGTTAGGCGCTGCTTGCTGTTGACACATAATCTGAGAGTGGTCTAATTAAGAGTGTCACAGCAGCAGATTCACTAGGCTTTAACTCTCCTTCTTTTTCTTATCTTCTTTAGTCAGGCTACATCTAAGCAAACCTTTACATACACACTAGGAATGGCTAAGGGCAGCAAGGCTACGACGACTACGAAACCGACGCTGTCACCAACACAGACGATGATGACTAGGAACAAGGCTTCCCAACCCAAGACTTCCAACTCCTCAAATCCTACCAAACCCAAAACTCCAAACCCTACACCTTCACCCATGACTCCCACTAGCCCTAAACCTAAGTCAACCCCAACTTCACCTGCTCCTGCCAACCCTTCCTCTCCCAAACCCAGCACCTCCAAAGACACAAGACAAGACGCTACCAATACACAAACCCCTACCGAAATAGATCAGGAAAGGAGGACAAATATTGCGCCTGTATATGTTAGTAGGTGCCAGGCCGCGAAAATCCGCCAAATAATCACAGACTTTGACTTGACAGGCCCAACTAAATATGAATACACGGTACACACAGCGCGCAACTCCGGTGATTTTTGCTTCAAGACGTTCTGCCTGAGTGACTACAAGAGACTTGTAGATTACTCAAGGCACAAAGCGTACAGCATTATCTGATCGCCCAAGTAACTGAAAGAACCGCTCGTTTTGTCATAAAAGGGCTGTACGCTGAATTCACCGGGGACGAGATTAGGAAAGACCTGGAAAAATGCGGTTTTAATGCCATTAGGGCAGTCCAAATGCGAAAGCGCAACAGGCATAGGACCCCCCTGCCAATGTTCCTTGTGGAAATGCAGGACACCCATGAATCTAGGAAAATTTTAAGCCTCCGCTTCTTGGCACACTTCAGAGTTACTGCAGAGGAGTATAGGGCCGCCGCAGAGCTGAAACAATGCGCACGTTGCCAAGGGTTTTGGCACGTGATGCGAGAATGTAGGTCCCCAAAACCCATCTGCGCCAAGTGTACAGGTTCCCACTTCTCAGGAACATGCAGCGTTCCTCCTAAGGAACGTAAATGCGTTTTATGTGGCGCTCAGGGCCATGGTGCAACTTGGCGCGGTTGCACCGCATACAACGCAGCATGTGCAAAGACCATGTCACGCCAAAAGCAACCTCCTAGGGATCCCCAGTTAGGAAGGACGCAAAGTAGCTACGCTGAGGTTGCTAAAACGGAGTGGTGCACGAGAAACAGTAAAGGCCGGTCGCGTCCAGTCCCAATAGAGGCACCCTCCGTGGTTGGGAACCCTCGGCTCACTACCGAGGAGGTCCCAATCAGTGATGAGCGACACCCCCGACCAACACAACAAGCTTCACCTTCGACTGCAGGACCCTCAAAGGCACAGGCGGTAGGGCCTCACCCTACCGCACCAGAGTCGCTCCCCCCACGGGAACTAGATCAAGGAAAAGTGAACATGGCACTGGTTAAACTAGTTACAACACTAGGCATACCAAAGAGAAATGCTAATTGGAAGAGAGTAGAGCTTCTCCTCTCCCAGCTCTGCGAGATCTTTAGTCAACCGGGATCTGACATCATTCAGGTAGCACACTTTCTTTCAGACTTTGTACAAGTTATCCGTATGCCTTAGTCATGGGTAGTACAACCACAGCAAAAGTAATTTACTGGAATTGCAACGGCATCCGCAAAAAGATTAAAGAACTAGCCGATTTCCTTCAAACAGAGTCAATACATATAGCATTACTGACCGAAACACATATCAACCAAACCGACCGCTTTTCTGTTCCCGGATATAGAGTTTATAGAAACGATTGCGACCGTCGAGGAGGAGGAACCGCGATAGCCATACAATCAAACATTGAACATTATCAAATTAACTCTCCAGTGTTAACTCGCGCTGAAACCACAGCCATAAAGCTCAAACTTCACAATACAGAAATCATTTTAGCATCAGTCTACAACCCTCCGGGGGACATAGAGACCAATGACGTAGACAGAATTTTGAACTTAGGACCAAAAGTAATCGCAGCAGGAGATTACAATTGTAAGCATTATCTTTGGAATTGCACAAACACGAACCCGCAAGGCACCAAATTACTAAACTACATTAATAGTACAAATTACTTAGTTGCAGGCCCCGATGAGCCAACACATATATCCCACGTACCGAATCATACGCCGGACATACTCGATATCGTGATTTTAAATAATATACCCTTTAACATAGATCTACAAGTAAAACACGAACTCACTTCGGATCACTTACCGGTTTTGATGACAATCAACGCAACAGTCGCATTCAAACAGGCCTCTTTAAGGCACAATTACAATCAGGTAAACTGGGAATCTTTCAAAAGCACAGTAGATTATTATCTCCCAAATATTGAAATAAACTCCGCTAGAGAGTAGGACTTGGCAATTAGTAAACTAGAAACAGCTATTAAAATAGCCACCACGGCCTGCGTTCCACTGACACAACAGCGCCAACAAATGCGAGATATCCAATAGATATAAAGATACTTCAACAAGCGCAAAACAAAGCGAGACGTAAATGGCAAAGAACTAGAAATATCATACACCGAAACGAATATTACCAAGCGAGAACGTTAGCAAATGAATGCGCCAGAACTTACATACAAAACCAATGGAACAATACGCTTGAAAATCTAAACCCCCAACAAAATGAAGTTTGGCGAATAGCGAAATGCTTAACGCGAACACGTACAAATATACCTCCTCTACAAATTAACAACACCGTAGCCGAAACGCCCCAGGCCAAGGCAGAAGCCTTTGCGGTCACACTAGAGAACGTGTTTTCTGCCAACCCAACAGTTGGACAAAATGAATTCGAATTAGAAATTGAAAACGAAGCCAATACCATAGGCCAAACACGGATACACAATAAAATGCGAAAAACAAACCCTGGTGAAATAGGTTGGATAATCAAACACCTGCCCACAAGAAAAGCGCCAGGACCAGATAAGATACCAAATAAGGTGATAAAGAATCTACCAAATAGAGCGATTAAACTATTAGCGAACATATTCAATTTCACTCTGGATCACGGCAGATTTCCGCCTTCTTGGAAAGAAGCCAAAATCCTGCTATTCCCGAAAGCAAATAAAAATTTAACTTTACCCGTCAACTATAGGCCAATTAGCCTGCTGAACACCATAAGCAAAGTACTCGAAAAAGTAATACTAAAACGAATAAATAAGCACATACACAAGCACAGTATTCTAAGACCAGAGCAGTTTGGCTTTAGAGCACAACACTCTACGACACTACAACTACTACGAATGACGGAGGAAATCACTAAAGGATATAACACAAACAAATCAACAGGCGCCCTCTATCTAGACATTGAACGCGCTTTCGATAAAGTTTGGCACGCCGGACTTCTCAGAAAACTTAAACAGTACGATTTTCCAGACTCTGCAATGGCCCTCATTAGGGATTACCTCTATGATCGACGCTTTCACACCGTCGTTGAGGAAGCAGTCTCTAGCACCAAACGAATAAAAGTAGGGGTCCCACAAGGAAGTCTCTTGGGACCGATATTATTCAATCTCTATATAAATGACATGCCCGAACTAGTAAGAACGGACAAATATATGTATGCGGATGACACCGCCATCGTAACACAGTCCACTCAGCCGCGAATCATACACTTACGCCTGCAAAATGCACTAAATACACTTGAACCCTGGTTCTCCAAGTGGAGAATTAAAGTAAATGCCAGAAAAACACAGGCAATAATATTCACAAAAAGATTACAACACAGGAAAGATAGAAACAATCTTCAGCCGCTAAACTACCGAGGCGATAGAATCGAATGGACTGACCAAGTGACCTACTTAGGTCTAACTATGGATCAGGGCTTAACATGGAATAAGCATATTACTAAAATCAGATCGAAGGCCAATGGTCAACTAAATAGACTTTTTCCTATACTTAACACAAACAGCCAACTCAAATTGAACATGGGACTAACCCTATACAAAACGTTAATTAGGCCCATCCTTGTTTATGCAGCTCCAGTTTGGGGATACGCTGCAAAACGCACATAAATAAGCTAAAAACGCTCCAGAATCGGATAATCCGAATAATAACTAAACAACCGATGTTTGCACCGGCCTATCTCTTACATCAAGAGTTAAGACTCCACACAATTGAAGAATTCATAAAAACCCAAAGTTTCAACCTATACAAACGCAAAGAAAACAACAAAAACCTTCTAATACAAGATTTAGGTGCATACGAAACCAGCCAAAACAAACACAAAAGACCGCTGTCACTATTTGACAGAACCTTCGGCCTGGGGGAACCCCAAATTGACATACAAGAATATCTAGAAAACCTTGTAATACTACCATAAAACTACCCATGACTAGGCTACACAACGTGACCAGTAGTAGCCCTCGAAGTCCTTGCTCTCTGAGCCAAGGCGGCCCTGGGGGACGAGGCCCCCCCCCGCAAGTGGCACCGGCTCGCACCTGCATCTGTAGGCAGGCAGCCCGCTGTGTGTGCACTCTATGTGACCAGGCTTGATCAAAGGACACGCAATTTGGAAAACACAAAGTAACGATGCCAAGATGGCAGGAAATTATAAATGATTAACTAACTTATTTCCATTATATTCAAAGAAAATTATCATGTACAATAGACGACGCCATACGGCGGAGCACGTAAATTCCTAAAATTAATAAATCACTTCTTGCAAAGACGAAGCCGCAAGGCTGAAACGAAGCACTATCAAATATTTTACGACTCTTATTAAACTGCATTATGTATAAAGTAAACACACTTTTAACTTATATGTATATCTATGTATCTCTAAGGTTATGCATGTCTAGTTTAGTTTGTTCCAGAGACGCAGCCTCCGGCTCAAGCTGACCGACTCGCGTACAGGTGCCACCTGTAACGCACGACCCACAAACGACTTGAAGACGCAGCGCCCAGGCGTGGTCAAGAAAAGAAGCTCCCAGAATGTCCCAAATTAACACCCTCAATCCGCCAGGGCGTTATCAGGGTCTCGGCCATGGTAACGTCCTGACTCCTTACCATCACCTGGTCTAGGCCCTAGTGGCCGGCCAACACATCCCGCTCCTTGAATCCGCAGGTGCAATAGCGGTACTGCTACACAATACCTGAATCCACACCGGTGGAGGAGTTTTTAGTGGGTATGCCATATTGGAGATTCCCACACTCTCAGCCCTAACTCCCATTAGGACTGGGGTAAGTGATTAAATCATTTTCTCCTCCACTCGAAGAAAAAAAAAAGCCAACGCATCAGACGCTGCGATACTTTCACCGAGAAGACTCCATCCGCGCCAATGAAGATGTCCACCGCAGTTGTGGACGAAACGTCTGGGAAATCTTTCTTCAGCAGACCACGGCATAACAGCCCGGAAAATCATATTAGTTATAATTGTGACTCCGGCCGTGAAAACCTACGTTGTTGGATTTGTTTGATAGGTTTCAGCAATACGAAATGCTGACTTACATGAAGTTAAAAAGCAAATTTCATTCTTCCAAAAACTAATTATTTCTCAAAAGAATCACACTACCATACACAAAAGATATACGTAATTAAAAATATAATCCTTTAAATACTCGTATAAAAGTATATTCCTTTAAAAAATACATTTCTTTGTAAATGCAAAAGTAAACAAAAATATATATAAATAAGAACTTTTATGTAAAGATATATACATTTCTGCCCGACTTGAGCTGAGAGATAACGTTCTCTCAGATATTATTTGTCCTGCTGCAGAAAAGAGACTTCCTCAGCTGACACGGAGGTATGAATATTGATTGAATAGGTGTAATTTTGCATTATTTACTTCTCACCTAAAGAAGATTCCACAGAAGTGCTTTACAACATAATACTGAATGTGATGACGCAGGTGCTTGTGTAGAAGAATTAAAAACCACAGAACACCAAACTTTTAGAAGTGCAACCCCTGTGTTAAACGATGGCAACATGAAGGCTACCGCAGCGTGAGTAGAGATTTGAGACGGAGCTAAACTATGAAAAATCGCGTTCTCGAATGCTGACATCACTGGTAGTTACTACAGCTGAATTTTTCATACGTGCTTAGCTACATGACTCAACTGATCATAAAAGTTCCAATACCGTATCGCTACAGATGACGTACAAGGTTCACTACGTGAGCTTTAATGGTCGTAATTGCACTAAGTTATTCAAACTGTTTTTAAAGGTATCGATTAAAGCTCACATAAAATAACTTGTCATTGTCATCTGTAGTAATACAGTAGTAGAACATAATTATGATCAGCTGCACACCTGACAGCTAGGCTAGTATGAAAAACACAGCGGTTTATTTTTGTATAATTCTTTTTATTTGTATTGTCCAACAGTCAGTACATAGACTATTTTTATATAATATTACTGGGTTTTATAGTGTTTACTGGTTCAAGCCACTAATTTTGTTAACAGGAATGTTTCTATGCCATAATACATAATTGTGTCATATTTAATTCAAATTTTGAGGCTGAATGAAAAGTTTAAGTACCATCCAATAATTTTTCTTATGCTTCACAGGAAAATATTTTGTATTTAAATTGCCTCCAAGTTTTGTTTGAACTTGCAACCAACTAACAGTAGAATGTGGAATTTGACAGGAAAATGGGAAGAATAGCACATGTTTGACATTGATATTTTATTCCACTCTACTGATAGCACAACACAATCTGACATATTTGCATAAGTAACATGAATAACTTTATTCCATTTCTTACAAAGAAACTTCTGCATACATTATATGCCAACACCTGTTTGTCATTCACTAGATGGCTATTAGCAGTTCAACAAATGTCATTAGCAACAGCTTCACTACATCATTTAGCACTATCATTGTCATTATCACTCTGTTCTTTGACTTGAAACACCATCACTGGACACAAATAGGCATAACTTATTTAAACGTTTTACATCCATTATCTTCACAATCGATAGAATGCTTTAACACCAACCTTCCATTGTATATATCCTAGAAGTAATTAAAAACATATGTTTAAACTATCCTTAAAGGTAGGATTTTGGGAAGAGAAATCAATTTGCATCAAGGGAAAATTTGTGGTTACAAACACTTTGTAATTATATTACCTAAGTCCACTATTGTTAGTACACCTAGAAGAATTTTAAGGATTTTTTCAGTCCGAAATTGCTAGAAATGTGTAAACAGCATTTATGTGCAACCAGCAGCTAAGTATTGAGTTATTTGAAGTGAAGAGAAGATTGCTTTTATACAATATTACTGGATTTTGTATTGTTTGCTGGTTCAAGTCACTAATTCTGTAAATAGGACTGTTTGTATCACATTTAATTTAAATTTTGAGGCTGAATGAAAAGTTCAAGTACCTTGCAATAAGTTTTTCCTATGCTTCATAGGAACCTTTTTGTATTTAAACTGGCTCCAAGTTTTGTTTGAACTCGCAACCAACTAACCGTAGAATGTGAAATTTGACAGGAAAATTGGAAGAATAACAAATGCTTGACACGTTATTTTATTCCTCTCTACTGACAGCACAACACAATCTGACACCATCACTGGACACAAATAGGCACAACTTATTTAAAGTTTTACACCCATTATCTTCAAATCTTAGAAATATTTTAACTCTAAACTTCCATTGTGTATATTCTAGAAGTAAATAAAAATACATGTTTAAACTACCCTTAAAAGTAGGATTTTTGGAAGAGAAATTAATTTTCATCAAGAGAAAATTTATGGTTACAAACACTTTGTAATTAATTTACCTAAGTCAATATCGTTAGTGCACCTACAGGAATTTAAGAACTTTTTTCAGTCATGAATTGCTAAAAATGTGTAACAGCATTTATGTGCAACCAGCAATTTAAGTAATGAGTGGTTTTGGGTGAAGAGGGGCTAGGCCATTTCCTGCTTACACTTAAAATACACACAATTTTTAAATGGATTATAATCAACTCCAATAGCTGTAAAAATGATTAACATAGCAAATAATTCATTTTCTGCTAAACGTAGCATGTTTCCAATCCTGTCATTCTGTGATAACTTTAGCCAACACACGGCATGTGTGAAGAACCATTAACACCGATTGACCTAATAGCGGTCTGTGAAGCACGGGACATAAAAGTTCTTATGATATTCTAAGTTGCCTTTTGGAGCACATTATCTCAAAATGGATTTGAAAACGCCTTGTGGTTTACTAGAAAAACGTGAGTCAGTTGGGGAGTTTAATGTCGTATTGGCATGTTGCCATGGTAGCTCAGTTGTCTAAAGCCATGACATGGAAAGGCGAAGCTCTGTGTTTAAATTCCGGTTATGTATTGATATTTTCAGTCTAATTCTTCCTTTCCAACTTTAACCTACACACGGTATGTGTGGAAAACCATTATCATTCAGTGACATGTTTAACCTTATTACTGGTGTCTTGCAGGGATAGTACATTATGAAACTAATTTGACTATTTACTTCATGGGCATACATTCAAATTGACAATCCAATTCACAGCCCATGTCAGTTTGAGCCGAACACAAAAGACTATCACCGAAATCTTGTCAAAATAAGACCGCATTACCTGATAGTTCGATTTATATGCTTTGTTTCTTATTTGTAAACTAAAGAAACAAAATTTTCTTAAAGGACATATGTATGCTATGTTATGATATTGGTATGATATAAACTGAATTAAAGAATATATTAAATATTTATGTTATTTTCATTTTATTAATATTGTTTATTAAACGTTTCATTCAATAAACAGTCTTAGCAAATACAACTCGAGTTCACTATTAGTCAGATAAGTCCTTGGGCACGATTTTCCTGTTTTATAGATGTTAACTGAAATATGCATAACTGTCAACATATTTTTACTTTCTCCCTGTATAATGTTAATCTGAATATATGTGTAAATTTGGTTTGGTTTTGGAAATACAAATAGCTGAACTTTTGAAGGAAATATCGATGTCTTAGTTATGAAACAGCTGTGTTGCATATTCAATTCTGGATTCGCTGAAAGAAGTAGGTTGTGATGAGCAACACTTATTTCTGTTATCTATGAGTACTCTGCAGCTTGTTGCATCTCTACGTCCTTTCTGATGTGGCTGTGTTTGCTTATAAATGTAATTTAGGAAATGTGAAGTGGTGATAGATAACAGAAATGAAAAAAATTAAAGGAAAGGGTATTATATTTATCAAAAAAGTTTTAATGCGCAAATATTCATGAGTGAATTAACTAGTCAGCCAAATGAGTGAAACTCATTACAAATACGCTGAAGTGTAATGAAACACAGAAATTAAAATCGAAAACTGGAATTCCATGCTCGCGTTTGCTTAATAAAGTGTTAAGAAGGAAATAACACTGTTATTTTAAAATAACCACCACTTTGTGTTACTTCAAAGAACAATTTTAAGCACAGCAAATGAGGTTCAGAATAATCTAAAATTAATGATCCATGCGCAGTGTTAGCCTGTCTGTCCCAAGTTTTTTGCACCAGTTTGGACAAAACAGCCGCTGTTGAAAATAAGCAAACACAATTCTCGGGAAGGAACAATACCAACAGTTCTAGACATGTGCACATACACTGTGTATGCCCTTATATATTGAAATAATTTCTGGCAATACTGATTGGGATTAAAGATGAGCAGCTGGGAATATAAATCTTCTATCAAACATGAAGGTTATTATGAAAATAAGCGAGTGGGTAGATAAATACGTGCAATGGTTACACGTTTTTCACAAAATCTCATCACTAAATACACAATACAAACATTTGAAGGTTGTGTAGAATCAGACAAAAAATTCAGTGTCATGCCTGGGATTCAAACCACCAATCCTTTGCTTGCCATATCACTACTCTGCGATCTGAGACTTTCTGCACTCGCCGTAACTTATTTGACTTAAGAGGCTTCAATACATTAAAAAAGTATGTGCTTATTACTTTCAAACCATTGGGTTTTACATAAAAATCAACACATTATTTGTTAAATAGCTTTACACTTCTTATAATATTCTGCAACTTGATTACTACTGCACATCAAAATTGCTACACATCTTAAATGGTAGAAAACAGGCATGAAAGATTGCAATCACTTTCGAATTTCAAAGCTTCAAAACATATAGTGAAGCTGCTAATTTCACTCAGAACAAAGCTTCAGGTTTTTTCTTAGAAGCAAACGCTTTTGAGTACCTGTACTACCAGATTACAAGGACAATAGAAAATAGTGAAATTGTCGGTACCCTGAGCTTACCCGCCATTTTCCGATTACCTTCCAAACAAGAAGGTGCCCCATCATTGTTTCGTCTCTTACCACGCGACTGTACCCATGATACCTAACCATGCGGCCACGTGATTGCCCCACCGCTATTTTTCTCCACTGTATTCCTTTCACATGCAAACTATGCTTTCTTTGCCTCAATCCCTTAAAATAAAGTAAGCTGTATTCCTTTCACATGCAAACCCTGTTTTCCTTGCCCCATTCCTTTAAAATATAATAAACTGTATTCCTTTCACCTACAAACCAGTCTTATCGTTTCCCATTACTTTAAAATATAATAAACTGCATTCCTTTCACCTGAAAACTATCCTTCCCCTGTCCCATTACTTTAAAATAAAATAAAATAAACTGTGTTCCTTCAAAGTGCAAACTATCCTTCCCGTGTCCCATTGCTTTAAAATAAACTATATTTCTTTCCATGCAAATTAACCTTCCCTTGCACGGTTGCTTTAAAATAAATAAACTACAATGCTTGCTTTTCACGTGAAAACTTTTCTTTTCTTGACCCTTTCCTTTAAGCCAATGCATAGTTTGACAAATGGGAAGTGTCAAACAATGTGAGCAATGGTAAATCCATCACAATGTTGCGAATATAGATTCCGTTTTCTCCCTCCACTATGGCTAAGGCTTACTCCTCCAGCATCTCTGACCACGTGATCTACCCCACCACGGTCCACCCACTGTAGTACTGGGGGAACCATCTTGTACGAAAGGGAATCGGAAATTCCCTACATATAGCAGGTAAGCGCACGGTTCCAACAATTTCACTATCACCGGACAGTAATTCTGAAAGAAAAATAAAAAAACTATTTTCATACACTATGCCCAGTTCATAAAAGGATATTATAGTGCCAGTTAGATAAAAATACCCAAAAGCAAGCGAGTTACTTAAATATATATATATATATATATATATATATATATATATATTGTCGTGTGCCTCACTTAATATTATTATTTAACTTCAGAGGGGAGCTACTCGCTTGCGAGAGGGATCGTTAACCAAACAAAGAACTTTAAACTCGAGGCAACGACGAGGACGCAGCTAAGTTAACTCACAAAATATTTACTACACCAACACAATGTCTGGCTTAAGGGAGAGGAAAGGATTCTATTCTACCATAATTAAAAGTTAAAAAGAGTGGATGGCACACAATTTATTGGATGAAGTTAGTTACATACCTTTGCCCATTGCCTGCCGACGAGGACATCGTGTGTTAGCAGTTTTCCCGTCTGTCTCACCCGAAGCCTACTCACTGAATGATCCAGAAGCCACGCTAACACCCCAAGCGTCAGTAACGCTATCCCTTCCAATGAGACTGTTTCCCCTCATTCGCCCCTACTCACGGACAAACTGCCGAGCTTCGGTGTCCAGAGAGCATATTATCTATATTATCTGTGCACATGCCACATCTCCCCCTGGCCACCGAAGTCGACGCCCTCGTCGACGCAAGGAAAATAAATGTAACAAGAAACATGAAAATAACAAAAAAAAAAAAATGACATACACATGTGTGATGAACCAAAATATAACAGAGTAATATACATGTGTGAAAAGCCAAAATATGACAGAATAATATACATGTGTGGTAAGCACCCAGACGACGACACAATGGTACTGGGCGATGTGGAGACACGAGAAACTGAAGTGCTGTCGACTAGTATTGTCAATGCACTTATACTTGGGCATCCCGCACACGCACACACCACGCTGCCTCAGTTCACAGGCACACTACACTGCGCAAAATATCGATGGTCTGCTGTAACTGTTTGTGGGTGATTTTATACAGTGCCCACAACGACGATTTGTCCTGGTGTAGAATTATCACTGCAGGTCTCTGGGGATGACAACAGGGTGGGCAGTCGCTGGCTTGGACTGCCCCCCGACATGGTGGCTCCTTATGCCACGGCAGTGTAGTGGCTGCCCGACAGCTTCCCTGTGGTGTTTTTTGACTTCTGGTGTGCCACGGGGATGCTCCTGGGGTCTCTCGAGCTCCGCCACAGTAAAATACTAGAACAAAACCACCAAACAATAAAAAAGGTGCTCCCACAAACAATCACACATAAAAAGGAACGGTATGTCATGTACAATTAAAGATTTTAAAGGTTGAAAAGTTTACACTAAAAATTCTTTTGACATGGGCAAAGAAAGAGAAAAAAAATAAGTACAAATTGGCATAAGAACTAGAATTTATAGAGAGTTGCCATCCAAAATTTAACTCACAATGCTTCACAAACCAAATAAAACAGTAAAACAGACTCAGAATACATGAACATGACCGAAAAGAAACATAACCTTATTTGGGATCCCAATATTAAATCTTAATAACCAGCTGGTATCACTAACAAAAGAAAATAAGTGCACTTACAAAACAATCACACATGACAATGAAATGAACTCATTCACACTGACCATGGCCCAAATTACACACAACACTCACCTAACTATCTACTCAAACTAGTGTATGCATCACTACAAACTACATCCACAATACATCTCCAAACTACGCCACGTGACATGCTTTCAACTACTATTGTCCTACTCTTGTCACTAATACAGTTTCTCGTCCACAGTACTATCTTCCTCATCTCATTATGATCATCAACTCAATCATAATCATCATCAGCATTGCAATCAGCATCATTACTCCAGTCATTAAGATCTTTTTCGCAGCTTTCAATTTTCTCTTCAAAACAAAACATCTTCACTTACGTGTCTCATTTACCATGCTGCAAATTCAAAACATCTAACATAGGCATAACCTTCAAGAAATCACATTAACATTTCAGGAATGACACAAATAACATGACATTATACCGTTGCATCCACATCCTCCAAATGAAAATTAAGCTGGAAAACAGGTGGTATTAAAATTTGCTATCTAAGATGGTAATAAACTTGTTGCATAAACAGAAAAAAAATTATTCACATTACAATCACTTCCATCCATTTAATCTCTCGTGTGAATTCATCACACACGCTATACTGGGCACGTTACAGCAACACCAATAAGCAAAATCTCTGAAATCATACAACAACTGTCGGGGTTACACTGTGGCACTTCCACCGAAGCTGACATCATCTCATCTCTTCTCATCTCTCCTCATCTCATTAACACCGTCGGAGTTACTCTTACGCACATCCACCGAGGCAAATCTCAACTCTTATTTCTCACACAACCTCACACTACGCCATCGGGGTTACACTTTGGCACTCCCACCGAGGCAAATCTCACATATATCACATAACCTCAAATACACACATACATACACACACTATTCATGCAACAATTTTCTGCAAATAAAAATCACAGCATCATTATGAAACCCAAAATCAAATCGAGTCAAATCAAATCAAATCATAACAAATCAAATCGAATGCAATTCCCAAAACATAATTCAAAATCCAAGTCACACCCACAACAATAATACACCTGTAATCTAGCAGAGACATTCATAGCATATAGTATTCCTGAAAAGCAAAGCCCAATCAAGCATCAGTCAGTGAAACAATAAATTTAGCATACCTGTGTGAGTTGTAAAACTGTTTCATTCGTCCAAACTTTAGCACTCACAATGTTTACATACTTACAGGTGATTTTTTTTCTTATTCGTTTTACCACAAAATTCCCGTGCAATTTTTCAAAATCTGGTAACACACGTACAGCTGGTTCATCAACATCCACATCGTACTGGTCCATATTAAAGGCACATCAAACCTAATTAGGTGAAGATACTGGCAAGGCTGGTAGCTCCTGAAACTTTTACTTACATGAGTAACTGCGAAAGATTTTCCCCCAAAAATATGCATTGCGGAATTAAATAAACCAAACTTGGCAACGGTGAAGCAAAATTATCATCATTATCATTTTCTCAGAGCGGCCATTAGCAGTAGTAGCGAACATTTCAAAATTCTAAAGTAACTCATACGCCAACAACTTGCTGGAATTCTCCACGTGAGAGGGATCAATGACCGGGCGGCAGACAGCTGACTGCGTTGCACGGGCCACGACAGGCGGATTAGACATCACTGACAACTGAGCAACAACAGGCGCACCAACACCGGACATAGATTCCACCTCACTGCGCTCGCCAACTGGAGCAATTGCTATATCAGACCCCTGTGCAGCACGTCGCCCAGGCATGACCGCAGCACAAAAGTTCACGCAACCAGCAAACAAACAGCAGGACAGAGCGACACAGACCACACCAAACCAAACACCTACAGCATCACATGAATGTAAGCAGCAAGACCAGAACACAGCCAAATAAAACAGTTCCAGAATGAATACAATTAGGCGCCCGCGGCGAAATATCAGAAAACTATACCAACACACGTCTACACAAGCCACTTGGACACAATACCAAGATTTTTAATCAGAATGAACACATGGAAGAAAAGCAAAATGTCTTCAGTGAGAAACCTCGAACTGGAAGTTAAAAAAACCACGTCACACCTACTGTGACCACCGCTAACATTATCTCAAAAGGAGCAGAATACAGACTTGCAATTTATACGTAGCACACAAAAATTCCTTCTCTCTTTTTTGTCTTTTAAAACAAATGTATCTGACCTGATATGCACACGCAAATAAACGCGCCAAAACACGTGCTGAGGAAGACTGGTTTCACAAGCTAAAATTATTGCTGAAATGCACGACCACGCGGGAATTACATAACACACGTGCGTACATAAAAGTTACACGAAAAATGTCCCAAAAAGGATAGTAAACAGCTAGAAATCACAATCACTGGAATATAAAGTTATACGTTTCCAGAACCACTGCTAATAAGCACAGAAAACAAGATTTTCAACTAGATGGCCAACACGTGACGAGCACATTTTCAAAGCTACAACTATCTCGCTCGTTATTTCACTCGTTTCACAACGCAACTTTCACAAAAACATTTTTGAAAATAACCAGCACGAACCACTTAGCACAGCAATACAATTCAAAGGAAATGAAGCCAAAACAAGGGGAACATGAAGTCAGAAGTTTTAGCGTCACGCCGGCAGACAATGGAAAAATGCAAAAATGAGCTCAAAATTAAAATTTCGAAACCAGACATTCAGATATGATAGTAACAAAATTTAGAATAAAAGAATCACAAATTAAAGCATAAAAATCCTTACCCTTAAGCCAGAAACAAATTTAGATTTTTCGCGACCACGTGGAGGACCACAACCGTTACATTTTAGAGGGGGAAAAAATTTTACTCTTAAAAATCTCACAACAAATTCAATTATACCTGGCGCCACCGCCAATTGTCGTGTGCCTCACTTAATATTATTATTTAACTTCAGAGGGGAGCTACTCGCTTGCGAGAGGGATCGTTAACCAAACAAAGAACTTTAAACTCGAGGCAACGACGAGGACGCAGCTAAGTTAACTCACAAAATATTTACTACACCAACACAATGTCTGGCTTAAGGGAGAGGAAAGGATTCTATTCTACCATAATTAAAAGTTAAAAAGAGTGGATGGCACACAATTTATTGGATGAAGTTAGTTACATACCTTTGCCCATTGCCTGCCGACGAGGACATCGTGTGTTAGCAGTTTTCCCGTCTGTCTCACCCGAAGCCTACTCACTGAATGATCCAGAAGCCACGCTAACACCCCAAGCGTCAGTAACGCTATCCCTTCCAATGAGACTGTTTCCCCTCATTCGCCCCTACTCACGGACAAACTGCCGAGCTTCGGTGTCCAGAGAGCATATTATCTATATTATCTGTGCACATGCCACAATATATATATGTGTGAATATTACAGGTAAACGTTAACACTGCAACATGCTATTTGATTTGGACTACACTTGATTCTTTATTGCTTGGGACGTAATTGAAAGTGTGATTAAAAGTAATGCAGTTTATCCAAAATGAATAACGTACCTTCACACCATTCTAAGCCTCCATTCGGAACTCGAAACAAAGCTGGAAGGAATGTAAGTGGTTGGCATATTCCGCTGTGTCTGGATGGCCCCATCTGTGTGAAAATTAATTCATTATAATATAAAATGTAAAACTAACAATAAACTATTAAAATCATCTTATGCATTCTACCTAATTGCTACGAATTTCACTGCAATTAATAGAAATTAATATTCAAGCGGAAACAACGCAAAAGCATGATTACTGCCTTTACTTTGTTCCTGCAGAAGATACATCGGACAAAAAAGCTTCTTGCTACCAAAATCCAACATGGTCCGTTTGTTGTTGCCGGCCATTTAATTCGTTACGCATTTCATATGAAACAGCCAATCACAATATTGTCTTTCTCGCACTTCGGTGCAATCTTTTTGTGGGGTGGGGAGTTCGGGAATAGGAATGTGAAGTTAAGTAGAGGAGTAGATGGCTGAAGTAAGGATGGGTGGTGGGGTGCTGCTTAGCACCTCCGTTAGTGCGGTAGGGTGGGAGTAAGGGATGTCCGGGTGGCAGCCATGACCCTGACAGGTCCATGGCTGTCACACACGGGGGCTTAAGGAAAGTGGCTGGGAATAAGGATATCTTTATTTTCAAAGAAGTGTGAGTTTTAAAGCTGTGCACTTGTGTTATTGAAGTTGCTGATGTGCTAGAAGTCTGGATCGGGTCCTTTGTTGTTGTTACAGGTGCAGCAAGAAGTAGCCGGTGATCTGTTATAATTCTTGTATGGGTGAGTAGAAGATGCTGTGCGGTTGTTGTGATTGCATTGTTCGTGTTGTCTGGTCTGCAGTGTTGCGGTAGGTAATGGACTGGTTGTGTTCTAAACATGAGTGTTTCCGGTGCATTGATTGGATGTGCTGTGTTGTCCTGGGTGGTATGTGCTTGCAGCTGTGCTAGCTTGTGTTCGAGAGACTGTAGAAGTGTAAAGAGCTGTTCTAATTTAGTGGTGAAGACTGCGATGTGAGCGTGGAGATCTAGGACGGTGGCTTCCAGTTGGTTGAGGCGACGGAGTTTGGCTTCTGAGTGTGCTTCAGGTGCAGCGGAGGTGATTTGGCATATTCCTTCTTTGACGGTCCCCAGGCGGCCGCCTAAATTCAGGACCTCGGTATGGAGGTCTTGGACAGCTTCCTGGAGGTGCTCGTCGGTGGTGTGCTCTGGTGGTGCAGGCTATCCCGGCGTTGGTGGCTCTATGGTCTCCCTGGGTGGAGCCGGTTGCTGCGAAGCTTGCTATGTCTGTCGAGGTTGTCGTGAATACCATGGGCACTGCGCCTATCCTGTGTAGTGGTCATAACCGTTGCAGATGGTGCAGTACCGACGGCGGAGATCGTGAGCTGTACATTCGGCCGTCCAACTCGAAGAACCACAGTAATGGCACCTGGGTGGCGCAGCGCAACGTGTCGAGTCGTGGTCGTAGCCACAGCAACGGCGGCATGGCTGGTGGCGTTCCGCTAGGCTAGCCTTAATACATAAAATCCGCCCGAAAAGGGGCAGGCCCGACCTCAATGCTACCTCGCGACCGGCCGGATCAGTCAGTACCAGGCGGATGAGGGCGGTTGGCGGTTCGACTGAAGGTCACTGGTGCTGAGCGGCGGTGACGACGAAGCGTGCAGGCATGTCCCGGGAACTCTGTATATCACTGCATTAGCTGGAGGGTATTACAACGACGGTAGCGTCGTGGCGTTCCGTGGAGGAGGCTGTAGCGCGTGATGTATGTGCTGACTGTAGAAATTGGTGGCTGCAATTGGAGGTGATATGTGGTGCTGACTTGTGTTGGATGCTGCGGTGGCAGCGATGCAGAGACCAAGGCATAGGAAGGCTCTTGATGCGATGGAAGTGGCCCTCCCGACAGAACGTTCTACGTGCAGGGTATGTTTATTAATTATGCTGCATATTCCATAATTGTATGACGTGTTCAATGTCCCTGAGTGTTGCTCACACTGGGGACCCAACAAACCAACAGCTACATATTTAACTTGCAAAGGACATAGCTTTATAAACTGCAAGCAGTGTAATACTTGCATGAAACATGACTATTGATATTACAGTTGACACTGATTGAGCTCACTCAAAATTACCTGTCACTATTTACACGGTTTATCACACTATACACAAAATATACTCTGGATGGTTGATGTATGAAGTGCTATTGTTTACAGAAATTAGTTACCAAATTTAGAATCTTTAGGATGGAATTTTGCTTATACTGAAAGCTTTTCATTTCTAAGCTTGCAATAATTATTCAAAAATATACTCATTGCATAGCGACTTATTGCATTCTTTACTAGCTTTTGCAGAGAGAGAGGAGGGAGTTCACGCCGAACAGACTGAAATATAACCAATAAATAATCTTTAACCAGCACTGCCTTTAAGAACGGGCATATAAAAGTGCACTACCTGTGAATATTACCGCTTTTTTCGGAACTAGTAGACACCAAAGATATCCCAAATTCGGTACTCCTAGCTCTACGCCATAGTGAACTCCAGCGGCTTCAGTGACTACCATTACAAGAAACACACACACTTAAAAATAGTGCAAAAAGGCCATATAGCCATGCCGCGGATTTCTAGACTTTAGCCACGATTTATGATTGCGCTCCTTTTTCAGCCAAACTTCCGTTTATGAACCCCACGAAAATGGGTTAAATGACCTTAAAACGCGATAAAAAGTGAGTTAAGCGTATTTGCCATAATCGAAAAGGTCCCATTATTTCATTAGAGCGACTCATTAATTGTTGATTTTGGTTACATTTGCTAGAAGAATGGTTGTGTGACAGTTCGAGATGGTTCTAATCTGCATGTTATTTTATGGGCGATTGAATACCGGAACACAAGTGTTGCAATGCTGTAGGTTACATACATTTAGGATTATAACGTCCCCAAGGGTAACAATTTTTTCATTATTTCACTGCAGTAACTTTGTCGGCAACTATATTCTCAAATAGATCAATTAAAATGTATAATATACACCTTGCATTTAATGTAACCATAGTCTACATGGAATATGTTGTTGTTTGAAGGTTACTTTCAGACGTTACTGGCACACCGTACATGGAATATGTTGCTGTTGTTAAAGGATTGTTTATAAACCTACTGCCCCACCACGAAGGTTGGCTACTGCGTCCCAGAAAGGTCTCTAGCACTGATGCTGGTCGCAGTGCAGAACTAAGCTGAGAGGTGGAGGAAACAGCCGTCTATGGTTTCATTCTCGTCCGTGAGAAAAATCGAAATAAAGCCCTACATATGGGACCCGAAAATGGAAGGAGGAGCGATGATAGAAGATAAGGGCATATGATGTTCAAATTGTGTAAGTCGTATAATAAATTATTCGTAGCGACCTGATAAAGGGTGCGTGCGAAAAACAGATGGTTAAAATCACTCCGATGTCCGCAGGAGCATTGATCCGTTTCTGGATACTCGATACGGAGGAGATAACAGGGTGTCAAAGCCACATTTAACAAAATGCGAAAATAGTAGGAAAAGGCCCGATTAGGTAATCGTCGAAAGAAAATAAGAAAGCCGTTAACTGGTCCGCAGTCAGTCGGGTGTGTTTTCCTGTGTCGGTCATATCCCATAGGTTATGCAAAGCAATGTCAGACGGCGGATCTGTGTACACATCATCGTTTCTACCGTGCCGCTGCGTCTACTCTTTCATCACCCGGGGTCCCCACGGGACCGGGTATCCAAGTCAAGAAAATGCGTACATTCGACGGTAAACTATGTCGGAGGTTGCGAATGAGAATTTTGTAAATTGGGACCCTGGGTCATGGTACCAAATGTTGGATAACAGTTAAAGACTACGAAAATCTGTAAATATGATGCAGTTATCTACCACATGGAATTACAAGTATTTTAGGGTTGTATAAATCGCAATGGTTTCCGCCGAGTAAATGGATATTCGGTCGTATAGTCTCCAAGTAAAAGTCTCCGAAGTAGAGTCGACATAAATTGCCGCATTGGTCACACCGGGGCTTTTGGAGCCGTCTGTAAAGATTAATAATTGTGAGTCATCCGTCCAGTCTGACTTAAGGTCATCCAGGTATGCGTTTCAGAGTTGCTTACAATTAATTTGTACTCTGGATATGAAATTCGCTATGTCAGTATGTACATTAGCGGGGAGGGAGCGGGCCATAAAATCCAGCATAAACGCAGGGCACACCGGAGTACGGAAAAGTGGTCGTGCCGACGGAAAATCACTAAACCGCTCAAGAGTGGAAAAGGTAATTGTGCAACCCCTCCGGATCTACCGCATAGTATCTCATATAAGCGAGTAAGTTTGGGTAATAACGGGTTATAACAGTGTGTCATTAGATCAGCCAGAAATGTTACACTGAGGGTAAACAGTCGATTGTCCAAATAATATATCTGGAAGTATCGTTGTGACAAGCATTTTTCCGGCTTAACTGGAATATGAAAGACAATATTGTAAAGTTAGTAAAAGTATGTGTCAAAAGCCTGGCTAGTTCCACGAGACAGCGGTGTCGCAAGGAGTTGGCCATATTCCAGTCTGGCGTGTATAAGTGGCGGTATGTGTCGAATAAGGAGGGGGTGCATACCCCAGTGTTGGGCTGGCATAGCTCTAAATAAGTTCTGATCTAATCAAGGTCGTCAAAATATGCCTATGACGTGCTGTAGTTGAGAGATTATGTAGAAAATATAAGCCTAAAAATTTGAAAGTCGGTGTCGGGCTGAGGTCATGGTCCTGTAATCGGAGGGTAAACGGAGAAGGTCGGGTAGATTTACGAAAGTGAACCAATTTGGTTTTCCGGATATTCGGTTGCATCCCATAGTTCTGCATGTACTGAATAACTCGAAGGTAGTCCCGTTCGAAATGTCGAAAGTCGGTCCTGGCGTTAGGTTGTATCGGCGTATATATCACAATATAAGCGTATTCCAAAACTCCCGCCGTCATCGTTACTTCTGATTGTATATCTCCCATATACAAGGTGTGTAGAAGCAGATTAAGGGTCGAACTTTGTATCAAACCTCGGAAGGTACTTCTACATTGGAATTTATGCAAATGAGGTGCCAGCTGATAACGTCGATTATAAAAAAGTGCATATACTAATGCACGTGAGTGAGGCTGAATAGCATACCAACGGAGGCGGTCTAGCAGTGACTGTAGAACTACATGGCCATACGCCGCTGATAGGTCCAATAAAAGCGTCAGTATATGTCGGTGTGTGTGAAAAGCGATATGGATGTCCGTGAGCAGAATGTATAAGGTGTAAGTGGTGCCATAACCTCTGCGAAAGCCATATTGAGTGGCAGGCCATAAGTTAGGTCATTCCAGATAAAAACTCAGTCAGTCCTGGAGGAGTTTTTCAAAGAGTTTACGGATGGTAACATGCCGATGCGTCTGTAGTCAGTGGCGGTTATTCCGGCGCAACCCGGTTTTAAGTTAGGGTAAATAATCACATCACGCCACGATTCCGGCGGAACACCAGTACGGAGGATGCGTGTGAAGGCAATGGCTAGGAGACTACACCTTCTATTCGGCAGGGCTTTCAAATGTCAATAAGTAATATCATCCACCCCGGAGTGGATTTGTCAGATTTGCTAGTCAAGATACTTCGAATGTCATCTGCAGTAACTGGCCTACACAGGGGATACGGAACGTTGAAGACTATGGGAGGTGTCAAGGACTGAATCTGGCGCTACATGACATAAAAATTCGGATTGCAGCTGTTATCGGACGAGGTTCAGAGTGCCTAGTTGTGGTAAACCACGCAAGGCATCTCCAAACTTGAGCGGTAGGTATACGTGCCGAAGTCGAATTGCTGAAGATTGCCCAAGAAGTTCGCTTAATCTTATGGAGGCGACGACGGACCTGCGCGTCCTTGGCACTCACCAAGAAAAAAGCTTTCCTGGTGCGCTCGCGATTATAGTGGGCATATAGATGCCGTTTCTCCGCAAGCAATTGGGCGCAGTCGTTCGTCCACCAAAGTGATATAGATGCTCGGCGATGATGTCGTGGTACCTTCGGATGGAATTGCTCCAAATAGCTGATGATAGTGTCCTCTAGGATCTCACAGGTTACATCAGCATTACTGAGGAGTCGAGAGCATCCTGGAGCTGAGTTTAGAAGTGGGTTGGTGAAAAGTCACCTTTGCGGTAATGATGGATGCCAGTAGGAGCAGTTATAAGCAGGTGTAGAGTAGAAAAGGGCAACGATCACTACTCATAGTATAATTGAGACGGATTAAATGCAGTCGTTGCGTCACGCCCTGTGTCGTAAATATTATGTCCGGCGAAGAATCCAGTTGGTGCAGCGATCCTTGCTGTGTCGAATAGGACTGTGTAAGAATGTGGCACCCATACGTAGTCGGAAGTTTGCCTAGCGGAAATTTTCGTCTGCGTTGTGGCATGAGGGTTGTGAAGTTACCTAAATTAAAGTCACCACTAAGTAAAAATTTAGAGGAACGGGGGGGGCTAGATACTCTTCCGACTCTTTCGCGGTAAAACGTTTACCGGAGGTGTAAACACCAACGATACAAATTTTGTGATGCCTCTTGTCACTACTCGAACCGCCTCGAGATCTGATGATCGGATGTCTGCCTTCCAATTATATACCTTAAGATGGCCTGCGATACAAATGGCCACCCTCCCTATGAGAATGTATATCAGTCCTGTAGATTTTATAACCCGGGAGACTAAATGTCTGCCCTTCTCTTAACCGGGTCTCTACTAAAATCAATACTAGTGGTCGGAGACGTGCTAAATAAGCTTGTAATACCGCCTTCTTTGGGAGGATACTACGAGCATTCCAATAATAAATTACTGGAGGAGTAGTCATAGGGCAACTCCACAGACTTTACAAGTGCAGTTGGTGTTGTACGCCCTGTAGGGCGTGGAATGCGTAGTCTGTGGCCAGCGTACATAGATAAATATAGCTTGAAGTTGTTGCAGGTTAACCCCTGTAATTCCCATGATATAGCCCGACTTCGGCATAGGTGACCCTCCTTCAGTAACCAGCACACCATCTCCCCTACCCATTTCCGTAGGCCATATCTGTGGTGTCTCCCGATAAATGGAGGATGTAGGTGTTCTGCCCCCAAAATCCCCCCGGTTCCATGTTTCTCCGGTCGGGAGTGTGTGTATGGGCAGCTTCGGGCCATCGCCCATGTGAGGCCCA
The DNA here is from genome assembly GCA_030765065.1 of Deroplatys truncata. NCBI lineage: Eukaryota > Metazoa > Arthropoda > Insecta > Mantodea > Mantidae > Deroplatys > Deroplatys truncata. Next base: position 216,478,579 of record CM060990.1, read on the forward strand.
GCGCTCTTATGCCCAATCCGGGGCGGTCGGAGTACGGATATCATGACATTTACGTTTATTGGAATGGGATATGTTAGTAAACATGTTGCTACTTGCCTCTCCCTAGCTATATCACCGTACGCTGCCAACCTTTGCGAAGCGAAAGGCGCTAAAATTACGCGAGGAATTTTATTACGTAATAGGAAAGCCATGTTCATGCTCCGAACATGTATACGGATAGACAGAGCATGGCGCCACACGTTTGAAACCAACATCTCGATCAGCTGGCGGAGGTATAAGCAGTGAATGCAGGACAGACTTAGCGCGGCATTTTTTTTCTGTAGTTCGATGAAATTAAAGATTTGTACACGCTAACTAGGGTTTCTTATTGAGCAGCTTATTGCTGCACAGAAGCATTCCGAAAAGGCTCTAGCATCTCTTTTCACATATACGTACACATTTTTAAAAAGCACAGTACAAAAGTAATGACGATCCATTTTTTGTCAGAATTTTAAAGTGTCAAATTTGTTCAGTTTATTACTTTCACAAAGAAGACGCGGGTATACAATTTTACATTAATATTTAAGACAGCTGTACACGCGAAGAAAGACAAAAGAGTTAAGAGTATAGAAAAATGTGTGGCTATTTTGCTTTTAGGTGGTCTTCATTGAAAACGCTGAAAAAAGCAAGAAGGAATGGAGTAAATTACCTTAAGAGTGAGTTTATAAGTAGATGTGATCTCGTCAATACCTGGTGTCCACCTACCCGCCCGTTTTATGTGTTTTACTTTTATAGGAAAATTGCTATATGAACACAACAAACGTAGCCATCTTCCCGCTAAAACAGACGCTGAAAGGGAAGTGCCAACCTAAATAAGAAGTGAAATCCGCGAAATAAGGAATTTATGCAAACGTGAATCATTCGAGTTTTAGACGTGCAGATCCCTCGGCTACGCTTTGAGGCTGAGGGCCCTCAATCCCTAGGCTACGCCTTGAGGCTGAGTATCTTACCAGCTTTGGAGACATTAGTTATTCGTATGTTGCTAGCATTGCATTAGAGCTAGAAAATGACAGAGTGACATCTGTAGGACATATAAGACATCACTTCCATCGCTGTTGAAGACCACCTAAAAGGAACTTACCCAAATGTGCAAATATGCTTGGTTAGATTGTTTTGTGCTGTTGACATCCGGGTTCTTACACCTTATGATAGCCTTGTACCCATATTTCAGTCTAAATACGATAATAAGAAGAACCTGGAAAGGAAAGAAAGAAAAGTGTTACACTAGAAGCTGCCGATTCACCTCCACCCTTTCATATTTAGGAAATTAACGATGTCAGTATAAACATAGGACTCTTAGGAGGAAAAAAAGTCAACAACTTCTTTTGTTTAGCACTATTTTACAGAATATGAGGCATTATGTGAGTTAACAAAAATTGTTCTCAAGAAGATGCAGATGTTTTGTTGTCAGTTTCCTCTATGAAATTAATGGGGATGTCAAACAGTATGGGACTCCGAACCTCATTCCATGTTCTTCGTGTCAGATGTGTTATAATTTCATTTATAACTTTAATTGCTTTATCTGAAGCTTCCGAAATCGTTTTGTAATTAAAAATGCCATAAATACAAATGAAAGCAGGCCTGATTTTCTGGATACAAGTAGGAGCGATAAATAATAGACTAAATAGAAAAAATGTAAAGAAATATGTGTGTTTTCATGGTTTAACATTTGAAGGGCTTTGTAAGTTAATTCTTACGCTAAGCAATCTCGCTGTATGAGATGAACACTATCTTTAATAACGTTTCATAATGACTTCCCAAGTACACTTTATGTTATCACTGTGCAATCCACAAGGACATGAAGTTTTCAAAACACACTCGCTAATATTTCAACACCAAATAACATAAACTCACATTTTATCACGTTAACGTGCTAAACTAAAGTACCTTTTTATGGTTAAACATCAACAGCTTGTTTAGCACTGTATATATTTAAATTCTTCAGGAAAGCAACTAACGTTGTGATTTTTACTACATAACCTATCTTCTACCTTACTAGATTTTCAGGTCAGGTTCAAGTTTTAAACATGGAATGCACGCTATTTAGTGCTCTATATTAATAAGGTATTATGAGGGACTCTTACATTTACAACTTGCTTGTCGATACGAAAATTCAGTTTTATTTTATCATTTTCTTTCCACCTTTCCATTTCGGTTTACGGGCGTCACTGCACGTTCCTAGTTGTTGTTGTTGGCTTGTTTTTAGACGCTACTGCCCCACCATGAGGTGTGCTACTGCGTCTCAGGAATACGGTTAGCAGCAGTGATACCAGTCGCCGTATTTAAACTGAGGAGTGGGGACATCATCGTCTACAGCTTCATTTTGGTAAAAGTTAGCAAAAAGATCGGTCGTAGCGGCCTGGTGAAGAGGGCACTCAAAAAAACAGGTGATGAACATCGCCCCGATGACCACAGGTGCAGAGATCCGTGTCCCGGAAGCCAATACGAAAGAGATACGCAGGAGTCAAGGCCACATTGAATAATAGGCGAAAGTAAGACGAGAAAGCTCGATTAGGTAGTCGTCGAGAACTAGATAAAAATGTGGTGAGGTGATCTAAAGTTAGATGCGGCGTCTGTCCCATAGCGGGCACCACACGTAATGTATGTCGTACAATGTCCGATGGAGGCGTTCGTAACTGTTCACAGGTCGTCAGGTTCCTCGTCGCGTCCCGCGCCGCTGCGTCCACACGTTCGTTGCCCGGAATGCCTACGTGGCTCGGTATCCAGGTTAGAACTATTTGCACCGACCCCGGTAAGTTATATAAGAGATTGCGGATGAGAACGTCATATATCGGAACCTTGGGCCATCGAACCGGGCATTGTAGAACCGTCAAAAGACTGCGGCAGTCTGTAAATATAATACAGTGCGGTACTAAATGACAATGTAAGTATTTCAGAGCTCTATAGAGTGCAATAGACTCCGCAGTATAGATAGTAGTAACGTCATCCAGTCGCCACGTAAAAGTTTCAGACGTGTCGACATAGATAGCCGCACTAGTGCCATCCGGGGTTTTGGAGCCATCTGTAAAAATCAGGAGTGGTGAGTCGTCCTTCCAGTAGACCTTTCGGTCATCTCGGTACGCGTGCCATAATGGCTTATAATCCGAACTCGGAATATGGAACGTCTGGGTGTCAACTTGTACGTAATCCGGGAGTGTATGGACCGGAATGTCCAGCAGATATGCCGGGTATACCGGCGTACTGTAATATTGGCCGCGTCGTCGGAATAGGGCGAGACCGCGCACTAGTGGCGAAGGTAAATGTGCCATCCCATCGGGTCTGGCGCATAGTAAGTCGTATAAACGGGTAAGTTTTGGTAACAATGGTGTATGAGAATGGGTCAGTAGGTCAGCAAAAAATGGAATACTGAGTGTAAACAGCCGCTGTTCCAAATGATATTGCGGAAAATGTCTTTGAGAGAGGTATTTAGCCGGTTTGCCAGGAATGTGAAAGATGATGTTAAACAGTTGGTAGAAAAAGGCGTCCAACTTCCGTCTAGTTCCACACGATAAGGGTGGCACAAGGAGTTGTCCGTATTCCAGTCTGGCGTATATCAGTGGCGGTATGAGCCGGAGAAGTAGGAGGGGATGCATACCCCAATGTCGGGCCGCCAAGGCTCGGAATAAGTTTTTGGTGCGAGTCAAGGAAGTCACAAGAAATTTATAATGTGTTGAGGTGGAGAGATTGTGTTGCAGATGGAGGCCTAGATATTTTACCGTTGGTGTCGGGCTTAGATCGTGGTCCTGTATGTGTAGTATAAACGGTGAAGGTCTAGTGGATCTACGGAAGTGTTGGAATTTCGTTTCCCGGATATTTACCCGCATACCCAAGGATTCCAAAAAACGTATAGCACGTAGGCAGTCCTGTTCAAAGAGGCGAAAGTCGCTCCTGGCATTCGGTAGAATCGGTGCATATATCACCAGGTCGTCCGCATATTGCACCACGCGCGCAGTCATTGTCACCTCGGATCGAATATCTCCTACATATAAAGAGTATAACAAAGGACTAAGTGCTGAACCTTGTATCAAACCTCGAGACGTAGTACGAGTATGCGAGTTATGAAAATACGACGCGAGGTGGTATCGGCGATTGTGGAAAAGGGCATAAAGTAACGCACATATACGAGGAGGAATGGAATATCTGAGGAGACGGTCTATAAGATTCGGCAGAAGGACATGGTCATACGCTGCTGACAAATCAAGGAAAAGTGCAAGCACCTGCCGGTATGTGTGAAAAGCTATATTGATGTCGGTAAGGAGGATGTACAACGGGAAGGTGGTGCCATAATCCTTCCGAAATCCATATTGCGTGGCGGGCCATAAGTTATAACGTTCCAAGTAAAAGCTGAAACGGTCGTGTAGTAGTTTTTCAAAGATTTTGCGTAGGTTAGGGAGCATGCAAATGGGGCGATAGTCTGCAGCGGTTAATCCAGTGCTACCCGGTTTTAAGATCGGGAAGATAATCACCTCGTGCCAGGATATTGGTGGTACCCCAGTACGGAGGATATGAGTAAAGGCATTCGCTAGAAGCGTATACCATCTGGTGGGTAACGCCTTCAAATGTCGATAAATAATGTCGTCAAGTCCCGGGGTAGAGTTGTCCGATTTACCGATCACGACGCTGCGGACATCAGTTCCCGTGACAGGTCGATATAATGGGTCTAATACATTAATATCTGTCGGAAGAGATAGGGGGGTCCAGGACTGAATCAGGTGCTACATGTTTCAAGAATTCAAACAGCAACCGCGGACGTCCCGATATCGGTGTCGGTGTTGATTGTCTGGCATTCGTGAACCACGCAAGAGGTTTCCAAACCTGAGCGGTAGGAGTGCGTGTGGTAGTAGAATTACAAAAGGTGGCCCAAGCCGCGCGTTTAATCTGACGGAAACGACGGTGAACGTGTGCCTCTTTAGTCCGCACTAGAAAGAAGGTCTCTATAGTACGTTCCCGGTGATATTGGGCTTAAAGCCGACGTTTCTCTGCGACTAATCGGGCGCATTCGGGTGTCCACCAAGGCGGCCTCGGTATTCGGCATGGGCGTCTAGGTGTTTTAGGATGGAAGTGATCTATATATCCGGTAAGTGTGTTCTCTAAGTGTTCATAAGTGATATCGGTGTCATTGAGTAGTTGGGTATCGTGCTGTAGGTGTACCTGAAAGTGATGCGGAATAAAGTCACCTGTGCGGAGAAGTCGTCGGTCAGGAGGTGTCACCCCTGTGGCACTATAGGTGTAAAGGATGAACGGGTGGTGATCGCTACCCATGGTGTAGTCAAGGGGGTATAAACGCAGTTTTTGTGTCACGTCCGGTGTAGCTAATATTATGTCCGGCGACGAATCAAGCTGCTGTAGCGATCCTTGCCGAGTAGTATATGATTGCGTAAGAACATGCCATCTATGTTTAGTTGCCAGTTGTCCGAATGGTAAGTATCGCCTCCTTTGCGGTGTGAGAGTCGCAAAATTCCCAAGATTAAAGTCGCCTACAAGTAAGTACTTCGAGTCACGGGGAGTAAGAAAGCTCTCCCACTCTTGGAGTGTGAATCTAGTGCCTGAGGTGTAAACACCGACGACAGTAATATCCCCCAGCACGACACGAACCACCTCGAGGTGCGGTGTGAACCTAATGCCCGTCCTGCAATTGTATACGCACAGGTTGTCCGCGACACAAATAGCCACACCCCCCACCAGGTGAGAGTCTGTCCGTCCTATAAATTTTATAACGCGGGAGTCGAAAGGATTGCCCCTCCCGCAACCAGGTCTCCACGATGATCACCACTAGGGGCCGGACGCGGGCTAAGTATGTTTGTAGTTCCGCCTTCTTTGGAGTCACACTACGCGCATTCCAATAGTAAAATGTTGGCTGAAGATCCATATGGTAACACGCCTAACCTTATAGGTGCAGTTGATGCTGCAGCCCCTGGAGGGTGTGCAGGACGTAGTCAGGTGCCATCATACACAATTTTACAAAGAGTGTCTGGAGTTTTATACTGACCCCGGGCATCCCCGTGGGCTCACGTGTCTGTGGTGTTTGCTGTACTCCTTCCGGAGTCAACATATTATCACTCCTACCCATTTCATCAAACCATGTTGTCGGGTTTTCCCGAGATATTGCCGAGGGCGTGGGTCTCCCTCCACCATCTCTCCCCTGTTCGTGTGCGTCTCTGTTCCTACCAGTAACTGTCTGCGCCCCTTCGGGCCACCTACCATGTGGTGCCCAGCGCTCCTGTACCCCCCCCCGGGGTCGTCGGAGTACTAGACGCTGTACATTTACGTTTGTTAGAGCCATTAAATCCTGGACGCCCCAGTCCCTGTGGCGCCATCGTGACACCCGGTACGGGAGCTGTTATATGTGGTATAGGTGGGGAACTTTCCCCCGGATGTGTCCTAGGTGACGGAACACTAGGTGTACGTAGAGCCTCTGCATAGGATATACGTCCTGTCGCCATTTGACGGGCTTCATACCGAGATACTGGTAGAGACGCAATAGTATGTGTTATCTGTGTTTCCAACTGAAATGCCGAGCATTTCTCCGTCTCCGTGGGTAGGTGTTCCTGTTTGCAGTTAATGCATCGCAGTCTATCCGCAAAGCACTCAGGTTGCGCATCCAAATGGTCCTGTCCACATTTGAGACAACGTTGTTTATTTTTGCAAAATTTGGCCCTATGGTGGAATTTCCCACAATTAGTGCAAACTACTACCCTGATATTATATCGGTCCACCTGAAACCGTTGATAATAAAGATATATATGGGAAGGCAAAGTTTGCGTGCGAAAAGTGATTTTCAGTGAACGCGTGGGGAGATACTGGGTTTCCCCATCTGTGTCCTGCGATTAAATCGCATGATATGGTGCACTGGCAATTGTCCTGTCATACTGAGATGAGTGCGAATCTCATCGAGATCCACGCCTATATCTATCCCCCGTACCACTCCTGACACAAAAAGGTTATATGCAGGTATATATGAGCGGGTATCGTGTATCGAATCAAAATCGGAATCTAAGAAGTCATTCGCTCCCTGTGCCGAAGCAAAATGTACTTCAAGTTGGTTAAACCCCGATTTGTTGCTATGCGTAACTCCTCTGGCGTGTAAAAACAGCCATTTACCCAGCTTTAAGGGGTGAAAATCTCTTATATTTCGGCTATTACCACGCACAATCACAAAATAGGGACCCGCGTCCGTATGCATGTATCTTAAGGTTGGCTGTGGCGGATTCGTAGCCGAAGCAGCACGTGGTGCTATCACCTCTCCATTTAACTGATGCTCCATCATAGGTGCATTGGACGGGTGTAATTGTTCCGCACTTTGAACCTGAGGGATTATCGGTGTGCTAGTAATCACCTCCGTCTCCATTCCTACTATCGGCGTCTCACAAAGAATAGTCTCCTCTGCCGCGGCCATGGTACGGCTTGGCACCCCCTTGGGGGCTGCGCCCCTTTCTGGGACTCACAGAATCACGCACGAATACAATAAAGAAAAATCACACTTACCAAAAGACGGCAGCCACACTCTAACTACACGAAAAATCAAGAAAACTACAAGAAACTGCCCAATACAGGAGTAAAGCGGTGCACGTGCAAACCTGCACTTCAGGCGAACACGCGGTCAAACGCGTATCCCCACCCCTCCCCACTGAAATCGATGTGCACTGTGCGACCTGCCAACCTGCTGCCGCGCCGTTCCTAAGAGGAGTGACGTTCCTAGTTATGTTATGACTTTGATGTTGGTTTGAGTCTCAGCATGAGAGAGGTCAGGCCATCCGCTCTCTTATCTGTATACATGCTCAAAGTGTTCATGTATCACATAACCTTAAAATGTGAATACAAAAGGGATAATGTAATTACTGATGAAATAAGCATGAGCTAATGCGTCTACCAGAAAAACTATTAAATCATTATCTCGCGCTACTCCACGATGGGTAAGTAGCCTAAAAATTTGAATACATTTCGTAACGACGATTACGTCATTTCTGATGAAATAAGCTAATGCATGTACCATATAACTATTAAATCGTAATCTCGCTCAATTTCGCAATAGTTAAATAACCTTGTGAATACATGTCCCAACGGGAGTTACGTCATTTCTGAAGAAATAAACTTAAGCTAATGCACGTACCACAAAACTATTGAATCATAACCTCCCGCAATTCCGCAATAGGTAAATAACGTTAAAATGTGAATAAATTTCATACCGAGAATTACGTCGTTTTCCAATGAAATAAACTAAAGCTAATACATGTAGCACATAACTACAATAATCATAACCTCGACCAATTCCGCAATAGGTAAATAACATTAATATCTGAATTCAACATACTTATTCAACCATCCGGCAATTTCATGACAATGCGATTGAGAAACGGTATTAAGGCTGGTTCACAACCGCCCGAGAGCGGTAACCAGAACGGAAACGAGAACGGGAAGCAATGCACCATGCAAGATTTGGTTCACAACAGCCCGGTAACGAGAACGGGAATGCATATCGATCGCAAAGTGAAAGTCAATTTTGCGCACTGGGATTTCATTTGTTTTTAACTGACCAATGATATTGTTTCACCTACTTCCAGTTTAGCCAAGCCAACGTTAAAATTCGATAGAGTAAACATTATCTAAATGCATATCCATTACATTTCTGATCCCTCTACTTGTGCCAAGCCTTTCATTCCTTTATTTAATGGCATACATTAAAGTTGTTTCTAGTTCTTTTTTAATTTTCATCGGTTTTAGCTGTTCTTTGTAGCTTTTGCCATTGTTTCTTTAGGTAATAGCCAGTTTTGAATTGCATATAAATAAACTACAAATGACCCTTTCACCAGAGGTACAGACGCTCATTGGATTTGCGGGTGTCGGGATAAGGTTAGGAATCACATTTACTACTAATACCTTCCAGGTTCATGTTTCCAGCTTGCGACTACAGAGAGCACTAGCGGCTGTTTCATGTCACGGCCGTCTAGGATAACCTCTAGAGTGAAGAGTCTAATATGCACAATATGGATCTAATATGCCGTGCCCGGGAACGAGAACGTTAAAATTTGGGAAACCCTACTTTCCCGTTCCCGGGGCCGGGAAGGCTTCCCGTCGATTGTGAACGCTCTCATTTGAATACATGTATTTCAGCTTTCTCGTTTTGGTTACCGTTCTCGTTGGTTGTGAACCAGTCTTTATTTAAATATCCCATATTACCAATATTAATTTCAGTAAATTATTGGGGATTATAACGGAATTGCAAATGCACGATGACTATTAATGTATAATACTTTGCGTAAAATCAAAATCGCACGCCCTTTTTTGCCTCTGCATTTTAATTGGCTTCTTAATTATGTGACTTTACCACCTGATGATCCGTTTCAGTTCTGGTCCTTTCCCAAACTCCAACTCCCTTCATACGTAACTTCTGTTCCCCTATGGAACTACCCAAACTACCTATATGGCAGATTATACTCGGCACCAATCAAGAAGGTGATTGACATTTCGCGGAGAGAGAGAGAGAGGCGACGTTGCCGCTCATCGCGACCACGTGGAGAGCGTGCTAGAACTGTGTCGAAGGCGACTGGGTTGCGCTTGCATTGTAAAGCGGAGAAGCACCGCACATTGAATTCCTGTAGGGGCGTCGTTAGCACGCATAGCCTCGATGGTATATCGGACGAGGACCTGGTAGAATATCTATCCGATCAAAACGTGACAGCAGTGCATCGAGTGCAGGCCAAACGCGACGGCGTATTGGTACCCACTCGTACCCTGTTTCTAACATTTGATGGTGCCGATCTGCCCACGAGCATTTCCGTAGGGTACGAAAGGATTGCTGTGAGGCCTTATATTCCTAGACCTCTGCGTTGTTTTAAATGTCAACGTTTTGGGCATACGCAATTCCCATGTAAGAGTGACGTTAACATCTGTGCAACATGTAGCCAGCCCTCACACGAAGGTGCCTGTTCAACAGCCCCCGTTTGCGTCAATTCCAAAGGGTCACATTCTGCTTCATTTGGCAACTGTCCGCGGTATTTGGACGAGAAGGCGATCCAGGAGATCCGGGTAAAGGAGCAACTCTCCTTCGCCGAAACCCGGAGGCGTTACCATGCGCGCCAACCTTTGCTCCTGCGATCGGGAACATTCAGTTCTGTTGTTGCCTCGCCAGTACCCCGGAAGGATGCTGGGACTCAAACTTGGACCATGACTGCCTTGACCACCACTTCCATCCGGCCGTCCAAGTCTGCTACTGTTATAAGCCCTATAAACCTGGTCCAAAGTCTATGAAGTCACCAGCCACTGAGAAAAATCCGAAGCAGAAACTTCGAAGAGAAGACTATTTAAAAGACCCTCCGCGTGTTCACAGCAAGCAGAGTTCACCTTCTCCTCCTCGGAGGTCGCAGTCCCAGAAAGCTCCTGGGACAAGCCGCGCTCAGCGGTACCCCTAACCCATCGCCACCCAGAACCGATTCTGGGCGCTTGAATCGGTTTCTGGCTCTGAGCGCGTGGGCCCTCCCTTCGAGGAGAATATGGAGTCTGACCAACTCCATACCAAAAGCCCGAGCCCAAAGGTTAAACAAAAGGTAATTTTAAGCCGCCCTTCTAAGTAGACAGTTTATACCTTTTTTCTTAATGGCTATCCTGACCTGGAATGTATGTAGTGTACGATCGCATAGGGAGGAACTGCAACTTTTATTGCGTTCCCATTCGCCTATGGTCGTGTGTTTGCAAGAGACTAAGCTTCGCCCTCATGATCCTTTTGATCTCCGAGGATATATTCCGGTTCGCTAGGACCTTTAACCGGAGGAGGGTACTCCTGCGCATGGAGGTGTCATGATATTGGTGCGTAACGACGTTCATTTTCAACGTCTCACTCTTACGTCCGACTTGCAAGCTGTTGCCATTAGACTGCAGTTACCCGGTTTTTTCTTATCTGTTTGCTCTGTATATTCACCTCCATCGTCTCCCCGCGCTAACGCGGACCTTCGAGATCTCTTGTCCGCTCTCCCAACACCATTTCTTCTGTTGGGAGATTCTAATGCCCATCACCCCCCGTGGGGTTCGCCAAAGGCTTGTGCGAGGGGAACTCTTCTTTCCGACATTTTTGATCAGTTCAATCTCTCTATACTCAATACCGGTGAGCCTACGTTTCCTTCTGATTCTTCCGGTACAGTTTCTCACTTGGACCTTGCCGTTTGCTCACTCCAGCTTGCTAGTCGTCTTCAGTGGAACGTCGTCGCTGACACCTACTCCAGAGAACCATTACCCCTGCATCGTTTCTCTTCTGTCACACCACGTACAGCATTCGAGAGTACCTACCTGGATATTCACAAAAGTCGACTGGAGCTTGTATTACAGCCTCGTGCATTTTAACGACCAGCCCTTCACCGACATTAACCAACTAGTGCAGCACCTTACGTCGACGATTTTCTCTGCAGCCGAACGCGCAATTCCTCGTTCATCCTCTCAGCCTCGGCGACTGCCTATTCCATGATAGAACGAGGATTGTCGGGACGCCGTTCGTGCCCGTAGAACTGCACTTAGGGTGTTTCGGCGACACGCTACACTTGATAATTTGGTGACTTTTAAACAATCGCGCGCCAGGGCTCGTCGCATTATTCAGGATAGCAAGAAGGCGTCGTGGACTCGTTTTGTCGAGTCTTTTAATCGCTTTACGCCTTCATCCGTTGTTTGGGATAAACTTCCTCGCTTCTCAGGTAAAGTGTCGCATTGTACTGTTTCTGGCCTTCAGGTTTCCAATGCCACCATAGTGGATCCGGCTGCCATTGCTAACACGCTGGGTGCTGCCTTTGAGGCGGTTTCCATTTCAGACCATTATTCCGCCGGATTTCGCTCTATTAAAGACCGGCTGGATTCTGCAACATATAATCTTCGGTCTGCTAATAATGAATGCTACAACGAACGTTACACAATGAGGGAGCTGGAGCACGCATTGCTCTAGGCACTCCGCTCCTGGGCCGGATGGCATTCATGTTCTTGTGTTAAAGAAGCTTTCAGCCGGCAGTAAGCGCTTTCTCTTACGGGTCTATAATCGTATTTGGCAGGACGGCCATTTTCCTTCCATTTGGCGCGAAGCCACCATTGTCCCTATACTTAAGCCTGGTAAGGATCGCCAACTACCTTCCATCTACCGCCCTATCTCCCTCACCAGGTCGTTTGCTAGGTGATGGAGCGCATGATAAACGGGCGGTTGACATGGTGGCTTGAGTCTCAGAAACTTCTGGCGAACGCTCAGTGTGGATTTTGTCGCCATCGTTCTACCGTTGACCATCTGGTGTCTATGTCGACGCATATTATGAATGGATTTCTGAGAAAGTGTCAAACAGAGGCTGTATTTTTTGACCTGAAGAAAGCTTATGACACTTGTTGGAGGGGCGGCACTTTACGTACACTCCATGCATGGAATTTCCGCGGTCGTCTTCCCATATTTCTTCGAGAGTTTATGACGGACCGCGTCTTTCGTGTACGTGTGGGCTCGGTTTTATCTAGTCGTTTTATTCAAGAGAACGGAGTACCGCAGGGCTCTGTACTCAGTGTCACACTTTTTGCAATTGCTATCAACCCCATTGTTGATTGTATTCCAGCTGGCATTTCATCGTCCCTTTTTGTTAACGATTTTGCCATTTATTGTAGTTCGCGGCGGACCTGTCTACTCGAACGCCGTCTCCAGAGCTGTATCGACCGTCTTTACGCCTGGAGTAACGCTAACGGCTTTAATTTCTCCGCCGAAAAATCCGTCTGCATTAACCTCTTGCGCCGGAAATATTTTCCTCCGCCCTCCCTCTATCTTGGGCCGCAGAGGCTTCCATTTGCAGACGAGGTGAAATTCTTGGGGTTGATTTTTGATAGGAAGTTGTGTTGGACTTCGCACATTTCCTTTTTGAAAGCAAAGTGTGACCGTTCTCTTAATCTTTTGCGTGTTTTAAGTGGCACATCCTGGGGAGCTGATCGGACCGTCCTTCTTCGCCTTTATCGCTCTTTGGTACCATCGAAACTTGATTACGGGTGCATTGTCTATTCGTCGGCGCGTCCATCTGTATTACGTCGATTGAATGCCATTCACCATCGTGGCATAAGAGTCGCTACAGGGGCCTTTCCAACCAGCCCTGTACCTAGCCTATATGCTGAAGCTGCAGAGCCTCCGCTGTCCTTTAGGCGTGAGATGCTCTTGTGCAGCTATGCCTTTTGACTCTCCAGCTTGCCTGACCACCCGTCCTTCCCGATATTATACGAGGATTCGCTTGATATGCAATATTTAGTTAGCTCCTCTGCATTGCTCCCTCCAGGGGTTCGATTTCGTCAACTTCTTCGGCATTTTGACGTTACGCCAGCGCCGGCGCTTCCACGGGGGGAAACGCGTTTTCCTCCATGGTCGCGCGCTGAGGCCCACTGTCACCTTGGGTTAACGTCGATGCCGAAAAATGAGACCCCTGATTCCGTCCTTAGATCCGCTTTTTTAGAACTACAGGCGCAGTTCGGGGACTGTTATTTTATATATACCGATGGGTCTAAGACTGATGAGGGAGTAGGATGTGCCTTTGTTTTTGGTGCGCAGAGTTTTACTTTTCGTTTACCTGGACAATGTTCGATTTATACCGCCGAACGTTTTAGTATATATCAATGTGATTTATACATTCAGCATGTCTTACGGCGCTGTGTTGTTTGTACGGACTCTCTGGGTGCGCTTCAGAGTATACACGCGCTGTATAGTTACCACCCGCTCGTACAGCGCATTCATGACCTGCTCCACTCGCTTGGTGCATCTGACATCAGCGTCTCCTTCGTGTGGATTGCAGGTAATGTGGGCATCTCAGGCAACGATTCTGCCGACGCCGCTGCCAAATCGGCCATTTTATCACCCAGATGTTTTACCTGTGTTGCTCCTTCCTCAGATTTTTATGTTATTTTACGTTACTGTATCCTCACGCGCTGGCGCGATGAGTGGGCGGCTCTTGGGGGGAACAAGTTGCGGGAGGTTAAGCCTCTTCTGTTAGTCTGGGGTACCTCTTCTCGTTCTTCTCGTCGGGAAGTGATACTTTTAGCTCGTTTACGAATCGGACATTGTCTTTTTAGTCATAGATACCTGCTCCTTTGTGACCCCGCACCATTGTGTGAGCAGTGTGATGCGCCCTTAACGGTGCGTCACATTTTAACAAAGTGTCAAGCTTTATTTCCGTTGCGCGTTCGTGTTGGTCTGCCTGTTGTCCTAGCCAACGTTTTGGCAGACGACGCGCGTGCTGTAGAATGTGTTTTACGTTTTATTCGTGACAGTGATTTTAATCTGCGCATTTGATGCGTTGAGCGTCCTTTAGCTTTTTAATTTTATTCCGTCTGTTTTAATGGAAACTCTGCTCCCCAGTGGACATATGGCGCTCATGTCCCTCGCATTCTACAGTTCTTGACACGTTTTACTCTTATTGTCTATGCTTTTAGTGTGTTGGTTATTTTCGGAATAGTGTATTGATTGTTTTTAGCTTTTTCGACTTCGCGGGTTTGTGTCCCGTTTTTTAATTATGCTGTTTTTTTACTTGTCTTTTATGTTTTTGACCATATATTTTATACATTGTAAGGGCGCTGATGAGCTTAGCAGTTTAGCGCCCTTAAACCGTATCTCATCATCGTCATCACTAAAATCACTTCTTTCCGATGAGAAGAACGAGAAGAGGTGCTCCAGATTAACAGGAGATGTTTAACCTCCCGCAATTTGTTCCCCCAAAAGGGGCCGTCCACTCATCGCGCCAAAGCGAGAGGACGCGGTGACGTAAAATAACACTCAAATCAGACGAGGGAACAACACAGGTAAAAAATGTGGAGGATAAAATCGCCGATTTGGCAGCGGCGTGGGCAGACTCATTCCCTGAGATGCCCACATAATCTGGAATCCACACGAAGGACACGCTGATGCCAGAAGCACCAAGCGGGTGAAGCAGGTCATGAATGCACTGTACGAGCGGGTGGTAAGTGTACAGCGCATTAATACTCTGAAGGGCACTCAGAGAGTCCGTACAAAAACACAACGCCGATAGACGTTGAATGTATAAAACACATTGATAGATACTAAAAGGTTCGGCGGTATAATCCAACATTCCCCGGGTAAACGTAAAGTAAAACTATGTGCACACAAAAACAAAGGCACATCCTACTCCAACATCAGTCTTAGACACATCAGTATAAATAAAATGACAGTCCCCAAATTGCGCCTGTAGTTCTAAAAATGCGGATCTAAGGACTGAAGCAGGGGTCTCATTCTTCGGCATCAACGTTAACCCAAGGTGACATTGTGCCTCAGCGCGCGACCAAGGAGGAAAACTCGTTTCCCCACCCAGGAAGGGCCGGCGGTGGCGGAACGTCCAAATGCCGAAGGAGCTGTCGAAATCGAACCCCTGGAGGGAGCAATGCAGAGTAGCTAATTAAACAGTGACGATCAAGCGACCCCTCGAAAAATAACTCGAAGGACGGGTGGTCAGGCAAACTTAGGAGTCGACAGGCATAGCTGCACAAAAATATATCACGCCGGAAGGACAGCGGACGCTCTGCAGCTTCAGCATACAGACTGGGAACAGAGCTGGTTGGAAAGGCCCCCGTAGCGACTCTTATGCCACGATGGTGAATGGCATTCAATCGACGTAACACAGATTGGCGTGCCGACGAATAAACAATGCACCCGTAATCAAGCTTGGATCGGACCAAGGAGCGTTAAAGGCGAAGAAGGACGGTTCGATCAGCTACACAGGATGTGCCACTTAAAATACGTAAAAGATTAAGAGAACGGTCACACTTTGCTTTTAAAAAGCAAATGTGCGAGGTCCAAATCAACTTCCTATCAAAGATCAACCCCAAAAATTTCACATCGTCTGCAAACGGAAGTATCTCCTGCCCAAGATGGAGAGAGGGCGGAGGGAAATACTTCCGGCGCCAGAAGTTGATGCAGACTGATTTCTCGGCGGAGAAATTAAAGCCGTATGCGTTACTCCAGGTGTAGAGACGATTGATACAGCTCTGGAGACGACGTTCGAGCAGACAGGTCCGCCGTGAACTGCAATAGATCGCAAAATCGTCAACAAAAAGGGACGATGAAATGCCAGGTCGAATACAATCAACAATGGGGTTGATAGCAATCGCAAAAAGTGTGACACTGAGTACAGAGCCCTGAGATACACCGTTCTCTTTCATAAAACTACTGGATAAAACCGAGCCCACACGTACACGAACGACGCGATCCGTCATAAACTCCCTAAGAAATATGGAAAGACGACCGTGAAAATTCCATGCATGGAGTATACGTAAAATGCCGCCCCTCCATTAAGTGCCATAAGCTTTCTCCAGGTCAAAAAATACAGCTACTGTTTGACACTTTCTCAGAAATACGTTCATAATATGCGTCGACACAGACACCTGATGGTCGACGGTAGAGCGATGGCGACGAAATCCGCACAGAGCGTTCGCCAGAAGTTTCTGAGACTCAAGCCAACATGTCAATCGCCCGTTGATCATGCGCTCCATCACCTTGCAAATGCAACTGGTGAGGGAGATGGGGCGGTAGCTGGAAGGTAGTTGGCAATCCTTCCCAGGCTTAAGTATAGGGACAATGGTGGTTTCGCGCCAAACGCAAGGAAAAAGGCCTTCTTGCCAAATGCGGTTATAGACCTGTAAGAGAAATAGTTTACTGTCGGCTGAAAGCTTGTTTAACATCAAGACATGAATGCAGTCCGGCCCAGGAGCGGAGTGCCTAGAGCAATGAAGAGCGTGCTCCAGCTCCCTCATTGTGAAAAGTTCGTTATAACATTCAGTATTAATAGACCGAAAATTATATGTTTTGCTGAATCAAGCCGGTCTTTAATTGAGCGAAAGCCGGCGGAATAATGGTCTAAACTGGAAACCGCTTCAAAGGCAGCACCAATGGTGTTAGCAATGGCAGCCGAATCCACTATGGTAGCATTGGAAACCTGAAGGCCAGACACAGTACAACGCGACACTTTACCGGAGAAGCGACGAAGTTTATCCCAAACAACAGAGGAAGGTGTGAAGCGATTAAAAGTCTCGAAAAAACGAGTCCAAGATGCCTTCTTGCTATCCTGAATAATGCGACGAGCCCTGGCGCATGATTGTTTAAAAGTAACGAAATTATCAAGTGTAGGGTGTCGCCAAAACGCCCTAAGTGCAGTTCTACGGGCACGAAAGGCAACCCGACACTCTTCGTTCCACCAAGGAACAGGAATCTGTCGAGGGTGAGTGTATGAACGGGGAATTGCGCGTTCGGCGGCAGATAGAATCGTAGACTTAAGGTGCTGCACCATTCGGTTAACGTCAGTGAAGGGCTGGTCCGCAAAAGACACGAGGTTGGAATAAAATCTCCAGTCGGCCTTACTGAATATCCAGGTAGAAACTCTGGAATGCTGGACGTGGTGACACAAAAGAGAAACAATGCAGGGGTAGTGGTCGCTGGAGTAGTTGTCAGCGACGACGTTCCACTGCAGACGACTAACAAGCTGGATGGAGCAAACGGCAAGGTATAAGTGAGAGAATTTACCAGAAGAATCAGAAATAAAAGTAGGTTCAGCTGTATTGAGTATAGAGAGGTTGAACTGATCAAAAATGTCGGAAAGAAGAGTTTTCCTCGCACAAGCCCTTGGCGAACCCCACAGGGAGTGATGCGCATTAAAATCCCCCAACAGAAGAAAAGGTGTTGGGAGAGCGGACAAGAGATCGCGAACGTCCGCGTGAGCAGGGGGACACGATGGAGGTGAATACACAGAGCAAACAGAAAACAAAAAGCCGGGTAAGTGAAGGCGAACGGCAACAGCTTGCAAGTCGGATGTAAATGTGAGAGTTTAAAAATGAACGTCGTTACGCACCAATATCATGACACCTCCATGAGCAAGAGTACCCTCCTCTGGTTCGAGATCTTTGCGAACCGGAGTATACCCTCGGAGATCAAAAGGATCGTGAGGGCGAAGCTTAGTCTCCTGCAAACACACGACCATAGGTGAATGGGAACGCAATAAAAGTTGCAATTCCGCCCTATGCGATTGTACACCACGTAAATTCCAGGTCAGGATAGCCATGAATAAAAGGGATAAACTGTCTACTTAGAAGGGCGGCTTAAAATAATCTTGTGCTTAACTTTTGGGCTCGGGCTTTTGGTATGGAGTTGGTGAGACTCCATAGCCTCCTCGAAGGGAGGGCCCACGCGCTCAGTGCCAGAAACCGATTCAAGCGCCGTGAATTGGTTCTGGGTGGCAATGGGTGATGGGGGCCGCTGAGCGCGGCTTGTCACAGGAGCTTCCTCGGACTGCGACCTTCGAGGAGAATGTGAACTTTTCTTACCGCGCGCACGCGGAGGGTCTTTCACAAAAATCTTCCTTGCGTAGTTTCTGCTTGGACTTCTTATCAATGCCTTGGGACATCATGGCCGTAGGAGCAGCTTTAGCTGGTTTAGTAAGTATAGGAGAATTGGACGGCCGGATGATAGTGGTGGTTAATGCAATCATGGTCCAGGTCTGAGTTTCGGCATCTACTCGTGGTACTGGCGAGGCAATAACAGAACTAAATGTACCAGATCGTAGGAGCGAAGGTTGGCGCGCATGGTCACACCTCCCGGCTTCAGCGAAGGAGAGTTTTTCCTTTACCCGGATCTCCTGGATCGCCTTCTCGTCCAAGTACCGCGGACAGTCGGCAAACGACGCAGGATGAAACCCTTTGCAATTAACGCAGACGGGGACTGTTGAACAGGTAGCTTCGTGGGAGGGTTGGCTACATGATGCACAGATGGTAACGGCACTCTTACATGAGACTTGCGTATGCCCAAAACGTTGGCATTTGAAACAACGCAGAGGTCTAGGAATATAAGGCCTCACAGCAATCCGTTCGTACCCTGCTGAAATGCTCGTGGGCAGATCGACGCCATCAAATGTTATAAACAGGGTACGAGTGGGTACCAATACGGCGTCGCGTTTGGCCTGCACTCGATGAACCGCTGTCACCTTCTGGTCTGCAAGATATTCTACCAGGTCCTCTTCCGATATACCATCGAGGCTATGCGTGGTGACAACCCTTCGACAAGAATTCAAGCTGCAGTGCTTCTCAACACGGATAGGATAGCCGTGGAGAAGCGTGGCCGCGCAACAAGGACTTATTCTGGTGTTCGGATTTGGTTTGAACCAACAATGAACCAATCCGAAGACGAGTGCAGGACTGAACCGCACCTGCAATTGCGTCAGTGCCCTTCTGTACAATAATAGGGTTCACCTTCTCAAAAGTTTGACCTTCCTCATTTCGCGAAATCACTAAGTAACAACCAGTTGTTGGTGGTGCTTCTTCTGTTGCAAATACTTTACGGCGCTTGTTACTTATAATGGAGAAAGGGTGCTCCATAGCGAAATAAATCCTCCACCATTGCAACCGTCTCCGACCTCGGGCTCTGACTTCCCGGGCGTTACCCCGGCTTGGGTGAGTGGCCTATCTATAGGAAGCTATGCTAAGGATTTTTACGCCCGAAAAAATCCATCGCCCTCCGCCGGGTTTCAACTCGCGACCTCGGGAACTAGAGGCTAGCATGGTAAACACGGAGAAGCACGCAGTCTAAGTCGTCGGCCCCGACTTCACCTGCTTAGACGGCACCTGACACCGATTTTGCAAATTCTATCATAGGTGATCTATAGGCTTTCATACAACTTCTAAGCGTCCTAATGTCCTGTAGAGCTCCGCGACCTTGGAACGCAAACTCCACGACGATACAAGGAACATCAGACTTGCATCTCGCCAGTTCCAGTTTCTCCGGACCGCCGTCTCCCAACGTCGCTAGACACTGCAGAAACCATCGAATCTATACACAGGAAAGCGGATAATCGAAGTCAACAGATGCCACCCTACACTACCAGCGCCGACATGGCAACACAGACTGAGCCAACTTCATGCCACAACGACATCGGCCACATCACCTCTGCCTGCGGTGATCAACTACCTCATCTCACCGCCGAATCAACAGCCGTACGCCACCACTTCAAACACCTCCGTCTCTCCTCAGCCGCAGGAGCTTCACGCCCTTGCCCGCCAACGCGCGGCCAACAGGACCGCGCGCCTGCGGTTTGCTCGTCAGCAAGACGATTTCTCTTGGCGCGCTCATGAGACACCTTGGGGCCGGTGATACTAACCCGAGGCCTCTCTAGAGGCCACACCAAGCACTGCAGTGCACAGTATTGTCACTAATGTTCAATAAAGAAGTCTCTCAACCCTCCTATTCACTAGGTCTCTGCTTGGGCTTCGACCATGGCAGTTACCTGCTACTTCCCTCATTCCACTGCTACCCCTGAGCAGCATCACTTATCCCCGCAATGGGTGCGTAGTATCGAGGGTGCTCATGAGGAACCTCGTCCATCTTTACCAAACTTCCTTTCCATATCTCGTCCTAGTTCCTTAGATTAAAAAAACATTTATCTTCCTCGCGAATTTGATTCTGTAACGTTGGTGTGGTTTAGCGGCGTGGCGTAGCAAAGGGAGAGGCTGGAAGCTAGATTACCAAACATAGTAGCATGTGGAAAGCACATGACACCGACACATTCGTCTCAGAGACGGCGTAGGTGCTGGTTGAGTGAGACTTCCAGAGTGCACGTACGATTCAGAGGAGCGGGGAAAGGGTATTACTTTAGCATGTGTGATCCTAGTATTCGGTACATCACGGCAATAATATTTCCTTTGCATTTGTTTTTCGTTTTTGTGTTATATTTCTTGATTTTGGTGTGGAGACGCAAGAATTAGGTAAGATTTGCCTTCTAATTGTATTTCCACCAGTGTCTTCAGGGGCCAGGAGGGCAAGTATATGAAATCCGATTAATAGAATTGGAAACGGAGATAATTACTAGTTCGCAACACAAGATTATAAAGTTATTTGTAAACAACTCACAGTCGCATGACTGAGCTGCCATCCACTGAGTCTAATGGGGACCAGTCACCCACAATGATAGACCACCGTCAAGGTATAATGGTACGGACGTCGGCCCGTACTTCAGATTAGTTCGTGGTAAGAGTAGAAACATTAGGGATTTCCACCAACTTAAATAGGGGAAATGACCTTTTTTGCACGCACAAGGAGTTACACATGGCAATAACTCCGGTTTTAAGCAAATCGATGTTCACCTTATATCAGCGCAAGCAACTAATGACATTTTAGATTCGAATTTTATAAGGTGCATTGCGCACATTCCTACATTACTTTCTACAATTTATTTTTGTCCGGGTTCATTAGAAGAATCGATTTAGGGGTGGATATGGATGAAATTAGTACCCATTTAAGGATGACAGGCAGTTGCCTGTAGATAACATCATGCGGTTTAGTCGAAGGTCGCAGTCAAATGGGGACACACAATATGTGCCCACCAGAAAGATTAAAACCACTTTTCGCATCCAATATTTACCCACTCATATACACTTATAGTATCAAAGATTTACAGTCGCTCAGTATACATACCACGCGGGTGGATATGAGCACTAATTGTGATGATGGGAAACATCATCATAGGACTAAGTTTTGTAAAAATACAAAACGCTGCCTCAAATGCGGGCAGGACCATTTAGACGCGCAGCAGAACTGTTTTACGGAGCATGTGGCCACAGACAAAGAGAAATGATCCACGCACCACCTGGAGGCTCAAATCCCGAACACTATTACGTCTATGCCGGTGTCACGGTTTAAAGCGCGACAGATGGCTATAGGTAATATGGCTAATGCGGATGTAATGAGAACACACTACACAATTATCACGAAACCAGAAGGGGAGAGATTCCCGACCTTACCGCATAAATCGCCCAACAAGCAAGGCATCTCGTCAGTATCGTCAGGGCAAGGGGACAGCAGTGTCGAATAAACGCCAGTGTTACGAGGTAAGGGCACCTGTTTTGCCACATTGGGTAAAAGAACTCTGGGCCTCGCATGGGAGATGACCCACCACTATACCTACTCCAAGTACCCTGCTAGGAGAAGCTAGTGATCCGGGGGTGATTCGGGAGGGGAGACCATTAATACACTCCACTTCGCTGGAGCAACAACGTCCATTGCCCGCGGAGATGGGAGAGGGAGGTAACGTAATTGGTTCAGGTGGAGGGCAACACGTTCCGAGGCCACGTGATATACAGGGAACTGCAGGTGTGAGTTTGCAGTATTGCAGACCAGCTTCTTCAAGCTTTTTACATTGGCACCAGACTACTGGTAGTTCTGGTTGGTGTATACACATCAGGTAAACGCTTTACAAAACAGGCATGGTAATCGTATTTGATGCCCCGTTCGTCAAAATTTCTGCTGTTCGGCGATTTAAATCCAGGCAATTTTCACACGTTCACACCACAACGCGACAAATCCCTATCGGACAAATTGCGGAAACGTGGGAATAGCAGATTCTAACACATACGCAAACGACATGGCAAGGATCGCTGAATCAGCTTGATTCTTCGCCGGACATCATATTTGCGACGCAGGATGTGACACGTCGACTGCAGCTAAGCAGACACGATTATACTATGGCTAGCGATCACTTCCCTTTCATACTACGGAGCAGTATCTCACATACAAACGATCAAACCGACATTTATACGTATCACCGAGGTGGCTTTCTACCGACACACTTCCAGACCCATCTTCTTCATGCGACTCGACATTTACGTTACGCAGATGTGACATGTGAGATCCTAGAAACAACCCTCGTGAGTTATTTTGAGGAATTCCATTGAACGATGCCGCAACGTCAGCAACGAGTTCCTCGACCACCGTGGTGGACAACCGAGTCCTCTATGTTGATGGCGGAGAAACTCCTGATCTATGCCCGTTATCACAAGGAGCACAACCGGGAGACTTGCCTTTTAGTGAGAAAAATGGAGTCACGGGTACGACGTCGCATCCGTCAGATTCATCGTACAGCTTGGGCAGAGTATTGCATCGGCACGGACGCCCAGCGCCCACGTTTGGAGACGACTCTCGTGGTTCACACGTGTACGGAACGTGGTACTTCCACCGTTACCGGGACAGCCCAGCCTTCAATCCGAATTTTTATGTCATGTTGCTCCAGATACGGTGACAGACTCTCCACAGACGATTACTCTATACATCTACTTCAGTGACACACTATGCAGCCCAGTTACCGCGGACAATGTGAGACGTACCTTGGATAACAAACAAACTAAATCCACCCCGGGTATGTATGATATTACAGACAGACATTTAAAGGAGCTACTGCATTGATGGCATACCCACTTTGCAATGACAATACTAGACTTCTCCGTACAGGTATTCCACCAAATTCGTGGCGCGAAATCATTATTTATCCAATACTTAAACCGGGATGCGCTGTACAGATAGCAACCGATTATAGACCGATAGAAATGTTACTCACGTAGGTAACCTATTTGAAAAAATACTGCATATTCGTCTGAGGTTTTACTTGGAACGACATAACTTGTAGCCTAAAACCCAATATAGCTTTAAGAGAGACTACGGTACCACCTTTCCTCTTTATATACTGCTCACGGACGTTCACATTGCGTTTCAAACGCACCGACATATCCTGGCGCTCTTCTTGTACCTATCTGCGGCGTACGACATATTGTTCTACAGTTACTCATTACCCGTCTCCGTCGTTATGGTATCCCACCCATCATATGCGCGTTGCTCCATGCACTCCTCCGTGACCGTCGTTACCGACTTGTGCGTTCTCTGCACAACTGCTGGTGTCAACATACCTCCCATGGTCTGATACAAGATTCAGCCTTTAGCCCCTCCCTTTGAACGTAGGAGATATACAATCGGCAGTTCCATGACAGCGCGTGTTCTACAAAATGTGGATTATACCGTCAGCTAGATGCCGATACAGCCGAATGCCAGGACCGACTTCCGATAGATTGAACGGGACTGTTTACATGTAATTATATACTTGCAGGATCTGAATATGCACGTGAATGTACAGAAAATCAGATTTGTCCATTTTCGTTAATCTACTAGACCCTCACCGTTTATCCTACACTTACAAGAGCACGACCTTGGACTGACATCCGCTCTGAAGTTTTAAGGTATATTCAATATAGCCTTTCTACGTATATATAGACGTCCGGCCATACGGTCTCCAGGTGAATGTCTCCTTAGTAGTAGCGACATAAATCGCTGCACTAGTCTCACGAGGGACTTAAGCAACTTTTGACGATTCTGACTAGATTGCAGACATTATTCCGGGCAATGACAGCCCTACACTGGGTGTGCACCCACTCCTGTTCACCCGACTTATTCCTCCATTCATACACGCATGATTAGAATATGGCCACCTCCTATCAACACAACCATCGCGTGGGGCACGCCAGGCATTGGTCACTTACTTTTATCAGCTTTACAACATTATCATTAGTATATCAGGCAGACCGACTAAGCATTTATCGAAAAAATACTTCCCGACGTATAATCTGGATCGAAGACTGTTAACTCTCGGTATTGGCTTTCTGTCCGTTCTCATGACACGATCTCATAACCCTTTGCTGCATAAACTTACCCGTTTACATGGCATACTGCGTAGTCGGCGAGGAGGAGTCGCACCACTACCTTTCTCGCCTTTGCGTTGCTACGTGATCTTTCTTCGTTACGATACCATCTATCTTGCCCCAGTACGTCCTGCGTACATCTTGGATGTCACTGCGCGATCCATTCCTTCTAATGTCCACACTGACACAGATACCTTCCGTACACCGAGTGTAACTATCGGCTGCACTGGACAGCGTACATGGAAGACCTCACGCTGGGCTGGACAACGAAACCCGGTTGATAATATTTACAAACAGTTCGAAAAACCTCCTGGGACTATTCTCTGTGAGGTTTAACTTGGCAGGTTTTCTACTGTCTTTGTCTCACACAGAGTGCTGTCCTTGTCTAGAACAGGGGGTGGAACAGCAACCACTTCTTTCTTGCGATTTGTGGAAATTCCAGACCCGCAGAAGCTCGTATCCCTCCCGCTTCTATTGTATGCTGACTGAAAGTTACAGTGGCGTATGAGCTGCGAAACTGTGAGTTTGGTGTTTTGTGTTTTGTGTTTTACACGATACGCAAGATGTTTTCAGTGTTACAGCATATGGATATAATGTTGAATTATTTTCTAGTAGTTTTGGTTGTATTTGTATTGTTTCAAATTGGGTCTCGAGGGAAAGTTCTAAAATCAGATGGTAGGGAAATGGTAGTCAAAGTTCACAGTTTCTTCAGTGATGAATGTGACGCGTTGAAATGTGGAAAGCCGACTATTTCAGTGACTAGTATAGTTGAGAGAACTGCTGCTGCTACAGGTATTTCTGCTCATTCCGTCCAGCGAATTTTAAAAGAACACAAAAATACTGAAGCTAGTGGCGGTAGATTGCAAACTCCAGGCAAGAAGCGCTCGAATAGGAGATCGCAAAAAACAGAAATAGACTCATTCACGACAGCTGCTATTAAGCGAACAATCTATTCGCTATATCGTACGGACTTTCTGCCTAGTTTGCAGGACATTTATGAGGCTTTAAAAGTTCAAGATTTACTGAAAGGAAGCGTGTGGTCGGTAAGAAAAATTCTTAGAAAGCTTAATATCAGTTATAGCAAAAATTCGCAAGGAAGACGTTTTTTAATGGAACGAATGGATATTGTTTCTAAACGATTTCAGTTTTTAAGACGAATGAAGGAACTGAGGGCTACTGGTAGGTCTATAGTGTACCTTGACGAAACGTGGCTAAATATAAACCATACGAGAAATAAGGTGTGGAAGTGTGACGGTGATGAAAATAATTTCCCTCTTAAAACACCAATAGGCAAAGGACAGCGATTTATAGTTGTACATGCTGGATGTTCAACAGGGTTCATTCCTAATGCCTTGCTAACTTTTAAGTCAAAATCCAGTAAAGACTACCATGAAGAAATGGATAACAATATTTTCAAGGATTGGTTTGTTAATAAATTGCTACTTAACATTCCTTCTAATAGTGTCATCGTTATGGACAATGCCCCTTATCATTCCATAGAAATTAATAAAGCACCCACTTCATCTTCACTCAAATCCCATATGCAGGAATGGCTCCGTAATAGAAATATTGAGTTTGATCCCCGAGCGACAAAACCAGTGCTATATGAGCTAATTAAATTGAAAAAAGACAATTTCAAAGTTTATGAAATAGATACACTAGCAGAAATGCATGGACATACTATAGTACGGTTGCCACCTTATCACTGTGATTTTAACGCTATAGAACTTATATGGGCGCAAGTCAAGAACGATGTTGCCAAACATAATATTTCATTTAAAAGTGGTGATGTAAAAGCGTTGTTTGATAATGCGATTACAAAAGTGACTCCAGACAACTGGAAAAGGGCGTGTGAGCATGTACAAAGCACTGAACAGTTTTACTGGGAGAAAGACGGTCTGATAGATGAAATTACGGACAGATTAGTCATAAATTTAGAAGAATCGGAATCGAATGATGAGTACGAATATTCGTTTGAAGTCTCTGATGGTGAATCGGAGAATGAACAACAATCGGTCGGAGAGGAGGAGGGGCATCCCGCCACTGATGCTTGTTTGTCTGGTGTATCTGCTTTGCCTGCGTCACCATAGAGCGAGAGCGAGATGGTGAGTATTGCTTTCTCTGTCTAAAAGGGACACGACAACTTAAACCTCACGGACAGTAGTGCGGCGATTTATGTCGCTACTAGTAAGGAGGCATTCACCTGGAGACTGTATGTCCGGACGTCTATATATACGGCGGAAACCATCGCGATTTATAGGGTCTTGAAATATATTCAATTCCACCCGTTAGCTAAATGTCTTATTTTTACGGACTGCCGTACCCTAATAATTGGTTCTCAAACTCCCGGTGCAATGGCCGAGAGGTCCGATATATGAAATGCTCATTCGTAGCCTACTACCTTCTTTGTCGCAGCACAACGCTATTTATTTTACCTGGATACCAGGTCACGTCGGAATTCCGGACAATGGAAGGGTAAATGCAGCGGCGCGGGTTACAACTTTGGAGGTGCCGATATGTTTACAGCTCGTGCACCACCATCAGAAATTTCCGTGGGTAATATACGCGATATGCACGACACCGGAGACCACCCTGGGCAACCCTCAGACCATCTTATTGTTCTATTCCCGACGCCTTCCTAAGATAGCATTTTCCTATTATTTTCGTATTCTGCTACACGTGGCTTTGACACTGCGTTTTCTCTACTGCCTAGGTTATCACTAGACGGATCGCAGCGCCTGTGGCCACCGGGGTGACATCAATCACATATTATTTTGCCTGCCCACTTCACCAAGTCGCCACAAGTAATTTCTTACAAGACTACACCAGGTTGCGACTACAAACCCTTATCAATTGCCATACTTAATTATTCCATTCCTGTATGACTGGCGGTATTCGTTTCATTACCCGAACTCGAATGAAACTGTAGGCAGCGGTTTCCCCCACCCTAAATGGATCAATGCACTGTGACCCACAGAACATCAAAGATGATTTGACCAGTATTCTTGCGCTAGAAAACGTTATACTGAGACGCGACGCAGTAGCCACGGAGGTGAAGGCTACATCGGAAACTGGAAACATAACGTACTAACTCCCCACATGAACACGGCATGTCGCTAGTTGTACTTTTGCGGAAAAGACGATATTTCTGATTGGCTGTTTCAAGTTTTGAAGTGCGTAACAAACTAAATGGCAGGCAGAAAGAAAGAGACCATGTTGAATTTTTATAGCAGAAAGTTTTCGTCCGATGTTTTTTTTTTCATCAGCAACAAAGCAGAGACGGTAATCATAGACTTACGTTATTTCTGCTTGAATGTATTATTCGCCCGCTGCATTACTTTGGTCTTCATTGAAAACGTCGATAATCTGCATTACGTTAATCTTCAAAGCCAACGTTTGAAATCCCAACATAGCTGAAAATACGATTAACAGCCCTCAGCCTCAAGGCGTAGTCGAGGGATTGAGGGCCCTCAGTCTCTAAGCGTAGCCGAGGGATTTTTTCAGAAGGAGAGGTGTGTTGCGAAGTGACAACAAAGCGGAGCCGATGGATCTGCGCGTCTAAAACTTGAATTATTCACGTTGGCAGCATTTCCTTTCAAAAGTCGCCAAAAGCGATTATAATAGAAGGGCCGCTTAACCGCTACTTTTGTTAACGTTTTCAGTGAAGACTAAAGTAATGCAAAAAAGCATATTATTTTTGGTAATATTGGTATTTTCTATTAGCTTCAGTGAAATTCGTAGAATGAGGTAGAAAACTTTGATAGGTTTTTGTGTTACAAAATTTTTATATACAACATTTTTGTATTATAACGAATTAATTTTCAGATACATTGAGTCCCCCCAGAGTGGGATATGCCTACGATTTGCATTCCTTCCAGTGTTGTGGTTCGAGTCCCGAATGGTGACTTTGAAGCTGAAGGAATGTTATTAAGTTTGAGCAACATAAAATGATAGTGCTGGATGAAATGTTAAGTTTTTAAGAGCTTCTTAGTGTTGCTGAAATTTATATTGTCCTGATTTACTTTTCAGATATAGCGAGTCATCCAGACAGTGAAATATAACATTAAGTTTCTTGTTTGCACTTCATAATTGATGGGTAGAGATCACAGCCAAAGTGGGTAAGGTAAAACTCAACCTTAAATACAAATTATATAGCATGTTACTGCCAATATTCAAACACGTAGATGCAGATCATACGAGTGATACTCGTGTATAATCTAAAAATGTAAGATTATTGGTGTACTGATACACTAACTGTCAAGAATAGCATGCCAATGGTACTGTAATTCTTTTAAGGTAGTGCCCAACTGAAATTTTCTAATACAGAAGGAAGAAAGATGTTTGATATAATTCACATATATTTCAGTAATTCACTTGCTTTTGGCATTTTTATCCAAATGCCACTATGTCCTTTTTGAACTGGGCATGATGTCTGAAAATAGAAATTCTGGTAGCTTTTTTGACAATTAGTGTCCTTGTAATGTTAGTAAAAGTGCTCAAAAGCATTTGTTTCCAAGAAAAACCTTAAGTGTTTGTTCTGAGTGAAATTAGCAGCTTCAGTATGTGTTCTGAGGTTTTTAAATTGCACAGTGGTTTCAATGTTTCGTCTGTTTTCTACCTTTTAAAATTTTTAGCAATCTTGATGATGCAAAATCCTTCCCTTAGAAGATACATTGTGCAATAGTAATTAAGTTGCAGGATATTATAAGAAATGTGTAGGCGTTTAAATAATATGTTGGTTTTTGTGCAAAAACCAAGCGTTTTTCAGTAATGGGCATGTAATATTTATTAAATGTATTGAAGCCTTTTAAGTTAACACATATCATGATAAACATGAAGTTAATCACGATATATGATGAATCATTTGTAGAATACTTTGTAGAACACTTATGAAAATAACTTACTGTGAGTACAGAAAGTCTTAGATGGCAGAGCAGTGGTATGGTAAGTAAAAAATTGTTGGGTTGAATCACAGGCATGGCATTTAATTTTTTGTCTGATTGGATATACTCATCCACTATTCTGTATACGCAAACAATCCATGGATCTTTTCAGTGAACGTTCCATGAATATTTTCAGTTAATTGGATCTTTTGAGTGACCCTTCGATCTGTTATTTATAGTGAACATTTTAACACAGTTTAAGCATTTTAAACGCTTTTCATATAAAACGCATTGCATCCGAGGTACTATTGGATGTTAGGTTTCTTTACATAATCTTAATTTTCTGAATTCACGGAAGGTTAGCATTAGTTTAGTATATATATAAGCTTAGTTTTCTGAATTCACGGAAGGTTAGCATTAGGTTATTGTTTTTTTTAAAATGAAAAGTGTTTAAAATGCTCACTATAAATACAGATCGAAGGATCATTCAAAAGATCCGATTCATTGAACCTTCAATGTAAAGTTCCATGGATCCTTTGTGCATACTGAATTCTGTCCAAGTAACACAATGTGGTGGTGGTGGTGGTTTTACAATAAAGGTGTTATTTCCTTCTCACTTAACACTTAATCAGCCAAGCCCCCAGGGGCTCACCTACTGTGAGTACGGGTGTTGGCGTATCCGGTGGTTCCCGAGCCACTCATCCCCATCTTCATCGCTTCATCCCGGTCCGGTCCAGGTGGGTTCGTTCTCGTGACCGGGAGACTCAAGGTAGGCTCTCGTGCGTTCTGTGCATTTCATCCCATGCCGCCCTCGCCATCGTTTCTTTATTCTCTCTTCTATTTATGCACATTTCGCCCGACGTCCATTCATTCACACCTCTCATTTTCTTCTTCGCCGGCCTACCTTGCGTGCGAAACGCCCACACAGTTTTACTTATTTTACAGTTTATTTTAATCCTCCGTGGACACAGCCTGGCGGATACCCACGCACTGCGTGCGCAGCTGGGTGAGTGGGTAATGGCGTCATCCCCACCACCCGGGGTCGTCATGTAGGGTATGTGTTCGTATACGCTGTTCAACTGCAGTCCTGCGGGGGGGCCATTGCATGAGCTGCTGACTTCTAACGGCGATGGGTCCCTCTGTCTATGTTCGGGGAGGTGTGACCCTGAGGTGAGTTAGGTATAGATAGGCTACTCACCCAATCCGGGGTAACGCCCAGGAAGTCAGAGCCCGAGGTCGGAGACGGTTGCAATGGTGGAGGATTTATTTCGCTATGGAGCCCCCTTTCTCCATTACTAACAAGCGCCAAAAAGTATTTGCAACAGAAGTAGCACCGCCAATATCTGGTTGTTTTACACGAACAGAGGAAGGACAATCGTTTGAGAAGGCGTACCCTTTTATAGTACAGAAGAGCATTGACTCTATTGCTGGTTCGGTTCAGTCGTGCACTCGCCTTCGAAACGGGTCATTATTAGTACAGAGCAAGTCCGATCAACAATCTAAGACCTTGTTGCGCGCTACGCTTCTCCACGGTTTTCCCATCCGTGTTGAGTAGCACCGCACTTTGAATTCCTGTCGAGGCGTCGTCACCACGCATAGCCTCGACGGTATATCGGATGATGATCTAGTCGAATATCTTTCGGATAAAAAGGTGACAGCGGTGCATCGAGTGCAAGCCAAACGCAACGGCATACTGGTACCCACTCGCACCCTGTTTATAACATTTGAAGGCGTCGATCTGCCCACGAGCATTTCAGCAGGGTACGAACGCATTGCGGTGAGGCCTTATATCCCTAGACCTCTGCGTTGTTTTAAATGCCAACGTTTTTGGCATACGCAAGTCTCATGTAAGAGTGCCGTTACCATCTGTGCATCATATAGCCAGCCCTCACACGTAGGTACCTGTTCCACAACCCCCGTCTGCGTTAATGGCAAAGGGTCTCATTCGGCGTCATTTGCCGACTGTCCGCGGTACTTGGACAAGCAGGCGATCCAGGAGATCCGGGTAAAGGAGAAACTCTCCTTCGCTGAAGCCCGGAGGCGTTACCATGCGCGCCAAACTTCGCTCCTGCGATCTGGTACATTTAGTTCTGTTGTTGCCTCACTAGTACCACGAAGAGATGCTGAAACTCAGACCTGGACCATGACTGCATTAACCGCCACTATCATCCGGCCGTCCATATCTGCTATCGTTACCAAGCCATGTGAAGCTGGTTCCAAGGTCATAAAGTCCCAAGGCACTGATAAGAAGTCCCGGCAGAAACTCCGTAAGGAAGATTTTTTGAAAGACCCTCCGCGTGCGCACGGGAAGAGAAGTGCACCTTCTCCTCGAAGGTCGCAGTCCCAGGATGCTCCTGGGACAAGCCGCGCTCAGCGGCCACCTTCACCCATTGCCACCCAGAACCAATTCACGGCGCTTGAATCGGTTTCTGGTACTGAGCACGTGGGCCCTCCCTTCGAGGAGCCAATGGAGTCTCACCAACTCCATTCCAAAAGCCCGAGCCCAAAGGTTAAGCAAAAGATAATTTTAAGCCGTCCTTCTAGGTAGACAGTTTATCCCTTTTTCTTAATGGCTATCCTGACCTGGAATGTACGTGGTGTAGGATCGCATAGGGCGGAACTGTAACTTTTATTGCGTTCCCATTCACCTATGGTCGTGTGTTTGCAGGAGACCAAACTTCGCCCTCACGACCCTTTTGACCTTCGAGGGTATACTCCGTTTCGCTACGATCTTGAACCGGAGTAGGGTATGCCTGCTCATGGAGGTGTCATATTATTAGTGCGTAACGATGTTCATTTTCAAACTCTCACTTTACATACGACTTGCAGGCTGTTGCCGTTTAACTGCAGTTACCTGGCTGTTTCTTTTCTGTTTGCTCTGTGTATTCACCTCCATCGTCTCCCCTAGCTCCCGCGGACATTCGAGCTCTTCTGTCCGCTCTCCCAACACCATTTCTTCTGTTGGGAGATTTAAATACCCATCACCCACTGTGGGGTTCGCCAAGGGCTTGTGCGAGGGGAACTCTTCTTTCCAACATTATTTACCAGTGAAATCTCTCCATCCTCAATACAGGTGAACCTACTTTTATTTCTGATTCTTGTAGTACATTATCACACCTGGACCTTGCCGTTTGCTCCCTCCAGCTTGCTAGTCGTCTGCAGTGGAACGTCGTCGCTGACACCTACTCAAGCGACCATTACACTGCATCAATTCTCTTCTGTCTCACCACGTCCACCATTCCAGAGTACCTACCTGGATATTCAGAGAAGCCTACTGGAGATTGTATTCCAGCCTCGTGTCTTTTGCGGACCAGCCCTTCTCTGACGTTAGCCAAATGGTGTAGCACCTTAGGTCTAGGATTCTATCTGCCGCCGAACGCACAATTCCCCGATCATCCTCTCACCCTCGGCGTATTCCTGTTCCGTGGTGGAACGAGGATTGTCGGGACGCCGTTCGTGCTCGTAGAACCGCGCTTAGGGTGTTTCGGCGACACCCTGCGCTTGATAATTTCGTTGCTTTTAACAATCGCGCGCCAGGATTCGTCGCCTTATAAAGGATAGCAAGAAGGCATCTTGGACTCGTTTTTTCGAGTCTTTTAATCGCTTCACCCCTTCCTCTGTTGTTTGGGATAAACTTCGTTGCTTCTCCAGTAAAGTGTCGCATTGTACTGTGTCTGGCCTTCAGGTTTCCAATGCCACTATAGTGGATCCGGCTGCCATTGCTAACACTCTGGGTGCTGCCTTTGAGGCGGTTTCCAGTTGAGACCATTATTCCGCCGGCGTTCGCGCTATTAAAGACCGGCTCGATTTCGCAACATATAATTTTCGGTCTGCTAATACTGAATGTTATAATGAACTTTTCACAATGAGGGAGCTGGAGCACGCTCTTCATTGCTCTACGCACTCCGCTTCTGGGCCGGACGGCATTCATGTCCTGATGTTAAAGAACCTTTCAGCCGACAGTAAACTCTTTCTCTTACAGGCCTATAACCGTATTTGGCAAGACGGCTTTTTTTCTTCCGTTTGGCGCGAAGCGACCATTGTTCCTATACTTAAGCCTGGAAAGGATCGCCAACTACCTTCCAGCTACCGCCCCATCTCCCTCACCAGTTGCATTTGCAAGGTGATGGAGCGCATGATCAACGGGCGGTTGACATGGTGGCTTGAATCTCAGAAACTTCTAGCGAACGCTCACTGCGGATTTCGTCGCTATCGCTCTACCGTCGACCATCTGGTGTCCCTGTCGACGCATATTATGAATGGATTTCTGAGAAAGTGTCAAACCGTGGCTGTGTTTTTTGACCTGGAGTAGCTTATGACACTTGTTGGAGGGGCGGCATTTTACGTACTCTTCACGCATGGAATATACGCGGGCGTCTTCCTATATTTTTTCGGGAGTTTATGACGGACCGCGTCTTTCGTGTACGTGTGGGTTCGGTTTTATCCAGTCGTTTTATTAAAGAGAACGTGGTACCGCAGGGCTCTGTACTCTGTGTCACACTTTTTGCAATTGCTATCAACTCCATTGTTGATTGTATTCCACCTGGAATTTCATCGTCCGTTTTTGTTGACGATTTTGCCATTTATTGCAGTTCACGGCGGACCTGTCTACTCGAACGCCGTCTCCAGAGCTGTATCGACCATCTCTACGCCTGGAGTAACGCCAACGGCTTTAATGTCTCCGCCGAGAAATCCGTCTGCATCAATTTCTTTCGCCGGAAGGCTTTCCCTCCGCCCTCCCTCCATCTTGGGTTGGAGGTCCTTCCATTTGCAGACGAGGTAAAAATTTTGGGGTTGATCTTTGATCGAAAGCTGAGCTGGACTTCTCACATTTCTTTTTTAAATGCTAAGTGTGGCGTTTCTCTTAATATTTTACGTGTTTTAAGTGGCACATCCTGGGGAGCTGATCGGACCGTCCTTCTACATCTTTATCCCTCTTTGGTCCGATCCAAGCTTGATTACGGGTGTATTGTCTATTCGTCGGCGCGACCATCTGTATTACGTCGATTGAATGCCATTCACCATCGTGGAATAAGAGTCCCTACAGGGGCCTTTCCAACCAGCCCTGTACCTAGTTTATATGCTGAAGCTGCAGAGCCTCCGCTGTCCTTCAGGCGTGAGATGCTTTTGTGCAGCTATGCCTGTCGACTCTCCAGCTTGCCTGACCACCCGTCCTTCGCGATATTTTACGAGGATTCGCTTGATCGGCAATATTTAGTTAGCTCCTCTGCATTGCTCCCTCCAGGGGTTCGATTTCGTCAACTTCTTCGGCATTTGGACGTTACGCTAGCGCCGGCCCTTCCAAGGGGGGAAACGCGTTTTCCTCCATGGTTACGCGCTGAGGCCCACTGTCACCTTGGGTTATCGTCGATACCGAGGAATGCGACCCCTTCTTCAGTCTTTAGATCAGCGTTTTTAGAACTTCAGTCGCAATTCGGGGACTTGCCTTTTATATTTACTGATGGATCTAAGACTGATGCTGGAGTAGCGTGTGCCTTTGTTTGTGGTGGAAATAGTTTTACCTTTCGTTTACCGGGGCAATGTTCGATTTTTACCGCCGAACTTTTTAACATTTATCGGTCTTTTTTATACATTCAACGGCACGACCTACGGCACTGTTTTGTTTGTTCAGACTCCCTGAGTGCTCTTCAAAGTATTAGTTCGCTGTACAGTTACCACCCGCTCGTACAGCGCATTCATGACCTGCTCCACTCGCTTGGTGTTTCCGGCATCACCGTCTCCTTCGCTTGGATTCCAGGTCATGTGGGCATCTCATGGAACGAGTCTGCCGACGCCGCTGCCAAATCGGTGATTTTATCACCCAGAAGTTTTACCTCTGTTGTTCCCTCGTCAGATTTGTTTATTATTTTACGTAACCGCATCCTCTCGCTTTGGAGCGATGAGTGAAGGTCCCTCCGGGGGAACAAGTTACGGGAGGTTAAACCTCTCCCGTTAGTCTAGGCTACCTATTCCCGTGCTTCTCGTCGGGAGGAGGTAATTTTAATACGCCTTCGTATCGGACATTGCATTTTTAGTCATAGGTATCTGCTCAGTGGTGACTCCGCACCACTTTTTGGGCAGTGTGATGCGCCCTTAACGGTGCGTCACGTTTTAGAAGAGTGTCAGGTTTTAGCTGCATTGCGTGTTCGTGTGGGTCTGCCTCCGGGTACAGCCAATGTTTTGGCAGACGATGCGCATGCTGTTGCATGTTTTTTACGTTTTATAGGTGATTGTGGGTTTTACCGGCGCATTTGATGCGCTCAAGTCTTTTGGATTTGTTATTTTATATAGACTGTTTTACTGGGGGGCTCTTGTGTTTTACCGTTTACAGTTCCTGACACGTCTTTTTCATATTTTCTTGACCATTTTTTTAGTGTGATGGTTCTTAGTATTTGCCGTTTTATTTTTTAGTGTTTTTAACGCCTTGGGTTAGTTGCCCGTATTTTGGTTTTTGGGTTTTATCTTTTATACTTTGTAAGGGCGCTAAGGACCGTTGATGTTGAGCGCCCTTAAACCTCGTTTCATCATCTTCATCATCATTAATCAGCCAAACACGAGCACAGAATTCCAATTTTCTCATTTACTTCCTGTTTCTTTACACTTCAGGTATTTGTAGTGTGTTTCACTTCATTAGCTGACTAGTTAATTCACTCATATCAATATTTGCGCACTGAAACCTGTATGTGATTTTTTAAATGTAAGCAGGAAATGGCCTAGCCTCTCTTCATCCCAAAGCACTCTCATTACTTAAGCTGCTGGTTGCATAAAAATGCTGCTAGACATTAGCAATTACTAACTGACATTTTAAAATTTCTCTAGGTATAGTAGCAATAGTGGACCTACTTTCCATTCCAAACTAGAGTGCCTCTCACTATAAACAAACTCTTTGTATTATCCGCGCGAAAATAGTTTGCAATCCCTGCACCTTACAACTGCTTTTTCCTCTCACACATGCTTGCTGCATATCAATTAAGCTGAACGTTGTTTTAAGTCTATAAAA
Organism: Deroplatys truncata; assembly: GCA_030765065.1. Classification (NCBI taxonomy): domain Eukaryota; kingdom Metazoa; phylum Arthropoda; class Insecta; order Mantodea; family Mantidae; genus Deroplatys; species Deroplatys truncata. The sequence goes on from CM060990.1 coordinate 216,514,996, forward strand.
AGGTGTCCTGCATGAAAATCATAATTAAAAATGCAACTTGAGGTAACAATTGTTTTATAAGCATGTGGAAAATGAACATTTATCTCATATTAATTGAAATCCTCGGGCGAAGGTGCAGCACACTAATGCAAATCCTCCAAAGATGACTCAGCTGCCATATTGGAACCAGAACTATCCTCGAAGTTAATGACAAGCTTATCCATACACTTGTACACAAAACAAGTTCCCTCATTTTAGTCTCCTGTTATGTCTGTTTATATTCCCTGCGAGCTTTGGTTTCACTTTTTGCTGAAACACCTGTAAACTCAAATGTTAGTGTCGTAATATCTACCATTGCAAGTGTCAGGTGTTTTTGTTATAGTGAGTTGAACACATTAAGTATTGTTTCTTTTTCGCCACTTTTTAACGGCCTACCACTTTTGTGTTTGATCAACTTATTCGTAATACACGCTTCTTCCTCTGTAATCGTAACTCAAACACTAACTAATAAATTCATAAGATTTGACCTGAGCTGAGCATATGAGTGCTAGCGTATTATGTCATCCGCCGTGGTGTAGTGGTTACCATGCTAGCCTCTAGTTCCCGAGGTCGCGGGTTCAAATCCTGCGGAGAGCGATGGATATTTTCCGGCATAAGAATCCTTAGCATGGCTTCCTTCGGAAGGGAAGTAAAACCGGTGCTCCCGTTTCGTAGATTTACGGCACTTAAAAGAACCTTAAGCCTGTTAAAGAGGCCTCTGAGCAAAATGACCGGTCTTTCACGGCCAATATAGAATGAGACGCTAAGGACCGCAGCAGTTAAAGAGCGTCAATAAATAGAATTAAAAAAAACCTTGCGTATTATGATTGACTATTCGCTTATCATATTTCCTGTGTTGAGCAAAGAGTTTATTTGGTACTGTGTAAATTCATTGCTGCATTTCTCATATAAGCAAAAGAATAGCAGTCATCCATACAGTTGTGATTAGCAAAAATAAACTCTTGAGTGTTAGCGCAATAGCAGGTAGAATTAAGAGTCATATTTTGTAATCTCTTAACGGTTAATATATATCCATTACCTTTAACAATGAGTTCTTACGATAACCGCAATAAAATGTGTAGTTCTATACCTTTCCTTCTCCAATATTTCATGATACAATACATTTATTAAGGAACTATTTACATTGGCGTAAGCATAGTGCTTAGTTTCATGACAAGCAGAAGCATATGCTTTGGTTTACATCTGAGAGAACTCTGGTTTAGAATAGATAGTGTGTAATATAATCACAAGGTGTTTGTAAACACAAATTTTTCTTTAATGCAAGCAATTTCTATTTCAAAAAATCCACTTTTAAGGGTAGTTTAAACATGTGTTTCTATTTACTTTTAGGATATGCACATTGGAAAGCTGGAGTTAAGTTGTGCCTATTTATGTGTCCAGTGATGGTGCTTCAAGTTAGAGCACAGTGAGTGGCAATGACATTAATAGTGTATTATTGTGTTGTGAAACTGTTGCCAATGACATTTATTGCACTGCTAATAGCCATTCAGTAAATGACAAACAATAGCTACACTATTGCATATAATGTATGCAGAGGTTTCTTTGTAGGAAAAGGAATTAAGTTATTCATGTTACATAAATACGTCAAATTGTTTCGCGCTATCTAGAGAGTAGAATAAAATAACAAGTGTCAAATATGTGATATTCTTCCAATTTTCCGGTCAAATTCCACATCCCACTGTTAGTTCGTTGCAAGTTCAAACAAAACATGGAGGCAGTTTAAGTGCAAAAGATTTTACTGTGAAGCATGCAGAAGAAATGATTACAAGGTACTTGATCTTCTCATTCAGCCTCAAAAATTTAAATGTCACCATTATGTATTATGATATAGAAACATTCAGCAACCACTATTAACCCCAATAATCTTATATAAAAGCAATCTATGTACCGACTATTGGATAATTTCAATAAAAGGAGTTACACAGGAGTAAACAGTTGGGTTTTTCATAGTAGCCTAGTTGTCAGGTGTACAGCTGATCATAATTATGTTCTAATATTGTATTGCTACAGATGACAATGACAAGTTATTTTATGCGAGCTTTAATCGATTCCTTTAAAAAGAAATTTGAATAACTCAAAGTGCAATCACGATAATTGAAACTCACGTAATTAACTTTGTACGTCGTCAGTAGCGATACAGTATTAGAACATATGATCAGCTGAGCCAGACAATAAGCAGGTATGAAAAATACAGCTGTAGTACCTACGAGTGACGTCAGCATCCGAGAGCGCGATTTTTCATAGTTTAGTTCCATCTCAGATTACTACCGACGCTGCGATCGCCTTCATGTTTCCATTGTTGAACACTAGGGTGCACTATTAATACTGCGTGTTGCCAAGTTAGCCATTTTATGGCTGTCTAGCATTTTCACAGTAGCGTTTAGCCATATAAAATCGTAAAATATGTAAATATATAGCCTGAAATCTAGCCTATCTAACAAATCCTTTAGCCAAAATCTAGCCTAAATAGAAAAATTTCATCTGCGCTTTAGCTATGCAAAGGAAAAATGGTTAGGATGAATGCCCACCACCCGTGTAGCTGTATTATATTCTTGTCATGAGTCATGGCATGTTAACAAAACATTTACTAATAATAAGCTAAATATCAGCATTACGCCATCTTAACATGAGCTTGTTGACTTGCGATTATGCACCGTGGTTTTTCCCCATGTAATTTAAAATTGAACTGTGTTGCACTAACTCGATGGTTCCAATGCATGTTTATATTTTCGTTTGCTCTGCGAGAAAAGGAGAGGGTAAAAGACGTAAATTTGTAGATATGTATACCAGGCCGCACACTACTTACTTCAGTTCAGTGGAGAAACAGTTTCTGAACATTAACTGTGTTCAATAGTGCTATAAGAGGTGTTTATATCGGGTGTATTTTGTTGTTTTTGGGAGGGGGATTAGTGAGTTTTAATCATTATGATGGCGCCTCAGTACCAACAGCGTTTTCAAAAACAGCCTGGCTTTTGGACAATGAGTTCAAGGACTGGATTTTGGAGGATCCCTCGGATGCTTCAAAAGCACGATGTAAGTTTTCCAAGTGTGATGTCAAGGCTAAAAGATATGACTTAACTCAGCATGGTGGTAGTAAAAAGCACATACAGTCGTTCTCATCATCTCGCTCGCTAGATTCGTTTGTGGTGAAGAATGTAAATAAGACGGCTGCTTGTGAGCAGCTGTTAGCTTATTTGTGGTAGCCCATACCTCAGTATTGTCAATTGATCACTTATCTGAATTGTGCAAACATCATTTTTGCTGAAAGTAGTGCAGCAGTCAACATGAGACATATATAGAACAAAGTGTGCAAATGACAATTCAAAAGTGTTAGCCCCACATTTTGAAAATGATTTGTTGCAAGATATTAGTCATGGTTATTACAGTCTGTTAATTGACGAGTCTACAGATGTGAGCGTCACAAAACTTTTGGCTATAAGTTATTTCAATGAACAGCATGGGGAAATAATCTCCACTTATTTCTCAATTAGGATGGGATTGTTTCTGCAGTTAAGGACAGTGTTGCAAGTAAAGGAGCCAATTTAAACAAGCTTGTTGGTTTAGGCAATGATAACGCATCTGTTATGGTGGGTATAAATAGCGGAGTTTACAAGAAATTAAAACAAAGTGTTCCTTGGACATTATTAAATATGCGGGTAGGAGGTATGACATTTTAACAAACTTACGGAATCGGGTTTTTTTAATACGTAGAGCTGATTGTGTGTATCCTGTGTTCCTATATTGTGTAGAAGTTGTTGCTTTATCGAAAACATTGGGCCCTTCTTGGCGACCGCTTAGCTTTAGTGGAAATCTTGTCAGAATATATTGCAAACGTGATGAAAAAAATATCGCTAACGGAACATCGCGAAGCAAGGAAAATGTACCTAAAGTGGACCATTGGAGTTTAAACGCGCAGATCCTACGGCTACGCACAGTCTTCGCGCAGCTGCTTCACTCCTTTCCTTCTAAAAACATTCCTCGGCTACGCTTTGAGGCTGAGGGTCCTCAATCTCTCGGCTATGCCTTGCGGCTTAGGCCCTCGATGTTATAATGTTGGCAGCAGAATGACAACGACAGCAGCGCCAACATGATGCAAATGCATATGTTATGTGTTGATAGCGAAAGTGCTCAAAACCCACATACGGAATAATGGCCGGAGTGTCTTATCAAAGAAACGTATTCTTGGTTTAGTCACTCTTCACTCCGACAACAGGAGTATAGACTTCTATTTCAGACTATCAACGATGGTCACGATCCTCTTAAAATTGTCACAACTTCTGATACTCGCTGGCTATTCATTGAAACAGCTGTCTGCTGAATCATGGATCAATGTTTAGAACTGAAAACTTTCTTTGAAATGGCTCGCTATAAAGAACGATGTTACACTGCAGAGTTACGGTACAATATGTATGCTGATGAAACCTTGCATATTTATTTTCTATTTTTGAAACAATTTTTTTGCAAAGTTCAGGCCGTAAATAAATCATTTGAATCGAATAGAGCAGATCCCACAAAACTGTTAAATGATTTAACTAATCTTACTCGTTCAACTGCTAGAAAACTGGTTTTACCAACCTGCCACTTAGATCCTCCGAAAGACTTCGTTGATGACTTTGTTCACCTAAATGCCTATATCGACTATGAATTTGAAACCAAAATGAAAATTCTGAAATTGTCTTCAGAGTAGGATCGACAGCATTGAGATCGTTGTTTGAGGTTTCTTGTCAAACTACAGGGAGAGCCAAAAAACTACGAACCGGCTGCGCGCTGTTTTTCCTGTCCACGTCCTCGGCGATCGTTGCCGTCTGCCGCTATCATAGAAAGGCACGAATGAAACCATATAACAGTTTTAAAACTACTTTTAAAGGCTTTATTTACCAACTATATGAAACGAGAAGCTGAAATTGGCCACCGTCGTTGTCCATACATTTTCGGCATTTCTTTAATCAATCGCCATAGTTCACGTTGAGAAATGCTGGCAATTCCCTGGCGGATATTTTGGTTTAATTCTTCCAGGGTGTGGGGGTTTGTCTTGTACACTTTGTTTTAAGTTACCCCAGAGATAGAAATCGCAGGGGCTTAGGTCGGGGGACCGAGGGCGCCACAAATCTGTACTAATAATTCTGTCCTCAAACACACTTTCATAAAGTTGTTATGTAAAGCCTTTAAAAGTAGTTTTAAAAATGTTGTATGGTTTCATTCGCGCCTTTCTATGATACCGGCAGACGGCAACGAGCGCCGAGGACGCGGACAGGAAAACACCGTGCAGCCGTTTGTAGTCCTTTGGCTCTCTCTGTATTAAAAGAGCTGCAACACAGGTTCCTCAGCATGTTGAAGCGCTCAAAATGATTGCATCCATATCAGTAGAAAATGCTTTAAAAGTAATAAAAGACCCTTTAATCCCACTTGGAGAAAGGTTTTTATTTCCAGCAAATGAAATTTTAAAAATTCAGTTACAGTGGGTTAACCTGACTACAGTCAAATGGTTCAAGACTAACGGTACAATCTCGTTTTGGAATGAAGTATCAAACACATAAAGACGCAAGTGGGCTAAACCCTTTTGCCGAGTTATTTAAATTTACTATTATGCTTCTTTCACTTCCTTGATCCAATGTTGAAGTTGAGTGATTATTTAGCCAAATGAAAACAAAGAAAAGAAATAAAATGAACATAAAAACACTCGATTCAATCCAAACAATACGTACAAATGTACGAAGGAATAAAAACTGTTGCAAGGACTACGAACTTACAAAAGAGGTGCTACAAAACATCCGTACAAACGCAGCTTATGCTGCGGATACAGGATCCACCACTGGGCCATCCACTTCCACTGCTGCTGTATGCTGCGAAGTCGACTTTCTGGAGTATACACCCGAACTTATGATTTTTAACCCACAGAATTGGTGAGTTTTTACACATTTTACTTAAAGAATTTCAATAAATTTTATATATCAATATCAGCTATATTTATCGTACGTGTTGGTGTTTAGCAAAAATACACCTTAATCCATTACAATTTTATATTACATTATTGTTGTTGTTGTTATTATTATTACTATTATTATTATTATTGTTATTATTATTATTATTATTATTATTATTATTATTATTATGCATTTACAGTATTTAAATATTATGGAATTGTATTATCAGTTATACGTAGAATGTCTTAATAGGCTTTAACGTATACGAACAAAATATGAGTAATTTTAGATGACAATTATATCTAGCCTTTTTTTTTGTTTGTTAAACACTGGCTTTTTAAAGATACCATTTAACCATACTTGTAAGGAAGTGTTGGCTACACTGCTAATACTTTAGTGTTTTGTGATCTTGGTGGGCAGTAGCGTCTGAAAATAACCTTGCAAGTGCAACAAACATGGCACCGAAAACACATTACTGGGATTATTCCCGTTTCTTAAATTGCGCAAATAAAGGTTTTCAAGCACTATTGCTCCGCTAATGTAATTACAAACTGCAGCAGGCACTAAAATACTATAAATCATAGGCATCGAAAACACAACACAGCCACTACTGCGGCCATTTTTTTCTTAATCTAGAACTCCGTGATGACTGTGTCAGATCCGTTGCTTCTAGGGGGCAGGGTTGCCAAACTGACGTACTTTACGTCAAAATTGACGGATTTTCAAGTTTTACGGCGGGTAAATAATGTATTTGAGGGATGACGGAACTTTTAACAGAAGAGTTATGAATCATTTTGTATTTAGAGTGATTTTTTATGGTTAGCTGTCATTTTTAAAAATTTGTTGTATTTTCTTTGGAGCAATTCATACGCACAAAAATTTTTGTTTTATTTCCCAACATGGGCCACGATATATTTAAGAATTTATTGTATAGCTTCACAAGTTACTGTGATTGTGCATCAGAGTTTGTTTCATCAAGCTGCCTAAGTTACAGAACAGGTTACTGCGGCATAAACTTGCTAATAACCCGGTTATTCCCTCTCTGTACACTGAATAATATGTTTATACTGTTAGACCAGAAACGCATAAAGTATATATAATAACATGAGAATTAGTGTCCACATATGATATACCGCAAGCTTACCTAGGATCCAAAAGCGCTTGGAGATAGCTCATCGAAGTTGCCCGACGAAGTTCGAGCGAATGCCGAAAATGAACGAAAGCAAACAATCTTAATGGAGCATTCCAGTGCAAGGGGGAAGGTAGTCCATTCCGGCACATTTTGCTCCAATTGGCTGTGATCAAATACGTAACGTGAACTTTGGCGCGCGCATTTCGACTGGCAATTGAAAGTGAATACATAAATCCATGCGTTTCAAAACAGGAATTTGTACATACATAGTACAAATCGGTTTAAGTTCAGTACCTTCCAAAGATGCGACACAAAGATTTTCAAGAAAATTCCCCACCCAAAATAACCCTTTACACGGAAGAATTCTCGATTTTTTTCTTCTGAAAAATGACTCAAACGATTTTGATTAAAATGCCATTGTATTCAAGATATTTACATGAAAAATAAAATGTTTATTTTTAATTTTCTGGGAATATCTTGTGAAGTGCTCTTCATTCGGAAGGAATTTTGTATAATCTTGTGTAACTGGTAAATTTAAGCAACAGAGGAAAATGGGTTACACAAAAAATGTCAATGGGATAGATGGATCTGTTGCATCCCAGTTTTATATGTTATAATGTTTTATGTGTATGCAAACTCCACCATCTTCTAAATGTTTTCTTATACAGGGTGAAAGGTATTGCTTGAATTGTAATAAAATGGCTAATAGACAAAGGCACAAGGAACATCACTATGTTTCATTTTTGTAGGTTTAATGACAAAAATTGTATTGGACATATTTGCACTACTCGTTATATAGAATCCATGATTAACGTACGGTTCAAGCAGTACCTTCCACCCTGTATACTGTCCTCCCAAATAATACCCATGCAGTAATAATGAGAATTTCTGGTTTCAAGTGATATCTTTCTCAAACAGATCTTCAAGGTAATAGAAATTACATGGGAAATTGAAATTTAAGCGTAACATAAGTGTAAAGTTATAATTTCGAGCATATTCAAAGTGAATTAATCATCATAATAGTATCAAAATCATGTGAGGTTAGAATTTAATGGACATTTTAATTGGGTAGGCCATTCAAATGTATATTAATGTAGGCACATGTTCCTTAAAATACCATACAAATGTATTATACAGTATTATTAAATATGAATGTGAATGCAATGTCTCTAAAGAATAACAATGTCTCTTTGTGTTTAACCATATCACACCCACCCTTCATAATTGTCAATCACTTTAACATGTAGTTTAGTGCGCCAGTATTAATTGTTTTTCATATGTTGACTGCAGAAAGAATGTAACAGCATTTTGTATGACTTTCATACTATTGTTTTTTAAGCAATTACAGAATTTAAATTTGCTTAAAATGCAATATTTCATTATTACCTACTTAGCTCCTTACCCAATTTTATTATCACTTAAGTATAGTTATATTGTTGTTTCCGCAGGTTTATGGTCCACATGCTGGTTTATAAATTTGGGTGGCTGGATGAGACACTCGTTCATTAGTATTGCTCTCTGTCCTCCATAGCATTTTTAATTTTAATGTCACTTTTAACTTCACAGGTTTACAGAGATTGGAGCCTGGTGGGAGGGGGGTGACAATGATGAAGATGGTGCAATTGATGGAATTATGGTGGGGAAAACCAGAGAACACTCATTCTAAGTGCCATTTTATCTACCACAAAATCACACCTCTGATCCCTAGGATTCAATCCAGGCTTTTTTGTGAGAGGTCATAGTGCTGCCCAATTAGAAGTGTGAATATGAGATAACATTTAAAACAGAGATAGTATTACTCAATACTATCAAGTAATGAAACCAAGAAGTTGTTTTTTGCAAGGCAGCTCCCACTATGACTTCACAAATGAGGTGTATGTAAATAAAACATTGCTTAAGAAAGAATAACTATTTCAGGAGATATTTTGCCATGCAATACATATTATACATTTATATAATTTAAGTTGGGTGAGTTGTTATAAATATGGTAGCTGACATTTCGATATGTAGAAATCATTCAGCAATAATGTGGTAATACACGAGTTTTATGTAACTATTTGTGCTTCCAAGGCCATCGCTTAACCGAGTTACCCAGATTGACAAAAAATTCCCCAAGATACGAGCATTTTCTATTTATGAAATGCTTTAAGTTATTTTGCAATGAAAAGAGCATTATGTCCTAATTTATTTATTTGGTATAACAGCAGGAAACAGTGTTTGAGCACAACACTAATACACATCAAAATCAAACTATGGATCCCAAACTATTATCATTACATCACATTCAAAATTGAAATAGGTATCAGACGTAACCTTTGAGCATGACTTCTCATGTTCATTTTACGATATTAGTGTGCAATCCACAAAAACAAACTTTTCGATATACAGTCCCTAATTCGAACACATTTAGCCACATTATGACAATTTAGCCACACATTTTAACACCTTAACATACTAAGTATAGTTTATATTTAAGGTTAGCTTGTTTTCGCTATATATGTTTCAATTATTCATTAAAAACAACTAACGTTGTGACTTTCGATTCATAACCTGTCTTCTACCTTACTAGGTTTTCAGGTCATGTTCCAGTTTTAAACATCGAATGCGCGTTACTTGGTACTGAATATTAAATAAGGTATCACTATAAACTCCTACATTTACACAATTGCTCGTTGATACGAAAATTCAGCTTTATTTTTATATTTTCGGCATTGCTATTTTATCACCTGACTTCCATCCACAGCTTCCATCTTAGCAGGACCCTCTAGAAACAACGGACCTGACACTGGGTTCGAGATGGAGAAAAATGGCGGCGGTAATTGTTGGTGATCCCTGAGGTGCTTACACTCGCCAACTGCTGTGTTGTGTTTCCGATGCCTGTGATTTATAGTATTTTAGTAACTGCGGCAGTTTGTAATCACATTAGCGAAGCAATAGTGTTTGAAAACCTTTATTTGAGCAATTTGGGAAACGGGAATAATCCCAGTCATTCGTTTTCACTGCCGTGTGCTTTCCAAGTGTTACTTATGTTTACTAATATATTACATGTAGATTATGGCTACATTAAATGTAAAGTATAATTATACATTTTTTAATTTACCTACTTGAGAATATAGTTTGTGTCACGGTTACTGTGGTGAAATAAAGAAATTGTTACAGTTTGGACGTATTGGTTGTAAATATACTTAACATAAAGCATTACAACGCCATTATGTTAGACGGTGTAAATCGAACTTTGATTATAGTGATTAGAGGTGCAAATAATTGTGATAAATATTTTAAAATATGCTATATACAGTGTTAATTTGAGTTATAAAATATATTAAATGATGTATATTTGTGAGATACAATAAAACAATTATAGTATTTGAGGGTGTATGTGTATAATGAGTCCAAATTATCCTCATTTACCGGAGTATTGCCATTCATATTTCCAAAATATAAAGATTTAAAATAAAACGGTTAATATTCATAAATCGTGAACACTTTACGCCTTTGAAGGATTCACCTGTATGCATACATCGTTGTTTCCGACTTAGTTATAAGAAAGGATAAATTCCGTTACGGTGGTTCTTTTATAACGGTTCCAAGAAAGTGGTTAAACTGCAGAATGGTGCATTTCTGACAGTTTGTTTTAATTCAGCCATCGTATTTATGCTGTTACGTTGTTGCATGCAATACTGTAGATTGCATGAATGTTGTTTTGCAATGCTGTTTAAGGTTATATATTTCACTTGCAGTGCTGGTTTAACACTACTTATTTGTTAAATTTCAGTCTGTCGGTGTGGACTCTCTGCAAAAACTAGTAAAGGATGCTATAAGTCGCTAAGTGGTATAGTTTTGAATAATTATTGCAAACTTATAAATGAAAAGCGTTCAGTGAAAGCAAAAGTAACCCTAAAGCTTCTAAATTTAATAGCTAATTACTGTAAACAACGCCATTTCGTGCCATCCAGTGTATATTTTGTGCATATAATATTGTGTATGTACAGTGTGATTAACAGTGTAAATAGTGACACTAACTTTGAGTGAACTCAATCAGTGTCAACCTCAATATCAACAATTCTGTTTCATGCAAGTATTACAGTGTTTGCAGTTTATAAAACTATGTCCTTTGTAATTTAAATAAGTAGCTGTAGTTTAGAAATGCTGTTAAGTTATAGCATACAAAACTGTAGACTGCATGATGGTTGTTTGAGGTTACATATTTGATTGAATGTTAAAATGCATTTAGTTTACTTAAAAGACAGCGTTTTTGTGCACAACAGCATATATTTACACAAAAGACATGTCATTACACCACATTAATTGTATTTTACTGTGTAGAAGTCATAACTTGTACACAAGAACTGATTAAGGCATTTCCCAAATTCCCACCACATACGGCCGCCATTTTGAATGTCAGTGTCAGGTCCGGTATCCAGAGGGTCCTGATCTTAGTTTGAAGCCTCAGCAATCAGCATGGCAGAGGTCGCGCTATTCGCTCTGGAAGTGTGCTGTTCGTTTATCTTCGGGTGAGCTATCTGCAAGCGCTTGTGGGTCCTGCACAAGCGCTTGGAGACGGAACACCCGAAGGTAAATAATATGTCCAGAGCGAATAGCGTGACCTTTGTCATGCTGATTGCTGAGGATAAGATTGAAGTTAGCTGATAAAATAGCAATGCCGAAAATATAAAAATAAAGCTAAATTTTCGTATCAACGAGCAATTGTGTAAATGTAGGAGTTTATAGCGATACCTTATCTAATATTGAGTTCCAAATAACGCGCATTCGATATTTAAAACTGGAACATGACCTGAAAACCTAGTAAGGTAGAAGACAGGTTATGTATCGAAAGTCACGTTAATTGGTTTTAATGAAGAATTGAAATATATACAGCGAAAATAAGCTAACCATAAAAATAAACTATACTTATGTTAAGGTATTAAAATGTATGTTTGTGCTATTTAGTGTTGAAATGTGTTCGAAGGCTGGTTCACAACCACCCGGTAATGGTAACCAGAACGGAAACGAGAACGAGAAGCAAGAAATTTTGATTCACTACAGCCCGGAAACGAGAACGGGAATGCATATCGATCACAAAGTGAAAGTCGATTTTGTGCATTTGGATTTCATTTGTTTTTAACTGACCAATGACACTTTTTCACCTACTTCTAATTTAGCCAAACCAACGTCAGAATTCGATAGAGTAAACATTATTTAAATGCATATTCATTACATTTCCGATCCCTCTACTTATGCCAAACTTTCATTCCTTTATTTAATGGCATACATTAAAATTGTTTATTGTTCTTTTTTCATTTTCACCCGTTTTAGCTGTTCTTTGTAGCCTTTTCCATTGTTTTTAGGTCACAGCCAGTTTGGAGTTGCATATAAACAAACTACAAATGATCCCTTCACCAGAGGAACCAACGCTGATTAGATTTCGGATGTCGGGATGAGGTTAGGAAGCACATTTACTACTAATTCCTTCCAGTTTCATGTTTCCAGCTTGCGACTATAGAGAGCACTAGTGGCTGTTTTATGTCACGGCCGCTTAGAATAACCTCTAGAGTGAAGAGTCTAATATGCACAATAGGGATCTTGTATGCCGTGCCCGGGAACGAGAACGAGAAAGTTAAAAGTTGGGTAACTCTTCTTTCCAGTTCCCGGGGCCCGGGAAGGTTTCCCGTCGGTTGTGAACATTCCCATTTGAATACATGTATTTCAACGTTCTCGTTCTGGTTACCGTTCTCGTTGGTTGTGAACCAGCCTTTAGGGACTGTATTTCGAAAAGTTTGTTTTTGTGGATTGCACAGTAATACCGTAAAACGAACATGAGAAGTCGTTATGAAACGTTATTAAAGATAAGAGTTCATCCCTTAAAGCAGGATTGCCCCTGGTATATGTAACGGACAAAGGCCTACGTAAGAATTAACCTCCAGCGCTCTTCAAATGCTATACCATGTAAACAAATAAGCTTAATTGTTTACATTTTTGTGTTTGTGTGTTTATTATATATCGCTTCTACTTGTATCCAGAAAAGCTATCCTAATTTCATTTGTATTTGTGACATTTTTAATTATAGCAGAATTTGGGAACTTCATATAAAACAGCTAAAGTTAGAAATGAAATTTAACACCCAAAACAACACATCTGACATTTAAGAAGAACATATAATGAAGTTCTGAGTTTCAAGTTGTTTCATTTGACATCCCCATTAATTCCATATAGAGAAGAATATATATGTATGTATTTGTGTGTGTGTATAATACAGATTCACAGGTATATATCTACCTCTTGTAAGCAATTTTTGTTAACTCAAATACTACGTACCCCATATTCTGTAAAATTGGCCTAATTAAGAGCTTGCTGAATTTTTTCCTCTCAAGAGTCCTACACTTTTACGTTTACATCATTAATTTCCTAAATAAGAAAGGGTGGTGGGAGATCGGTAGCTTCTAGAGTAAGTGTTTCTTTTTCTCTCTAGGTTTTACATATCATGGTATTTAGGGTGAGATATATGTACAAAGCTGTCATAAGGTGTTAAGAACCTGAATGTCAATAACACAAAGGAATGTAACAAAGCACATTTTTTTAGACTCTTAACTCTGTTGTCTTCTTCTTGTGTACTGTTGTATTAAATATTAATGTAAAATTGTACCCCCATTTTCTTTCATAAAGCAATAGACTGAACAAATTTGACACTTTAACTTTGTCCAAAAAAGCAGCACCATTTCTTTTCTACTGTGCTCTTAAAAATGTGTACGTATCTGTGAAAAAAATATACCAGATCGTTTATAATGCTTTCTCTGTTGTCAGCTGAAGAATAATGTACCATAGTCTTGTTGGTAGTGTAAATTTTAAATTTAATCAAACTACAGGTAAAAATCCTGTACTAAGCTCAGCCTGCATTCATTGTTTATACCTCTGTCAGCTAATGGAGATGTTGGTTAGTGTGACGTCATGTGCTTTCTATTGGTATGCATGCCCAAAGGTATGCATCATTGTCTGATACCTATTTCAATTTTGAATGTGATGTAATGATAATAGTTTGATTTTGGATGTGAATTAGTGTTGTGCTCAAACACTATTTCCTGCTGTTATACCAAATAAATAAATTAGGACATAATGCTCTTTTCATTGCAAAATAACTTAAAGCATTTCATAAACAGAAAATTCTCCATATGTACTGTGTATCTTTGGGAATTTTTTGTCAATCTGGGTAACTCGGTTAAGCGCTGGTCTTGGAAGCACAAATAGTTATATAAAACTTCTGTACTACCACATCATTGCTGAATGATTTCTACATATCGAAATTTCAGCTACCATATTTATAACAAAACACCCAACTTAACTTATATAAATGTATAATATGTATTACATGGCAAAATATCTCCTGAAATAGTTATTCTTTCTTAAGCAATGTTTTATTTACATACACCTCATTTGTGAAGTCATAATGGGAGCTGCCTTGTGAAACAACTTCTTGGTTTCATTACTTGGTAGTATTGAATAATACTATCTCTGTTTTAAATGTTGTCTCAAATTCACACTTCTAATTGGGCAGCACTATGACCTCTCACAAAAAAAGCCTGGATTGAATCCTAGGGATCAGAGGTGTGATTTTGTGGTAGATAAAATGGCACTTAGAATGAGTGTTCTCTGGTTTTCCCCACCATAATTCCATTAATTGCACCATCTTCATCATTGTCACCCCCTCCCACCAGTCTCCAATCTCTGTAAACCTGTGAAGTTAAAAGTGACATTAAAATTAAAAATGCTATGGAGGACAGAGAGCAATACTAATGAACGAGTGTCTCATCCAGCCACCCAAATTTATAAACCAGCATGTGGACCATTAACCTGCAGAAACAACAATATAACTATACTTAAGTGATAATAAAATTGGGTAAGGAAGTAAGTAGGTAATAATAAAATATTACATTTTAAGCAAATTTAAATTCTGTAATTGCTTAAAAACAATAGTATGAAAGTCATACAAAATGCTGTTACATTCTTACTGCAGTCAACATATGAAAAAACAATTAATACTAGCACACTAAACTACATGCTAAAGTGATTGACAATTATGAAGGGTGGGTGTGATATGGTTAAACACAAAGAGACATTGTTATTCTTTAGAGACATTGCATTCACATCCATATTTAATAATACTGTATAATACATTTGTATGGTATTTTAAGGAACATGTGCCTACATTAATATACATTTGAATGGCCTATCCAATTAAAATGTCCATTAAATTCTAACCTTTTGAATGTCTGTTATTACAATCTATTGGAATGATCTTATAGGCAATTGTAATTGCACTTAGTCACTTATGCATACACAAAGCCAGTTCTAGTTAATACAACTTGCAGTTATTGAATAGAAAATACACTTTGATTCCTTTTCCTGGGAACGGTTCTATATATAACATTTGATATAACACAGTGGAGGTCCTACAGCACATGGGAACCTTAAATTTATTGACAGGCCGTATGGGAAAAAACAAACTGAGCCCATACAGTGATGTTTGTGTTTGTTCATTTGGCTCCACTGTGAGCAATGCTCAGGGAAATTGAACACATCATACAATTATGAAGTATGCAGAGTAAGTAGTAATATACCCAACACCAAGAACAGCCTTTGGGGGGATGATCCCCTCCCCATATGCATTATCTAAGAGAGAAAAATTTGTAAACCATTACCATTTCAACAGTAAACTTCTCGACACGCATTACAGTAGGACAGCAATAACAAATAAGTGTAAATCACCATCACATGCAATCTGCACTCTGTGTTGAATTTTTGGATGTTGCACGACATATTAAAAAGTTCCTCCATAGTATATGGGGCGTGAGTATATAAGAAAAATGTTAAACTCTTCTTGAAGATTTTATATTAATTAGGGTTGCCTGATAGTTTTAGGTAACATGGAAGGTTATAAATTGTTACTGCAGAATAGTTACATCCTTTTTGGAACAGTTTTAAGCTATTTGCTGGTCTATGCAAATGGCCTGCATGTCACATATTGTGGTCATGCACAGCAAGGTTTGTTGGGAAGCTACCATATTTATCTGTAAGGTAGCTCAAGAGAGAATATATGTATTCACCAGTGAGAGTAAGAATTTTTGGATTTTGAATAACGGCCTACATGAATGATGAGACCCAACACCACAAATAATGTGTATGGCCTTTTTTGTAAAATAAATACTTGCTGAGTGCTCAGTTACCCCAGATTATTCCGTATTGAAACAGGGAGTGAAAGAAGGCAAAATATGCTGTTCTCAAGGCATTTTGGTTAAGCAATTTTTTTTAAGTTTCTTAAGGCAAAGCAAACTGAGCTAAGCTTTTGTTGCATGATTATTATCTGTTTTCTCCAGCTGAGCTCTCCATCTACTTGAAGCCCATGGAATTTTGTATCAGTTCATTTATGGTGTAATTGTTGTACCTGATGTTAATTCATTCACTTGTTTATGATTCATTTGAGGTTGAGTAAAGTTTGTTTTATCATAGTTTAATGAAAGCTTATTAACTTAAAACCATATATTGAGTTGTTTGAAAACTTTACTGACAGAATCTCTTAATTGCTGATGTGACTTTTCAGATATAAGTACACTGGTAACATCTGCAAAAACACAGCTATTGAATGTTTGCTAAGATAATATGGCAAGTCATATATAAATATTAAAAATAACAAAGGGCCAAGTACAGAACCTTGTGGGACACCTATAGCAATAACACCTGGTTCTGAGTCACAGCCATTGATTCTGGTTTTCTGTATTGTATATATTGAGTAAGATCTGAACCAATTTAGAGATATCACTGAAGCCATAAGCTTTTAACTTTTGCAGTAAGATATGTGACCAGAAACACTACTGTTAATTTCATTACCTTTAGCAATAACACCTGGTTCTGAGTCACAGCCATTGATTCTGGTTTTCTGGATTGTATATGTTGAGTAAGATCTGAACCAATTTAGAGATATCACTGAAGCCATAAGCTTTTAACTTTTGCAGCAAGATATGACCAGAAACACTACTGTTAATTACATAAAGTGATTTCATGAGGCTGATACTATTATGATGATTAATTCACTTTGAATAAGCTTGAAATTATAACTTTATACCTATGTTATGCTGAAATTTCAATTATCTTGAAGATATGTTTGAGAAAGACATCACTTTAAACGAGAAATTCTCATTATTACTGCATGGGTATTATTTGGGAGGACAGTATACAGGGTGGAAGGTACTGCTTGAACTGTACGTTAATCACGAATTCTATATAATGAGTAGGGCAAATATGTCCAATACAATTTTTGGCATTAAACCTACAAACATGAAACATACTGTTTTATGTTCATTGTGCCTGTGTCTATTAGCCATTTTATTACGTTTCAAGCAATACCTTTCACCCTGTATAAGAAAACATTTAGAAAATGGTGGAGTTTGCACATACATAAAACATTATAACATATAAAACTGGGATGCAACAGATCCATCTATCCCATTTACTAACAATTATACAATCACTGTGTGCTACCAGTATTCCTACTACTTTCTATCCAGCATTAGTATTTACATGGTAGCTTACGTATTTAAAATCCAATAGTAAATCTGCTATGTCTGTAGAGACTGGCACTGTAGCAAGATGACGATATCATAAAAGACATGTCAGGAATGGGGAGGAGTATAATTTCCTCTGCTTCCTCACCATGTGTGTTCAGTTACAACTCGACAGACAACCAAGGAATTATTGCACTTTGCTTCTACATGTGTTCAAACGGGCATTATACAAACTTATGCAACTCAACTAGGTGAAGTAGCACACAAAATCTGAAATGGCAACCCTGTACTCTCTAGACTACTTCATCATCACCATTTGGAAACGGAAGTAAGGAATTTCAGTTACAGTTGCGTCTATGTGATAACTCTGCATAGACCAGCAGCAGAAGACCAGTCATGATGTACAATCAGAAAAGCAGCAGAACAAATTCAGCACACTGTCGCGGTCACTTTCGTGTTATCTTATTTACTGAGCGCCTGTTCTTGTATTACTAGTTTGAGTTTTGGGTTCTTTGTCCTCCGGCTAGCTATTATTTCTCAGTCGAGCATATCTCTTAAACAGGGTGTGTAAACGGAAAGGAGTTTTTACTGAAAGATAACCTGATAAAAGAATTTGTTTTTACACTTTTATTTCCGTCACACTTTATTCATTTCACATAATTACTCTTGATACACGCCCGACTGAAACTGTTATATTTTAGAATGTAACTATAATCACTTATTTGCCGCACATTATTAATTCTAGTATTTCACATCTTTTAACTAACTTTACGACGCGAGAGATTCTGTAGAACTGCGCGACGTGTAACCCGTGGATGATTCTGTTGAACTGCGCGATACTTGTCTCTGGCTTCATAATTTATACTCCCTCACCCCGATATGCCTAAAGATTATAATCGAGCTACTATTGGTTAATAAAGCGCGCCAACATTAGCGTCTATTTTTTATCCAATCAAAATTACGAACACATATGCTCTAGGGAAGATATTCCCTCCATTTCTGCAGAAAAGCGCGCTACTCTGACGTCATTTGTTTGTCTCTTATAATTGATAAAGAACTCACCCCCTCGCTCATTGTTACCCGCTCCTATTGTCAGTTTCAGTGAGGCCGTGTAAACTTATTTCCTAACAATGCTTATAATTAACAAACATCTCAAATCAATGTCATACAATAATGCTTATTTACACTACAATCACTCTGGCATTTACATTGTTGTGATATAAAATACTGCCACAACACCAGAAAAATCTTGGCACTACCCTTATCTAGCTACACAGTGATTGGTGCAAATCCACTACCGAGCTGTACCGCTATCTGGTTACATTCTTCATGATTGGGCTTTTTAAAATGTGAAGATAATTTCATAGTTTTCTTTTTTGTAGAGTAAAACATGACGTTTCTCTGTGGACATACATTTTTGTTAGCTGGCTCTTTTGAAGTTCCAGCTTGGCAAATGAAATCTGTTGTATGTTCTTGTGTTCGCTCTGCATTTTTCACCACTATCACAAGAGGAGCAGCCCATTTCTGTAAGGCAAAAAGCCTAGCTTCTGTTTTTATGCCATCTATAATTTTCATTAGCCTTTCTGCTTCACGTTTCTTGCTCAACTCTAAGTCATCTACTTTCCTGCTTGTTGACAGCTCCTTGGCAAGAAATTCTGCATTTTCAGTAGGTAGATACGCTTCAGTATTTATTTCAGGCTCCTTATTTTGGGGGCATGCAAGTACAGGCTTATATGCTTGGCATACTAAATGAATATGTTTACACCACAAGACAGCAGAATCTCTGCATGTGCATGTGAATGAATGCAAACATGCTCTGCATGGGTCACATCTTAGCTTACAAGTGCATTCCTTATTTAAAAATGAGATTGTGTACATTTCTGTTCCAGAAAAACATTCCATTCTTCTTCGTTCAGCTTATGCACCGAATCCCATGGCAATTTAAATAAAGTCATATGTCTTCTTCTCAGAGATGACAGCTTTTTCGTGACTGATCCTTTGCACATTCCAATCAGTCTTTGATATATGCAATCCCTTATAAACTTTAGAAGGGCATGTATGGATTTTATCATTTTTTTTACTTTCCTTCCTGCCAGGTAAATGTGTTTTAAATGTCGCTGAAACACTTCTATAGCCATATTGGTGTTAATTCCAGCTTGTAGTAGCTTGTAACAATATGCCCATTGGAAGGTTCATGAGCAAATCTCTCGAAATATTTGGGAAAATGTTTGGTGAGGTCGTTACCATATAGTTCTGACATTAAATTTCTTGACATCACATCAAAAGCACTTCTATCTTTTTCCATCATAAGAACTTTTATTTTCTTGTAAACTTCAACCTTCCTTTCTTCTGTCTTAACTTTGTTAAGATTTTGCTGCCATGCCCTATCCACATGCCATGCGCAATACAGTTGCTGAGTTTCATTATCTGGAAACACAGCACACCATGCATTATAAAAGGTTTCTTCCATATCTGACATAAAATATTTTGGAGAGTGACAACTACCCAGGTGTGTTACAATAGTTTTGAAAAAGAGCTCCATCACTCTTGAGTCTCCTCTGTTTGAGAACATGAAAGCACAAGGAAACCTGTTCTCATCTCGTCAAAAACTAATATCGTGTAGAGTTGAAAATCATATCCTGTCAAACCGTGGGTCCCATCTATGCAAATGGTATCATTTCCAAATTTCTCTAGGACATCCATCTGTACATTGTTTGCAAAGATTAGGCAGAAGTCCTCTAGCTTCAAATTGGGAGCATCTGAACTTATCATTCCCTGTGATTTATAAAGGCAAACTATATTACTTGTTGCCTTCATGTGCTCTACCCACTTATCTACAGCTTTAGCATCATTGCTTTCTTGATACTCATTCTCTAAACCATATTGTGCAATAATATTTCTTAAATCTTGTTTTGTTGGAAGATGAATTCTTTGCATATTGTCTTCTTCCAAAGAATTTCTTATTTCATCTAATATGTCTTCCAGAGGAATTTTCATATTAATCTTTGTTGCAAGTCCGTCTTTTTCTTGTTTGGTCAAAACCATCCAACCAATATCACAGCTATGTCCAATATGTGTGCTTTTGAATATAACTGCCACACACTGATTACCTGATACTACCTTCATACTTGTTGGGCAGTCAGCATTAATTTTATTTGAGCCAGAGATTTTTAAGGACCTAATGGAATTTCCTTTCGAAGTGTAATTTCCGTCTCTGTGGCAATAATAATATGTAACCCTACTTCCATCCTGATGTCTTCTGCTACCACCACGTTGTACATATCTTGACTTTGTCTCCTGCTCTATTTTGTCTTTCCACACACTAAACTCGGACACAGTTGTAAACATTAAATTTTCGTTTTTTATGCCAATGTCATGGATTAGCTTAAGGTGCTTTTTATATTCAGAAATGTGTACACTGCACAGGGCACATTTCTTGATGTTTCCTGCTAACCTCGTATTATGGCTTTGAAAATGTCTATTAAGATCATATTTGTCTCCAAATTCGTTATAGCACACCAGGAGGGTCTCTTCCCGCACAGTTTTCGCTTGTACTGCTTTCGGTCCGCCTGCTGCATGACGTCATCGAGAGTGAAGTTTTAGCTAGCCAGTATTCTGCACCGTACTTTTCGGCATGAAAGTTCGTATAATATTCTCGTTATACGATCTGTTTCGACCCTATACTACTTGAAACAAAATCGCATCTATAACTAGACTTAGTCTTGGAAATAATAAACACAAACCTGTCTTATTACAGCTAAATACCCAACTGGCGCCAATTTCATTTCTCCTTGAAATATTCACTAAAACGCTGTCGATATATGAAATTTGGTCTTGAGGGATGACTTACAGCATACATGTTATTCAAAGAAAGATGTAGATATATGCAGATATAAAGCAGATATTTGTTATATTAAAGTTGTTCAGAAGCTCTAAGTTGCAAGCTTTAAAACCATTTTCTTAGTTTATGCTATTGCTTGACTTTAATTATATTATGTTAAAGAAAACCAATAACACATTATTCGGCCAATTTTAGCAACGAAAATAAAATACGTTATACGCTATATAAAATTCAACGTTATACGCTATCGGGTCTTAAACTTTGATTCGAAATTAAATTGTATTGTTTGTTTATGGATTGTGAAAAACGCCGCTTAATGAGAGAAACTGTATGTTGATCATGCTATTATGTAATATGACTTAAACATAGCAGTTTTAAAAGTCATGATAGCTAAAAACTTGATATATGTGCATGTTTTCCGAGACTTTTTTTTCGCGTCTAGGTAAAAGCATGAATAATCGACATGCATATTTAAAATAATTTTTTTAAAAAGAATTTTATTAATATAACTATTTTGGCAGAAGAGAGTAACTCCACAAAATGAATTAAATTCACATAACATTCCACTACTTGAAGTAGATAATGGACACATGCTGAAAAACAGTTATCTGCACAGCAAGTCTTGCAAATATCCTCCAATTTTCAAATAAACCGAATTTACAGAGTAGTGTACATTCGAATGATGTGTTCAGAATTTGGATATTTTGGCTTCATTATTTAGGCTGAGAATGTGCTTATATAAATCTAGTTTCTTAATTATTTCCAGTATAAAGTTGTTTTAATTTTTTAATTAATGAATAATTAATTGTACATAGTTCCCATTTGATCCTTCCTACTTGAAAGAGTAAGAACAAGGATGCGTCTAGCATTAATATTTTGGAGATATTAATTTTAGAACAACCTTTCCTGTATGCTTTAGTATACGCTCGCAACCAATACCCTTAAAAGCACACAAATGTAATGCTTTCACCCACGGGAAAGTGGGTGTTGTTAAAAGGAGCTGTATTAGTGTATTGCACTGGCGATCATTGAAACATATTACACTGATCTTTTTAAAAGGAGGTAGATCTAAGGAACTTGCCAATTGTAATTAGGTGCCTATATTATTTAGTATTTATGCAAGGAAAGTGCAATAAGTTACTCGTATCTTAGTTTTCGTTATTTTGTATAAAACATGGTCACATTTCACGCCAAACTGGTAGGAGAGGCTTTACGAAACAAATCAATATTATGTGAGCAAATACAGGGGAGATGAACGTAAATACATGAGAGAAAATGTCAGAGCGGTGTTTTATAAGCAGGGCGCGGATTTTGATGACTAATTTTTTTTTAAAATGACTACATTTGTTTCAAAATGACTTTGTAATTACAAAAACATTATCTAAAATGAGATTTATTTGATTTACTAAAATTAGTGTACAGAAAGTTATAAATTAATTTATATATTGATATAACTCCTATACAAGAAGAAAAAATAAGTAAAAGAGCAGTGAAAATGTTCTTGTTCAAAGAATCTGAAAAGAAAACAAAATTTTCTTACTTTCCTTTTCAGATTCTTCAAACAAGCAAGAACATTATTTTCTTTGCTTTTCAGATTCTCCAAACAAGAACATAGAACAAATATATTTTCAATTAATTTTCTAACTTATTGTGTTTTTGAACAGGTCTTACAAAAGTGTAGCATTAACTCTTTTGAGAACTCAGAATATGCAATGTTTATTGCAAATGAAGAGGATTTCACAGTCCATGTCATACATAAATAAGAGCAATACGCACTTATTAAGCAAAAAAGGGAAAACTGACCTCCTCATCCCTAATTTTGGAGATGAATTCATAACAGTAGTTATACCTGTTTCCACAAGCAACTCTTTCCAGACCAACCAATAATATTTATATACTCTATACTTATGCAAAGAAGTTACCAAATAAAGCGGCAAAGGACAAAGAAATTACAAATTAATGATGTAATATCGAAAAAAACATTATCCAAAATAGAAAACTTGAAACTACCAAAATGACCTAATATATATTTCTTAATATGGGACCCATGATAAGGATTTATGTACACTTAAGCAATACCTTTATTGCAAGAATTAAAAGATGGCATGTCATCTGAATCCGGATCATGCTTATATGATACTTGGTCTTCAAATAGCTTCTGCTCACAATAATATACTGTTTAATACGCATTCCTGAGGAATATAAAGAACTTACTTTTTGGCAGGTAGGCCGACTCATAACATGAAAACAGATGTAATGCGGGCCAAAGGTATTGTTCCCTGAAAATGGCAAGCTTTAAGCTTTTCCTTTACAGAACCACAGTGAACGGAAAAAGGTTGTTAAACTTTGGCTGTAAGAGCAAACAGCATTTCCGTTGAAATAATTATGCCGCTCAACTGGTAAAAGGCAACAGATATTAATCTGAGCTTCTCTTCGCTTTAAAAGTCACGTACAATTATCCTACTTTATCTCGCTATGTTGGCGGAAACTTCACAACTTAACAACAGATGTACGAAAGTACATTGTTCCTTATCACTCAGTCATATACCCCCCACTTCAACAAATAAGTTGCACACACATATTTAAACTAGAATCTTGAGTATAGAT
Organism: Deroplatys truncata; assembly: GCA_030765065.1. Taxonomy (NCBI): domain Eukaryota; kingdom Metazoa; phylum Arthropoda; class Insecta; order Mantodea; family Mantidae; genus Deroplatys; species Deroplatys truncata. The sequence goes on from CM060990.1 coordinate 216,539,092, forward strand.
TCAGTTTTCTCTGCTTTGGTGAAGTGTTTAAGTCGGTGTGCAATGAGTAAGAACGTTAAGAGTAGAATGTATTGTGCTGTAGCACAATACCGTAATTACGGTTTTAAAACGGTTGGTGTGAATTATCACACATTTCCAAAAAAAATTAGCAATTAAAGTGCGTGTGGGTGTCTCGCTGTAAGCATACTGACAAATTTAACGCTGATAATCCACGTGTATGTTCAGTGCACTTTCTTCCTAGTAACTATAAACGGGATTTGAAGAGTGAACTTTTAGGTTTGCCGGTTAAGAAAATTCTGCTCCCAGATGCAGTTCCGTAGCAGTTCATTCCCGATTGGCATGGATATGCACTTAGTGAAGGTCCAAGTACAAGTGGAATGTTGCAGGTATGTCTTTTTCATTTTTACATCCTGTAACAGAATAATGCATTCTGGAATTATTGTTTTCATTTCTTACGGTAAAAAAAATACACCAGCATATCCATTTAGCGATTCCTTTAGAGTAGTTGTAAATTTTCCTTTAGTACTAAAGTAATGTATGTTTGAATCTCTTGTAGCGCCTACAGTTTACGTTGAAGTCCTGGATGTGTTCCAGTAGTTTTGTTTATACGTAAATATATTACTAATGTAATGCAGTTTCCATTCGTTTTGCTTTATGTCTAGCCCACAATGTTTGTAGAATGCCCTGAAATAGTATACATTTTAAAAAAAACTGGAAGAAGTGCTAATAATAAACAATTGGGAGTTAATCGGGAGGAATTTAGTGTGTTCACTGCGCTGTGTTTGTATTCCGCGCGCTCGTCTTCACTCTCACTTACGTCACAGGAGGGCAGCCAATGGCAGCTCCCACCCCGGAGTGGCTCACCTTAGTTATCTAGCCACATTGATAGCACACATCACATTTTAGTGTACAATCTCCTTCGCTTGCCATAATGATTCTTGAGGCCTAAAAATCGTCAGCATGGCTTCCTTCGGAAGGGAAGTAAAGCCGGTGTTACCGTGTCGTAGATTTATGGCACGTAAAAGAACCGCAAGCCTGATAAAAAGGCCTCTGAGCAAAATTCCCAATCTTTCACGCCCAATATAGAGTGGGACGCTAAGAACCATAGCAGTTAAAGAGTGTCCATAAATAAAACTCAATTTCAAAATGAGCAACTTTTCAAAAAAGAAATTAATTGTGCTATAGCACAGTGCTCTAATATAGGAACAAAAACGTCTGAAATTATGTACCACAGGTTCCCTAGAGTTGATAAACTAAGACAGGTGTAAACAGAGTGATAAATTCAAACCCGATAATGCTTGAGTGTACTCAGTACATTTTCAAACAGACTATGAACGAGACTTAAAAAATCTCTTTGTTACATTAAATGACTTTCTCTACCATCTATCGCCTATTAGTGGACATATAAATTATTCTTACGAAAGTTTATTTTTCTGTCTACTTCATTTTAATCGAGATAAAGTTTTGCAGAAATAGTTGCACACACATTTCGCTATAAATAAAAGGGAACGACAGTCAAATGTTTACGAACTGTACGCTATACCCTGACCTTAGAATTCCACACTCTTTCCATGACATCGCAAGAACCAACTGAAAATCGACAGGAATTTAAAAGAATGGCTAAGTATTGATCAATTCGAACCATTAATAATGGATATTTCGGATATTACTGGTGCTATAAAAAGTTGTTTGAAATAAATTGTGAGTTTTAAAGCGATTACTTTTTTGTGTAGCCCATTTTCCTCTGTTGCTTAAATTTACCAGTTACACAAGATTATACAAAATTCCTTCCGAATGAAGAGGACTTCACATCTATTCCCAGAAAATTAAAAATAAACATTTTATTTTTCATGTAAATATCTTGAATACAATGGCATTTTAATCAAAATTGTTTGAGTCCTTTTTCAGAAAAAAAAATCGAGAATGCTTCCATGTAAAGGGTTATTTTGGGTGGGGAATTTTCTTGAAAATCTTTGTGTCGCATCTTTGGAAGGCACTGAACTTAAATACCGCCAAGTTTGGTATTTATCCAACTTTTCGTTTTTGAATTATACTGTTCACAGATCTTAAACACACACGGACATTTTTCTAAAAATACCTTTTTGGATTCAGGGATTCTCAAAACATGTATTTCCGTTGAAATCACGGTATCGAATTTTTAGGTGGAAGCAATATTTTCTCTACCTAATATGTACGTGGTAGAGAAAATAAAAATTGCTGCTATTGAGGAACAAAGTTCCAGGAAAAATCGCCAGTAGGTAACATCCAACTCCTCTAAAACAGCATGAATGATCACTTCTAAATATAAGTCAAATTTGTGTTATAAAACAGGATATTTCAGTTTATCTTAGCAGTACCCAAATATTAATTGTGACAGCTAAGCTGCTTGCATCAGTATAAAGTTTAAGATAACCCATGAATTTTCACGGCAAATGGCTTTTTTTCAATTCATGTTCATGTTATAGTTGAGTACTTTATAAGCAGCGATTTGTACTTTGTATGTACAAATTCCTGCTTTGAAACGCATGGCTGTATGTATTCACTTTCAATTGCCAGTCGAAGAGCGCGTGCCAACGTTCCACGTCACGTATTTGACCACAGCCAATGGTGAGCAAAATGTTACGGAATGGACTACCTTCTCTTGCACTGGAATGCTCCCTCAAGATCGTTGCCTTTCGTTCATTTTCGGCATTCGCTGTTTCGTCGGGCAACTTCGGGTATACCGTCTCCAAGCGCTTGTGGATCCTGCTCCTATAAGGTTTGTTCCCACACGATTCAGAATCGATTCCGAATTATCTGAGTGTGCGCAGTAGCTAAGTGGCGTTCCAACACGACAGTGAATCAGTTCAGAACCAATTCTGAATTTCCAGTTTGCTGTTCCAACGTATTTGGGAACTAGTTCGGAACGAGTGAAATCGGTTCGTGATTAAGAATAGGAACTGAAAATTCCAGACATGCGCAGATTGTATGGTCTACAGCGCATACTCAGTTAATTCATAATCGATTCTAATCGCTTGGAACAAACCCGACAGAGAGTATTGAAAAAGTGACATACTCTCTGTATTCAGTAGAAAATAAATTTGAATATGTAATTTATTCCCCCATTCGTGTTTATTTCTCAATACGGAAATGCAAAGGTGTTTGGTAAGCAGTTGCTCGCTGTTGAGTAGTATGGCGACATACTTGAGGAAAAGAACAAACGTCTAACAAAGCCAGGGAGCAAAACAGCGTTCAAAGATAACAATAATGAGTGATTTAGAAGGTGACAGTGATCTTTCTAATGATGCATCGACTTCCGAAGAAGAGGATTATTTCCATTTAAACATTATTCCGTTATTTTGGGACCTTTACCCCTTTCTGGCACATTTATACCATTTTCCCCCAACCATGCCCATAATCCCCTTTTTTCTTTTAAGTTTCATTCCAATTTATTCTTTAACTTTCTCCTCAGCTTGCTGTGTACGTGCGAATAGTAAGTCTACCTCTTTCAGTAAACGCCGCGCGGGAATTGAAAGCACACCCGCAACAATGGAAAATAATTGTGTGTTCGACGAAAACCTCTTTCTCTCACTTTACTGCTATAAAGTAGCCCGCAATAATGCAATTGACAATGAGTGATTCTATCCCACCAGAATCAGTAGCCTGCTGTTCGTGAATGTGAGTTTGTTGCTGTGAGAGACGTCATCTGTTTGCGTGGAGACGAAGCCTGGGCAGGCAGAGACGACAATAACCTCAACCGCGCAGTTCCGAGAATTATTAAGACTGGGCTATAATTCACAAAACAATTATATATAAAGAAATAAAAATTTCAGCCCAATTGAATGGATAGTTTAGAAAATAGCAATTTCAGTTGTGCATCCCCTTAAATAAACCAGCACCTTATTGTGCCTTTTTTTCACCTTATTTGAGCACCTTTTCCCTTCCTTTTTTCATCTGAAATTTGCAACTAAAAATCCTAACCCTGATCATAAGCATACATTGGTACCATGTAGTTTTGTATTAATTGCATTACATTCGGAATAGAATTTATGTGGGGTGTCATTGTCTCAGAGTATTGGAGTTTTAAATTAAACATTGTGTTTAGAAGTTTCTGTAGCAGGAAACCTAATGTTAAATTGGAATTGTGTTAAATTACTTTTTCCGGGTTCTGGTTTAAATATGATATCTATATATTACAATTGTTATTCGCAATAACTCAGTATCAATGGCTTTAAGCCGATAATCGAACGCGATTTATTTTTGCTCGAATATTAGGACTGGAATCAGTATGAAAGAAACGCTTACGAGTTTGATTTCATTCATCAACGCTGTAAACGTAGATATTTGATCGTCCTCTGATTGACCGTGCGACGAAGAAGGCCGTGACAGAACGCGAACGGTTCAAGTAGTGTTCCAACCACACAAAATTCCGAATTAGTTCTGTGAGCGTACCGTACTGGCGCATGTGCATTAGCATGTGTTGGAATTAGTTCGGAACCCGTTCAGAACCGTATGTTGGAACAAACCTTATAGTATATGTCCACATGGTTACCGTGGCAACATGGAATGATCATTAGGGAAAATAAGTAAACAATTATGAAATATCAATATTTCATACGTTATTGAAATGAAGCTGTTGACGATGTCAAATCCCAGTCGTATGTCTGTAGCAGTTTGCAAACATGTACGTTATTTATAATAAAAATGAATACAATTATTTATTTTAAAAGTGTGCAAATGTTTGAGACAGTGCTTTAAATATGCTTGTGTTTAATTAGGCAAAAAGGTCAAATTAAATCAGGTACCATTAGGAGAATGAAGTGTTGGTGTTGGCTGTTATTTTAACTCATATAGTTGAGGTTATGAATAACATGGAATTTAGCAGAATGTTTAATTTGATAACCTGGTAAAACTGGTGCTCCTATATTTGGATATCATACATTACCCAGCCCCACTCTTACCGATATTTTGCCTTACTCTGAGTTTCTTAGCAGCGCTCAAAGGCAAAACACACCCAATCACGCAACATTTCTTATAAGTTGTGGTTTTAGAACCTTAATAACTTAACTTAAAAAAAAAATGCGTGAACTGTAAAACAAAAGTACAAATTAACCCAAAGCCTGTGACACTTAAAATGATCATAGTGTCCCTTTCAGTGCTTGAATGAAAAGCTGCAGGTAATTAAACTTTTACCAGCAAAGCTCCTCAACCTGGGGCCTGTTTTAAGACAAAAATGGCATATTTAGGTGCACGACACATTCTTGAGTCAGAAATGTTATAAGTAGATATAAAGATGTATAACTTGCTTGTTAGAATAAATGAGTTATAATCAGTTTGACATATCCAGTATTCCTGAGTCTTCCTCACGTGGACAGACAATTAATGCCCGGTACTATGTTTACATTTAATAATGTGTTCAGTACCTTTGAGTGCCATTCTGCAATCTAGTGGGGAAAAATAAAAAAAAAAATTAAACAAGCAGCAAGCATACCCACCCTTAGAGCAACCAGATAGTCATAAATGGCTGATTAATACTGTATCCAAGTATTTTGTGAAAGAAATTTATTTAACCAATTTTATTTGTATTAATATGCACAGTGATTCTAAATTGTTGCAGCTCTGTCCCCCCAAATTTATTACCTTTGCTTAAAGGATATAATATGTGACTTAAAGCTTTGCATTCCACTGAGCATTTGCAAGCTAATATATAGTGTTATGAAAAGCTTGATATTATTATATTTACAAAGGTTATTTTAGCCCTTTCAGGCTAGGTTATTAGGGTTTTGTTGAAAATCCTTTTTCTTCACAGGAGTAATCATATGCGATACCAAGAACTTATTTGTAATGTACTTATACTTTTAAAAATGTAGAGGGTTTTGGTCCTTGGAGTCCCAAAACTTCAGAAAGTTTCTTTCCTTGCAGAAATGTTTCTATTTTGAAAATATTAATGGTTGTAATGTAGAAGATTGACTTTTCAAAATTTTATATCCATTTTGAATGCATTGGTTCAAAACTACTATGGTGTTTCCTCAGGGCTGCAACCCTGATATCAAAGAAGCTACATCAAATTCTCTGTGCTGTCTAGTGGTCATCATGCTGGGTTTAAATCCAGATGTCCTAAGATCAGATTTTGGTTGAAGAGTGGAAATTTTCTTTGTTTTGAAATATTCTTTATCCTTACCATGGCCGGTATATAATGGATATGAATATTTCAAAGATTAAGAGGTAGTAAGCTTAGTGCTCAACATAACGGATGCAAGGATAGCTGCAGCATGGCTGCATCATCAATGTAGTGGATGCTTCTAAAAGGGATAAAATAAACATTCAGAAAAGTTTCAAATAATTGGAAAAAGTTTTTTTTTTCAAACCTATTTGTATTTTTACCTTCGTTTATGGTAAAAATCCTTTGTTCATACAGCCCTTATGTTTGTGTTTTTTTGGAGGGGGGGTAAATAAATCTACTTGCCTTAATATGGTTGATTTTCTGGTTGCCTCAGTGTAAAAGTGTTCCATTAATATGGTTGATTTTATGGTTGCTTCAGTGTACATATGTACGTATGTAGTGTTCTTTTACTCCTGTATCATGATATCAAAACTGACATTTATTTGCAACATTTCTGCACTGTGTTAAATGGGAATATTCATCCAAATGTATAACAAAACACACGCTTTACATCCCTGCTTCAGTACACAGAAGTTTAAAGAAATCTTATAGGAAAAATAACCAAAATTTACTAGTCTTATAAAAAGTATCTACAATTTATTATGAAAAGACTAGATGTAGGAATGGGAAACAAAATAAAATCAGTATCCAGAGAGAGAGACAGACAGACAGGCAGAGACAGAGAGATGTATGTTGAAATAATACGGAGGAACCGTCTGGATTCTTTCCTGCATTTGCATCTAGGGGTTGGGACATTCGTCCATAACAAACAGGCTCCAAGAGTCTCATCCTTTGTCTAGGATGAATAGAGACCATAGAAATCTTTCCTCAATGAAAGGAGAAGATATACAATACACATACTTGCCAGGGAAGATTGGACACTCAGCAGGGGAAGGGGATCCTGTTTGGTATATAGATGGCTCCTTGTTGGGGACAGGGCTTTCAGCAATGCTCTTCTTCAGGGCTGACCTTGGGAAATTTTTAAAAAATGAAGAAAAAACAACTAAAGTTTGGCCTTGTAGATGAAATGGAAAAAATTAAGCACTGAGCTATGAAGGAAAGAAGTTTATTTTTAATAACAGTGTAGTGAAGTTGTACTTTTATTTTTAATAAGTATGTAGTGTAGTAAGGTAGTCGTAAAGTATTCGAAGATGGTGACCGGTAATGTAACTACTAGGGGCATGGTGAAAAAGAATATATCAGCCAAGATTGAATCTCCCAATAAATACAATGAAACTGTGGTAAACACTAAGAAGAAAGATAGATGTATGCAACAACATAAAGAAGAAACAAGTTATGCAGAAACAGTGAAGAGGCATAGCGATAAACAAAACAAAGAAGGAAAGCCAGACGCTAACAAAAATAGCGATAATGAAACAATTTCATCACTACATAAAATCATAGAAATACTGCACAAAGAGTTACAAGAGGCATATAACAACATAAATACATTAAAGGAAGAAAATGCAAAGCTACAATTTAATCATAAACAGGGTTAGGATTTTTAGGTGTGCACCTTTTTTCTTAGGGTAAGTTAAAGCTGTGCGGAAAGATATCACAGTGTGAAATTTTGTTTCTAGTTGCGAAAAGAAGCATTTTTTCTCGCGCCTTTTTCCCTTTTTTGGGGCCTTTACCCCTTTTTGGCACCTTTATCCCATTTTCCCCCAACCATGCCCATAATCCCCTTTTTCCCCCTTTTTTTCTTTTAAGTTTCATTCCAATTTATTCTTTAACTTTCAATTAACGTCTCCTCAGCTTGCTGTGTACATGCGAATAGTAAGCCTACCTCTTTTAGTAAATGCCGCGCGGGAATTGAAAGCACACCCGCAACAATGCAAAATAATTGTGTGTTCGACGAAAACTTCTCTCCCTCGCTTTACCGCTATAAAGTAGCCCGCAATAATGCAATTGACAATGAGTGATTCTATCCCACCAGAATCAGTAGCCTGCTGTTCGTGAATGAGAGTTTGTTACTGCGAGAGACGTCATCTGTTTGCGTGGAGGCGAAGGCTGGGCACGCAGTGACGGCAGTAACCTCACCCGCGCTGTTCCGAGAATTATTAAGACTGGGTTCTGCTCAAAACTACTAGAAATCACTGAGACTGAAGTTCCAGCATGAATGAGAACATTCTGGTAATTGTCGCAGTGTTATAAGAGAATGTGGACAGCAAATGGGTGCAATAGTGAGTTGTGTGACAGTCGCATTGTGTTAGTAAGTGAACTAGTGTTAGCAACGAGTGTACTAGTACTAGATTTTACCATCCAAAGGTGTCCAATGCTCGATTTATTGTTCTGGATGAGGAATTCAAACAAGATTTCATAGACACTGATGGAACTGTTATGCAATGTACTATTTGTGATTCAGGAATTTAGTTAGATGAAAAACGCCAGCAAGTTCACATCAAACAACACATTTCCAGCTCTAAGCATTAAATGGACAAGACTCTTCAAGCAAACAAGTCACGGCAACCTCTATTACGAAATGTGTTTCAACAGAGTTCTTCAAAAAGCCAAAATTTGAAGGAATTAATCATTGATTTGTGTGCAGCTCTTACACAAGCAGGAATTCCACTCAATAAGGTGAACCATGCAGCCTTCAAGGGATTTCTTAAAAATTCACAAAGATGTCAATGCCCGATGAGAGTACTTTAAGAAAAAATATATGGAGCCTGTGTACCAAGAAACCATAGAAAGAATCAAGGAGAAACTGTCTGATTGCGATGTGGGAATGAAACCATAGACTCAATGGAATGATATGTCTTGAACATTTTAGTTTTTCCCTTAGCAGGGGAGAAAGTTAAGCCCATGTTGTTAAAAATGTACGAGCTGCAGAAAGCCAATGCCAGTACAGTAATACAATCCATTATGGACTTCTGCCAAAAACTCTGGCCTACTGGTATCGAGTTTGAAGCACTTCTTCTTGTGGTTACAGACCAGGCTCCATACATGGTTTCAGCTGTTACCCAATTGAAACCTTTATTTCCTAACTTGGCCCATGCCCTTCACAGGGTTTGTGAATCCATAAGGAATGAATACGACATCGCAAATCAATTCATCTCTGCCCTGAAGAAGATTCTACTGAAAGTTCCGAGCTGTGTTGTTTACTACAGGGAAATCACTGGCCTGCCCCTTCCAAATTTCCCGGTCATTACTCGCTGGGGATCTTGGATTGAGTGTGCTGCTATGTTGTGTGAGAATTTTGACAAAATTAAAGAGTTTGTGCTTTCTTTGGATCCATCCGACACAGATGCAATTTTCAAGGCACAACAACTTCTGTTACCGGAGAAAATACATAATTTGCAGACAGAACTATATTGTGTCCGTAGTTACAAGTACCTGCCTGCAGCTATTAAATGATTGGAAGAACAAGGTCTGGAAAAGGAAAAACAATGGGATATTTTTACTTCCGTGAGGGAGCAGTTAGATGGCTTTGCCAAAGACAAACTTGAATCTAGTCTTCAGAAGAATCCAGACATTAAGGAATTCGCCACATCTGTAGAGCTGCCATTCCGAGTGAATACAAGGTTTGCCCCACTGGTTTCTGTGGATGTTGAAAGAAGCTTTAGCATCTACAAAGACATTCTATATCCTAATAGAAACAGACTTACTTTTAAAAATGTGGAGATGCTTAATGTCTTGAAGTACAACAGCTTCATGTTTTTTTCCTTCTTTTGATGAGTGATAATTTGATGTACTTGTTTGTAGTTTAATAAATTAGAATAGAGGAAAGAGAAATCATTGAATTAGTTAAGGGAATGCACAATTGAAATTAACCCAAAATCTCAAAAAATGTATATATATATATAAAAATTATGTTCCCAAAAAATTCTCCATTGCTTGTAGTTTTAGAATGCACTTTTATTTTTGACCTAGCAAATGCTTCAGGATTGTTACGAGACTTTTTAAATACCCTTGCGCATTTGGTTGCTAGCTGTTTATATTTTTAAAACTTCATTTTAAGGTGTTTCTTATTTTCAGCATTTCTGCATATTCAAAATGTTCCACACGATGTAGTTTTCATTGATTCATATTGACATTTTTTATGCTTATTTCAAAAATCCAAATAAATAAAATTGTCATAATTTTTCTGTGTAATGAATAGTTTTTGCACTACTAATGTTTGAAGATAACAATGTATACAAAAAAACAATTAAAAAAAATGCAACTACAAAACTGCAGAACTTTTTTTCTCTTAAGCTAAGAATGGTAGAAAAAAACTTATATGACAGATTTGTAGTTCCTTGACATAGGAGCAACATAAGTTTTTTATTTTTTGAAAAATGCATAATGTGTTGCATTTTGCATATATCCATAACTTTATATTTTGAAAATTAATAACTTGAAAACTAGTTAAGATTTTGGATTGAAATTCACAAAACAGTTATATCTAAAGAAGACTGACATGTGGTTAAAATTTCAGCCCAATTGAATGGATAGTTTAGAAAATAGCAATTTCAGTTGTGCATCCCCTTAAATAAACCAGCACCTTATTGTCCCTTTTATCACCTTATTTGAGCACCTTTTCCCTTACTTTTTTCATCTGAAATTTGCACCTAAAAATCCTAACCCTGGTCATAAAGAATAAGATATTAAGGCAGCAACGAGGGCTGTCCCAGAAGTACCCGACCTAACAAAGAAAACACAATAATTTTGGGAAAAACATCTTTATTTCTGTACATAGTTTCCTCTCAGCCTGATACACTTTTTCCAGTGATGTTCAATAGCTTCGATACAATGTTTATAATGAGAACCGTCGAGTTGTGCAAAATAGCAATCAACTGCAAACTCCACCTCTTCATTGTTGGCAAATTTTTTCCACTAAGCCATTTCTTCAACTTCGGAAACAGAAAATAATCAGGGAGGGCTAAGTCTGGTGAATAGGGTGCATGAGGAAGCAATTCAAACTTAACTCATTGATTTTGGCCATGGCGATAATGCATGTGTGAACTGGTGCATTGTTTTGATGAAACAGAACTTTCTTTTTCGCTAAATGCGGTTGTTTTAGCTTGATTTCATCATTCGAATGTTGCATAAGTTTGCATAATACTTGCCATTGATTGCTTTTCCTTTTTGAAGATAATCGATGAAAATTATCCCACGCGCATCCCAAAAAACTGATGCCATGACCTTGCCTGCAAATGGAACTGTCTTCACCTTCTTTGGAGCCGATTCTCCCCTTTCAATCCACTGTTTTGACTGTTCCTTCATCTCAGGTGTGAGGTGATGGACCCATGTTTCATCCATGGTTATGAATCAATGCAAAAACTCGGCTTTATTGCAACAAAACACTGCCAAACACTCAAATGAATGACACTGCTTTTGTTCTATTGTGAGTAAACACGGCACCCATCTTGTGCACAGCTTTCTCGTGTCTAAATTTTCAGTTAGTGTGCGATGTACAGCACTTTTTGAAATGCCTACGATGTCTGCTAGATCATGCACTTTCAGTCGATGGTCATCCAATACCATTTTGTGGATTTTCGTCACAATTTCTGCCATGGTCACCTCATTTGGTCGACCACAGTGATGTTTGTCTTGGCAGCTCTTACGGCCTCGCTCAAACTCTGCCACCCAATATTTTACTGTTGTAAACGAAGGAGCAGACTCCCCCAGAGTAGAATCTAGCTCAGCTTTTAATATTAGTTGAACTAAGACCTTTCAAATGAAAGTATTGTATCACATAACGATGGCCAGTTTTATCCATGCTTGCAAATTTGCTGAGAGAGTTTACTATTAATGACTGCCAAACAATTACTAAACAACGTAGCATCGTCAAACTTCAAATTTAAGCTTTATTAGGGTGGTACTTTCTATCATAGTCATTTGTTTGAAATAACTGCTATATATATGTCAGGTCGGGTACTTCTATTGCCCTCGTAAATGGCAAAAGCCAAAAAAACCGGCAAGACATTCAGCATGGCCTTTAAACAATCAGCATCAAATCTCCATTTTGAATTTACACCTTTAGCTAAAGAAAATGAACCTTTGGATAACAGGGTATATCCCAAAGAAGAAGTATCAACACAGGGGGTAAGAAATAAGAGAAAATCATAATACATGGGGATAGTCACGCAAGAGGAGTAGCGGTAAAGATGCACGAGAGTGTAAACAGTGTAAAAGCGATATGTTATGTAAAGTCAAATGCAAAATTAGTGTGTGTGATAAAAGACATAATATGGGAGAAATTAGATGTAAATATAATTATTGGTGGTGCGAATGACATCTACAAAAATGAGGCATGAAATATGATTGAAAGAATGGAAGAATTATTAAAGGGTGATTTAAAAAATAAGAACGTTATGGTTAAATATCCCGCGTAGGCATGACCTTGATGGAAATTCATGTGTAAATTAGGAAAACAAATAAAGTGGGTAAAGTTGTTGTGTTCAAATCTTCCTAAAGTGATAATGATAGATGTGGGTAGATTACCTGATTATATGCATACAAGACATGGCTTGCATTTGAATGCAGCAGGCAAAACCTTCCTAGTGAATGAATTATGTAAAGCAGCTAATATGTTAATGAATAAGATGCCAACAATGCTAGAAGAGGAAGAGTTAAATAGTTTGGGAAACTACAAGTCCCAGAATACAATGGAGGTAATGTAACTACTAACACTACATTTAGGTTAATTCATCAAAATGTACAATTTATATAGAATAAAATTGATGTAGTTGAGGGTATGTTAATGAGAGTTAATCCACATGTTGCGGTTTTAACGGAACATGAGCTAAATGAGCTACAATTACAAATTACTAGAATGGATTATAATGTAGGTAGCAGTTACTGTAGAAAAATACACAAAGGTGGTGGTGTGGTAATATTTGTCAAAAACTGTGTATAGTATATCTCACTTGACAATATTGTGTGTTTTAGTAGGGAAATGACTTGTGAAATAGCTGGTGTCAAAATTACATTAAGCATTGGAGATGTATATTTTGTAGGTATATATAGATCCCCAAGATCAGGGACTGATGACACACTTAAATAATGTGTTACAAAATTTTTTTAAAAATAACCTAAGATTGTTGTGTTGGGAGATATAAATATGGACTTAGGAAATCCAACAAGTGTATATAAACTTAAATATCTATTGAATAGCTATCAATTACATGAAGTAATTAATTGTCCAATTAGAATTACATATAACTCTGGTACTACAATTGACCGTGTAATACTAAATCTGAAACTTTTGCACAAGAGCTACATATATTGGACCATTTAACTGAAGCCATAGATATATATGACTGTGAAATTAAAACAAAAGTTAATGTATATACCTTTAATAGGATTATTACAAATAGCAGAATCTCAAATTTTATAGTAACCTTGTCTCAAGAAAATTGGGATACTGTCTATACTGCAAAAAGTTCAAATGATAAATGGAATGCTTTTTATGCAACATTCAGTTATTATTTTAATACCAATTTCCTGATAAGATTAGTTAAGAATAGTGAAAAAGACAAAAAGATTAAGTTACCATATGAGTATAAAGTATTAAGTCAAATAAAAAGCATGTATAAATTTTACAAAATGACTGCTGTAGTATATGTAAGGACAGATATAAGATCTTAAAAAAGCAATATTCTATTGTTCTTGCTTTACTAAAATCCCCAAAATATGGTAATGCAGTAATACAGTCTGTTAATAAGGTTAAAACAGCTTGGGATATAATAAACAAAAGACAAAAGTTAAATTTCAGCATGAGAACATTATATTAAAACACAACAAACATATTGTGGAAAATCCAGATGAAATTTGCAAAATACTAAATGTGCACTTTCTTGGGGTATCGAAGAATCAAAAGAATTTTGAAGTTAATGTAAATAGGTATGTAACAGACACAATTTATGTACTGCCAACAACAAAAGAGGAAATATAAAGTAGGTATAGTAAAAGGTTTTAAAACAAAAAAATCCTCTAGATGGGATGGCTTATCTCTGGATCTTTTTTAAAAAATGTATAATAGTTATAGATCAGAGTTCTTGAAAATCTTATAAATAGTTCCTTATCAGCTGTTTTTCCTGACTGCTTGAAGAATAGTGTAGTAAGACCAATCTACAAAAATGCTATTCTATATTATTTATTGAGTTTTTATTTATGAATGCTCTTTAACTACTGTGGTTCTTAGCATCCCATTCTATATTGGACATGAAAAAGTGGAAAAATAGGAAAATGCCTATCAACACATTAAGTAGGGAGACAATTATTGAAGAAGAAGAGTTTGAAACTGTCATAGAAAGTTTTGTAATCCAAGGTAGAGAATATAGTGACAGCAAAGAGAAGAAGAGTGAAGATGATGAAAGGGAAATATCTGAAGAAGATGAAAGGGAAAATCCTGCAGAAGAAAACGACGGTTGTGATATTTCAGGTGTAGTGTTTATTACACTAATAAAGCTCCTGCTAGTTTAAGACAATGCATTCACATGACAAGGTTTATCTATAATGTGTAAATATAAAAGAATGATAGAGCAACCTGAACATAGTGACAAACCAATCATCCAGTGGAGTGGTGATGTGTGTTTATGTCATGTCAGCGAAGTCCCACATCTTTCAGCAGATGACAGCTGCCTGTAGAGTAACTGGCATTAGGCATAGACTCTCTTCAGTGTACTAGGTAAGTAGGTCACCAGCACAGAACTACTGTCCCTACTGTATGTGTAACAAAATTAGTAGTGGTCTATGTCTGTTAAGAAATTTATCTAAATACATGAATACTGAAGTGCTGAAATTAGTATGCTATGCTATAATACATACCCATCTTAGCTATGGAATTGAGATATGGGGCAGTACTGGAATTACAAATATAAACAGAGTATTAAAACTATGAAAGATGTGCCTAAGAACTATATTCAAACCTGAAAATAGAACTTCATGTAGACCGACTATTATAAAAGAAAAGATTTTCACTGTAGTTTATGCATTGTATGAGGGTTGGGGCAAAAGTCATGGCAACTATTTATTTTCTTGAAGATACCAGTCCAGTTGGAAAATGTGACATATACAGATGAAAGGACAAGGTGTTAGTTACATGTGTGGACAACGAATAGCACTGAAATATCGTAACACACTAATTTATTACGATAGTAATAGGGCAATATGGCCTTCACGGTGCAAAAGAATGACAACACAGTACACATACAGTTGACACGACAAATCTGGGCCTAAAGACCCTCAAAGTAGTTCCCTGCTACTGTCACCACACGCTGCCAATGATGTGGGAGGCGCTGAATACCATCTGCCTCAGCATTTGCCGCACCATGTGTGAATCGGATCACCTGTTCACGCACAGCATTAGCAATGTCCTCTCGTGTTGCAAACTGCCTACCATGTAGTGGTTCCTTAATCTTTTGAATGAGATCAAAGTCACAGGGCGAAATGTCGGGAGAGTACGGTGGGTGCTCCAATTCTTCCCATCCCCAACATCGCAATAGCTGCCCTACACACTCTGCTTTATGTGGTTTTGCATTGTCGTGCAGGATTATTGCACTGTCCACAAGATCTGGACGTTTCTCCTGAATGCCACATCGTACCTGTTGCACCAGGAAGTCCCTGTAGTACTGTGCAGTCACTGTTCTGCCATGTGGAACAAAGTGGCAAACAATGACACCCCTGACGTTATATGCGACGATAACCATCAATTTGACTGGGGAAGGATTCTGATGGAACTTCTGCCTCCTTGGTGATCTAGCATGTCGCCACTCTGCGGACTGACGTTTCATTTCTGGTTCATATGCCCTGGCCCAAAATTCATCGATGGCGATTATTCATGACAAGAATTGATCGCCGACCTGTTGCCAGCGTGCAAGGTGGTCGGAGCATATTGCATAGCGCACCCACCTTTGAACTTCTGTCAGTGCATGCGGTACCCACCACGATGCGATTTTGCGTAGTTGCAGCTCATTACGCAATATCCTGTGGATGGTGCGTTTCTCGATGCCACTTGCCATCTCTAACTCTAGTAGTGTCCATCATCTGTCTTCATCTAGGAGCTGCTCGATGACGGCATGTGCCACATCGGTCCGCACACTGACAGGTTGTCCCGAACGTTGCTCATCGCTGGTTGACACATGTCCTTGCTGAAACTTTCCTACCCACTGTGCTACTGTACGGTATGGTAGGGCATTATTCCCAAGGGCTTCCACTAATTCTCTGTGACATTCCATCGCATTTCTCCCTCAGAGAACGGCTATTTTGATGTAAGCGCGCTGTTCAACACGGGTTACTTCCATCTTACACAACACTTACCAACTGACTGATTTCACAACCCTCGCTTTTCTACTACCAGGTATCACAGAGCTATCTGTTGTTCTGCATACACACTATGCCTGCAGAACTTCCACATGACACATATACGTTTGTAATCCATTCACATATCTACAAGTAAAAACTAGTTGCCATGACTTTTGCCCCAACCCTTGTATATAAACTGATATTAGTTGTACATAAAAATAAATATAACATTAATAGTGTAAACAGAAACAACAAATATGACTACAATACTAGAGGCTGAGATAACTTTCATAGAAATACTGTAAGGAACAAGTCTGCAGAAAAAGATCCTCTATTAAAAGGAATTTTTTTTATAATTTAATGCCCAATTATTTAAGGATATTACATGGAAATACATTTAAAAGTCAACTAAAAGTATCTATTAGAAAAATGCATATATACAATAGATGAGCTATAGTAATGTTGCATAACATAGAATTTAAATTATTTTATGTTACATTATTGATTTGTAATGTTGGTTTGTAATTTTGAATAATAAATGCAGAATAAATAATTTTGTATGATTATACTAATATGATGTAAGTTAGATTGTGACGATGCTTGAAACATATTGTATTTCTATAGGCAAATAAACTATTTATTTATTATTAATAACTCACTACTGGCAAGTGTCACAGGAAGCACCATGACGAGTGGTAATCGTTATTCATCACTGGCTTTGTGGTGGTTGTGCATTGTTGGGATTGTTGAGAGTTTAAACAAACAAAATATGTTTAATGTTTTTCAGTTTTGCAAAGATTCATGTGTTGTGTTCATATTCTTTGTATATTAGAATAAAGAGTGTCTATTTTTTTTATACTGCAAAGTTTATAAAGTGCAGAGAGTGAGGTGTCTCATGAAGGGGACAAATTTTGAAAATACGATTCAGATGCTCAAAAAAACCAATATATAGTTGAATCATGAACAGTTATTGAACTCTCAAAAAGGTACTTTTGAAAAGTTACTTCAACCTAAATCTTGAAAAGCTAGGAATGAAAGTGAAGGATGCTTACGACAGTTTTAATAGTAACAACTTCTCATCTATGGTTTAGGAGACAAAGAAAAGGAGTATTGGATTGTGACCCACCCACTATCCCACATTCAGGTAGGCCTAGTAGTAGTAGTAGTGATATTGACATAGCCACAGATCCATATCCAGGTACTTGGCCTAATACATTAACGTCCCCCATCATTGACGAAATTGAGCAAAAAAGCCCTACTAAGTTATAAATTTTGATTATCTTTTAAATGGGAACAGAAGAAAATTTTTGGCTCATTTATACATAAAAACTTTATTCAATATAGAAGAGATATCAGAAATGGCTCATGTGTTCAAAATATACTGACAAAGTTTTTGTTTTTGTTGTAAACCTTTTGGGTTTCCTTCAAAATTTAAGTGTGCATATAAAGTTTTTAACTTCTTAAATCTAAAAATAGATAACAGTGTAATGATGAATATTTTAATAGCAGTGTATCCTAAACAATAACTGCTAACCTTATTTCATCTTGAATTTTAATAACATTTGAAGAAATCCCAATGATAAATGGTTTGTTTTTATTAACATTTACTAATTAGCCTACCTGTTAAGATTTCGTACCACATAAATAGGCTATAGGACTGCTAGTGGTGTTTTGATAAATCCATAATAGTAGGAGCCCTGTGGTGAATGTCTGTACATGGCCCTACATGAGCTAAGACAGCCCTGCTCTTCTTCCCTCTTGGCAGGTATGTTATAATTTTTCACACTGAAGTGTATGCAATACTGGCCGGTACACAATATACCAGGTGCGGCATGAGTCAGTTAACCGCTGTACATTTTCTATCCATGGTCAAATTTTAGCTAATCAGCTAAGTAATATCCCCCACATTGAAAAATTGTGAAACCTGTGTGCAGTGAAATTTGTTTAAAGAGTGATGGCAGAACTGGTTTGTTATTAATTAACAAGTGCCAATCTGAGCCTGGCACCATTTGTGCATTCATTGTAAGAATGAAAAGTGTACATTATGAATAGAAAATTGTCTACAGAACAGTGCATGTTTGCTTTAAAGATGTGGTGGAAATTTGATAGAAATTATGAAGATGTAAGACTATCTTTCGTTAAAAAGTTCCCACATACACAGCCACCGTACAGGCAAGCTATCTACAAATTAAATCAAAGGTTCAAGGTGACAGGTTCTGTGGTTGACTTGCCACACAGTGGCTGCCCAAAATTAATAACTACTGAAGAAAATCTGCAGCTCATTGCACAGGCATTCATTCAATTGCCCAAGAAATCTGCAAGAAAAGCTTCTAAGGAACTACAATTTACTGACAGAAATTTAAGGAGAATGTTAAAAACATTACATCTTAAGCCTTATAAGCCTACATTACTAACATGCCCTAAATGAGGATGATCCTGATCGAAGACGTGAGTTCTGTGAGTGGTATGTGATCCGCAGTGAAAATGATGCAACTTTTACAAAACAATCATGTGGTCTAATGAAGCAAGTTTCAAGCTAAATGGAAGAGTTAACAAACACAATTGTGTGTATTGGTCTTCTGAAAATCACGATTTGTTATTGAGGAGGAGTTAAATGTTCCTGGAGTTATGGTTTGTCCTGGTATATGCAGCAAAGGAGTGATAGGCCCTTATTTTTGCAATGGGACCATGACTGTAGAAAGGTATATTGAAATGTTAAAATAAGTTTGTTATGGAATTAGATGTTACCCCTGTACTTGAAGCTGTACGAATCAGCCTCATTTGGCAGCAAGAAGGTGCTCCACTGCACTATGGATTACACATCCATGCATTTTTGGATGACAATTTTCAAGAGTGTATAGGAAGGCAGGGTAAAATCGGTTGGCCTCCAAGATCATCGGACCTCGCACTGTGTGATTTTTCAATGAGGGGGATACTGAAAGACAATGTTTTCGCTACAAAACCATTAAACCTACAGCATTTAAGGGATTTGATTGAACAAGAATTTGAAAACATTTTTGGTAATGATGGGGATTTGTATGACAAGATATGTAAATCAGTGTTTAAACGATATGTTAAATGTCTAGATAACAATGGAGGACACTTTGAACAATTTCAGTAGGATAAATTACTTTGTATAAACTATTAAAGCTACAAAACACTGTACTGCATTTTCGGCTGACTGACTTATGTCACACCCTATATAATAAATCACCTTCCAGGTAAAAGAGTTTATTTTACCATATGCTCTGATAGCTAGGCAGCAATTTATGCTCCTACAGCATTAAAAACGTAATTGAAGATGGTTTGTCTATGTCAAAGGACATTAATAAACCTCTGTGACTGGCCATTTGGGCATAAAGGGGAATGAACTTGCAGATAAATTAGCAGAAAAGGGCATAACAGCCACTTTTTTGTGAAACCAGAACTCTATATTGGAGCATCCCTACAAGCAGTCAGGTTGACACTTGCACGGTAACACACCAGCAGCATATGGAGCTGTTGTGTAGTTGAAACATGTTAGGCAAGCTCATAAGCTTATTAAAAAACCCAACTCCATATATAAATAGGCTGTGATATCCCACGATAATCGATGGTATCGAAGTATGTCTAATACTTTAGATAAAACTTTGATACTTTTAAATTTTACATTATTGAAAGTTGTTGCATTTAACTTTATGCTAGATATAGAATGAAAGGAGTTGAGACTTTACACTATTTCCCCACATGTGTCCCCAAAGAGTTACTGGTCTATAGTTCTTGATAGACCTTGAGACTGCATTTCCTGTGGGTGAATGAATGCAACATTCCATAGACACTTGTATCTAAATGAAAACATCAAAACAATGGGAGAAGGAGTAGAGGTACTCATATAATATGCAGCATTAACTGAGTTGTGAATGAAGCTGTTTTAGCTATTACACTAAAGGAATAGCCTAGCTTGGTGACTCACTTTCAGCCATTCCTTCGGAACAGAAGTAAAGCCGGTGGTCCTGTGTCGTAGATTTATGGCACATAAAAGAACCCCCAGCCTGGCCTCTGAGCAAACTTTCCAGTCTTTCATGCCCAATGTAGAATGGAACACTAAGGATCATGGTAGTTAAACAGTGTCCATAAATATAACTCAATTTAATTTTTTTACTCTCAGCCGTCCATAAATAAAACTGAGTTTAATTTTTTTACTCTCAGCCATTACATTTACCTATTCCAGTGACCAACATGTGTGAATCCAGTAGAAACAAGCAAACACTGGCTGAAGATGTGAGATAATACAGCGCATGAAAATATTTGTTTTTTTCCTTCCATTTTAATAGTTTTTGTTTACAGAAGTCAAACCTTTGTGTTAAACATGTGTATGCTGATTATGAGGGTGGATAGTAGAGAGGCTTAATCCACAAACTTACTATGTTTCCAAGTGTTATATGCCTAATTACTTATTACCAAATGAGAAAACACATATGTGAATAGTGGTAGAATGATATAACACATACAGTATTTTTAGTTATTTGAGTTTCATGTGAAATATGCATTAGTTTATATTTTCAAGATTGCAGAATAAAGAAGAATTGCTAGTATTTGTTTTTTTATGGATAGAAAATTCTTTAAAAGAAAGTTTTCAGCACAAAATACAGTTAGAAAAAAAGAAAATAAGAATAATTATACCCATAAAACTACTAATAACATAATTTAGTGAACAAGCTAGTGCCTTTACAGCTTTTTATAATGCAACTGGAGTATCAGTGTTCAAAAATCTGTGTCAGTATTGAGAAGTAGTTGTATCGTCCTATCACTATCTGGGATACTTATTTTTGAACTTAGAGAATATTAAGAAAGCCAAGATCAAGGACATAGTATCCTTCATAGGAAATATGCACCAGGAGTAGTATAGGAATATGGGCACAGTGGGCTTTCTTGGCCTACATGCAGGGCTTGGTCCATGTTTCCATCCATCCAAGTTCCTTAAAACACATTGGCAGAAACAAATGAATGTAGAATTATAACATCATTCAGTAGGTAATGTTTTAACACTTAACATAGCTGGAGGTTTTCTGGCTGCTTTAGCCATCTGTTGGAGCTGGGTGTACCAATCCACCATTATTCACCCTATTATGTTTCACCACTTCCACTGATTATAATTCATGATGCATTTCTTTCATAAATTACTCTATTTTGGCTCTAACATTCATTAGGAATCAAAATGTAATTCTGTCATATCTTTCAGTTGTAATGTTTTTACACTGACCAACAACACTCCAGGTAAAAGAGAGTGCAGGAAGGTACCAGATGATGATCTATTGTGATAGAGAGCTCATAAGAAATCTTTGTATGTTGAAACTTAACTTTTGAGATTTTGTTGGTTGTATTGTCATATTTAAAAACATCTCTTCAATTTTCTCTGAAGTTAAAGTGTCCAAAATGATCACTGGCTGTATAAATGAAATTTCTATCCTGCACTTATGTGGAACTGTGATAATTAAATTTTCTTGTAATTATTAACAATATCTTTTTATCAGAGACATTTTCCCATAAAATTAGACCAAATCTGAAGACACTTTAAAAGAAAGGTAATATGAGGCCTCTGGGAAACTTCATTTCCAACTCATAGGCCCAAAAGTTAAACATCAACCTAATTTTCAGTCTCAACATTTTTTGAGAAGAAAGTCAGCACTTGTATCTTCTCGTCATTGATAAAAACATCCATGTATTTGAAACTATTCTGGCACTGTTATGATGTGTGTTCTACTGTTGAGGCCTGTTTGCTTATTCAATTATTTACATTTAGAATGGTTGTATCATCTCTATATAACTATTTCAAAGAGGACCTACAGTTTGTGCGACACCATGAATGATTATAATTAAAGACGAGAATTCCATGCACTATAAAATCCCAAAATATGCATGCATTCATGCACTATCAAACTACAATATATGCACAATCAAGTGAAAAATACATTAAAATATGCACTTTCATTTTTGCTCCCAATTCATTAATTCACTTCCCTTTTTGCACAATTAACAACTAACAACATTTCTAAATCTTTTTCTGTGAGGTTCCTGTGCTTATCAGTCAAAATATTTTTGTAGGCAGAAAATGACCTCTCTACATTCACAACAGGTTATAGGCACAAATTAGAATGAACATATTTGCTACAGTGTCATGACAAGTTCTTCATTCATGCTTTAACCACAAAATACCTTCTTCACTGAACAAAAGAACCTGTAGTCTGGGTTCCTGTTTATGGCACTGTCCAATTTGTTCTTTGCATCTCCCACTTTCCCTTTGGCATGGCTGAGGAATCTATGGAATTCCTCAACAATTGACATTGAGTCTACCAGTGGCAGACACGTCGCTTCTAATTTTATTCTCATAGAGGGCAATTTAGAGAAGTTTGTCTTAATGTAAATTAAATCCTGCTGCACATTTTTGCATTCAAATGCTGCTTGTGCATCTCTGATACATATGACTTTCTCATCTGCTGAGAACTGTTTACTACCCAAACTGAAAGAAGTATTTACTTTAGAATTAAATATTGAAGTATTAATTTTATTGCAATTAACTACATATCAATATTATTTCATACCGATTTAATGGAATCAAAATTGTCAGAGTAAAACATTGCAGCTTCCAACCAAGTACCCCATCTAGTAGGATGGGCTGAGGGAGTAACGGTAATTCAGGTAGACTTGTAAGCAGCTACATGTGCAGGAGCTTTTGAAAACACCTGTATAAAACAAAGTATCAAAATGACTAATTTATTTTTACGGCTTTGGGACCATTAAAACTGATATAAACCTAAATTTTACACATACCTTTTTATATCAAAAACTTATGCAATCCATCATCAAAGAAACTAGCAATTGTGAAGTTATTTGCTTTTTGCAGGACTTTACAGCATACTAGATGGAATTGACCTCAGTTAATTTTCCTACAATTAGTTTAGCAACATAGTGCCCCATAGGATCAGTTGTTTCATCTACAGATGTCCATACATTTGAAGTTCCCAAGTCCTCATGAATTTTATCCAATACCTGGTTAGCAAAACAAGTATTTTTATGTATGTGAAAACAGTGTTCATTTATTTTTACACAAAATTAAATTTATTGTGGCAAATACATTACATAGGCCTATTCTGATTATAAGATTTTGGAACAAATTTTCCTCAAGATGTCGAGAGATCAGAGACATCTTTTGATGTATACTTCTCCAAAAAAAACCCTTATGAGTTCTGTCTCTGATTTTCTCAAGTTGTATATTTGCTCCTACAAAAGCGTCGCACAAATCCATGTAAAAATTACTTTGCAGTGCCTTAGGTGCAGGAACAGTTATAAATGACTGGATTTGGTGTGTGGCAGATTCTTTTGATTTTAGCATTCTTGCAATTTGTGACACAGATGTGACATGCTGTTCGACTTGAAACTTTTTAGTACATTTTATCTGAAATTATAAAAGATCTTCTGGTTATATGGATATGATATTTAAAAAACCTGACATTCTTATTTAATTAAATGTTTAAAATAAATTTTGTAATGTTTTACAAAGAACAAGTGCCTTAGCAAATTTGTGGGAAAAAAAATAGCTTACCTCTTTACTACAACAATCACAGAATACAACATCCCCATCTGATCTAATAAAATCCTTTCCTTTTACCCACTGTGCAAGGAGTACACTTCTGGAACTTTTAATTGGAGGCATATCAGAAGCACATTAACACACACAAACAGAATAACACAGACATTGACCACCTACGAGATTCACACATGCACACTGCAAAGACAGTTTAGCGAATGATTTCAGTTTTAGAAGAATCAAAGTTGCTAGTAAGGTTTGTTCAAATTCCACAAGACTGCTCTGCAGCTGTGTCTTTGTTGTGCCAGCCAAGGTACCTGACTTAGAAGGCTAAATTTCCATTGTTGTGAAATCAAAGGCTTGCCAGTGATTGTTGAGGATAAGTAAATCTGTTTATGACAGGCGGTCTGCAGAGGGCTGCCGGTAAAATTCTGGGAAAGTCATCCTATTGTGAGAATCTTAAATTTCTATTTCTGTTATTTTCTCGCCCCCGTTTTCTTTCTTCAGTCCTGATTCCTGAAGCAAAAATAAGGATCATAAAATTGAAAAACTGAGGTGTCTACTCAAAACCATTTAAACTAAAAATAATGCATATTATATGCATAATTAAGCAAAAAATGTCTTATATATGCATTATGCATGTTTTTATCCCCAAAAGGTCAAAATATGCAAATATGCGTGGAAAAAGTACACATATTTGGAATCAGAAAGTAATGAAGTGAATAAGTATTGAGTTTAAGCTATGTCCAATGATCCTATAAAAATGTGCATTTGCATGGAATTCTCATCTTTAATCATATGAATAATAAAGGACTTAAATGCATCTTATTGGTACTGGGATCTCACCCCTACCACCAAAACTATTTGTATTCTTCCCTCTAAGTAAGACCTTATAGGTTCCTTTTCATTTCCCACTGTCCTGACAGTAACATTTTCTGGTTTATACAGTCAAATTCCTTTCTTAAACCACACTGGGTGAAATTATCACAGATTTGATAAGCTTGGTAAACAGTTCCTAACAGGTACTCCACTTAAATGTGTGGAAATTAAATTGCTGATTTTCAAGTAGATTATTGATCTCATAATAGTTGTACATCTGATCATGTGGTAATTATTCAAAGATTTTAATGAAAATTGGTACTGAAAAAAGCAGAGAGTAACTACTCGGTCTATCTTGGTCGTACTTTTGAACCACTGCTGTAAAATACTTGAATTAACATGTTAATTAGTACATACATTTAATCGCAAGTTTCAGTTATTCAATAAACAGTTTCTTTTTTGTTTGTTCAAACACATTTTCATGGTGCTAAAACCAAATTATGAATTTTCTGTCTCCTGATTTATAAACTTAATGAAATTGTGAAGCCTTTGATGGAATTAGTCCTCACAGAGGCAGTATTTAGGTGCTTGCTTCAGTAACAGCCCTAACAATGGGGGAGGGGAAGACAGACAATTAATAGGTATGCTTCATTTTATGTATTGGAATCACTTTTATAACCTTCAATATATTTGGAGATCATGTTGAATACACAGGTTAATGCAATTTGCCAGTGCTATAACAATGTGTATTCAGTGATTTTCTTTATCAGATTTGAGAAACTTCATAATAATCTGTATGCTTGCAAGTTTTAGGTTGTATGTTACAATTAATAAGTGGTTTAGGACACTTCCAACAGTATGAAATGTGCCTCACTGATATATTTAACTGTCCCAAACTGTGCAGCACTTCATCAACTGATGCTGGTACATTAGATGTAATACTAGATGCTGATTCTCTGAAGAAGCATATTACAATCATTGGGGTGCAAATCACCACAGCTATTATTTTTGATAACCTAATTTAGCCCCAGAATCAAATTTACTATTGACCATGTAGCTCAATGTGTTATCAGCCTGATTTATAAAATCATTTGCTTCTTGCCTCTCCATTTTTAAGGCGTTTCTCTAAGAACCTTAATGCTCTAAACAACTTTATCACTAGACAGCTTTCGTTTGGTGTGGCTAGCATTTTTTTCTTGACCAGAGATCAGAACTGTACCTTTTCTTTTTATTTTAATAGGTTTTGAATTGCTAGCCAACTTTAGAATTTCTTTTGAGCTATTTAACAGGAAAGCATACGTCTAACACTTTAAAGGTAGTACTAACAGAGTAGCATTTATGCTTATGATATCACTCCAGGCAATACCTTGCAGTGTAGCAGTGAAGGGGAGTTTAGGGTTTAAAATCCCCTATAGTTATATAAAAAAAATTAAAAACTAAAAAGTATATCAAATAAAGTGTGTACAAACCTGATCTAACGTATCGCCTGAAATTCCATTTCACATTTTAATAAAGAAAGACCTTCATCACATTGAACTTGGCAGTGACTGATTTCTTCTTTCTTTAACGACAACCCTTGCCTTGAAGTGGCATATTGGAGAGAATGACTACGTTTGCTTAAAGATCAATTTCAGTTATTGAGGTCACTCCCACCCAAATATTTTTTTTTGTATCTGTGACTATGAAGGCCTCCTATCACAATAATGGGTCAGTTGTGTATCACATGGAATATTGAAACTTTTTACTGCTATTATCAAAGCTGTCAACAATGGAGATGTTGATAATTGTAGTAATATTGTTGTACTTTTCATGTTACAATAGATAGAAAGAGAAGGCCTTCTAATAATCTCATTATAAGCGGGTAATGTTTAAGAATATTTCTACACAAAGTATCCTTAATTCTCTACAGATTTGATCAGAATTTGAAATTAGTCAAAAAATGTTGAAGCTCTTATACAGTAGAAACCAGTTTAACCAAACTAAAGGGGCCAGAGCTGTTTCAGATAAGGCATATTTTTTAAATAATTGATGGTAATGGTTTGAAGCAGTGAAAGAAAGAACCTAATTGTATTCCAGATGCATATAATAATGCTTAATGGAAAACTGCTGCTGTATACACTATTAAAATCTGCATTACAGCATTTGAAAGGCTATTTCTTAAAACCAGTGGATTTTTTCCACTTTTTTCTCACAACATTTACAAGCAGCTGTGTCATGCCACAGTTTGATAAGCATTATATCTGTTGTTGATTCACTGCTTTCTTATAAAATGCAAGTCAACCTAAAAACAAAAAGTTCTGCGTTATTGATAGTGTTGTAATTCAATATTTCCCATTAAGATTTGAATACAAATATGTAGTCTTTCTTAGCTTTAATGCGGAGTAAAAATAACAATTGTCTCTGCATTGAATGTGTGTGCAAGCAATTAACACCTGTTAATAATGGTTTCTTGGAATGTGAGGTAAGGGGTGAAGATTAACTGTGGCAAATACCAAGTATGTGTATTGGAATTTAGCAAAAGAACATTGCAAAGAAACCTCGCCAATTGTGGCAGCAACATTACCAGCATGAATTTAAGCATCTCATATTTTTTTCATGCATTTGTTTCTTACCTTTCTTTCTTTCTTTCTTTCTTTTTTTTTTTTTTGTTCTCCACCATTTCAGTTAAGGGCAGTTCGGTTAAGCAGAGTTTTACTGTATATACAAAAATTCAAATCACTTATTTAAAATCAAAATCCCCATCTCTCCCTGAATTTCAAAACTGTATGCTAAATATTGTACAATTTTAGAAGGGTCACCACACAAACTACCCTTAGTTTTGTTCTCAGTTTAGCTAATTTTGAAAGATCATGACAAAGTTTTTCCCATCTCATATATATATATAATTTTGGGTCCATAAATGCAATGGTTCATGAAGTTCTTCATGTTTATAGATGGAAAGTGGTGATGATAAGGCCCTGCAGTAGCTAATGCATCTAAAAATGTTACACTCCTCCCCAAACTAAACCCTGCCTGTGCCACTGAATGTTGTAATAGATGTGTGAAAGCAGATTTTCTTAATGTAGTTGGTCCCTAATGTTTGAATTACACTTTGGTTACATGTCATCTCTAAGAGCAAAGCATCAAAATCTCACAGTCCATCTTAACTACTTTAGTATTTCTGGAAAAAGTTATGGAGAATTTACTGCCCTGTACAGATAACTTCATGCCTTACATTATGCTCATGCATTGTTGGTTGGTTTGTTTCAAAGTATCGCTGAGGGATTTGGTACGGCAACATGTACAATGCATTTCATGAAAAATCTCAGGAAATATTAAAAACATTTTATATACTATGAAACTGTTAATGCTTTTTGAGCTAGTACACCTTAACAAGGTACACAAGTAAGAGGTTATTGTTTTGCATCATTAACCTAAATGCTTTTAATTATTCTGTAAATTTAACTGTTGAAAAATCCATGCGATTTGTTGTTGCATCAAAATAAATAAATGTAGTTTATTACATATCAAGCCTAGTTTTAATTTACATCTAAAGATATGCTAAATAAATTTGATGGTAACAAACAAAGTCACTTTGCAGAAAATATTTTTAAACTGTAGAACTTTATTTTGTTCACATTTTAATTGAGGTGGTTGTTGTTCTCCTTCTCCTTTTTCACTCTATATGCTAAGTGTCTAAGGTCTCCTAAAGATGATACCTTTGATATTGCTCGCTTTGTTATTGAAATTGACCCTTTTACAAGTGCCATCATAGCATACTCATGTTATAATCTCTCTCAAACTAGAACAATCCTTTTGTAAACATATGGGAGGGAAGAAAGAGAGGACACGACAGCGAGACAAAACACTATTAGGTCGCTGATTGGTGGAGGGAAGTTCATGGGTGTTTTCTTTTATTTGTTATCGCACAGAAACTGCCTGTAAAAAGTTTTCTAATCACTGCTCAGTGCAAATTAATTTCGCGTAGAGAAAAGTAATACCTAAGTTGTATTCCTATACCATACCATACAGCCTTCTCAGAACAAAGTAGCTCTCAAGCTGAATGCTGATTCAGATGTTACTGTTTATCATGCAGAGTTGCTTCTGATATTTAAGACTGTACTTCCTATACCTCTCTCATACTTCACAAGCCCAGGACACTTGTATGCAATTTAAAAGCAGTCAGCTTATCATTATGGAGCAAGCCTGTCAATCTGCCAGAATAATACACAGCCAAGGCAAACCTTAGGAGGTGGCGAGACGCAAATGATCTTGCATTGTTTTGCAATGCTTAAGAAAGAAATTTATGCTACTACATGATAATGATAATATTAATTATTTAATAAGTTACCTGGCCACGTCTTACTTGATTTATTGTCAAGAAGTTAACGTTGTTGCAGCTAGTGTTGCAAAACTTATCTGCACACATGTAACATCAAACACAAGGAGGGTTGGTGTGGTGGTCCTCAATGGTGCAGCAGTTAGCATGCAGGATTATCAGGTGGGAAAATTAAATTGAGTTTTATTTATGGACGCTCTTTAACTACTATGGTCCTTAGCGTCCCATTCTATATTAGGCGTGAAAGACTGGAAATTTTGCTCAGAGGCCTCTATCAGGCTTGAGGTTCTTTTACGTGCCGTAAATTTATGACACGGGACAACCGGCTTTACTTCCCTTCCGAAGGAAGCCGTGCTAAGGATTTTTATGCCCGAAAAAATCCATCACCCTCCACTGGTTTGAATCCGTAACCTTGAGAACTAGAGGCTAGCACGGTAACCACTACACCACGGAGGGCGACTTATCAGGTGGGAAACTACTCTTTGCTTCACTAGTGGGAAGGTATATGTATCCAACCTAAACACATTGAACATATTTCTAATCATCTACAGCTTGGCTGATAATCATAAGTGCTCTATTATTTTATGCTTATTGCCATGATTGTTTACACCTATCTTTTAACATCTCAGAGCAGATACCCATGGTCCCTCTTACTCTGTTTTTTTTTTTCAAATGAAAACATTGCAAAAGATACCATTAAAAGCAACTAAAACAATGGAGAAATTTATAGGTCTGTGAAAAGGAATACTGCAGAGTAGCTCCAGTCCTTTGATAATAAATGAGTGTTAATTAAAAAAAATAATAAAGAATAAAAAAAGAAGGAATGGAGTCAATTGAGGTTCAACCTGATTAAATAACAAAAGTAGTGGGTAAGGTATTAATAGCCTTTCTTTTGTTTTTGTTCCATTTTGATTTTTTTTTAAAGTTGTTTGAAGAAGACTGTATCTTTCAGTTAAAATATATAATTATGTTTTAAGGCCAAGTGAAGTATAACAAAATCCCACAGATGTAAGGTGGTAATGTTTCCACTTGTTTTCAATAGACCAAACATTAGTCCTACTGCTCTGAAATAGGTAGTTTTATTCAAGAAACAAAGATTACTTGTGAACATTGAGATTTGAACATGTGTCTTATGAATGGCAGGCATTTGGTTATTAAGAGGTTTTATAAGATTGGCATTAACACACATACCTATCTTCATATGCTAATCCAAATCAAAATACAGAGGGGGATAGGAACGTTAATATGCGTAGAGTGCACTGAAAGCAGCTCCTTGAGTGGACCCATTACTTTCTTCATTTAGTGTACATATCTTTTCAAGATTGTGAAACTCATCTATCTTTTTAGTTATTTTCCATCGCTTAACATCCTTTATAATAACTCAGGTCTACAAATGAGGGGGTGAAGAGTAATTAATGGTTAAATGAGGCCATTCCAGAGGTAAGATGTGCACACCAACAGAATGTGCAATAGTTTGGTTTGGTGCTGTATTCTAAATATTAATCAGTTATCTGCAATAGTTTTCTGGACACACTCATTCCCCATTTAACCCAGATAATTATCTATTATAATTGATACTCTGCTATAGTCATACTTTTCCTTATGCTTATTTATGATACTAATACTGTAAATTAACAAAAGTTGGTACATAGCAATTAGGATTACCGAAGTAATAAAAAATGAAGAATATTGTGACAGTTCAGTTTTCTTTGTCATGTCAGTATTGTATTCTTTGTGCATAGCAGTGTACTGAATGATGAGCGAAGCAGCCTCTTCCTTCTGCTTCATTCACTGGAAGGTTGAACCCGGGACTCATCTTCTGCTATCACTGTACGTCACAACAATGGTAACTTCACTCGCTCGTTTGTTTATATGTAGCCGCACAGCTTTCTGGAAACATATGCCGCCAAGGGGAAAGGGAACTCAATTCTCGCAACTACGCCATTGTTCTGGATTAGTCCTCCATATGCTTCCCGAGCGGCCCCTCTATATCTCCAACCAATTGTGTTCTGGCTAGGGCTACAGGATACTCCCAGCTATTCACGCCGTGAAAGTTCCGACTTCATCAAATAGCCCCCTCCTCAGAGCTGGTGGTACTGAGCAGCTCCGCTATATGGAGCAAGGCGATCCAGATGCACCGCCATCAGTTTTCCTTTGGCTTGATGCCGAATATGGTATACCACATCGTTGATACGGGTGATTACCATATCCGAGCCTTCCCAGGAAGGTTGCAACTTTGGTGACTTTCCTTTAGTCCTCATGGAGCAATAGAGCCTCCTGGAATCTGACACTTTGCCGGATGGTTATAGCATGCCATCAACTGGTCACATGCCAGCCTCAGGTGCTCCCTGGAAAGATAATGGATGTCTTCCAGCCTGTCCGTTAGTGCCCCAAATAGTCCGTAGCAGGCTGATCAGCACAGGAGGCGTGCCGAACAACAGATCACATAGTAGCTGAAGCTCCCGTTGAAATACCATGTTGACCGGTGTCATACCAGTGGACTCGTGTACTAATGCTAGGTAGGCGAGGAGGTATAATGGCATCTTCACATCCCAATCTCGCTGATGGCTGGATACTTTCGGAGGTACTCTTCGCCTCTTGATATAGCGCTCCACCATTCCGTCGGATTGTGGATGGAGGGGAGTGGTAGGGGTCTTTTGTAACCCGAGGCAGTGGAGCAGCTCTCGCATAAGATTGGACCAGTCTCCTGGTTACTGTGGGGCTCCAGGGATCCCGAGCCAGGAAAAGAAGTTGTTCACTAGTACAGTAGCTACAGTCGAAACGTCTTGATTGGGAATCGCATAAACATCTGGCCACTTGGTGAAATAATCCATAGTCAGTAACAGCGATTTTCCGCGTCTGCCCTTGGGAAAGGACCTGCCACATTGATGTCATTTCTTTCGAACCGCGCATCGACATTGTACTGTTGCATTCGACTCTGACTGCATGTTTGGGGCCTTTCGACTTGTCGCTTAGATGTCACATCGCTGGCACCATGTCGTCGCCTCGAAGATGCAACCAATAGAAGCGGGACGTAGAGTCTCCAAGGTCTTATTTACATCCAGGTGCTCTCCGGTAGTACCGGCTTCGCTGTTCTGGAGGACTTTATTACCTTGCTCCTTGGGAGTTGATTGTTTCACCTTCCGTCTTTGGACTCCCACACTCTCTCTAACTCACCGTTCTTTTAACACCAGGGAGTTCCACTGGACCCAATGGCTCTTAATAGTTCAGTCCCCTGCGAACGACGCCCGCCCACGCAAGTCTTTCGCCAGATTCTTTATCCGTCAGGATCGGCTCTATGTCTCGATTCTCCGGGTACTCTCTCCTCAAGGCCTTTTCGTCTCAAACGACTGCAGGTTGCACAGTGATAGGGCGTAAGGTTACAAACTCCTCTCCGCCCCGACCTTCACATAATGGTTGCAGTTTTCCTAGTACAGTTTTCAGGATAGAGTGCGTTAGGATGACGTCTTCATGTTCGGTACTTAGAGGCAAAATTGTACTCCTGCAGTCCTTTGAATTCAGCGGGTCTTCTGTCCTAAGTTGCGAAAGCCCAATAGACAAGTTAGGGTGGAATGGTTCGTTCGGAGGTAAAACTCCTGCCTGTAAGGTACTTATGGAGCTGATTCAGGATTTATGCAACAGCCAGCAGCTCTTATCATCACACGCAGTAGTTTCGTTTGACATTGGGAAGGTTTATACTGAAGTAGGGCAGTACTCCCTCTTCTCCATCCTGCTCTTGCGATAGGATACCCCAGATGCTGACCTCGTTGGCACTCGTGTCCACGATGAACCACTTACCGGAGATGAAATATTCAAATACCGTAGCCGTGCACAGGGCATTCTTCAGGATCTGGAAAGCTGCCTCAACTTGGTCGGGCCATTGAAAAGCTCGCCGTCTCTGTGTCAATTGTGTCAGCGGCTTGGCGATGTTTGCATATCCTACCACGGTTTTCCAGTAGTATATGCAGAGATCCAGGAACCGTCGTAGCTTTTGTTTATAACTTCGCCTGGGCCACTCCTTGACGGCCTGCAGCTTTTCGGGGGTCCGCAATTACTTCAGCAGAGCTTACAACATGTCTCAAATAGTGCACTTCATTTCTAAACAGCTGACACTTCTAGGGTTTAGTTTGAGGTTGGCCTAGAAGCCATTCGAACACCTTCCTCAGGTTGGTTAGTTGATCCTCGAATGTCTTGCCTATTACAATGGCGTCGAGATAAAGTGGGCAGGGATCCACATCACAGAATCCATGCGTCTGGAACGCTGCGGGCGCGTTGCAGAGTCCTAAAGGCATAATCGTGAATTGCCACAGTGCATGTTCAGCAGAAAACACAGTCTTTTCCTTGTCGTAGGAGTTAAGTGACACCAGTACCCCCACTTCAGGGCCAAGGTGGAAAACCACTGGGCCCTCGCTAAGGTGTCCAGAGTGTCGTCAATATGTGATAGCGGAAAGCAGTGTTTCTGAGTGACATTCAGCTTCCGGTAGTAAACGCGGATCTCTATGCTATTTCACTAGCACTACCGGCGAGCACCACGGGCCATCGGATTCTTCTATTATGCCTCTGGTCTTCATGTCCCCTATCCTTTGTCTTATCTCCTTTCACTTCGCTAACGGGACACGGCGAGGTGACTGCCTGATTGACTTAGCATCGTCGGTGTCGATGTGATGCATCACTAGGGTACGGCCATAGTCATCTTCTGAGAGGCTGGAGATGTCCTGGAATTTCACGAGCAGGTCAAGGACCAACTTCTTCCTGCCCGTGAGAGTTTCTCGGTCGCCTCCTGGACAAGGTTGTCCAGAGACTATCTCTCGGTCGGCCCTTGGTGTCTTTTGCCGTGGACATTATACAGGTGACAGACTCACAATTCCCCAGGATAGTCCCGCTAAGCACCTCCTGGTCCCGATCGGTGGCACCAAGGACCCTCACCAGAACGGTCTCCCGAGCCGGAAGCAGCACTATCGCGACCTAAAGCCCATCTCGGTGGCGTCCTCTCCCGCCTAAAATCGTGTTCCTCATTTGGGGTTTCTGTGCCGGCGCCTCACCACCCTTTTCGCTCTAACCGGAACCATCTCTCGCTCTGCAAGTAAGAGACTTCATTGGATACAACTTCTCCTCCGGATGGTGCAGCAGAATCTCGTCGCGACTCAGGTGCAATATGCAGCGCCCGAGGACCACTTTGGCATTGAAGAACTTAAGGGCGTCCAGCCCCAGGATGTTTTCCTCGGTGATTGAGAAAACGAAAACCCACTATTGTAGCCATCTCTTGGTAAGGGTCAACTCCAGTTGAGTTTCCTCTGTCAGGAACAGGATTTTACCTGAGGCGGTCCGTAGCGCATGATCGGCGTCCTCTTTGGCAATTCCCACACTACATTCGGCCTGGAAATAGTTAGTGAGACCTCCGTGTCTACCAGCAACCTGGAGGAATGGTCCCGAATTCATCCATGCTTTACCAGACTATCCTCACCGTTCCCAATTACGATGTTTAACGTGAAGCGAGGGGAACATGATGACAGCGCCGACGTGCGTATCTTCACGCCGGGCCAAAATGGTTTAACTGATCCTCGGCCGAGATGCGCCTAAAGTCCGCTCTTGGATGTCCGAGCTCTCCATAACTTCAGCACATAGATCTCCCACCACCAGTTCTTCGACGGTTGCGATTGGCGCCGGTTATCGTCATTCACGTTCATCACAGCTCTGGTTGGCACCGGGGTGGCTCTTCTGACCATCATCTTTTCTGCTTCAGTATGGAGGACAGGCCAGTACGTCGTTGACGTTACGATGTTCCCCCAGGAGAAGCTGTTGTTTCACTTCCCAATCTCTTACCCCACTATTAAACGCGTGAGCTGCCTCCAGAAATAAAACCCGTTGGTAGCTCCGTCGGAGACTTGTGTGTTAGCCACTCTACCTCCATGGCAAATTCTTGTCAAGTCTCGTCCGGTTGTTACACTCTTGGCTTCAGCTGGGTCCGATAAGCGGCGGCGGCCAGGAGATGTTCTCCATAGCGCTCCTCCAGCAGCTTAATCAAGTCGTCGGCAGAGCCTCCGGTGGGGGAGGTGCAAAAAGGTTTTGGCTGTTTGTCTCTGCAGGGAAGCCAAAAGCTGTGTCGTCTCCTCTGCTGCCATCCATCCATTGTGTGTAGCAATGGCCTCAAACTGCCGCTTAAACTGCCCATGATGGAGTGTTGTAACATTTTTAAGGTTTCACTGTTTTTGCATTAGCCGATCTCATATTCGTTGGACCCTATACACTTTCGGCACAGATTTGGCTTCAAGGTGGCGGTGCATTTCCTCCGCTGAAGCATCCATTGTCCTCTTGTTTTCCTTTGCCTGCTGATCTGAATGTTCTTCCATTGCATTAATTTTTCCTTCCATGTCAGATTTGATTTTTTGTAACCCTTTAGTGAGTTATCTTTCACGACTTTCATCATGGCATTTATCTCAGATTTAACAGTCAGATCATCTCCACCATTTCAGATTTCATTTGTCTCTATCTTCTCCATGCTAGATTTCATAGTGTTCATTTCAGTTAATAATTTAAGTATTTCCTCCATTGTAGCCTTTAAATCCTGATCTTGACACCACTGTGACTTAGCTCAGTTTTCGCTGTCACTCCACTGCTCTTTTCTGTGTGTGTAGCAGTAGTGTACTGAATCATGCACGAAGTAGCCGCTTCTTCCTTCTGTTTCACTCACTGGAGTGTTGAACCCATGACTTGTGTATTCTCTTTGGGATGCTCAATAGCTGTCGAATGCAGGATACATCTTGTTCACTCGCTAACTGTTGAACACAGAACTCCTCTTGCAGTAGCACTCATTGTATGTCACAATAACCTCACCGTCCTCCATGGTGTAGTGGTTACCATGCTAGCCTCCAATTCCCGAGGTCGCGGTTTCAAACCTGGTGGAGGACGATGGATTTTTTCAGGCATAAAAATCCTTAGCATGGCTTCCTTCGGAAGGGAAGTAAAGCCAGTGGTCCCGTGTCATAGATTTACGGCACATAAAAGAGCCTCAAGTCTGATAAAAGAGGCTTCTGAGCAAAATTACCGGTCTTTCGCGCCCAATATAGAATGGTACGCTAAGGACCACAGCAGTTAAAGAGCATCCATAAATGAAACTCAATTTATTTCCTTGTGAGCATGCTCATTTATATGTAGCTGCAAGGCTTCCTGGAAACTTTGTATGCTGCCGAGGGAAAGAGGAGGTCAGCTCTCGCAACTATGCCATTGTTTTAGTCTTCCAGATGCTTCAGAAGCATCACACCTCTGTATCTCCAATTAATTGTCTTCCAACTAGCATTGAAGAACACACCCAACTATCCACACGGCAGAAGTCTGGACTTCATAACAACATAAATAACACTTGACATAAGGGTTTGTAAAGGTATATAAATTTCATAATTATAACTTTTAATCTTGGTCCCAGTGCTCATTAAAGTAAGACAAAAACCTGTTAGTTCCTATAAGAAAACAATTCCTTCAATTTAGATGATAGAAATATGAAGTAGTTAAGTAAAAATATTATGATAAATTATTTTTGAGAGAATGATTTTGTTCAGGCTGGAATCATATAATCCGCAAAGCACTTCTTGGGGATTGAAATATATTTTCATTCTAACAGTTTCTTTGGAGCCAAAATCCATACTGATCTATTATATCCATCCATATAGAATTTTATATTGTAATCCAACCTTATTTTTTAAACTCTGTTCACTCTTGTAAATCAAATGAAATGTCTCTAGATTTGAGGATATAGAGAATCACAGAATGGTTCTCAACCTTTATAGGGAGGTTTTGTGAAAGGGACATAATAATTAAATTTACAAAATACCATAAATGTCTGGTTAATGACAGTTATTTATATATTTTTTTTTTTTTTTTTGCTATACATTAAGTTTGCCATTACTTTATTTTTGTTTCAACAGTTTTGGCTTTGTTGATTTGTTTTTGTTTTGTTTTTTGTTTTGTTAAAGGCTGTTTGCTGAGTATCAAAGATCTATCAGAGAAGCCCTGTAAGACCAGTTTGGAATAAGTCCCTAACTATTCCCAAAGGGTTTGGTTGGATAATATATCAGTCAAGTCCATATCTTTTAAGTCCAGAGACTTGTTTCAAGGAGAGAATTATATCACTGCACACCATCTTGAGGTGTTTGCTACTTGCCTTCACAATGATAGCCAACAGCTATCTAGCATGGTTCAGGAAACCTTTCAAACCTTTCTGGAATTTTGCAACCAGTCAGTTCTGCAGCATTCATCGAGCAGAAACATGGAGAAAAGTGGATCAGGTAAAATAAACCATAAGCATGCATAAAGGGAGTAAAACTTCTCATTAAAGGAATATTGTTAAAAATACTGTTCTTTTGTTTGTTTTGAACATGAAAACCAAATATTAAGTGATTCTTATTGAATTTGTGTACAATTCTGCACCAGGTTAATAAAAAATACTTTCTGGAAAGTAAGTTACAACAATAAAGGAATACATGAATGATAAACTAGCCTTAAAAATTCTGATGTATTACATTCACGTGACTTTCTTTACCCACTATCATTTATGTTATTTAACATTTATGAAGTATTCTTGCAAATACTAATTTTTCTATCTACTTCAAGCTAATTGAGATAAAATTTGCATAAATAGTTTCATTACACATTTTGTTATTGGTACAAATGGAAAAATGATAATCAAAAGTTTAAAAACTGGTCAGTATATACTGGCCTGGAAATTCTATACTCTTTTCATGACGTTGTGAGAAACAGCTGAATAACACAGCAGTTTGAAAAAATTACAGTAGTATTGAAAAGTTCAAACCAATAACAACGGATATCTGATAAATGGCTGATGTATTAGAAAAATTTGCTGGAAATAAATTGTGTTCTAAAGACATCTGCATTTTTTGTATGATACGTTTTTTTTCTATCTCTTATGGTTTAACTGTTATACAGAATACCTTTTGAATGAAGATGACTTCGCAGGCTATTCCCAGAAAATTCAAGGTATGCATTTTATTTGTCATGTAAATATCTTTAAGGTGCTACCTAAAAGTTTCAGAATTTATAAGTGTTGTGCAACTGAACAATAGTACAAGAAAATGCAGCTAGTTGACACTTCATACATCTCTTACAAGTCAGCATACCAAGTGGTTTCATTCTGAGTAGAATCATTTAGTATTTCTAAGCCTTTTTCCATTGTTGCGTGTTGCTTACATTGTGATTTCACAATGACAGATGTGGGGGAGCAGTGTCTTTGTTTCAAACCCAGGAAAACTGCTGCAGAAACCCATGAAAAGTTAAAGCAAGCATTTGGGGACGATACTCTAGGCCAGATCCAAACCTAAGAGTGGTTCAAGTGATTTAAAAATGGCCGAACATCGGTTGATGATTGTTGTGGATTTGAGTGTTTTTAAATTTATTCATTGACACTCTTTTAACTGCTATGATTCTTAGCATCCCATTCTATATTGGGCATGAAACATCGGCAGTTTTGCTCAGAGGCCTCTTTCTCAGGCTTGAGGTTCTTTTACGTGACGTAAATCTATGACACGGTGCCACTGACTGTACTTCCCTTCTGAAACCTTGGGAACTAGAGGCTGAGTTCTGGATGATTATCATCGGCATTACACCCAAATGTGTTACTGCTATTTGGGCTGTAAAGGGATTATCCACAAGGAGTTTGTTCCTACTGGTATGGCAGTAAATGCATTGTTCTATTGTGACTTCTTGAGGCAATTGAGGGAGATCATGATGAGGAAATGTCTGGAAATGTGGTGTATAGACGATTGGTTTCTCCAGGGCAACAATGCAAAGCTGCATGCAGTTTTCAACTTGCAAGAATTACTTGGAAAAAAAACAAAATGACAGCTGTTCCTCATCCACCATATTTGCCAGATTTAGCTTTGTGCAACTTCTTTTTGTTCTCCAAGATGAAAATCAAGTTGAATGGTCAAAGATTTGAGGCATTTGAGGAAATTCAAGCAAAATCCCAGGAGGCGCCGAGCAAGCCCTCAAAAAAGGACTTCTAAATGGCCTTCAATATAGGGTTGCCAGGTGCCTGGGTTTGGAATGAATTCTCAGGGTATATGGGCCAATGACTTTAATCTATGGGCTTGAATGTGACCTTACTCTTTAATCATTTTGAATAATTTTGTTTGAATGTTAATTTCTTATTGTTTCTGTTCTTATTCTGACAACTTTTCATTGTTGCATCTGTAATATTCGGCTTGCACATTATTAAAGAAACACTGGTAAGTTGCGGCAATGTCTATTTCTTGTGTTCGTTCATTCATTGTCAGTTATCAGTTTACTGGCAATTGTTGGAACACTTGGATCATGTGTGAATAGACTAACGTTCATAATAGTGAGTAATAACAGTGAAATGTAGAGGTGATATCTAAGTTTGTCCCATGAAGAATGGTTGCAGGACGAAAATTATAAAGAGTGGTTACAAAAAGTTGATAGTGATGAGTGTATGTGTAAGTGCAGAATATGAGGTATCTCATTTACTGTTAAATATGATGACGTGAAGGCCGTGAATAAACATTAACAATCAGAAAGACACAAAGTGAATATTATCACACAAAAGAAAAATCAGTCTCTTCTTAAATTCTTGCCAAAACAATTTTCTGCAGAAGACAACAAAATCACTGCAACAGAATTAACTTTGACTTATGGTGTGAAACACCACCATTCTTACAATTCTCAAGATTGTAGTAATAAGTTATATCCATATGTTTTCAGAGACTCTTCTGTAGTAACGAAAGTAAGATGTGGCCGAACTAAAAGTGAGGCAATAGTAAAATATATGCCTCTGGCTTATCCTTAAGAGAAGCTACTATGCGAATTAAAGCAAAATCTTCAATTTTCATTAGATTCAGATACCTCAAATAAGGGCAATAAAAAACATTACCCGATAGTTGTAACATACTTCTCCAAAGATAAGGGAAAATGTAACGAAGTTCTTGATTTCTATGAAGATGTAAACGAATTTGCAGAAGGCATTTAAAATAAACTGAAATCTTTTTTATTGGAAAATGGTTTAACACTGAACAGTGTAGTTTCTTATTCAGCCGACAATGCTTCAGTTAATTTCGATAAACATAATTCTGTCTTGACTAGATTAAAAGAAGAAAATGCAAAATTAATGAAAGCCAATTGTTGTTGTCATATATTACATAATTGTGCTAAATTTGGATTCAAGTTTCAAAAATATGATGTAGAAAGTCTAGCTCTTAAAATATATTCAGACTTTTCATCATAAAAAATTCCAAGGAACTAAAAATATTTTGCAAGTTTGCTTACCATGACTTTAGTGAAATATTGCAACACATTGTTGTGCGATGCTTGTCTTTGCAGCCAGCTGTGGAGTGTCTTGTTAAGATGTGGTGAGTTTTAAAGATGTATTATTTAGCATGGGATGAAGAAAAAACACACACCCTAATTTAGAAATTTATTAGTTCACAACAAGACTAAATAAACGAGTATTCACTAACACTACCAGAGTGTTTTCTGTATTTTTTAAATGCAACTGTACCTGTATTTTCTAAAGCAGTTAGACTTTTGGAAAAAGAAGACATACTTTCTACAGATGTTCACGAGGTTATGTTGGGAATGAAGAAACACATAGAGGGTCGTAAGGAGGATAAGTTTATGCGTTTGAAGTTAATATGTCTTTAGAACACCTTACAGCAGAAGAAAAGAATATTCTAGTAAAAGAGTGCACACTTGCTTATGACAGATTATTAAACTATCTTAACATATGGTACAACTTCAGTGGGAATGATAATGTGTATAAAATTGTGTCTGTGCTAGTTTTATGTCAATCAAAACTACTTTCATT
Source organism: Deroplatys truncata (assembly GCA_030765065.1). Taxonomy (NCBI): domain Eukaryota; kingdom Metazoa; phylum Arthropoda; class Insecta; order Mantodea; family Mantidae; genus Deroplatys; species Deroplatys truncata. The sequence continues at coordinate 216,580,001 of CM060990.1, forward strand.
TAATGACTTGGCCAAAAAAGGGGAAGAAATTGAAAATTAGTTTCGATGGAAACGAACTGTATCGTAAGTTTTCTGTTTTGAAATTAGTAGTATCAAATCTTGATAGGAAAATAATAATTGTAAAGTGTGGAGTGAGTTTTTTGAAAAAGCAGATGTGCCAAATCTGTTCAAAATAATTAAGCATGTCCTCGCAATTCCTATCAGTATTGCACACGTTGAACGAGTGTTAAGTGTAATGAGTGCATTATGGTTGGATGCTAGAAACAGAATGTTAATGGAACTTGTGAAAGCTGAGATTTGTGTTCAGATGAATTTGAAAATAACATGTGAGGATTTCTACAGCATGGTTCTTAAAAACAAGACTCTTCTGAATGCAGCGAGATCCTCAAAAAAATATGAATAATAAGGTATGTGTTTATAACAGTAATTTTTTACTATTATTTTTATTTAGTTTGGTATAGGTTCAATTGGTGGTGGTGGCAAATTTTTTATGTTCGTAAAATTTGTGACTGTAATAATAAACAAAAAATCTGTTTAATAATATCTGTCCCCAATTACACAAATATCCGTGGCCCATTGGTTGGTCTCTGGGTCTGCATCAAGTTCATTCTGGCAACTCTAGTTCAATACTTTGAAACACTGGGAGCAGTGCGTGCACTCACATTTTGAAGGTAATAGTGGTGCATAAGGTCCAGATATGATGTAAATCCACTTATTGAGGCATTTCAGAAATTTTTGTTTAGCACCTTGTGTATAGTATTTTAGTAAACTTTTCCATGTAATAGGGTAGTTTGGAGTAGGGGGATTTTCTTGAAAATCGTCATGTTGCATCTTTGAAAGATACTGAATGTAAATAGCAACTTATTGAACATTTCATTTTTTAGTTATGCTGTTCTCACACACACACGCACACAGATGGTTTTCTAAAAAGGATTTTGTTTATTATTATTATTATTATTATTATTATTATTATTATTATTATTATTATTATTATTATTATTATTATTTTATACAGGAGGCCTCAAAGCATGTGTTTCAGTAAAATCTTGTTGCTGAATTTTTTGGTGCAATGCAGTACCCTCTATGTAGTAGGTGTGTGAAGAAGTAAGAAAGTATAAGGAGCTTTACTGGTTACTATGCTAATTTACTTCTTAGTGAACTTATACATTTTCTTTAGCAAACAAGCATAACTCTGTATTAATATGAGTCATTCAAATTACACAAATTGCAAGAAACTTTGTCCATCATGCCTTTGATTTCATTGCAATGAAACTGCATTTTGTTGGAATGGAAAATGAAATAATTCTTTTATTTAATTAATCTCTCTTTTGATTAGTTTACTAAAGTCAAGCACACTCTGTCAAAAGTCAACATATCTGTGATATGTTTCATGTGCTATTTGAGATAGGTATGAATTTATATGGTATTACTTGCCAGACACACAATATTTTATTATAAAAATATGCATGTGGTTTATATTTTAAATGTTTACAATTTGCACAAACCAGTTAATGTTTCAAATATTAACATTAAGCCAGCAAACTGCTTGAAAATTCCAGAAAAATCCTATAAACACTGTGAGGATAATTTATACAATATCTGAAAAGTATAAAAAAATTAATTAACTTACCAACTTATCTGTAACAAAAAACGTCAGCTAACAACAGTGTTGGGTACTGCCGCCTCTTTATCATGCTTGAGTTTCTTTTATGTGCCGTAAATCTACGACATGGAACCACCAGCTTTACTTCTGTTCCGAAGAAAGCCATACTAAGGTTTTTTAATTTAATGAAGGTTTTCCAGATTACTTTATTATGCTTTTTCAAGTATTTTATAAAATAACTGAGAAGACAAGTAATCAGTGGACAAGTAATCAGTGCTAACATTTGCAATGGGTTACCACGATGCCAAAAGTTGCACTTATAAAATAATGTTTGTATGTGTATATTACCTTTACATTGAAACAATTACTATGAAATCTGGTATACTGGGTATTCCTTATTTTTGGACTTCTGGGAGCATGGGAACAAGGGTATGAAGTAATAATATGATTAGGGGAGAGCTTCAATGACATTAAAATAGACACCACTGGCATCACTAAAGTTGCAAACAAAATCGCAGGACTTCTTATTGACTCATTGCTCTTGCAAACATATTAATAGTACAGTATCATCACTAGATTGCACACCTCAGCCCCAATGATGCTTGACCTCTCCATGGTACAGCTGGAAAGTGCAAGAGGGAGAAATGTCTTGGTTCAACTGCTTCTGTTATTATAAATGTTGTTCTGTTATTATAAATGTTGTTTTATAATTTGGCAATGTTAACAATCAAGGAAATTATAACTAATATAATTTTCCGGGCTGTTATGCCGTGGTCTGCTGAAGAAAGATTTCCCAGACGTTTCGTCCACAACTGCGGTGGACATCTTCAGTGGCGCGGACGAAGTCCTAGAAACAGCTCTACAATCAAATGGTTATTCAGTCCAAGAGGTGAGAAGAGCCTGCCGTCCGGCCAAGCCCCGACCGGTTACTCAGGACCAACCCAAAAGCAAGTCCATTGTCTTTCTGCCATATTTCAGAAATGTCACTGACCGTATTGAACATATACTTCAACGTCATAACGTCAAAACAGTATTCAAACCTACAAGACAATTAAATAGCCTACTGCGCTCTTCCAAAGACCCCCGAGATCCCCTGTCATCGGCCGGTGTTTACCGTATTCCTTGTTCCTGTGGTTCAGTGTACATTGGTACCACACAGCGGAGCGCTAACACCAGACTCAGCGAACACAAAAGAAACTGCCGCCTGGGCCATAGAGAAAAATCGGCAGTCGCCGAACATGCCATTGAAGCCGAGGGCGAACACATTATTAGATTCCAGGACACCAACATTCTTTCCTCCATAAAGCATTACCATACCCGGCTACAACGCGAAGCAATAGAGATTTACAAACATCCCAATAATTTCAATAGGAAAGAAGAAGCATTGAAACTCAACAGTAACTGGCATCTAGTCATCAAAAACAAGAAAGGTCATACAAAACCGAAAAACACTGCGAGCCAATCAGAAGAGAGCAACAACACAGCCGGCGCCAGCCCCCTCATACCAGCGGGCCAATCAGCAGAGAGCGTCCACACTATAAAGAGAGCGGCACTAACGGCCAACGCATCAGACGCTGCGATACTTTCACCGAGAAGACTTCGTCCGCGCCACTGAAGATGTCCACCGCAGTTGTGGACGAAACGTCTGGGAAATCTTTCTTCAGAGACCACGGCATAACAGCCCAGAAAATTATATTAGTTATAATTGTGACACCGGCCGTGAAAGCCTACGTTCTTACAATCAAGGAAATGTAAAAAGATAACTAAGAAAATTAAAGGCTTCATATGAAAAAAGGTGGAAAGGGAAAGAAATAATTGAACACCCAGTGTAACATATTCCTTATTTAGTTTCCACTGAGAGAATAGCCTCTAATTATGGCATTTTAGTTACTCCCTAAAAGGGGGAGGGAGGTTATGATGTTGGTCATATTCAGAACCTCTAAATAAATATCTCACTCACTGAATTTTTTGAAAACTGTTACCTAATAGAAGTTAAGAAGCCTAATTTTTCTGGCCAGTTTTATTTTCAAAATGTTGGTATAATGAATATTCAAGGACTTACACAATTTTTCATCATTATTTGGCTAAATAAACTAATTGTTTGGTAAATGCTGGTGCTTTCCAGACAATATGAAAAATGATATACTTCCAAATGCCTTAAAGGCCTCTCAAATGGTAGAATTCAAGACCTGATTGGTAGAAGTTACTGGGCTGTAGGTTTTATTTGAGGTTTTTTTTTCCTCAGTTCTAAGGATGAATATTGTGACTGTGCATGCAGCACTACCTGTGTGGCTGCCCTGTCAGCTCTGGGACATGGATGGGGCTGCCTGTCAGAACATTAGTGAGTGCAGAAACTATAGAACAACAGCGAGTGTGGAATTAAAAGCCCCTTTATGTGCTGCTTGCTTGTTCCGGAACTTTCGTTTCGGCATGTTCTATTAGGATCTTGTTCTTGAAAGTTCCTTTTTGTATGCGAGGCTTACATAAGGGACTGCTGTCTGCCAGGACAGTCAGTCAAGTGTTGAATTCAGTTGGTTAGAAGTGAAAGTGCAAGTGGACAGTGCAGTTTTAACTCAGCAGCCAGTTGTGAGTCATGCAGTTCAGCAGTTCAATTGTGATTTGATTTGACGGATCAGTTGTGTTATATTCTGAGTGTGTACGCACATGCACACTCCTCCCCCCCCACACACACACAGAGTAAATGTGTGTACATGCCGTGCATGTGCTTTTAACAGGCATGATGGAAAAGAGGGAAAGGGAGAAAAAGTGAGACCTTTGCTATAAATGGAATAATGCAAGCATATGCTATGGACTTTGCTATTCAGTAATAGAAACTTAATTTGCTGCTGTTAACATTTCTGTTATAGAAGTAGTAAAAGTACAGGACTAATTAAAGCATTAGAGCTAATACTTGAAAGAATTTAAAGTGTTTAAAGTAAACACAAATTAATCTAAAATTAGGATCTGTAAAAAGGTACAAAGCTCTCAGAATCAACTAGAAAAAATGGCTAGAGGTTAGTGTAACTGAGGCAGTGAGGAATTTTGTCTACTTGTTGGGCAAAACTAAACAGCAATGGAAGTTGTACAGACAGAAGAAAAATGCACTTGTTCTAGGAAAATTATCCATAACTGTCATAACAGTGTGTTTAAGAAAAATTTCAAATATGAAAGCAAACTGATTTACAATCCTTGTTAGTACAGTAGCATAAAAATTTAGGTATGGGATAGAAGTTCTTGGTGTTGATGGAAAGTGGGAAAAATTAATCATACTATGCTTTTCAAATTGACTTTGGTATTAAATAAAGGAAATTATGGAGCCACATAGCAGAATTGAAAAGAGCTGGAAGGAAATATATAGTAGCAAAATTAAAATTGAATTAAAACCATTTTAGTTGGAACAACTATAGTGAAACATTTAATTAAACCACTGATGGAATTGAACATGAAAGGGAAGATTGAAAGTCTGCACATCTTTCTGAAAAAAACAAACATTTGTTTCTCAACGTAATCTCCTTTGAGCTCAATACATTTGGTTCAGGAAGATCCTAATTTTTATTTCCTCAGCAAAATGTTCTGTATAACTGTGCATAATACTCATTTATACCTCAAATGACCTCTCATTCAACAAAAATTGGAACCTGAAAAAACTCTCATAATGCCAAATCTGGAATAGGTTGGATGATGATTAATGCAAAGCCCATCTCATGCATTTTCGTCATTGCAATGGATGATGTGTGAGCTAGTGCATTATTTTTGTCAAAGAGCACTTTTTTGCTTGCAAGTCTTGGGTGCTTCTGCTTCAGCTCACTTTTTAGATGGTCTAGTAATGGTGCATAATAGCAGCCAGTCACTGGTTTATCCTTTAACAAATAGTTAGTCATTATGATACTATGAGTCCCAAAATGCAGTTACTTTTTCTTCTGACAAAAGCAGCATTTACTTTTTTTTGGTACACTTTCACCTTCACTGGCCCACTATTTGGATTGCTGTTTTGTTTCTGACCTGTAATGGTTAATCCAGTTTTGTCTACAGTCACGACAATGTTATGCCTTTGAATTATCCTGCAACAACTTTGAAATGCCCTTCCTTGAGTGCTTTTGGTCTGGAGTCAACAAATTCAGCACCCACAATGCACTAAACTTCTTCATGTGCATAACTTCATGCAGGATATTATGCACCTATTCATATGAGATGCCTACCATCTCAGCAATCTCAGAAATCTTAATGTGGTGGTGTTCTATAACAATACTCTGAATTTTGTCCACCATTTCTTCAGAAAACACCTCATTTGGACATCTGGACTGTGCAGCATCTGCAATGCTTGCACAGCCACATTTAAATTCATTTAACCAATAGTAAATGGTCTTGAGTGCTTGCATCCTCAGCTACTTGTCAACTGGCGGACTTCCTAATTGAATTGTTCTTCCATGGTGACCCTGGTTCATCAAATGCCCATCAGGATCACCACAGAAGGACAAGGCATCCAGGAAGTTTGGCAGTTGACAAATAGTTGAGGATGTGAACAAGAGCCTGTGAAACATATTCTGCATAAAATTAACATAAATGAAACTAGAAGTGATTAGTCAACTTTATCACTAATTTAATTGTTAAAACATTGACATACAGCCACATCACTGGAGGATGGGGATGTTGTCAAGGACTTCTTAACAGCATAAACAAGCATACAAAACAACTTCTCTTGGAGAGGCAGCTTATCTAGTACAAGACAGTGGCTTTATTATTAGGGAGAGAGAAGCATTGACTTATGCATGTTTGGCATAAGGATTAGAAAACGGAGAGAAAGTTGGTTGCTCCCAGCAAAGTAAATAATAATAAAAAGAGAAGAGGAAAATAGAAAATGAAATATTCAGGAATTGAGCAAATTACAGCATGATCTTTCATTGTCAACTTAACCAATAAATAAAAATTAAATTGAGTTTTATTCAGGGATGCTCTTTAACTGCTGTGGTCCTTAGCATGTATATTGGGCATGAAAGACTGGAAATTTTGCTCAGAGGCCTCTTTATTAGGCTTGAGGTTCTTTTACGTGCTGTAAATTTATGACACGGAACCACTGACTCTACTTCCCTTCTGAAGGAAGTCATGCTAAGGATTTTTACACCCGAAAAAAATCCATTGCCCTCCGCTGGGTTTGAACCCACTTAACCAATGACCTGACACTCATGGTTATGGATTTTGCTCATTTTGGGGTTATACTTACTTCATCTTGAGTTATAAATAAAATATTTGTTTCAACAATTTTCAGCCTTACATTTTTGAGCTATGGCTTATAAGATTTAAAAAATTCTAAAAAAAATTTGCACACAAATTCATCTTAAAATCCTTACAGCTCAGGCTCTAATGGCCCTAGATATGTGGTTGAGGTCTGAGTATAAAGCTTATGCAGGAAATGTGATTTGCAACACAACATGTTTTGGTAAAAAAGAAAAATCAACCATTTTGAAAAATGTATATTTTGAATTTCTAAAAAAATGTATATTTTGAATTCCTAAAAAAAAATCAGCAAAGTCTATGTTTTTTAAATAACTATAGAATATTTATCAATGTTTTGTTAGTGTATAGTGAAAATTTCAAGGTGGGGTCTCAATTGGATCATACTTTAATTCTAATACAGTGTATACAATAATCATAAGGGGCATGTTATCCTAAATCTAATTACATTTGTAGACAGATTACTTACTTACAAGGTATAAGCCTTAAATTTCTTCAGTACTATTTGGTTTACCTTGTCCATCTGCTTGTGGAATAGAAGATGAGTATGGTGAGTTGATGTTTGTGGATCCAGCTTGCACGATATGGGGCTTGCTGAAATGGTCAGGAATCAAGTTTTTGAGGATGGGCAAACAATTCTGCGGGTCCAGCAGGATGTAGGAAGAAAATTGTCACTTTTGTTCCTTCTTCAACTGAAAGGACACATCCTATGACCATTGTTTGTCATATAAGAATGCCACAAAATCAGTTATCTGATGTTCAAATGGAACCTGGTCAACATTGTCATTGAGCAGTCTCATTGAGTGGACCATACTTTTTTCAGGTGCTGAAAAACTTTTGGCCTGCAGTTTTTCTGGACATAAAGGGACAAAGGCATGGTACAGTATGCGCCAAAATATACAGTACTGGAACTTATGTTACTGTTATTGTAGTTATTATTTATTGTTTATTTATCGCGATGATAATGTAAATGTTCAAAATGTGCTCTATTGCACTGTAGACAGTGTTCATAATGATCACGCAGATTTTCAAACATATTTCGGAACATAGGTTGCTTCAGAGTCCTGAAAAACGAGACAATCTTCTGACATAATGCAGGCAAAGTTTTGGGTGGACCTGGATACCTGAAAACTTTCTCCTTTAGCATTCCCCACATGTAAGCATCAGGTGGTGTCAGATAGGGGAACTCAGTTCCACGGGAAATGATTTGTCCTGGAAAGGTTTCTTGCAGCATAGCCATAGACTGTCAAGTGGTGTGGCAGGTTGCCCCATCTTGTTGGAACCACTGTCTCTTCATCCGAACGTTTCTGGCATGACAAAACCTTCTTAGATCCTGAATAAATGGCCTGATCACCATGTTCCTATAATGTTCCTGGTTAACAGTAAGAGGTGCACCATCATCATCCTCAATGAAATATGGACCTAGCACACCGTTTCCTGACACAGCACACCAAATCGTCGCACGCACACTCGTAGCGGTTTCTGGGCGATAACATCTGGCCTCTCGAAACCAAGAAAGTGAGTTGTTTGGCGATTGATAAAACTGTCCAAGTGAATGTGACTTTCATCGGAGAACCACATGTTGAACAAGAAATCTGGATCCTCGTACACCATGGCCAAAATTTGTGCACAATATTCAAACCTGAGATGCCTATCTTGCCCCGTCAATCTTGTCCAACCTGTATTCGGTATGGAAATTCACCTAGGTCTTTAAATAATCGTCGAAATGACGTATTGCGGATGTTTAATTTCAGGGCTGTTCACCGAAGACTTCACTTTGGTGACTGCAAAACCTGATTGAGGACATGTCCATGATTTTCATTGATAGACACAGTTACTGGCCTACCAGACCTTCCCTTCTGTTGAGAGAATACACTACCCGTACAACAAAATTTTGTAACGATAGACAGCATAACTGTGTTGCTTGGTGCCGACTTATTAAAGTGTTCATGATATTGTTCAGCCACTAACTTTAAACTCGGCCCGCCTTGATAACCATTTCTGTACGAGCAAAACTAATACTCCACTATGAACACTTTTTCCTCCGTTGCGAGACCCATTGTCACTTCCAACCACAGAGCACAGTGTTCATTACACAACTAACAATACATCATGGTGATGCAACAACATGCAGACGCACAGGCATGCACATGCACAAAAATCAGTACTGCATATTTTTGCGCATACTGTACTTTTGGGTCCTTGATATAGCAACACCCTCACCAAATTGTTCCTCTAGCAGCCTTTCTTCTTCATTCTCTGCATAAAAGAACTTGATGGTTGCTATATTCTTTACACTCCATTCAAAAAGTTGGTTTTAGAACATAGTGTTATCTCTGACTGGGTTCTGGAGACTAGCTTTGGTAGCCAGTCCTTTCACTGCACCTTCAAATCCATCATATATTCCTTTGCCATGGGCAGTGGCATAAAAGTGTCACTCAGCTTCCACTACATAAAAATATATGGCCTGCTCGCACAGGTTTGCAAAGTTCCTCTGGTTTTTATATTCAGTTGCACTTGCATCCAAGTATAATATAGTTTTACTGATTGAGGCATCATGTTTTTGAGGAAACGAAGAAGAACTTTCTGAAAAGCATGCACCAATACAGTGTCATGTTTCAAGCACTCATAAATGAAAACAAAACTCTTATACTTTTATATTTGTGGAGTTGGTTGTAACACTACATCACTTGCACTTTAATTTATGAGGGACTAGTTTCAGAAACCATTGTTTCCGTTTTCAACCTCGGGGGTCCAACTGCCTTTGCTGGTTGTAGTTTCCTGCAGCTTTCTTTCTGTGGTGAAACAATGAACTTCTTCACTAAGAAGTCAACTGGTGGGATTTCAAAACTTATAAGATGGTCTTTGTGCTTCCATATTAAAATGTTTTCCTACATTGTGGTTTTGTTGTGCCCTGTTGCATTTTTTTTTTCGTAATTTCGGATTTGGGTCCAGGTTATGGTTTTTATTCCAAAAGTGAGATGGTATTGTTGACTTGTCTTCTTGTTTTAACTTAACATTTCTGAAGCATTCTTTGGTTCTGGTTTTAGTCCTCTTTTAATTTTCCTGAGCACAATCCATACAGTTAATTTTGTATATTCTGGATCTATTGTCTGATTCCTTCAGAAGGGAAGTAAAGCCGGTGGCCCCGTGTCGTAGATTTACGGCACATAAAAGAACCTCAAGCCTGATAAAGAGGCCTCTGAGCAAAATTATTGGTCTTTCACGCCCAATATAGAATGGGACACTAATAACCACAGCAGTTAAAGAGCGTCCATAAATAAAACTGAATTTAATTTAATTTTTTTCTATTGTCTGATGGAATATCATCTTTTCTTTATGAGGTTTAGCATTTTTCTTATGGAGTATGTGTTTGTTGGAGCGAAGATGATATTTTATTCTCTAAAGACCTTTTACAATTTTCTAAATGCTTTTGGGTGATAAGCGAACCTCCTGAATGTGCTGTAGCTATCTTTTCCTGTGGTAAGGATGCTTATCTCTTTTATGGCTTTCTTTTCCTTTGCTTTATCTACCTTCTAGTGTGCAAGACTTTTGTTGTATCCAATTTCTTCTGCAGTGTGGATTATGGTTTTTAGTTCTTTGTTGAATTCAGCTTGGGCCATGGGTACATTAACTAGTCTGTGTGTAAAGCTGTTTATTATTGCATGTTCATGAGATACTTGGTTACAGCTGTCATTTTTAAGGTAATTTTCAGACTGGGTTGGCTTCCTGTGAATTCCAAAATGTATCTTTTGTTACTTCTGATGATTTTTAGATCTATAAAAGGTAGCTGTTCATTGGTTTCTTTTTCCATCGTGAATTTTATGATATTTTTCTTGTAGATTAAGTAGTTTTATGACATCATCTAAATGTCTGTTTAGAACTATTGCAAAGATATCAACACAGAGGTACCAAACCATGAAGTTGCGTGGAAATGCATTCTTTATGTGTGTTTCAAATGAGCTTATAAATGGATCTGTCAAGAACAGTGAGAGTGTATTGCCCATAAAGAGAACTGAGTTTTGCCTGTAGAATTGTTAAAATAGCTGAATACAGTGGGTATGGAAGCAGTAGAAGCAGAATAGTACATCTTGCTAACTAACTTAAGCATTGAGCAAAACATCTTAATTTTCAATGGGAAGTATTGCAGGCAGAAATCAGATCTCTTTATAGGCAATCCATCCTCAGTGTTCTTGACAGATTTATTTATGTGCCTTTTTGAAACACAGATTAAAACAGGCATTTCCATGGAACTTCAAGGTTTGGTACCTATATGTTGATGATATCTTTGCAATAGTTCCAAACACACATTTAGATGACATCATAAAACTACTCAATTTACAAGAAAAAACCACAAAATTCATGATGGAAAAAGAAACTAATGGACAGCTACCTTTTTGAGATCTAAAAATCATCAAAAGTGAAAAAGATATATTTTGGAATTTACAGGAAGTCAACCCAATCTGAAAATTACATTAAAAATGATAGCTGTAATCCAGCATCCCATAAACATGCAATAATTAACAGCTTTATACACAGACTAGTTAAGGTACCCATGGCCCAAGCTGAATTCAACAAAGAACTATAAACCATAATCCACATTGCAAAAGAAAACTGATATACAAAAGTATTGTATAGAAGAAAATAAATAGAGCAAAGGAAAAGAAACCCATAAAAGAAATAAGCACCCTCACCATAGGAAAATATAGCAACAGCACATTCAGGAGATTCACTATCACCCAAAAGCATTTGTAAAATTCAAAAAGATCTTTAGAGAACAAAATATTGTTTTGATTCCCACAAACAGACACCTCATAAGAGAAATGCTAAATTCATAAACAAAAGATGAGATTCCACCAGATAATATATCTGGACTGTACCAAATTGGCTGTATGGATCCTCAAAAGCTTTACATGGGAAAAACCAAAAGAAATCTAAAAACCAGAACCAAAGAACACTTCAGAAATATTAAGTTAAAACAAGAGGACAAGTCAGCAGAGCCATCTCACTTTTGAAATGAAAACCATAACTTGGATCCAAACCCAAAATTACTACAAAACATGACAGGCCACAATGAGGGAAAGCATTTTAATATGGAAGCACAAAGACCATTTTATAAATTTTGAAATCCTGCTGGTTGATATCTTAGTAAGTAAGTTCATTCCAACACCAGAGAGGAGAAGGCTGCAGGCAACTACAACCAGCAATGGCAGTTGGACCCATGAGTTTAAAAATGGAAGTAACAGTTCCCAACACTAGTCCCTCATAAATTAAAATGTAGGTGACGTAGATCAACTTCACAAATATAAAGGTACAGAACATTCGCTATATTGTGGGGCCGCAGATCTCATGTATGAGTGTACCACTCACGGTCACTGTGGGGTTTTACACCGGGGGGTTTTCTTTGTAACTCTCCTGTGTTACTTACCAGTGATAGTAACATGTATTATAATGAGTACTAAACCTTGCTATAAGTGTTGTTGAAAGTGATAGCCATCTGCTTTGAGGCATTCCTGCCTCTTTGGTTGAAATTTTCATTCACATGCATAAGTTCTTCTTGCATAGTTCTCATAATTTCTATTCTTATATTGTCCTTAAGTTCGTCTATGGTATAGGGATTGTTCCTACCAACTTTATTTATTTATTCCTTCATTAGGGCACTGGCTCCAATTACAGAAGGGTTAGACAAAATAAAACAAACATACGAGGGTGGTCTGAAAAGTTTCCAACCTCAACATGAAGATGGCAGCACTCGTTAATAAAAGCTAGTGAATTTCGTTGTTCATCTGTTGACAGTTACTCACCAAAGTTTCAGCCATTTTGGTCGCTCAGTTGTTATGTAACAGTCATTTGAGTGAGGTGATGTGAGTGTTTTTATGAAAATGGGCAAAATCGAGTATCGAGCTGTCATTAAATATTTGTTTTTGAAAGGCAATACGCCTACGCAAATCAAAGATGAGTTGGATTCTGTGTATGGGGACTCTGCACCATCATTTACCACAGTGAAATTTTGGGCAGCTGAATTTAAACGTGTCCATAAGAGCTTGGGTGACGAACGTTCGAGACGTCCAAAAACTGCAACTACCGATGAAAACATCGCCAAAGTTCACCAAATGGTGCTAGACGACCACCGAATTAAAGTGAGAGAGATAGCAGAGGCTATGAACATGTCAAAAGAACATGTTTGTCACATATTAAATCAACATTTAGGCATGAGAAAGCTGTCCACGCATTGGGTGCCGCGTTTGCTCACGTTAGACCAAAAACGTGTTCGAATGAACATTTCCAACGCTTTGTTGGCACAGTTTAGGCGCAATAAATTCGAATTTTGGCGCCGATTAATTACTGTAGATGAAACTTGGATACACCATTATACCGAAACAAAAATACAGTCCAAACAGTGGACTGCAAAGGGGGAACTGGTTCCAAAAAAAGGAAAAACTGTTTTTTCGGCTGGGAAAGTGATGGCGACTGTTTTTTGGATAGTCATGGAGTTATTTTAATTGATTATCTTCAAAAAGGAAAAACCATTACAGGAGCATACTACACATCATTACTTGACAAGCTGAAGGCAGAACTTGAGGAAAAATGGCCACATTTGCAGAAAAAGAAAATCTGTTTCACCAATAGGTCTCACACGTCAGTGGTTGCAATGGCGAAAATCCACGAATTACGGTTTGAACTGCTTGACCATCCACTTTACTCACCAGATCTAGCCCCAAGCGACTTCTTTTTGTTCCCTCATCTGAAAATTGCGCTCGGAGGACAGAGATTTTTGTCAAATGAAGAGGCAATCACCTTCGTGAACAATTATTTTGCAGAGTAAAATGCTGAGTACTATTTGGACAGGTTACAGAGATGGGAGCATCGCTGGAAGAAGTGTGTAGAGTTACAAGGAGACTATGTTGAAAAATAAATAAAAAAATTTCTGAAAAAATGTCTTGTATCTTTGTTAAGTCGGAAACTTTTCAGACCACCCTCGTATATACGAGGGTGGATCGGAAAGTAATGTACAATAATTTTTTTCTGCATTGATATTGTGGCTGGGATGTTGAAATTTCACCAAGATATAGTTTGAAGCTTTCACTACAGACGCTATTTTGTTCTGTGTAGCTCTAGGGAGAGAAGCATGAACTTTGCAACAAACATGTTACTGGCATCCACTTGTGAAGAGCAGTGAGGTGTAGTGCGAGTTTTGTGGGCTAAAGGGCATAACCCAAGTGAAATTCATTGGGACATGCATGGCATGTATGGGAACGACTTTATGGACCGTAGAATGTCTCCAGGTGGTGTACATTCTTCAAAGACTGCTGTGACAGCCTTTGTGATTTGCCACGTTCCGGATGGAAGGTAACAGCTGTAACCCTGCAGAATGTCACAGCCATCGAGGCAGCAATTCTGAACAACCGGTGGATCCAACTGTGAACCTTATCTCAGCTGTTCAACATTTCATATGGTGTGGTGTACGATATTTGCATGACACATTGAAGTTTCGTAAAGTTAGTGCTCGCTGGGTGTCTAATAACCTGACAGATGACCAGGTGTTTTTGCCCTTCGTGACGAATGCCATAACATTAATGCTGATGATGTAAAATTTCTTCATGACAATGCTCGCTCCCATATTGCTGCTGCTGTTCGTGAGAAAATGAACAAGTTTGGTTGGGAGGTGCTCCAGCATCCACCATACAGTCAAGACCTGGCACCTTCGGATTTTCATCTGTTTGGTCCCATGAAGAAATTCCTGGCCAGTCAATGTTTTGTGTCAGATGTAGAAGTGAAAACAGCAGTCCACAGATGGCTATACTTCAACCGAACGGACTTCTGTGAATAGGGTATTATGAAACTGTTATCACGATGGGAGAAATGTGTTGAGAAAGCTGGCAACTATGTAGAAAAATACACAAAAGAAGTCAGTTCATTTGTGCATTTGTTTGTAATGGTACCTATTCAACCTTTCGTAAAATAAATTATTATGCGTTACTTTCCAGTCCACCCTCGCATAAACAAAAAACACATAGACAAAATAAAAACAGACAAACAAATCAAGCAAGCAATCAATAATGCCTATATCTAATTAAGATAGAGTTATTTGACAATATTTTTAAATGAAGAGTACTGGAGAGAAAAATAAAGTACACTTTCTGGTGATATTTTGTTATACATTAAACACATACTCAATAAAATACAATTTTTATATGATATGGACCTAGGAATCTGACAGACAAAATGCAAATGTAATCTTAGGTTCAAATGCCTTACATTAAAGTTTAATTGTTCTAAGAAGGATGGATTATCTATAAAATAGTTAACCAATTTATAAAGTAACATTTGATCAGTAACTGCTCTTCTAACACTCTGTTTGTCAATGTTAAATTCACCTAAAAGATTCTGGTAGTGCATACCATCACTATATGTTGATGTGTTATATTTCTTCCAATAAAGAAATCTAAGAAACTGTTTCTGAATTATTTCTATTTTATTTATAAGAATCTGAAAATATGGATTCCAAATTGGTGAAAGATATTCAAATTTAAACCTAACGTATTATACGATAAAATCAATGAAAAACAACATTTAAGGTCTTCAGAATTTTTAAATAAAAATTCCAAATTCTTATGTGCATCGTTAAGCATTATATCAGTGTGGTAATTAAACAACCAGTTATCACTTATATTCAAACCCAGATATGTATGCGTTGATTCAACTTTCAAGCACTTGCCATACATGGTGTACAGTGTTTTACATATTTTATCACCTCTAGCTATAGTTAATACACAGCATTTAACATATTAAAAGGAAGATCATTTAAAATGCTCCATTTAAATACATTATTAACATCATCCTGAAGTTTCGACTCATCCAAATGGTTCTCAATTCTCACATATAATTTTAAATCATCAGCATATAAAATACATTCTGAGTAATTTATACATAAAGGTACGTCAAGATCCAAGGTTCGAACCCTGAGGCACTCCTGAATTTACATCAAATGTATAGGATTGGAAACTATCATAATAATATGCTGCTTTCTGTTCATTAAATATGATGTAATTAAATTAATCATAGAAATTGACAATCCATATTTAGTAAGTTTTGATAAAAGAAGATCATGGTTTGATGCTATCAAATGCCTTGAAAAAATCAGTATAAATCGTATCAACACACGACTTGACAATTTAATGAATTCTCAACAAATTGAGAAAAATACATCATATTTGTCAAAGTTGATCTTTTAGGTAAGAATCCATGTTACTTTATATATAACTTTTAATTTGCCTGTAGATACGATCATAGAAAATTTGTTCAAATATCTTAGATGGAGCACACATAATAAAAATAGGCTTATAATTTTCAATTTGATTAACATCTCCATATTTAAAAATGGGACATACCTTATTTAATTTCCACTTTTCTGGAAATGAATGATTACCATAATTAAATTATATGTTATACATAATGATTCCATCAGTACTTCAGTCAACCTTTAATTAGGTATATATGGTG
Source organism: Deroplatys truncata (assembly GCA_030765065.1). Lineage (NCBI taxonomy): Eukaryota > Metazoa > Arthropoda > Insecta > Mantodea > Mantidae > Deroplatys > Deroplatys truncata. The sequence goes on from CM060990.1 coordinate 216,596,340, forward strand.
GAATACAGTCAGGTCCACTAGACTTTTTAGGCTTAAGTTTTCTTAGTGCATGTTTAAATTCATTTTCATATATTCTTCTGGAATGTAACATCTATGGCATATATGGTACCTGTTATTCAGGGATCCCATACACTGCCTTTACAGATTTATATACAGATTTCAAGTAATCAGCAAATCCATTTGCTATGTTTTCATTGCCTATTAAAATATCATTACCTAAATGCTAGTATGTGACTGACCTGGCTGCTTAGCTGATTTACTTTTTATAAAACTCGAAAAAGTCTTAGAATAGCATTTAATTTCTTGTTCAGTATTAATAATATATTTCTTATACACAGAGTTAATCATTGATTTAACTTTCCTTCTTATTTCCTTAAAAGCTAAAGCACTGTTAGTCCAATATTTCATGTGCCTTCTATGGTATTCCTCTAATTTAAGAGTATTAATAATACTATAATTAAACCAACAAGGATATTAGTTTTTTTTAAACTTTAATATAGGTATAGTTGCATAAAATATATTATATATTATTGTATAAAACATTTCAAGTGCTTCATTCACATTTTTTCACATTTCTAAAGATTCCTGGTTATTGTCATTTAACATATTAAAAATCATCAAGTAGTTGGCTTGTTTAAAATTGTAAATATAATTATTATAACATTTTTCTTTGATGCTCTTAATGTATTTACACTTAAAATTAATTATTAAGGAAAGATGATAGTTAACCTCTTCAATAAAGGGTAACAATTTCCAATCTACAGTTAGACCCAACACATTTAATAGCACCAGATAAAGGGCTTTGCCATGTCTATTCATAATATTGTTAAATAATTTTAAATTATAAAGAGCCATAAAATTTTCTAAACACCTGTAACGAGCTCCTGAATTCTCAAACGAAAACCTCGTGCCCATCACAAGTGGCAGTTTAAAATCACCAACTAAAATTATATTATCAGAGTAAAAGTTGTGTATCTCAAATACATTAAACAATTCTTTATAAAATTTTAATGGTGAATTAGGAGGAAGGTATACAGTGACCATATAATAACTATTATTTGATAAAATTAGCTTAAATTCAAAGTTTTCAAAACTAGTGCATTTAAGACTAACTTCAACTGAATTCAGTTCAGATTTTATAGCTATTAAAACACCTCCTCTCTTTTAAAAACTGTACCATGACAATACACAATATATGATGTATTAAAAAGCTCAGAACTTAAAAACTTAATCATTCAGCCAAGTTTCAGCCAAAACAATAATATCATAGTTATGACAAAATATGTTATTAAACAATAAATTGGTTTTAATTATCAACCCTCTAACATTCTGATAATACATATTTAAATCTAAGATCGACATACTTATCGGATTTAGATTTCACCACCTCCTCTGGCACCATCGTTTTCAGTAAATATTTGACTGTGGACTAATTTACCATAGAAAGGGGCGATTAATGCTCCCAGGGGCCAATTATCAATTTTAATTGATTTTACTAAATTGGTCCTCGGAGACGGAAGCATGAAATGGAGTAATTGGGAAACTTGTTTTTAAGCCAAGCGATGTTCTCAATATCTGATATCAATTTAATGAACTCAACGATTTCATTAGATTTAACTTCTGGATGAAACCTAGACACAAAAATAGCCCTCCTTCTAGGACTTCTTTGCATCACTCTTAAGGGTGCACACCATTATGCGCACCAATCAAAGGAGCTGCCTTGATTTTCCTTCTTTCTTGGGTATCCACTCGATTGACCTTATTTCTTTTCCTTGATACAAGGATAAAGTTATCATTCTCTGCAGAATTGCTAACACTGCAAGTTGACACAACATTCTTTGCTGCTTGAGCAAAGCTTATAGACCGTGATGTAACACTTACTTATTTCAAAGGTGTCATAATTTTCTTTGTGATTTTCTGTGGATCCTGTTTTTTATTTTGAAGACTGGTCATCCTTGTTGATGTACAAATCACCCCTTTTGACAGGGCAGAAGAGAGAACTGGATTCTCCTGTTTCAGCTTCTGGATTTCAGCGGACAGCCCCTCGACCATTCCATAAAATTTCCGTAAAGTTTCCAATTGCAGCATGTTGGTTGAATTCAGCCTAATGGTCTCCAATTGGACACTAATCACTCAGTACTGGAAGTTCCAAGTCCCTGTTGATGGGTGAGATCTTAGGTAGAGATTGTAGTGCTGCTCCTTTTATTGGAGTTTCATCCCTGTGCACTTGCTTATCAGATTTAGTGCAATTATCACACTTAAATCCCGATTGAAGGAGAATTGAGCATTCCTCCTTTCCTAAATTTAAACAAGAGCCATGAAATTTAAAGCCACATTGACCTGAACACAGCACAAAACACTGCTCCCACTAATAACTTCACTACACACACCACATATGGATGACATGTCTACAGGTGGAGCGAACTGTAAACACGTCTGACCGCTTTGAAGGTTGACCTCCTATGTTATTTTTAGGGCTTAAATGATACACCAATTTTGTAAATTTTTTCCTCTGTTAGAACATTTCATTTTTGCTTCATAGGTTTAGTGTTTAGCAATCCCATTTGAGGCAGTATTTTAATGCTTGAATAAATTTAATTTTATTTTTATTATAACTAAATTCAATTACAGCCCACCTTGAAAACAATATGTATATAAAGTCATTGCAGATACTTATTTTTATTGTAAAACATATTTTATTAATGTTATGTAAATGTTTATATACTATAATAGTGCAAAAACTGTGAGAATAATATGTTTTAGGTTGTTAACAATGAGGTAATAATGTGTTTAGGTTTTTGAAAAGTACTAGTTATGAAAAGATCGGTAATGACGTAGTTTCGCTTACAATTTTGAATTAGCCAATCAAAAGTAAAGAAAAGTTTTAGTTTGAAATCTTAAATTCTATTGGACTAGAATTGGCCAATAAGAGACTGGCAATACCGAAGCTTTAAGGTTTTTACCGTTGAGATCAGTCAGTCGCGGGCATGATGTTATAGAGTGCAGATGTAAAAGCCATGGACATGATGTAATAGAGTGCAGATGGAAAAGTCACGAGCAAGATTTTATAGTAAATACATTAAGAATGTGTAAAGTTTCTCATAGTTTCTTTTATAAAGTGCAGTGTTTTATATGTGCAAGTATAAAGAAATAAAAAGAAGTAAAATTTAAAAGTAATTCTGTGACGTCTTTAAATTTTTTGTCATATCATGACCCGAACAAGACCTTATGTCTCTATAGTTCGACTGAAGCAGCCGTGGAAGATTTAAATAATATTGCATAAGCTTAATTAATTGAAACCTATGCACAAAGCAACAAATTAAATATAAAATCTTCGAATTTCTGCGTAAAAATTACATTGCACAACATTGTATAACATTACGTAACAACAAGCATCATCATCTCTACTACTACAAAGCGTGGCGTCCCAAGCATCTACAACCAACTCCAAAGTAATGTTCATACATGGGGCAAACGCACTAAAATAACTTTCTTCAAAGTGCATCTCCAAGTGTGGGACAACTTCATAAGTTTGAAGAACATAACTTTTTCAAAAAGTGCGCCAAAACGTGGGGCTAAATACTTCTTCAAAGTGATGCACATACGTGGGGCTTCGAAGACGACGAGAATTGATGACGTCAGAGAAGAGTAAATTCAATGAAACGGCCAGAAACAACAAAAACACAACGAAACTACAGCTTAGAATTTCAAGATCGGCATCAATTAGTCAACGGAATCCAAGGATAACAACAATTCTTCAGGAGTAAGGGGCACGTGGTTAACATCTTAACAACAAATTACGTGGGAACACTGAGTATTAAAAATTAAATAACCACCACAACAAAAGGTCAGAAAATTCCATTTTTTCATGTTGTAATTGTAAAATTTAGGAAAATATTGTTAATTTTAAGTAAAATTCATGCTGTTGAGAAGTGGAAAAGTTAAATTAAATAATTCAGAAGTAAATAAAAACAATAAAATGGAAACTATAAACAATGAAAGTATGGAGGTAGTTGAGGTTAGGTCAGCTATTACAGATTGTAATGTAGAAGTAGATGTTGAAAGAGATAGCAATAGTATGCAAGGTCAGTCACCTTTACAAATATTAGTGTAAGAATCACAACAAATAATGTGCCTTGTAAAAGCAGTAACTGAAATGAGAAATGACTTAAGTAATAAAATAACTGAAAGTAATGCAGAGCTAAGAAAAGATATAAAATAAAATACTGCAAGGTTATGTAACAAAATAGATGAAATGAAAGTAGAGTTAAGTGGTAAGATAACTGAAACTAATAATTTGATAGATAAGATGAAATTGGAATTAAGTAATAAGTTAACTGAAACCAGTAAAGAGTTAAATAGTAAGGTAAATGAAACTAGTACAGACACAGGTAATAAAGTAACTGAAGCTAGTACAGAGCTGAAAACAGAGTTAAATAAAGTACAAGAAACTAGTCAGAAAACTAAAGAAGTAGAAAAAACAAATATAAACATTGTGCAAATACAGATAGATGTAACAGTACCAAAGGTAAATACAGATGTAACTAGTTATGTAAATGCTAACCAAATGCATGTCAGTAATGCAAATACAAAGAGAAAAGTATCACCATTGTTAATAAACAAAACAAGAGATGTAATTGCTTTTTCCATAGCATCAACATCTCAAACACAGAACATGAATGACACACATAAACAAAAGCATGTACCAAATTTGATGTCAAACACAACTGTGCAACATAAAACTAGGGCAAAGCTTTTTAGTCTGTGGTATAAGAACAAAAAGAAAGGGAAAGTAAAATATATAGATTATATGTGGCATAAAAAGAAAGAGAAAATAAATGTAAACAGTCTGAGAAACAACAAGAAAAAGAAAGTGAAGTATTTAGGTTATGTGTTGAACAAAAAGAGAGAGAAAATAAATGTAAACAATCTGAATAAAAAGAAAAAGAAAGTAAAGTTTACAGGTTATGTGTGGCACAAGAGAAAAACAAAATAATGTATTTGGAACATAAAAGGGGAAAGCAATGTAATTTAAAATTGTAAATAATAAATTTTACTAAATATAGCAAATGATAAATAACAAAGGAAAGTTTAGAGAAACAGAAGTAATAAAAATCCATTGTTAGTAAGAAAATCTGTGTAGCAACAACATTTATATTGTAAATTAGAAATTTTAGGAAACAAATTGTAAACAAAGGATAACAAATGTTAACATGTATAATTGTATATAAAAATGTATAGCATATAAACGTTTACTAGTGAAAGTGATAGTGAATGAGCAAACTTAGCTCAGGTCATTAATCTTATACCAGGTCATTGACCTTGAAAAGTGCTACACAAGTGAATAGGAAGTGTTCAGCTATACACGAGTGTTGTGAAAAACCAGTGTTGAAGAAAAAAGTGACAGTGAAAGATAGGAAGTGCAAAATAAAAGTTATGTTTCTTTCTTTCAGGAGACTTTTAGAAAATATTTGAAAATTTAAAAGAACAAAACAAAAAGAGTAAATTTTAAATATTTCTAAAAGGGGGCAATTTGATGCAGTATTTTAATGCCTGAATAAATTTAATTTTATTTTTATTATAACTAAAATTCAATTACAGCCCACCTTGAAAACAATATGTATATAAAGTCATTGCAGATATTTATTGTAAAACATATTTTATTAATGTTATGTAAATGTTGGGAACAGGTTGTTTTAAACACGTGTGAAAAATATAAGGGGTTTTGGCATCACGTATATTTTGATAATTTTTTTACTTCCGTGCAGCTAATGAAATTACTTTTGAACAGGAAAATGTGTGTGTGGTACAACTCGTGCTGGAAGGAAAGATTGGCCAAAACAATTTTCAAAGCCAAAACAACTGAAATTGAAAAGGGGCATGAAAAGGGTTGTTTGGCATGATAACAGGGACGTTCTTTTATTATCTACCATCTCGTAATATGGCAGGGATCGATCTGGCAGACCAAAGCAGGGAATATTACGGTGTCGGCTGACTCTCAAAACAATGGTGGAAATACCTGTTCCATTTCGTAGTGAATGTTGCTATTGTTAATCGTTTTATTATATACGACATTTCTAACAGACCTACTTCTACAGCTCATGGCAATAGGCTTCTTTACTATGGGCAAAATTTAATGGAACAGTTAATCGCAGACTTCACATCACTTAAGCGAGCGGGATTTCAGCGTAGCCTACCTTCGCTACTCCTGCACCAAGTTCTCTTCACACCCTCGTAAAAATTCAAGGCCAGGTGAAAACATGTGCATGGTGCAAGAGAATAGTCTAGCTAACATGTTATGGACATGCTGCAATATCTTCGCTGCAGTAATGGCAGGGATGTAAACATTTTAAGGGTGAGTACCAAAATAATTTTACAGAAATTATTGTATTTATTTTACTTAAGTGTAGCAGATGTTATTCCGGTTTTTAATGTCCTAAAGTAACGAATTCCATTGCCATGAATATTGCAGAGTTATAAAGATGCATTGCAAAGGGGTGTATGTATGTAAGTGTTGTTTGTCTACAAAGGGGTGGATGTTTGCAGTTATAAATTATTGAAATAATATTTAATCTTATTTACTTCAAACCAATTTTAAATGAGTTATTAATTACTCAATTTAATTTAGCTACTAAAAGATATAATTATGCGTGTATATAGGTCCTTTTTAGTTTAACATCTGTAGTAGCAGCTCAGAATTTAAATGGACACAATTCTGCTTGGAGAACAACTAGCTAATACTCTGTGCACAGCAAAGGGTTAAGTGGAAATGAAAGAAAAAAATCTTTACTATGTATTAACATCTCCTTGAAAACTAAAACGCAGATAGAAGTTGTTTGGAGCAATAAATACAGTAATGTAGATACAGAATTTGTTTTGTCTTTAACAGTATTCAGAAACATAGGAACATCTGAAAAGATGGGCATTTACTTAGGGAAGGTAAGAAAGAAGTGGTTGAATGAAGTTATAAACTCAAAAGGGGACTTGAGGTATTTAAGATATTAGGGACAAAGTTGGCAGAGACTGATTCAGTTATTATTTAGTTATTGAAGAAATACCATTGCACAAATGAACTCTGAGAACTCTGCAATGTTTGTTTTTTATCACATTAATTATTTAATTTGAATAGTATGATTAAAAAATAAAAACAATTTAATCTTCCGAGTTTCTCAAATGCATGTCTTAAAGTATAAATAATCAGAATTTGCCAAGTTTGCTCTTATAATCTGTGATATCTTGATAAACTGATGTATGTAAAGATGAATTATAGCAACCAAGAGTAGTATAAACTGAAGAGTATAACAATAAATACTGGTATATTTGATACGGTAATTAGTATCATAAATTACTTAAAGGTAAATAATAATTGTAATATAAATATGTATTTTTATGTGACATTGATTTCAGAGGTTTGTTAATTGTAATTATTATTGGTAAATAATAATATATGGCTTTACTGAAACTGTCAATAATAGCGCAAGAATGCAGCAAGGGGGTGAGTTGTTTATCATTACCGGGAACCAGGAAGTTACGTAATGTTTCGCGCCTTTTCGGTAAAAAAGCTTCTAGAACATTTCCTAAAGCAATATGTATTAGTGGTTTTCATTGGATAGTAAAATAGACGCTAATGTTGGCGCGTTTTATTAGCCAATAGCATTTCATTTATAATCTTTAGGCGTATCTTGAGGCAAGCCTATAAATAGTGTAGGTTCAAGGGAGCGTTCCCCCAGTGCAACAAGATTCTCAAAACATTACACATCGTCCCCAGTGCAACAAGATTCTCAAAACATTACACATCGTCCCCAGTTCAACAAGATTCTCAACACATTACACGTCAGCCCACCAGTTCTACAAAATTCTCCGTTCATTTATTTCGTCAAGTTACGCGCAACAGAATTACAAGGACTATTATAAAGTATTATACAGTTAAATATATAAAGTTGAAGTACGTGAGTTAAAAGTGAGAAGTTATTACAAACAGTTTCAGTATGGCGATTATCCAGATAAATCTGTGAAAGTGTTCGTGAACGTGTTCTGCAATAAAGATTATAAAACCAAGTTCTTCGTCAATATCATTTCTAGACAAAAGATTCCTTTCCGCTTCACACCCTGCAAGAGATACTTGTTCTACTAAGATAATATGATAGCTAGCCGGAGGACAATATACAAAACTTAAAATTCTTTCGAACCCTAATTGATGCAAATTGCTACGCCAGATGGAGTTAAACGAACCAAATAAGGAGTGACGTCACACAAGATGGCATCGCGTAAAGAAAAACATATATTTGCTCTCGTAAATTGGCTTCCAAACGTGGTGCTATATTAATGTTAAACACATAAGTAACATTAAAACAGTCGCATATTACAAGAATCACTTCTACTAAATATGGAAAAGGAGGCTCTATAATACATAAACAAGCAGGTGGTTTGATGTATTCAATCTTGGTTAACAATAAACATTTCTTAGTAAAGAAGGATATTTGTATTGTAGGAGTAATTGAATAAATGAAGAAGTAAACTGTTGTTAATGTGCTCTATGTTTTAGGTTGCACGGATTCGAGGAACTCCTCCAAAGAGAAATTACACACACAGCCATAGCTCTTGCATTCTAACTGAGCCTTTAATTAAAACAACCCAGTTTGGTGGTGTTCGTAAAATAGTAATGTGCAGTCAAAAAACAAGGTAATGAGCCAATTAATGATACATAGTTGGCAATATTTCACTAGGTCGTATTTTGGGAATAAAGAAGTTAAGTAGGAATATTCCTTTCATTATGTATGGAGGCTTTAATGGTTTGTGTCATATAATGAATGCATGTATTCTGAGCTGGATGGTCACGATCAGGTGGAAAAGTTTCTCTTTGCTTGTACCTGCAATGACACTTCAATGGTAGCTCTTGGTCTTCTAATGTAAGTTTTACCAGCATTGGGCCTGTAAATAGAAACTTAACTACTAGACCATAACCACACAGCCTGGAAGACTGCATTCTTCAGCTTGCTTTCATTTGTTATAGACCCTGAACTGTTACTGTATATTACCTCACATTTTGTTTTTGAAATTTGGGTAACTCGGAAGTGGTTACATGTTGCATGATAAAATAAAAAAAATATTGCAGTAACATATCTTTGAGCATAAGTCTACCATAAAAAGTTTGTATATATTAGAACTACATCACTTCATTATGCTGTGATACCTTTGAATAGCAAAGTAAGCTTAAGATTGTGGACAGTATGAAAGAAACTGAACGGACTTTTACTCTCATATTTCTTGTAAAATTGATGGATTTTTCATAATTTACAGTTAAATTTTCCACATAATCATAATTTTTGTGGTGTACTACATCTAGTAATGCCAAAGCATAGCTGTCTTCTCACCTCATATCACACAATCCTAACCTTTGTCAGGCAGGTCTCCTGAAGCTGAGTCATTAGATAAGTGCAGTAACATTAGGCTACAATGAGGTCAGATAAATATTCAAGTGTTATAGAAAGAAGTTAACAGTGGAACTCTTCACAAATTGGAATCAGTTAAGAACAATTTGCATTTACTATAAGCTATGATGCAGGTCTAGAGATGCAGTTGGAACTTATTTTCTAGCAAAATCTCTCCAATGGGATTGCTTCTGTTATCAGATATATGGTAAATATGTCAATGGCTTATGCCATGAGAGAAGATCATGAAATCTATAAAAAAACTCTTGAAGTAGGTGAGTGGGTTTTGTAGCTTTAGAGATTAGGTCTGCAAAGGAGTAACCAAAATAAAGAACAAATGCTTAGTATGATTGAAGGTTTTCGTTGAGTTGTTTATTGTGAACAAATACTGTTTCTTTTTACCAATGGCTCAGTATATTAAAGAAAGAGATTTTCACTCCCATAGAGGATTTTATCCATGGGTGCTGCATCACCATATTGATGACAATATAGATGTGTATTACAAAATGTTTTATATTCCATTTTACAGCACCCTAGTGTGGCCAGAGAAAAACATGAATGTCAAAATGCAAGTGTATTTTGAAGACTTAATTTACTTAAAGATTCACCAACACCACCACCACCACCACTGCCAAATTGTTTATTAATTATTATTTATTATTATCATTATTATTATAAATGTTGCTGCCACACCATTATAGTGTAAAGGGTTCACTAATATCAAACCTGAACATTTGTGTTTATCATTCACATTTTCTATAGCACCTCTCATTAAGTTATTCATTAGTGTAATTGTAAAATCTGAACATAAATCAACCAAGGGTTTCAGAAGAAAAATGTGTAACAGAGGTAGTGTGGAAGTGTGATAGTAGCAAGCATTACAAATATTATCCATACTGTCCAGTATATTTGATTGGTTTTTCAGTTAGTATTGTATGTAGGAGACAAACATTGATCAATACAGTTAGCCAGTTTGTTGAGTAGTTCAAACCAGCTCTCTTTCCTGATCAAGAATTGGTGAGTGTTACCTCCCAGCATTCACCAGCTGCTTACTTTGCGACCTACTGCAAGGTCTATACTGTACATATGCAGCATGTGGCTGCAATGGTGCAGTGTTGCAAATACTTATTTTTAGACAAATGCATTTAAATGGATCAAAGGTTGTCGAGTACTTTTTGTTCCATTTGGCAACTTCTCTTAGCAGATTGAAGGTAGACATCTTATCCTTTCCTTTCTATATAGTAACTAGTATGCAGCGTGTGAATATATAACACTGCATGGATTTTATTGGCAGTAGATGGTTCCTAGTCAATCAATTTGACATAAGAAACAAGAACTATGAAGTCAAGTTACTGAGTCATGTGTATTTAAAGTAATTAGAGACTGGGACAAATAAATCAAAATTAAAACCAAAATATGTAAATAGTCTGTATTAGTCATAGGTAACTGCTATATTCTCCAATGCAGTGAAGTTACTCATTTCTTATTTGTCTTCAGTGCACCTTGTGTATGGCAAAGCAAGAGTTCATGCTTCAGTAGCTGCACAGATTTACAGCGAAAGGTACCCCAATAGACTGCATTCCTATCGGACTACTTTCGTGTCTGTAGATTGGCATTTGCAAGAAAGTGGTTTGTGGTGCTGAATAAAGCAGATTGCAGTGCAAGATTTACTCATCGCACTCTGGAGAAAACATACTGCATACACTGCAAGAGGACCCGTCACCCAACACCTATGCTATTTCACGTATATTGGGCACCAACCACAAAAGTGTGTGGCAAGTCCTGCATGAGAAGCAACTCTATCCTTTCCATCTGCTAAAGGTATAAGTCTTAGCTCCAAGGGTCAAGGCTTGTGAATGTGCCTTAAGGCAGCCATAGGAATTGTTTTCCTTAGTGTTGTTCACACATTTACCAGGGATGGGCAGATTCTAAACTCCAAGAACAATCATATATAATCCCCATGCTACTACAGAAGAGCCACCAACAGCAGTTTATGGTGAACATATGGGCTGGCATTGTTTCTGACCATGTCATTGGACCATACCACCTTCCTTCTCGACTGTGTGATGATACTTTATAAAACATTTATGGAGTATGTATTGCCAGCCCTTATAGAAGAAGTGCCACTTGATGTTCAGGCTTAGCTGCATTCCCAACATGATGGAGCTCCTGCACATTGTGCTATAAACATATGGCAGCATCTAAATTGAGTCTCCCCAATTGCTGGATTGGAAGAGGCAGTCCTAGCATGCCCATGCCACTTCATTCTCTGGATTTCAATCCCATAGATTTCTTTCTCTGGGGTCATCTTTAGACTATGTTGTATTCATCAGTGATTGATTATGCAGAGGCACTGTTTGTCCACATTATTACAGCCAGTGTTGAGATTCGTAACACACCAGGAATTCTTAGCAGGGTTCAGGAATCATTTCTGCATAGAGGTTGCCTATGCATTGATGTTAAAGATTGCCATTTTGAGCAGTTCCTTTGAAACCAGGGCATTTTCATTTGTTTGCTTATCTTTATCCATATTGTACCTCTCTGTTGTATTGTAACATTAATACACAAACAGCTTATTTTTGTAATAATTCAGTCACACTTAGATCTTTTAAGTGCTTATAAATTTACAGTTTTGTTAGTCATTTGTGTAAACTTGTACCAGTTCATTTAACATTATTATATGTATTTAGTTTCCAGTGTGTACTATTTAGGTCATTGAAGTGTAAATTACAATTGAAAGAATTTTGAATTAAAAACTTGAGCAAGAAAGGGAAGAAAAAAAAAGAAGAAAAAAATCAGTCACTGAGATTCAAACCCAAAATCCAAATGTGTGTTTACCTGCACCTTCCTGGTAACATATCCATTCCAATAAAGATGCAAGCTCCGATTAGCTCCACTTATTTTCTCATCATACTTTACAGTTGAAGTGGAAGTGATTAGTGGCATGCAAACTCCCTAGCAATTTTTATCCGTAATTCAGTAATTTGTCTTCATAGACCATAGGTTTCCTATCTCAGATTGATTGTGTATGAACCATCTATTATCAGTAGAATTTGTGCAGTGCTATCAATTTACACCCGGTATTTGAAACTAATATATTAATGATGTACTATTATTTTGGCAGAATGTAAAAAACATAAAACATGAACAGAGAGAGAGAGAGCGAGAGAGAGAGCGAGAGAGCGAGAGAGCGAGCGAGAGAGCGAGAGAGAGCGAGCGAGAGAGCGAGAGAGAGAGCGAGAGAGAGAGAGCGAGAGAGAGAGCGAGAGAGAGAGAGCGAGAGAGAGAGAGAGCGAGAGAGAGAGAGCGAGAGAGAGAGCGAGAGAGCGAGAGAGAGAGCGAGAGAGAGAGAGAGAGAGAGAGAGAGAGAGAGAGAGAGACTTTTTTCTCCCCATGTTGCTCTCTCACCTTGTGTGTGTGTTTTTTCCCCCAGGAATGCACTCTCTCTTCAGATGATGGAGGATTTAATAGCAAATATTACTTTTAACCAGGGTGACCCTGCTCTTAGGTGCATTGTGCTTTATGGTGAAGGCAAAGTATTTTCTTCAGGTCATAATCTAAAGGAACTGGTGAGTGTATATCTTAATAGTTTCATACTTTCTGTTGGTTGCTTATAGAATGTAACTGCATGGGTACTAAGCTAGCAAGGGAAGTGGGAAGAAGTGTGTGAATAAGCTCCAGGTTTATAACATGAAAAAACTGTAGAAGGGACAATGGGAGTGGATCTTTCAACATACAAAATCAGGATAGGATCATTTATAGCAAAAAGGCGCAAGAGTTGAGAAATAGAAATGTAAAGGAGAATTCTAAGATTATGGCTATAATTTTGGTGATACTAGTGATTGGTGGTGTACAGGTGAACCCTGAGCCAGTGGATAGGGGTGATAGTCTGGAAAGAATACTAAACCAAATGGATGGCCTGCAGGAGAGACTTGGTGATCAAATTAATGCAGTGGTTCAGGAGATTAAACAAGAAATAAAAGTTGAAGTTAAGGGTATTAAAAAAGAAATTGATGAGATGAAAGTAAGAGTGGATAAGTTAGAGGGGAATAACCATAAGCTCAATATGCTATTTATTGGAGTAGGAGAACAATGAGGTGTTTGGGCCATACAAGATGTGTGTGAAATTTTGGAACGAAAACTGGAGCTGAAATTAGGAGGATGGTAAATTGCAGACACTTTTCATATTCGAAAAAAAACAGAAGAAGGGTGATAATTGCAAAGTTTATGAACAGGAGTATCATTTAGGAGATTTTGCATAGCTTGAGGAAACTGAGAAAGTCAACTAACTTTTTAAACACAGATCTATCATTTAAAGAATGAGAATTGAAGAAAAAGCACACCATGCAGATGAAGGAAGCCAGACTGGGGTGGGGGGGGGAGAAGCATATACTCAAAACCAGCTGTGAATCAACAACAGGAAGGCAAAAGCTGAGAGTGAAAAGGACCTAAGGATAAGGAGGGAAGACCGAGCAGGAAATAACTGATCAAAATATGTCAGTGTTAGAGGAGAGAGCAGGAAAATCAAGGGGCAGTCCTGCTGAAAGTGTTGTATTAGGGAAAGATGAATGCATGTCTCACAAGCAGCAGGCATTTCAAGGTCGAGCAATGGAGCGAGCTTGAGTGATTTCACCTTACAAACAGTTGTCACATGAGTCACAACAGCTGGCAGAGCATGCCACAGCTAGTGGTGGAGGGCCAGTAGGAGTCTGGTATTGCAATCAAGGGCAAGCTACTATGGGGTTGAGTGTGGTGTCAACACCTTATGGAAGTATATTGGAGTTAAATGTTTCAGAACAGAGTCGGTTAGAGTACAGTGAACTTTTACGCCAAGGGAAATTGGGTGAGGGGATTCAGAGTAAGAAGAAACTGCAAGAATACAGATAGAGGTTAGGGTCCCAATAAGAGAGTGAGGAAGGAGAGGGAGGTAGTGAGACTGGGTTTCTAGAACCATGAATGTTTAAAAATAGTATATGTTTAGGATTTATCCAATTGTTAAAGGAAGTGAACATTTTGGGTTTAGCAAAACATGGTTGAGCAATAATGAAAGCTTAGAACTTATGGGTTTTGTATACATAGGAAAAGGAGGTGTGAGGCAAATGAGTAAGGGCAGATTATATGGAGGTGAGGGTGCATCAATCTGTGATCTGATATGTGAGGTTAAAGAGAGGAAATCTAGGATGGTTGGAGTCATGTGGTTAGTATTAAAACAGCTAGCATTATATCTGGGGTTATTCACAATCTGCCCAGAAACTCCCAGTTTCATGATTCTGATCTCCTTCGTCATTTAGAATTTGAAATGGAGGAAGTCAAGGAGTTTGTCTTACTTGGGGATTTTTTAATGCAAGAAATGGAATCATACAAGCAGGAGATTGTGGCATATTGGAGGATAATCTTGCTGATAAAGATTGCGAAATCGGTATAAGAAGGGGCAAAGACAGAACAGTGAATGAAGAAGGACTTAAACCTATTCAACTCTGTGAAGGTAATGAGTTTATGATTGTGAATGGCTCGTTGAGGGAAGATGACAATGGTGAATTCATGTTTGTTAACCAGGGGGTCAAAGTAATGTAGACTTCGTGTTGTGCAGATGGGAGGGCTTGTCCTAAGTGTTAAATTTCAAAGTAATGAACTTAATGAGCAATAGTGCACATTTCCCAATTATATGTGAATGGAAATGTAGATGGGTAAATTAAATTAAAATGAGTTTTATTTATGGACTCTCTTTAACTACTATGTTTCTTAGCATCCCATTCTATATTGGACATGAAAGACCGGAAATTTTGCTCAGAGGCCTCTTTATCAGGTGAGCCAGTTTGGCTCCCTTCCCCAAAGTATCTTAGCTGCCTCTTCCAGCTTTACCGCCTGGCCATACCTACTGCATTGCCAGCTGTGGATATATTACACCATTCCGCCTGAGCCGATATCGATGCCACCAACATTGCAGTAGCTATTTTACCAGCCAACACTTCTTATGCACAATCATCTAGAGGGTAGCATAATGTGGCGCTGCAGGGGGCTGACGTCAGAAGATATGATCACCTGACTAGCCACTTCTGGGCAACTGGAAGGCACGAGAAGACAAGAGGAGATTCGTCTCTAACCGTACATTGCAGATGGAACTCCAATAGCTTTGGTGTAGGAAGTGCTTTCGCCCACGCTTAAGGCTTATTGAAAATTTTCACAGAACTAGATTCCTTTTGGCGTAAGGAAGATTACTAAATTTAACTTTTGGGCGTGTGGTGAATTTTCTAAGGCTTAGAGCCAGAGCAAACAGGACATATATATTTGAAACAATTTGTAAAGTGCATAATCGGCAAGTTAAAGTGCAAGAGATAATAGACATTTATATGCTTTGTTCACTGTACTAAAGCCAAGTTTGTAGAGTATTTTGTTGGAAAGAATATAGTAGTTTATATAGCTGCAAGAAAGCGGATGTTTATTTCTGTGTTGTACAAGTTTCTTTACTTTTGAGAAATCCTTTCCTCATTTGTACTTGTCTTAAATTTAAAAATATTCCTAACCTATGGGGATACTTCATAGTTGAAGTATTACAGTTAAATGGGACTAGCTTTAAAAATATTATACAAATAGCTCTTGTGGAAATGGTATTATTGAAATTATTTAAAATGTGGAGATTTAGTGTTGAATATTAACACATGGTAACTGCTATTACACATTTTTCTTAGTTTAACATCATAATAGTTCACAGGTTTGAGGTTCTTTTACATGCCGTAAATCTATGACATGGAACCACTGGCTTTACTTCCCTTCTGAAGGAAGCCATGTTAAGGATTTTTATGCCCGAAAAAATCCATTGCCTTCCGCCAAATTTTAACTTGCGACCTTGGGAACTAGAGACTAGCATGGTACCCTAGACTACATAGATGGGCGATGATAAAGTTGTAAACAGCATACAAAAAAGAAATGTGCAAGTGTTTTGGGGTGCAAATGGAACCAAGAGTTCTCATAAAATTTGTATGAAATGTTGAACTCCTTGTGCCAAGCTTGTGTGTTCATGGTATCAATTGGTGGACCGAGTTACAGCTTAGAGAAAATGCGAGTTTTAGTTGGGAGATTTGGAATATTGGAAGAGCGATGGTATGAAAGATAGTTTATTTACTAGGGAAAAGGTTCTTAAACAGGCTAAACATTCTAAAAAAGAATAAAACAGTGGGTATTGATAGACCACCTACCAAATTTTGTAAAGCATGGTGTGATGACAGATAGGCTAGTGTGGTGGTTAAATTGCTTAATCTAATAAAAAGCAAAAGGAACATTCCTGAATCTTGGTGGACTGCTGTCATTCATCCGATTTATAAGGGCAAAGGGGTGTGACAGAGAACCCTGGTAATTATAGGGGAGTTGCACTCCTGTCAAATCTTGGGAAGACATTTGTGGGAATATTAACAGAATGGATGAGTTGAGAGAAATTAATTAATATCTACATTTCAGAGCAGCTTCAGTAGAGAGCAAAGAACAATTGACAATGTATTATTAATTAAAACACTAATTAATAAATATTTGTTAAAGAAACAAGGTAGATTATATGCAGTGTTTGTAGACGTAGAGAAAGCGTATGATAGAGTAAGTAGAGATGTGTTATGGCATAACCTATGGAGCAAATGAATAAATAAAGGCATAATTAGATTAGTTCAAAAAATTTGTACGGATAACACCTTTTGTGTCAGATGTGGGGAAGGTAAGGCATCAAAGGAAATAGGAAGTTGCACAGGACCAGGTTGAGACAGAGATGCAAATTGAGTTCTATCCTGTTTAATTTGTTTATTTATGATGTTTTAGCAGGGTTACATAAAGTTAACAAACATATGCCAGTAATTAATAACCAAGAGATTCCTGGATAATTATATGCAGATGGCATAATTGTAGCATTTTTCTCAGTGATTGGTCTGAAGAGTGAATTTCAGAAATATGTATTGTGAAGAATGGGATCTGAAAGCAAATTAGAATGACATTGATTATTGAACTGTATTGCAATCAGGAGAATTATATTAATGTATGTACTATTTAAGATGTTAATCTTTGTTGTGTCATGAGATTTCATGGTCTGAGAGAGAGCCAGGATTAAAGCAAACCATGAAGATTGTAATTTTTAATCACTTTGTACTTGAATAAATAAACCTAAATGTAAGTGCATTATAAAAGATTCACAGAAATTAAACTTAAAGAGTTAGCTATGCTCCATTAGCATTACCAACACAATTTCATTATTATTAACAATTAGTGCAATGTTTCGTTTTTGTGTAGTGCATGTTTTGAATTAAACTGCATTTCCCAATTGCTTTCAGGAGTGCAAAAGATCATTGAGCACAATACCATTAGCAAACTAAGTACATTTTTATCCCCATGTAATATCGTTATGAATCCTAAACACACTGCTTAGAAAAGAATGGGGGAGGGAGAAGTTTTTGAAGCAACACATACTTGTTTTAAATCTCATAATTTATTGGATAATAACCATCACTGAACAATGAACGTAAATCAGCAACAAATAAGACTTGCTATATTTAAACTTTACTTCATTAAGTAATATTTGGGCTATATCATAAGTTCTAATAACACTGTCTGAAACACAAGCTAATCTGTCACTGTCTGGTTAAATGATGTAATATTGGCATGATAGGTTAATCACTCACACTAGGGATGTGATAAATAGTTATTTTTGGGTAACGCGATAACTGTCACAATTACAGTGCATTAACAGTTACCAGTAACAATTAAGTTATTTGTTTTCATGGTTATCCTGTTTGCTGTTACAGTGCATTGATGGTTACCAGTAACAATTAGCTGTAACTATGTTTCAATATGAATGAGCTGATACAGAGTTACTTTATTATTTGATACAATCTGAAAAGAAGTTTCTATATCTATGTCAACACAGTGATTATTATGGTGGTCCATAATCGCAAAATGAATTCACACCTACTTTTACATTCCTGCATATATACACAACTACTTAGCTATATGGGATCCTAAATATAACCATCATGTAATGTAGACATAGCAAAGGAGAATACATCACTATTGCCGAAATCAACATAACTGAAATTAAGCATTTAATAACTTAAATATTCCCATAGAATATTAGATAAAACATGTCAATTACATTTTGAAATGCAATGTTGC
This sequence comes from Deroplatys truncata, assembly GCA_030765065.1. NCBI lineage: Eukaryota > Metazoa > Arthropoda > Insecta > Mantodea > Mantidae > Deroplatys > Deroplatys truncata. The sequence continues at coordinate 216,614,918 of CM060990.1, forward strand.
TAGAGAAGAGGAACACTAACCCCCAAACACACATTATTGTCTAGCATCAAAAGAGATGCAAATAATCTCATTTGGCTACATATATGTAGCAAAGTGGGTAATTAGTAGGCTTTTTCTTGCCAGATGGTATATTAGATTGGCAATGCCACTCACAATCTATTGCAGAGGAGATTGATACTGCATGAGTCGAGGTAACTTAGTTCCCAATAAGTGATACCAATGTGCATGCATTGAACAATGTCACCCAGATTCTGTAACTATCTCCATTGCTTTAGTAACTGTTAACAAGATAACTAGTTACTGTCTTTGTTACTTTGGCAACTGTTATTGGGTAACTAGTCACTTTGCATTTATTACTTTTGTAGCTGTTAATGGGTAACTAGTTATTTTCTGACTCTATACAGTACCGTAACCATAACATTAAGGTAACTATTGCAATGTAACCATTATGTATTATCTTCCCATTCCTAACTCATACTGATAACCATAAAATGTTCCAGTTTGCCACATTACCAATAATATTTTACTGTAATGTCACCTAAAATAACTAGATATTAAGTAAATCAATTTGAGAACACGCAAGTAACAGAAAGCATTCATCACTAAATTATTTTTGTCATTCTCAAGATGACCAAGCAATACAACAGCTAACCTGCATCAACAGTCTTGTCACTGCAAGTTAGTAATGACTTGGAATTATGAAAAAAGAGCAAGGATTCGCTTGTAAATTGAGGTAATTATGAAACAAAAAAGCTCACTGCAATATATATTTACTTAAATTATTGCTCATTCTAGGCTAAGGTGTTACTTTAACCAAATTTTTAACTTACTCATCATGAAGAATCTTCTGGTTACATGGGCCATTCAGAAAACTCTTTCATTCCTGGTCTCACTCGCACAGTTCCATGACATCAGTGCACTCTGCCAGGTGGGGTGAAACTAAACACAAGGGATCAGCAGCTCTCATTTGTTTGAGCCGGGGTTGGACAGGTGGCCAGGGTCTCAAAAACCAAACTGTGCCAAGGTGTTACATTTGCTAAAGATGTATCTTGGAAATAACAAAAGTGTCATTTATTGGTAGGGCTATTCAGGAAGGGAGGTATGAATATTAATAAGTTAATTACAGACAACTACTTCAAAATTGTAAAGAGGACTTGCAATATAACAAAATGAATATCTGTTCACAGACTTTGAAAGAAGGTACTGATCATCATAATCAAGTGTTCTCAACATGCTCACGACTCATGCTGGGTATCCTTCAGTGTCCTGTGCCTGTGGTAGCTGTTGTGCAAGGATTGGCTGCTGCTGCTGGTTGTCAGCTGGTGGCAACATGTGATATTGCTATTTGCACAGAAAACAGTTCTTTTTCTACACCAGGGTAATGTTTGCTAATGATAATTACTTATTCGTGCATTCTACAATTCACCCATTCACACATGGAAGAAGGCTGCTTGATAAATAAGTCATCCAAGATATCTCCCATACATCACCAAAGCATTAAAATACAAATGCAAGCTGATTTTTGTGTAGAAGAGCATTTATCCACATGCTTATTTGCAATAAGTTTGTTCCCCAGCCACAATGAAGAAAGCTATAGCCAAAACATTTTGTATTATTGCAGATATATAACACAGTTTACTCCACAAGTGATCATTAAAACACACTTGAAGTACTTAGAGAGATCATAGCATGCAAGCACCATTATCAACACAAAATCCTACTCTTGTGTATATTGTATGTCTTTATCATACTTCTAGTATCCTTCATCAAAATTAATAAGTACTCTTTCACGTTTTTATAGCAATTGCTATAAAAATATTCTTCACCTTACTCTTGCACCTTGCTCCCAAAGATATCTCCTCTTACAGTTGTTTTATGGTTATGAATTTTCATGTCAAAAACACAGTTCCCACTGACATTACAATAAAAATGTGATGATTACTATGGAATAAATATTAGCCCCACATTCATTAGAAAAGAATCTGATTTGATGCATTCACATCACTTTCTCTACCATTGATAAAGTAATATGTATCTGTTTTGTTATACATTATAGTATTTACATAAAAAGTGATTTTTTTAATCCAAGTTACATTAAGATATACTTACATTGTGTATGCATACTAATTAATATTCATATATTTATTTACTTTTATTTATTTATTTATTTAAGTGCTAAGTTCATACATGGTTATGGACTGACCTTAACCCTAGTTATTTGGCCAGCCATAACTGTTTCAGTATACAAGTACAAAATTAACATATTACATAGATGTCCATTGTCAACTAAAAATTAATCTAAATTTGCATGTTTTTCAACTGACCATTTCCATTTCATCTTCACTTTCCATAAAAACTCCCCTAGTATGGGAATCTGATTCTGGTCTTCAAAAATCTTTACAAGTGCAATTTCTTTGATTCTCAGTAACCATTTCTTATTAATTAGACTTACCCTCCAGTCATTAATGACTTTACATTAAAAAATGATGTGAATTTCATCTTCCCCCTCCCTACATATAGGGGCACATTCCAGGGATAACCTCTCCCCTCAGTTTCCAAACCCCTAATCAAAACCAGGATAACCCTTCTCTTTCATTCTTTTTGCAAATTACAATGTACTTCTTTTCTGTGTCATCTTTTAATTCCTTGTAGAAAGTCAGTGAGCTTTTCTCCCTAACCTGGGCAGATAAAATTTGTCTATCCATATTCCATTCTAGATCTCACTTCCTTCCAAAAGCCTCTTTCAAAGTGTGCAATTTTAGCCCAAAAGTCTCCAAACCCATTTTTAAAAAACTGCTCTCTAATTTATATACATATGTATTGTGCTCTACTAAAAATTCAATATCGAGATTTCACTGGAAATACCATTTTGGCATTCCCTGAACCCCCCCCCAAAAAAGTATTTTTTTTTTAGAAAAACAGGCATATGTGATTTTTTTCTTCTGTTTTTGAGTTCAGCAAGCTTTCCAAGGATGTGACTGTGACATGAAAATTTTCAAGAAAATCCCCACCCCCACTCCATACTATATGGAAAAATAATGGGAGAGCCAAGAAACTACGAACCGGTTATGCAGTGTTTTTCCACTGGGCATGTGAAAACATAATAATGCACTGCTGCTATAAACAAGGTCATGCTGTTGACATGGTTTTGCTCTGCAGTGTGAAGTGCAGTTTTGAGTTGGTGATGTGATGTAGTTCAGTTATTACGAGTTAGTGTTTTGTCTTGTACTTAGTCACAAAGTATATTATGGCTCAGTATATATTTTCTACTGCACAGCGTGTATTTATTGTGATTCATATGTGTTTAACTCAGTCAGCTCGCCAAGTGAAATTACGATTTGCAGAAAGATTTCCAGGTGTAAAAGTTCCGCCATACAACAATCCATGAACTTTACAATAACTTTCAGGCCACAGGAAGTGTTTTGGCTAAGAAATCTAAAAGACGGCGTACTGTTCTTACCAAAGAAACTTTAGATGATATTGGTCATTCATTTGGAGAATTCCCCCCAAAAATCACTTAGGTGTCTTTCACAACAGGCAGACATTTCTTATGGCTCTGCGCAAGAGCTACCAAATTGCTGAAGTTAAAACCATAGAAAATAATTGTGCCACATGCTCTTCAACCAGGTGATCCTGTAATTAGGCGCACATTTTGTGAATGGAGTCTCAGTAGTGTACACAATGGCAAAATAGACCCATATTTGATATTTTTCATGGACGAGGCTTGGATCTACCTTCATGGATATGTGTGTACACAAAATAATTATTATTGGAGCTCTGACAAACCTAATATTGTTCATGAAGTACCCCTTTCATGACAAAAAAATTGGTCATTGGTGCACCATGAGCGGAGAAAGTTATAGGGCCAATTATTTTTGAGTCAGCAGTTGACGCCCATACATAAGTGAATACAATTTTACCCCTCCCTTTTTTTTTTTAGAGAATTAGCAGACAGGGAGCATGATTTTGCCTTTTTTCAACAAGACTCTGCAACAGCTCATATGGTCAATATTTCGATGAGAACAATTGAAAGTGTGTTTGAGGACAGAATTATTAGTAGAGATTTGTGGCCCCCTCGGTCCCCCGACCTAAACCCCTGCAATTTCTATCTCTGGGGTAACTTAAAACATAAAGTGTACAAGATAAACCCACACACTATGGAAGAAATAAAACAAAATATCCGCCAGGAAATTGCCAGCATTTCTCAACGTGAACTACGGCAAGTGATGGATAGTTTCCTAAAGAGGTGCCAAAAATGTGTGGACAACGACGGTGGCCAGTTTCAGCATCTCCTTTCATAAAGTTGGTAAGTAAAGCCTTTAAAAGTAGTTTTAAAAATGTATGGTTTCATCCGCGTTTTTCTATGACAGCAGCAGACAGCAAAGAGCGCTGAGGATGTGGACAGGGAAAACACTGCACAGCAGGTTCGTAGTTTTTTGGCTCTCTCTGTTTTTATTACATTCTTTTCTGCATACCCAGAAGGTGGAGGAAGTACTGAATTCCACCAAAAAGTTTTATATTAAGTTTTCAGTAGCAATACACGTTTTGAGGCTCCCTGATCCCAAATACAGTATTATTTTTTTTTTTAGAGAGGGAGAGATTGAGAGCAAGAGAGGGTGGAAAGGGAGGAGGGAGGTGCAGAGAGAGATTTTATGCTCCTTTTAGTTTTTCAAATCATGTAATGATATTTATTTCACTTCGTTAGTTACATAAATTAATTCTCATATAAGTTCTATAATACATAATTTAATCTCTACACATTACCCTTTACATATCCTTTTCACTAATTTGCTGCATTACTAAGGGCCCGCAAACATCCAACACTATGGTTGTTGAGTCATTGGGTCCTATTTAATTTATGATTCAACAATCTGCATTTTTTTTCTATTCCCTATTTCTAATTTTTTTCAACCATTTATTTCTCACTACACCTAAATATTTGCCTACTTCAAATAAACTTTTCTTGGATTTAACTCTTAACAACCTTTTACCTATAATTTCATTTGGTAATCTAGACCAATTGTTTCTTTGTAATTTTTTCCTCATATTCATTGTGCTTTCACATTCTAACATTAAATGCCAGTAATTGTTAAATTTGCTATTACATGATGGGCATTTGCCTTCATTTTCTCCTTTTCCTATGCCTTTTAACCTCACCACCCCTGACCTAGCCCATGCAAAGCCCTCTCTTGCTATATTATTACAAACATCAACATAGTTTTCTCTTTCCCATGTCCTTTTAATCTCTGTATACACATGTAGTGCTCTTTTTGAATTAAAACTACCAATTATTTCCTGTCTTTCCATATCTTCAATCCTCAATCTAACTCTTTTCCAACATCCCTTCTCACATGATTGTCTATATTTCCAAATATCCCCACACCTTATTTCATTGAGAATTGCTTCTAAGCGCTTATACGAAGTATCCTCTTTATTTAACTTGCGCTGAATCCCCAAACATTATTTTAAAATATTATTATTCTCTGATTCTTCAATTCTCAACCAATACTTCACTATTCTTTCAATAATTTTCGCCTTACTACCAAGTCTCCCTAACTCCATTTGTGCAACCCCATTAGGTGAGGCTCTTGGTAGACCTAGAATTATTTTACAAAAGCTCCTATGCACTTTATTTACCTGTTCCCACCCCTCCTCAATACCCCAAATCTCTGCACCATATAGCATTTTTGCCTTAACTACTGCTCCATATACTCTTTCTATCCATTTTACATGCATCCCAGGTATTTTATCTAACCATGCTCTAATAACTTTCATTGCCACTTTTCCTTTTGTTAAAGCCTGTTTCTTTTGTTCTCCCCATCTACCATTGCTACTTAGTCTTACTCCCAGATAATCAAAATTTCTGACAACCTCAATTTCCTTACCTTTCCAACTCCATTTTTCGTCCTTTCTCAACTTATTACCCTTTTTAAATACCATTATTTTTGGTTTGCTTGTATTAACCCTAAGACTCCACTTGTTGCAAAAACTCTCTATTGCTCCAATTACTTTGTTTAATCCCACAGTAGTTATTGATCCTGCAACCAAATCATCTGCAAATAGTAACCCTGGTATCTCCTCATTCCCAATTATTGGAGAGTGGCTATTTTCAAATTTAATTATCTCTAGAATATCATCAATGAACAAATTAAATAATATAGGGCTTAACTTGCAGCCTTGCCTTAAACCTATACAATTTTTAATCTCCTTCGTCCTTACATTTTTATCAAATCTTATACAAAAATCATTATTTTCATATATTGTTTGTATTGTTCTTATACACTTGTTACTCATTCTTTTCATACCCAATTTAGTCAATAAGGCTTCCCTATTTATTGTGTCGAAAGCTTTTCTAAATCAACAAATAAGATATACAATCTTCCCCTTTTGTTTGATAAATATTTATTTACCATTGAAGATATTATAAAAATATTGTCTATTGCTCTCTTGCTTTTCCGAAATCCCACCTGTAGATCAGATACTTTTCCCTCTTGCTCCGCCCAACTTTGCACTCTTTCAGCCAAAACCCCTGTATAAACTTTACCTAACACTGATAACAAACTAATCCCCCTATAATTTTCTGGGTTATCCACCTCCCCTTTATTCTTAAATATTGGCACCACTATTGCAGTTTTCCAACTCCTAGGAACCTTCCCCCCTTCAAAGATTGTATTTAATATCCTAACCAGCAATTCTAATCGATTTTCATTTAGACTCCAAGCTTTCCAAAACTCCCCTGGTATGCCATCAATACCGCATGCTTCGTCCCTTTTCAATCTATTAATTTGTTCCTTCACTTCCCCTACATCTATCGGCTTATCCAATTGCTCAACATAATTGTTATTTTCCATTACCCAAATTGTTTGGTTATCATGTTGCCCTCCTAGCAAATTTTTAAAATACTTGAACCATTCTTCCGCACTTATATTATTTTCTCTTGATCTAACCTTATACATTCTTTTCACCAACATCCATATTGTTTTGCTGCCTCATGTAACTTTATACTCATCTTCTCGGCCCATTCTCTCCTCTTTACTTCCAACAAGTTTCTGTATCCCCATCTTGCAATCAAAAACTCCTCTCTTTCCTTTTGCCCTTCTTCCTGCCTCCACCTTCTTAATTCCCCTAAAACTCTTTGTTTTGCCCTCCTACATTCTTCATCATACCATCCCTTCTGTTTTCTATCTATACAATCTTTCACTTTCATCCTTACACCTGCATATTTTATTAACATTTCTACCTTTAAAACTGCTTCATCCATTTTATTTTCTTTCAGCAGTTCTTCTACCTCTTTCTCCCTTATTACCCCTATGTCTGACCCTAATTCCTTCATAAAAACTTCTGCCTCCTCACCCCTCCATTTATATTTATCAATTTTAACTCCTCCTTTATGTTCTCGTTTTAGTTCATTCTTATATGTACTTATAAAACTTAGCCTCAATGGGAAATGATTACTAGAACATACTGTATTCAAGACTTCAAAATCTGCAATATTTATATCTAAGACTATTGAGTAGAACATATAGTCAACCACACTCTGACCATTATAATTGACACAGGTAAATTCCCCCATTTCATTTTTCCCTTTTACCCCATTATACATCTCCATATTGAACTCCTCACAAAATTCCACCAGCTTTTTTCCTTCACCATTCATTACTTTATCTTTACTCATTCTTCTTACCATCTCTTTTTCTCCCCCCCATTAATTCATACTCAGGATCTATTAGCTTTATTTGACTTACTCCTACTCTGGCATTGAAATCACCCATTATCATAAAGCTATGTCCAAATATCTGTTTGATAACTCCTCAATATCCTGACCAATTAAATTGAATAAGTTGGGATTATAAAAATCCGAGGCACTTGGCGGGTTATATACCACTGCAAGGCATATCTGTTTCTTCTCCTCTGTTACACTTAATACGCACCACAACACTGAATTTTCTCCCAAATCTTTACACACTTTCACTTTGCACTTCAAATCTTTCCTAACAAATATCCCTAACCCACCTGACATTCGTCCTCTTACGCTCTTCTTTGTTCCACTTTTCCCGTAGAACTCAAAGTCGCTTATTTCCACATGAAAGTCGTTTGCCAACCAAGTCTCTACCACTCCTATCACATCACCTAATCTTAAGATCTGCATTATTTCTCTATTCTTTAACTTTTCAAACAATCCTTGTACATTCCAGAATATAACCCCCAATGCCTTTTGCTATACTGAACTCTTCCTCTCAAACCTGAATTGCTGTAATTTGGCCTTGCTTCTTGTCAATGGAAATCTATCCACAAGTTTTTGGCCTTGCATTCCCTTTTCCACCTGTATGATGCTTCCTGCTGGTGAAGAGAATATGTTGGGTTCCGTCTCGTCCATTTCGCTTGGTCCTGTGACTATCTCCACTGGCAGCCTTTGTGAATCCTCTCTCAGCTGTTTTTCCAGTCCATCTTGCTTGCCTGGTGATGTCATCAACTCCCTTCGCCTTGTCTCTCCATCAAAGCTACTTTCCCCGTTCCTTTTCTTTTCCCTGGCTTCTTCTTCCTGTCCTCTGGTTCGTGAATTTTCTGAAGAATCACTCCAACTTATTTGGCGGATATCCTGTTTTCTATCATTGATCCAAAGGTGTAATCCTCGTACATACACCTTGTCTCCTCTAGCTCTAGCCTTTTTCATCTCTCTTATTAATACACTTCTTAATTCTCTCTCTTTTTTTTCCATAATCTTGCTCCACAAATAATCTTGTCCCTTTTAGTTTTTTAGCGCTACTTAAAATTGTCCATTTTATTTTCATCATTGCCAACTTGACTATTACTGGTCTTGGGTTCGTGCCTGTTCTTCCCACTCTAAAAATGTCTATTATTTCCCAGCCACCCAACTTTATTTCTAATTTATCTTGAAAAATTTCCTCCACTTGCTCCCTGATTCTTTTTCCTCTTGTTTCCTCAATTCCAAATATTATAACATTCATGCTACTCCTCCTTTCTTCAGCTCTCTCCAACCATAACATTCGTCTATTACATTCTATAAATTCCTTTTCACCTCGTGCTCGAAACTCGCCCATGTTGATTTTATCACATCGAATTGCTTTATTATTTTATCCTCAATTCTGTTCTCCATTCCTTTGAGGTTTGATATTTCTTCTGCGATACCTTTCAATATTTCCATAATTTGTTCCATTTCCGGTCCTGGGTTTAGTTCCACTCCTCCAATTATCGCCAACACATACCACTCCACCGTTGCATTTAACTCTCCCAAACACTTTCTTCCCAAAGTACGTCCTCCACCATTAAATAAGCCTCTTCTGGCTCTATAAGCTTCCAACTGCACTCCCATTTTTTATCTGCGCTAGAGCTCGTCACACACGTCCATCTCCTCTCGCTTCTCGGCAGTGACCTGCTAAATCATGTAATGTGTTTTATTTCCAAGGGAAGTTTGTTATAAATTTGTATCACATTGTATTTGAAGTTGAGCTCATATACCTTTTTTATATGAAAAGCAACATGTAGGTGTGGTCTTTTCCAAGTGTTATGGTTATTAATTTTGGAACTTTGTTTAAAATTATCTAAGTTTGTTCAAATCTGTGTAGTAATTTCATAAGGCAATGCCAGAATTTTAAGCCTTTTAAGCCATTCTTTATGTTGTAATTACCCTTTTTGCATTCTGAATATTTTAATAATGCCACCACTATTTTCTCATATTGTTATTCTGTATTGAATGAGAGAATGAAGACTTGAAAAGTATACTGTTTTTAGGATATTTACATTTACACTTTGTTTTAGGAGAGAAATCTCATAATACATTTCACTCAGATTCATTGTTAAGAATTCAATATCCACTTTCCAATTTAAAGTATCACCCAAACACCTAGCAATTTAGTGTTTTGTACATTATTAATTACATTACTCTTATTCAATTTTTGCAAAACTAAGTGTCTTCTTCTGTCTTTGTTTATGAGCAGCTTATTAACTTCAAACCAATTATTTAAAACTATTGTTTGTATTTTTCAAGGTCATCTTCATCCCAACCTGAAATTAAAATGTTTGTGTTGTCTGCAAATAGTGAGATTTTTGTTGCATTGTTTGAATTTTGTGTAGTAAGATCATTAATATATATGATAAACAGTAATGGCACTAGTACTGAGCCCTGAGGTACTCTGAGAAACTGGAGATATGTTTGTCCATTCAGACGCGGAGAGAAGAAGTAGGAACCAATAAGGTGATCGTGAATGATTCCATCCCAAACATTGAGAGAGAACCTCTGTTGATGGTTGTCTTGTCATACTTCATTTGGATTTGCAAATACCCAGTTATAAGTGTTATGAAAATTTAAGATGCCATCGCGAGTAAAACCAGTCTCATCTGTGAATAAGATACAGGCTAGGAAATTGATGAACACAGCGCACTGCTGTAACATGTGTTGACAGAAACATCTTCTTGGCTCAAAGTTGGCCTCATTTAATCCTTGCACATGTTGAAGGTGATACGGGCACAGAAGATTTTCATGCAGAATTCTCCAGATAGTCATATGACTAACTCTTTCCCTTACAGCCATACGTTTTGTGCTTTGTGATGGGTCTGCATCCACAGCACGAAGAACTCATTCTTCAAGCTCAATGCCTCGTACTGCTCTTGGTCTCTCAACATCCCTAGTACTCCTCTCAAATGCGCCATTCTCTCTCAAGCATTGGTGAATTCTGCGAATGTTTTTGCACACGGTAACTGCCTGTCAGGGTACCTTTCTGCATAAAGTTCACATGCTTGTGCTGCATTGCTATCTGCAGGGCCATACGTGTAGTGTATATCCGTCTGTTCACTCATGGAATACATCTTCTTTGACCTATAACAACAAAACAGTTATTTTCAGACCCATGTACATATGGACTTTGTTTACTGTTTTGAAGTCAGGAACACGTCTCCCAAATATATGACACCAATAAAGATACATCCTGTATATACTTCAAATGTAGCAAACTTGGTCATATGGCAAAATGCTGTAAAGGGAAAACTTCATGTCCAAGAGGTGCTGGAAATCACTCACTCAGGGAATGCACAGCAACAGAAGAGCAATACCGATGTGTCAACTGCTGTAATTACAACAGCTATAAAAAAACTCACCAGTAGATGATAAACCCTCATCATTAAAAAAGACTTGTGAAAGCTATCAATGGACATTGGTAAAAGTAATCCAAAATACTGACTACTAACATGAAAGCAAAACGTATTTAGCGATGCAAATGATAGAAATGGATATGAATAGAACAACTTTAAGATGTCTACAAGTGAACCTACAGCACTCCTATGTGGCCACAAGCAACCTAGTACATACAATAAATGAAAAATCAATTCAGTTAGGATTTATACAAGAATCCTATATTGTCAACATCATCATCGCAGGGATGCCCAAATCCTGGAAGACCTACACATATGGCACCAGGAAGAAAAGGGCGGCAATCATTGTAAACAACTATAACGATGTTACAATGCTAACTCAATTTTCCAATGAAGATTGTGTTGTCATAGCAATAATTATCAACAAGCAAACAATTCCATTGCTAGTTTGTACTTCGATATCTCCAAAAATATAATCGATGATATGTAGAAAATTGATAATATAATTAATGATAATAATAATAATAATAATAATAATAATAATAATAATAATAATAATAATAATAATAATAATAATAATAATAATAATAATAATAATAATAATAATAATATAGTTGGAATACTAATAGAAGCTGATACAAATGCCAGAAGCCAACATTGTTTTGATAGAATGAGTAATCAATGTGGAAAAACACTTGGAGTTTATCATCACGAACCATCTCTACGTGCTAAATGAAGATACAGGGATTGCAACTTTTGAAATAATTAGAGGGGAAAATAAAGTGGGTTTAACAATTTCAAATTCAATATTATTAAGCCTCATAACAAATTGGCAGTGTGGTGAGAGTGAAAGCTGCTCTGACCACAAGTACATCTCTCTTACAATCAAAATTGGTAGTAGATACAAACAAAGCTAAACAAGAGAATAAAATACATTGTTAATAAAAATAATTCCAACAAATTTGATAAAAATCTTATGACCAGACTTAAGTCCAAATTTAACTTTAAGGATAGAGAGGGAGACTTCTCACAAATTGACAAAGATCTAGAAGAAATCATTAGAAATTTTCACTCCTGTATATATGGAGCATGTAACAATTCCTTTAAAGTTGTAAGGAAGAACAAAATGGCTAGAGGGAAAACCATTCCATGGTGGACACAAGACCTGACTATTCAAAGGAAGAAAGTTAATGATCAAAGATGCAGATATCAGAGAACTGTCAACAATGAGGACCTAAGAATGGAAAGGAAACAATTGTACTTGCAAGGAAAATGAGCTTATGAACCAGTGATGAAATGGAGAAGCTAACATCATGGAAACAATTCTGCACAGCAAGTGGTAATAGTAATCCATGGGGTACAGTTTACAAAATTGCTTCAGGGAAGTAGAAGAGAGAAGTACAAATTACTACACTTCAGAAGCCTGATGACTGCTACGCAATAGATGTAGAGAACACAATTTAATACATGAAGGACTATTTTACACCAGAAGACAGAGAATGTGATGACACTGAAGATCACAAGAATAAAAGAATTGAGACTAAAGCTCCAATTTACACTGAAGGTGATGATCTATTTACACAAGAGGAAATTTTGATGATAATAAACAAATTTAATCCGAAAAAGGCCGCTGGAAATCCTGGATTAACTAGTGAGATAATGAAAAGGACATCTAAAGCCTTCCAGTAACATTCACAGTGATGTACAATGAATGTTTAAACAGCAGAATTTTCCCTAAACAATGAAACACTTAGTGATAAAACCAGGAAAAGAAGACAGTAAGGATGTCTCTAAGTTCAGACCATAGCTTACTAAATATAGGAAGTAAAATTTTAGAAAAACTCACACTAGACAGAATCTTACACCATATGCACAAAAATATCCTCTTAAACAACAGAGAATATGACTATACGACAAAAGAGCACTATTGATGCAATGCTTGCAGTTAAAAATTTCATAAAGGAAATTATAATAGAAAAGAATTATATTATAGCGATAAGTTTAGATGTAAAAGAAGCCTTTGATGCTGCATGGTGACCAAGTGTACTTTACAACTTAAAAAATCTTAATTGTCCTAAAAATTTGTACAATTTGACAAAAGATTATCTTAATAATAAAGTAGCAACACTGGAAAACAACACCTCCACAATTCATAAAGAAATAAATAAAAGCTGTCCTCAAGGCTTGTGCAGTGCTCCAGGATTATGGAATATTCTGTACAATTCTGTGCTATCTTTAGAATTTTCAAAGTATACAGAAACTATAGCTTTTGCAGATGATCTGGCAATGCTAACTAGAGATGCTAATGCTACTGAAGCTCAAAACTATGCCAACCAACACTTGAAGAAAATGGAGCTAAAGAGAACAGAATAGAATTCAACCAAAGTAAATCAAAAGTAATAATATCTCAGTAACACAAAGATCATGATATATATCTCATGATCTTTGTGTTACTTAGATATATTAGATATTATTGTTGATTATAAACTACTCCAAAAAACAGAAGAAATAAAATCACAAGTCATAATCTTTGATAATAAATTCACATCTGACAAGCATATATCATACACAGCAGAGTGGCTGTGCATGATATGCATATCCTTAATACATATGCTAGCTAGAACTGCAAAATTAAACTGGTTTAGGATATCATACACTAAAGACAATATACAAAGGGGCTATACTACCAGTCTTAACATATGGTTTACCATTGTGGGAAGAAGCAATTGTTAAAATAATACTATTAAATGTAAAGGAGTCCAAAGGTTCATTAGCATTAAAATATCCAAAGCTTACAGAACTGTATCATATGATGCTTTGTGCATTTTGTGCATCATAGCAGGACTTTAACCTATAGATATAGTGCTTGACTAATTACTAAAAGTATTTAGAACAACACATATACCAACTGAAGACCCGCTTTTGAAGCACCTGTGGCAGTAAAATTCTGGCCTCATCCAGCTAAAACAGTTTATACAGAGAAAGCAGATAATAATTATGGGTACCCTATTAACATCAGGGCAGTAAAATTAATGACAAGGTAGGAGCAGCAGTGATTATACACATGGTAATAAAATGCTTCAAGACAAATTTAGACTTGACAGTAAATGCTCTAAAATATAGTAGAACAATTAGAATCCTTAAAGTTTTAGAATATCTAAGTACTCTCACTGATATTCAGAGCTTAGATAAAAAAGCATTAGTGCAAACTGATAGCCGAATACCATTGAAATTACTCAACAACCAGCTAAAACATATTCCAATAGTAGAAGAAATAAGACAGCAAATGAGAAATCTTAATACAATACCGTGGATGGTGCATTTTAAGTGGATTAAAGTACATATTGGAGTATATGGAAATATAGCAGACAAGTTACATAAGGAGGCAATGCAAGATGAAAGTGTGGTAGCTGTGTACAATAAGGTACCAAAGAGCTCCATCATTAGGCAAGCATGAGAAGAAGGGCTCGAAAAATGGCAACAAATGTCAGATTCAAGAAAAGAAAATGCATGCAAATCATTTTTACCATCAGTAAAAAGAAGATTTAAGCTGAAACTACCCCTCATTGCACAGGTAACAGCATTTCTAACTGGTCATGGCAAAACAAAAGAATATTTACGTAGGTTAAAAATAATTGACAGCCCAAAGTGTACATGCGATGAAGATCATCAATCTCTTGACCACCTAATTTATAGCTGCAAACTGCTGAAAGATCAGAGAGAGAGACAATGATAAAGAAGATAACTAATTTGTGAGGAAATTGGTCAGTATGGAATGAAAATTTAGTAGACAAATATTTTTAAATATTCCAAAAATTTTAGTTCAATAGATTTTGATAAATTGTAACTTGAAATAAGACAAAACGGAAACAATCTTAAGTATTACACTTAAGAATTTCATCAGAGCATACAAGTGTTATCATGTAACATGTGTAACATAATGTTAAAATTGTGAATTTTAAAGCATGTAGTATTGTATGTTACAATGGGGCATGCTGAATAAAGTTTAAAAAACACACACACACACATGTGCGCACGCACAGAGAGAGAGAGACACACGCTGTGTAGTGCAGTGTAACAAATAAAGGAAGAACTTGTTGGCCATGCCAAAGTCTGAACTAATGGAAAATTTTCTCAAAGACTTTTGCCAATTTGTAAACACTGGGTGAGCAATGCTTGATGCATCCTTGGGACCTGCTGGCAGCACTGGCTGCTATGTCAGCAGAGAGTATATTTTCCCTCTGCTGCGTGAGGTTTCAGTGTGAGTTGAAATCTTGTGCAAGTAGCACATATAACTTCTCATTACAGGAAATTCATAACGTGTTTCAAGATAGAGTTATCACCAACAACATATGGCTCCCTCGTTCCCCCTACTTAATCCCCTGCGATTTTTATCTCTCGACTAAAAGGGGCACCTGGTGCCTGGGGGTATAACTGGGCCACCCTGCTACTGGGGTTTAAAAATACGATAGCCTGGTCCTCCAGGTTGGGGGTTAGATTGTAGGGTTGATGACCCAACACCTGTAAAAAGGTACATTGTTGAGAAGCCTCGACTGATGCCTCGGAATTGGAAGGATCATAAGCAACGACTTAAGCGATGCAATACGGTTTTTGAGTTTGGTACTTGGAATGTCTGAACCTTAAAAAGGAGGCTAGGGCCCGGCCTTGGGCTGTAATGACATAGTGGTAGTGTTTTTTTGGGCAAGTGGAAAAATCTTAGAAAGATGCCAGCTTGGCGAGTTGGATTCCTGTCAACTAAAAAAACCACTGCCATTTCCGCATACCATTTTGGAACTGCTGGTGGCAAGTGGTAGTTGCAGTGGATGATTTTTATCTCTGGGGGGCATTAAAAGAGGAATGAAGTACATAATGGCGAGGCTAGTCCAAACAGCGTAGACAACAGCAGAGAGGAAAAAGTTGATGACCTTGAGATGATGTCAAATGGAAGGAGGGCCCAAACAGCTGAAGCAGCTCGGCGCGGCAGGACTGCAATGGTGGCGACAACAGTGGCGGAGGGAGGAGCCAGAGAAGTGACGTCACCCAAGAGAATTGTTTCACCAAGGAGGGGAGCGGCAGAAGTTGCGTGCGCGCTAATGGAGGGGAGAAAGAAGATATGGTATCAAGGTAGTGGGTAGAATACGGAAGAGGGAGAAGAAGATAGTATTGTTTCATCCGAACATGGGAGCATTGTGGTATCAGATAAAAATAAAATGTTAATGCCGAAAGAAGGAATTGAATTAAGAAGTAGGAAAAGATTAGATGGTTTTAGATACAGAGCAGGTTCACAATAGGAAAAAGGGACAACAAGGAGAATGGGCTTCTGGAACTGTGAGGGTTTAAAAAATAAGTTACATGTGGGAGTTTTGAAACAGCTGTTGGCGAAAGTGGATTATTTAGTGGTAGTAGAAACGTGGTTAAAAGAGGAACAGATAAATATAAAGGACTTTGAATACATTGGTAGGAAAGGAGAGGTGATAGCTAGAAAGGGAAGAGTATCTGGAGGTATAGGTTTCTTTTTAAGGAACAGCTTAAGTAAGGAAATTAAAGAAACATGGTCTAGTAGTAAAGAAATACTGTGGGTTATAATGGATGTTAAGTATATACTCTGTGTAGGAATAATATATAACCCCCCTCCATCCTCGCGGTTTCATAATCCTGATCTCCTTAATCAAATAAGAAAAGATATAGATAGGCTGAAGGAGAAATTTGTAACTGCAGAGGTAATACTAATGGGATAGTCCATAGAATGTTTTGTAAAGAAGTTTTGGGTTTACCCAAGAGTTCACCAAGGGGCGTGGCACTGGCAGAGCTAGGAAGGGTAGGGAGAAAAGGTATAATAGTGGAAAGAATTTTGAAGTATTGGTATAGATGTTTAAATTTAGAAGATAATAATATATTAAAAGAATGTATACAGTTTCAAAAAGCTGTCCTAGGAGAAGAGTGTTGGTTAGGGGAGATGGGAAATGTCCTAAAAGAAATTGGCATGAGGAATATTTTCCTATTAGATAAATATAATAACAGTGGGTTTTGGAAAGAAGTGAGATTGAGGGTGGAAGATATCGAGAAACAAGAGATATGGGCTAGTTTTGAGGATAAAAGGTCATTGATCTTGTATAAATCAGTTAAAAGAGATTGGGGAAGGGAGAAGTATGTAGATATATGTAATCAATTTGGTAGAATAGGTCTTGCGTGGATGCACACAGGAGTAATATTTTTAAAAAGGAATGGATATAATTGTTCGGGGAGATGTATTATGTGTGATGAATCGGGTAGTACTTTTCATTGTCTAATAGAATGTGATAAGGTTAAAAGGTGGAGAGAGGTTATATGGAATAAAAAATGGGACAAGTTAAACAAACAAGCAGTAGCGTTAAGAATGTTGGGAAGCACAAAAGTAGAAATAATTAAAATGATGGGGACATTTTTAGGCAACACAAGGGATAAGTGGATAAGGAGCTTAAGAAAGGTACAGCTGAATGAGCATAGTTTGTAAAGTGGAGAGATGGTATAGTAGCTTTATCCCAATATATACAGCCTAGGGACTAAATATGGGGGAGCTAGAAAACTGGTGCACTAGACATAGGTTTTAGATGTAAGCTTTATTTGTATTATTGTAATAATGATGAAATAAATATTACATTACATTACATTACTAATGGGAGACTTTAATATCAGGATTGGGGAAAGTGATACATATGTTGGAAATGATTGGATGAGTGATGAAATTGAGTTTAAAAGTGAGAAACTTAGGCAAAGCAAGGACAAATTTGTTGATAAAGAGTGTGAAAAATTTATTGATTTTTGTGAGTTGAATGCTTTAGAAATTTTGAATGGAAAATGTGGGGAAGATGAACAAGGAGAATTTACCTTTGTTAGCAATAATGGGCAGAGTGTAATAGATTTTGTGTTGTGGCCCCTGAATTTAGGACATATTTTAAGTAATTTTAAGGTATTAAATTTAAGCTCAACTAGCGGGCATTATCCACTGATTGTGGATTTTATGATGCACGCTGCACGAGTAAAACACAATATAAGAGTGGAAAGCTATTGTAAAAAAGAGTATATTAGCTATAAATGGAAAGAAGAATTTTGTGACACATTTAAACAGACTCTTGACTCGAATTATGGAAAGATATGTCTATGTGGAGTAACATTCATGGTTAAGAATAATCAAATTGAGAATGCAATAGATATCCTTAATACAGTTATGCAAAGGGCGGGAGAGGAAATGAAAACAAAAAAGAGGGTTTACATATATGATAAGGACTGGTTTGACGAAGAATGTAGGGTATCAAAAAGACAAGTAAAACAACTGTTGGTTAGGTGGAGAGAATTAGGTGATAGAAAATCTAGGGACGATTATATGCAAGGGAGGAATTCACATAATTTATTGTTAGAGCAAAAGAAAAAGGACTGGAGGGAATGCAATGAAAGGAATTTGATAAAATATCTAAATGAAAATAATGTTAATAAGGTATGGCAGGTTCTTAAGTCAACCTATAATAAATGTGTAACTAAACCCAATGTTGAGCCAGGACAATGGATGGAGTATTTTAAAACATTATATGGGGAAGAAAGGAGTATAGGAAGTATGGAATTTTTGGAAATAAGGAATGTTTTTGTAGAGATATTGGATGGTGAAATTAGGAGTGAGGAAATAATAAAACAAGTTAAGTTACTGAAGAAAAATAAAGCTACTGGAATTGATAGCATCCCAACAGAGTTTCTTAAGGAGTGGTGTAATGAAACAGGGAGAGTGAAAATTTTATTAGATTTATTTAATGTAATTATTAAAAAGGGTTATGTACCTAAACGATGGAGAGAAGCTATCATCCATCCTATATATAAAGGCAAGGGCAATGTCGATAAACCTAATAACTACAGAGGTATTGCATTATTATCAAATATAGGAAAACTTTTTGCGGGCATTTTGGCAGCGAGACTACAATTTTGGGTTGAAGAATATAATATCCTTTCGGAATTCCAGATGGGCTTTCGCAAGGGAAGGAGAACAATTGATCATTTATTTATTATAAAGACATTAGCAGACACATATTTAAGAGAAAAAAGGGGTAAATTGTATATGGCTTTTGTAGACTTAGAGAAGGCTTATGACCGAATTGAGCTACAACTTCTGTGGCATAAATTAGTGTGTAAGGGAGTAAGTCAGCAATTGGTGAATATTCTTAAAGCACTGTATTTTGAGAACACCTTCTGTGTAAGGGTGGAGACAGGCTGTGTAACAAACGAAATTCCACAAAAGAAAGGCCTTCGGCAAGGATGTAAGTTAAGTCCAGTTTTATTTAATTTATACATAGATGAGGGCGGCGCCGTGGCCGAGTGGTTAGACCGCTCGCCTCCCACCGAGGCGGACCGGGTTCAATCCCAGGGACCTGCATATGGGATTTGTGGTGGACGAAGCGGCGTCTGGGCGGGTTTTCTCCGGGTTCTCCGGTTTCCCCCGCCATTCATTCCACCAACTGCTCCATCATCACCTTTCCTTTCATCCATTTCACCAACATTTCGCTTCATCCACTTCCTTCATCCCATACCAGGCATCGGGCTGATCACCCATCCTGGATGTTCTGTCTGATCCATGAGTGTCTGCTCCTCGACGGGCCTCTGACCCCAGGCACCCGCCTGTAAGTCCTGGGGGGTGTAAGTCCTACATCAGAGGAGGGTAAACAGATAATGAATGAATGAATGAATACATAGATGATGTCTTACTAGAAATTGGAAGGAATAATAACTGTGCACCAGTAATTAACAACATCGAAATTCCAGGACTTCTTTTTGCAGATGACCTAGTGGTAGGATCTATTACAGTAAGTGGTTTAAAACAATCATTACAAGCAATTGATGTATATTGTAAAGAATGGAGGTTAAAAGTGAATCAAGAGAAAACACAGATTGTGGTTTTCAAAAAGGGGGGAAAATTAGGCAAATATGAAAAGTGGAAGGGAGAGAATAAAGATTATAGGGTAGTGCGTGACTGTATCTATTTAGGAGTAAAAATAGATGGAGGTAATAAATGGGAGAAACAAAAGAAGTTTGCATTGGCAAAAGGTAAAGGGGCGATGGCAGCAATTAGAAGCTGCAGATATAAAGTACCTAATATAAATGTTAAATGGCTGGAAAAAGTTTATGAGATGGTTATGGAGGCAAAAATGATGTATGGTATAGAAATATGGGGATTAGATAGAGGATGGGAATGTATAGATGTGGTGCACAGGATGTTTTGTAGAGAAATACTAGGGCTACCGAAGTCAATTGTAAGACAGGTAGCACAATTAGAGATGGGCAGGGTGCCAACTAAGGGGAAGATAATGGAAAGAGCTTTGAAATTTTGGTTCAGAATTTTAAATCTAGGAAAAAGTAATGTGTTAAGACAATGTATTGAATACCAAGAGAAGAGCTTAATGAATGATGGATGGGTAAGTAAATTACGGAATATTTTGGAGAAAAATGGGTTAGGAGATATATGGAGAAGGAGAGAAAATAACGTAAAACATTTGAAAAAGGCAAGGAAAAGACTGGAAGATATAGAAATACAAATCATGTTCAGTGAGATTGCCGAAAAGAGCTCATTAGTTTATTATAGGCCAATGAAAAATACATGGGGTAGGGAAAAATATATAGATATAGTAAATAAAGAAGAGAGAGAATCTATTGCATGGTTAAGAACTGGAGCATGGAGGCTAAAAGGGCTAAGACAGGGTATTCCTCAGAACCAATGTCCGATATGTGGTGGTAATGAAGACATTGAACACATAGTATTTAAGTGCCAAGGAACAGAAAATTGGAGAAAAGAATTTTTTAATAAGAAGTGGTTGAAGGGGGATAGAAATACACTTATAATTGAAATGATATGCAAGGACGCTAGAAGCATTGGACAGTTTTTGTGTAAAGTAAAAAATAAATGGCTTTGGACAGTGGAAAGAGAAAAGTAAGAGGTAGTGCATCTTACTTTGAATGGAAAATTATAGTGAATGTGTGATGGTTAAGTAATCAATAAATGAAAAGTGAAAAAAAAGTGGAAATGGGACATGAAAAAAAAACTGAAAAAAAAGCAAGATAATTTAGTGACAAGAAATTGTAAAATGTAAATAAACTGTAGTGATTGTCTACTGAATAAGTGACCAGGGTCAAAATGCAGTAGACAATCAAATTTGTAAAACTCTTAGCACAATAAAATACTATACTATACCATTAAAAGAGAAAGTGTACAAAACAAATCCACACACTTTAGATGAACTTAAAACTAACATTCATCAAGAAATTGCTGCCATTTCTCATAGGGAACTGCAGAGTGTAATGAGCAATTTCCTAAGTGGGTGTCAGAAATGTTTGAGCAATAAAGGAAGGCAGTTCCAGAATCCCCTTGCTTAATATATATGAATAATGTACTTTTTTTTTTTAAGTGTTTATGTTATGTATGCTAGAAATAACTTACGCAACAAACCATACTATATTTACTGTGGACTTCCTGCACCACCAATACAGCAGCCAGCCAGGCAGCCTTGCCGGCCACATGCGATGAAACCAGTTGCATGAAGGATCATTCACCCTATAGTATAACATTAGACAAAGTGTTTAGAGCTGCCTGCAGAAATCTTAGTGCCCAATTGAATCTTTCAACCATCTTTAGCATATTATATATCATATATATTGTAGTCAATTGAAATATAATGTTGTAACATGTGTAATCCTAGTATGTATTCTATACAGAATGCAACATGCTGTTAAATAATAACAAACAAAAAAAAAAGCTGCCCACTTCTAAATATGCTTTTATTGGATACAGGAGGCCTCAAAACATGTATTTATGGTGAAATTCCCAATGTAATACTTCTGCTTACTAGGTTCATGGTGGTAGAGAAAGTAAAATTTCTGTAATGCTTCCAATATCTCTCTGCCTTGTAACAAGCAACTTTTGTAAAAAAAAAAAAGGATGACATCCTTGGTCTGGGTAGCTGTTTAGTATCCATGGTATCACAGCCCAAATGGTTTCAGCAGGATAATATGCTTATTCTTGCAGATCATGCAATAGATATTTCATTCATAACATATCAGAATGAGAACAAAAGTTTGCGACATTCCAAGATGATTTTTCTAGGTCCTGTTGGATCTGTTTAAAATGAGAATATTACAATATTGTATCTATAGTTTGATTTACGAAAGAGTGTTTTTTCAAAACTGGAGCATTTGGCTGGCATCTGGCCTGTCTGTCTTGTGTAATATTTATTATGAATATCAAAAAGTTTGTTTTCTTTAGGTCCCTAACTAGGCACATGTCATATGCTATCTGCAGTAAATCAAACTGTGGGTATTTGTTGGGCTAATTAAACATAATAGCAGACTTTGTTTAGGTCTGTAAGATGTATTGATCCAGGACACTGTATCTCAAAAGTACTTATACTTTAAGGGAAAGGAATACATAGCATCAAAATAGCAGCAACAGCATAAGCAGAGAGGTCTTTCAACACCTTGCTCCCATTATGGGAGCATATTATGGCATCATTTACCCACATCTAACATATGGTATTGAAATTTGGGAGGGAACAAGTAAAACCAGTATGGACAGATTATTAAAAATACAAAAAAAGTGCATAAGAACTGTGTTCAACCTTCGGTTTCGGCAATCCTGCCATGAAACATTTATAACGCAAAACATCCTAACTGTTTAAAACCATTATACTTGTTAAAGATAGAAAGCAATTTAACATACTCAATAAAGACTGTCATTCATACGATACGAGAAGAGCAAACGATTATCATAGGGTGAGCACGAATAAAACTCAAACTAATAAGGACCCATATCAAATGGGAGCTATACTATATAATAAATTACCATCTGCAATTAAGAATACCAGAGATTCAAAATTTAAAACTGTCCTAAAATTATTCCTGATAGATAAATGCCTGTATAATATTACTTAATTATAATGGATATGTGTACTTAGGTAAATATTATTAAGTCAACTGTATTAATCATTCCTGATAGAGAAATGCTATTACTGAATTATAATGGATATATGTACATATGTAAATATTATTAAGTAAATTATATTGTATAGCTATAATTGACAGTGTCAGATGCTCTTGTAGAATAAAGTGGTTATGGTTATTGTTGTTGTTATTGTTGTTGTTGTTGTTGTTGTTATTATTATTATTATTATTATTATTATTATTATTATTATTATTATTATTATTATTATTATTATTATTATTATTATTATTATTATTTACTTAGTGCATATTGCAGAGCCCACCACAAAAATAACAGGTCCTCAAATATCATATCAAAATCTCTAAAAACAATTAATTTCTTTTATTAATTTCTTTTTCATATTTTTTAAAGTTAACATTGCTTAATACAACAGTACTGTATATGCCTTGTGCCAGATGCTTAAGATTAACATAAAACAGTGTCTGATACTGATTTTCATTCCTGCAACTTGTATGATTTTAGAGCCAACTTTGGAATCTTTTGCTCTACGCCTGGAATTGCGGTGTGCAGAGCTGTTCCAAGAAAAGTTGCAGCACATATGCTTTTCACTGGGATGCCTTTGGGAGCCCAGGATGCATTGCAATCTGGACTTGTTAGTAAGGTGGTTTCACAAGAAAATTTAGGTATGATACTACTACAAGTGCATATGTTCATAAACAACGATATTTCAGATACGAGTCATTCTACATCAAACCGAACACACATAAAACATCACATTCTCTGAATTTTAGTTTACGTGTTGTACACATAAAATAAATGGATACATATTTGGTATTTTGCAGAAAATCAAATTATTTTAGGATTTACAGCATACTTAACATTTTTCTTATACGCGCACAACGTTACATAAAAGTAATTTATTCTCAGAATACAGAATGGTCAGGAATAAGAACAATAAATCGTTTTACAGATAAAAACATTGTGGTTTTCCTTATATAAAATACTAATTTTTCGGAATAAAACAACAATTGCTTTTTTAACTAGGAATACTTTAAACCACAATATCATATTTAACCTGTAATATTAAAATCTGGAAAAAATACAGTAGGAATGTGTGATATATTTTGTTTTAAATCTGTCAATATCAGGATGGGATCTTCCTTAGAAGTACGCTTTTAAACAGTTTATTTGTGTTAGTACGTAAGGTTTTAGAATATAGACTGCTGACAGCTGATTCAGCATGGCCCAGTCATAGAACTCAGATTCTTATTTACAACTCATTCATCATTTTCAGTTCTCACACTTCATAACACTGGCAGCTAGCGCTGTCATTGACAGAAACACACACACAGCCTGAGCACCGGCAGCTAGACTAGTATGAAAAATGTGGCTGTAACTACCCTTTCTAAATTTGTCATTGCATTAATTCACTGCCATGCCACATGAAATACTAGGTTCAATTTTTGTTAGCACTAATTAATGTGAGAAACACATTTCTGTCTAGCTTGTTTTTCTGTGCATGCTGTGAGATAGTAAATGAAGTCACTCATTTCATTGACAAGCTCTTCATCTGTGTCTGGCTTCAGCGCTTCAGGAAGGAATTATTTGATTTGATTTGATTTGAATGACTGAAATAATTCATAGAAATGAATTGGTTTGGACCATCACTGAAGTGGTTAGAAGTTGTGCCACACCTTACTTTCACCTTTGACTAATTTTGCATTTTCTCATATGATTTGATTAATTGGCTCACTCTTCAAATAATTTTGTGAAACAAATTAGCCCAGTTACCATGTTACAAAAGTGTAATTTCATCATACTCACCATAGATACCAATTTCACCATTGGAAATGCCTTCTAGCATTTGTCTATCAGGAATAATAGCGCTTTAAGCTCTTCGCTGGTGAAAGCATTATTATAGAATCGGTTGAGTGGTTTTCAAGGTTACACCCACAAGTTTTCTCTCATTATATTAGTGCAGATCTTAAACAGAAATCACAAACCTGCTCCACTGTTCTTCAATAAGATGAGTAAGATTCCCTTATGACTCCATAAAAATCGTTTAATGAACAATGGATATTGATCCAAAAATGTGTTGTTTTTTTCTTCTGCAGCACAACCTGTAAACTGTTTTTGATCCATCTATAAAGAGTTTCCATTCAGTTGGATAGTAAAAGAAGTCCATATGTTATAAATCCTCATTCAGCATCTTCCTTTATATTACATCAGTTTTCTGAAACCCAAACTTTGATTTTATTTGATTAATGCTTTTATAATTGGATTTGATGCTTTGTGTAATCTTTATTTAACATATAAATACATATAAAAACACCCACATAACTTATATTATTTCTTAGGTTTATTACGCCAGCCCTCATAGCCGTCGTCACTGGTGCATATAGCTTCGGCACTCCGCCAAGCTGAATTGCAGGTTTCAGTCCCGGCATGAGTGTTTGTGTGCCTGTGTGTTGTATATGTTTAATGGTATTTAGGTAAAAGTAAAGCAGAGAACATATGGTTATGATAAAACTGGGAAAATCATGGCAACATTTTTAAAAAAGAGAAAGAAAGAAAAAAACAATTATAAATCATGCAGAGAGTTACAAATGTAAATTTGTTAGTAAGTGTTATGATTTTTTAAAAATATGCTGATTTAATGTTGCTGACCCAAGCTTGTAGCTGGGATGTATTTGCTTGGTATCCAAGCTGCTCATGTTCTGATTTGTATGCTTTAGATTCTATGCTGATTAGAAGCTTCACAGAAGTATTTATGGACATTTTTGTTGCTGTATTATAGTGAAAGTAAAAGGGCATACAGATCAGTGGCATCTCCTATGGGTGTGCAAGTCATGTGTCAATGCCCCCCCAAAAGAAAAAGAAGAAGAAAGGAAGAAAAAATAGTCTATTTTTTCTTACTTTTGAATGAGAGATAAGCAAGTGTTGCAATGCTGCAATTAGACAGCAGGTGTTGCAATGTGGGAGCTGTACAAGCAAGACATTGGCAATGCCTTGCCTGCCTCCCAGACTGCATGCATTTCATTCCTTCCATTTCATGCTTATGCAAGCCAAGGCATTATATTCAGTTTCGAAATGAGTTTATGTAATTGTTGTTGGTATTTCCCCTCTGTTTTTTGCATTTACAATTGTAGTGATAGATTTTTAAGATGGCTAGTGAAACTGTAATTCAAAACTATTATATGGTATTACTATTTGGAATTCCGTATTGCAAGTGCAGAATTCAATTCCATGAAGAAAAGAGTATTTAAATAGTTCACCAGTTTTCCACAGTACTTCATCAAGCTTTCAAAATGATTTGATAAATTCTGTAGCCGATGTACTGAGAGATGAAATTTACTGTGATATTCAGAACACAGATTTTATAACTATTATACTTGATGAAACATCAGACATTAGCAATAGACCTCAAATGTCAACTGTTTTACATTATTTTTCGGTGACAGGAAAAAAATTGTGGAACAATTTCTTAGATTTCATAACATGAGTGATTATAAAACTGCAACAGCTCTTTTCAACCATGTTAATAAAATATTGGACACACATAAGCGCAAGGACAAGCTAATTGCTCAGACATACAATGGTTCTTCTGTGATGAGTGGCCATCTCAGTGGACTTCAAAGCAGAATACAGGAAAAGTATCTTAAAGCTCTCTTTATGCATTGTTATGCTCATGTAATAGATTTAGTCTTACAACAATTGTTAGAATGCAAGAAAGAGCTTAAAATATTTTTAGCAATCTTAAATCATTGCTTGCCTTTTTTTCTCATTCTCCAAAGAGGTTACATGAACTTTCTATTTCATGTCAAAGAAGCTACATTTATTATCTTCCATTTGACGGAATTTTACCTCTAGGCTTATCCATACAGTTAGTGAAAACAGAGAAGCTTAAATTATGTTTTTGATCATGTTAGTGAAAGTGGAGACTTCAGCAATTTGACTACAATGCCAGCTAGAGGATTTGCTAGATTGGATTGATTTAAATATTTGACAGGGAGATGAAGAGGAGGGACATACCCCTACTTGCATATACTGAAACTTGAGGTTTATTCTATGGTTTCCTCCCAGATTTTTTTCTAATCATCACCTCCCTAAACTCTAATAAGTTGCAGGAGTCCATAGATAGGGTTTTTACTAGATACTGTCTCATTTGGATCAACAGCTCCAAATCAATTGTATCTATTCACTTCCAGTGCTTCACACTGAAATATTAAGGTAAGGCCATTTTCTCCTCTACACCACACATCCTGCATCTTGGGTCTTCTGGAGGATTTGCTAACTTCCTAAACAATCTCAAAAATATATATCTTAATAAAGGTTTTATCTAACTTGATTTCCTTCTCCGATATACAGTGCCTTTCCTTCATATTGTGGCCAAAGCTTGGCGGCTCGCATGCTGCCTGCCTCAGGTAGGTCTACTGCCAAAAGAGGTATCCCTGTAACCACTTCAGGTTCTCATAATTATAGGTACAATTACAATGATAATAAGCACATATCTTATCACAAGAGAAGTTGGAAATGTTGTCCTCTCTATTCACACATTTCTAACATTTTCTCAGGAAATTTGCATTCATGCTCAAGAGTTCAATATCTGAAATTCAGAATTTCTCTCCGGATGTTTTCTTTTCATTCTTCCAATGTATGGGGATTTGTTGTCTACACTTTATTTTTCAAGCTCTCTCATAGATAAAAATCGTATACACTCAAATCAGGGGATTTTGAGGACCTGTACTAATTACCCTATCTTAAAAAAATTCCTGAATTAAATTTAATGACTCATCAGCAGTATTGTTGGAAAAATCCATTCTGACATTCAATGTTGGTCAGCTGTGTAGAAAATGGTGCGAGTATGACATTCCTAGATCTCTCTGCATTTATTGTTTATTCAAAAAATATAGGCCCTATTATTGTGTATACACTTGCTGCATACCTACAAAAGAATTGTGTGTGTGTGTGTGTGTAAAATTGGGTTTTTCTGTACTCAGTATCTGTTATATTGTGACGAAATATAGCCATATAAATGGAACTATGCTTCATCAGAGAAGAATGTTAAGCATGGGGCAATCAGTCTATCATTTTGCAAAATCTAATTACAGCCTGTCTCTGATGATCACATGAAAAATAAGGTGTATGCAACAAACCTCCATACTTTGTAAGAACTAAACGAAAACATCAGGTGAGAAATTCACTTAATTTCATATATTGAACTCTCGAATTCAATGAAAATTTACTGAGAAGATCCTAGAAATGTATGAAATTAAATTGAGTATTATTTATGGGCGCTCTTTAGCTGCTGTGGTTCTTAGCATCCCATTCTATATTGAGCGTGAAATACCAGAACTTTTGCTCAGAGTCCTTTTTATCAGGCTTGAGGTTCTTTTATATGCTGTAAATCTACGACACAGGACCACTGGCTTTACTTTCCTTCCAAAGGAAGCCATGCTAAGGATTTCTATGCCCAAAAAAATCCATTGCCCTCCGCCAGGTTTGAACCCGCGACCTCAGGAACTAGAGGCTAGCATGGTAACTACTACACCACAGAGGACGACTAGAAATGTGTGAATAGAGGATAACATTTCCAAGATGTCTTATGATAAGTTATGTGCTTATTATCATTGTAATTGTAGCTATCAAAACATGAGGTGGTTGCAGGGATTATACAGCTGTTTTGTTGGGAGTCCGAGCTGCAGTGGCCAGCACGTAAGCAGCCATGCTATGACCACATTGTGAGGGAACAGCACTGTATTATTCAATATACTTCAGTCTAGAAGTGTTGTATTTTGCACTGTAGAAATAAGATTACTGAATTTAAAACTGCAAACGGAAAGGAATAATTTTGAAATACTGCAATCTTCTGGAGACGAAAAGGTGATTCAGATAAAAGGAGGAGGTTACAGATGAATCACAGAAAGACCATTGTCACAGATGTACTTTGAAATCATTGACAATATCAGTAATCGGATAACAATTAGATATACATCAATTGAAAAATGTCAATATTTTGATCTGATAAACCCATCTAAACTGGCATATTTCAGCAAAAGAGAAAAATTTCCTCATGATTTGTTAAAAAAAGAGCTGTAAGTAATTTATGGTGTTTTTTTTTAATGTATCTAAACTTCAAAATGAATCCTTCCGATGAAGGATCAGATAAAGTACCCATTCAGATCATTAATTACTTGATGGATATGAATCTATTGAGTGGATTCATGGAAGTGTACAAATTAGCCATGCTGATTGCAACAATACCTTCTACAGTGTCATCTGTTGACTGTTATCATTCTAGAGGATCCACATATTCTGCCCCACTATTCAGACAGAGTGCCAATTGACTAATTTAAGCCTCATTTCCATTGAGAAAGAACAGCTTTTTCAGTTATGAGAGTGGGATAAATCCAAATTCTATGAAGTAGTGATCCAGGTATTTCTATGGAAAGAAAGACAACTTAAGCTGGAATTCAAATGACTGTAAGTAGATTCCATTGTTGGTTCTCTATTTCTAATTTTGAAGGGCTATACTTTATTTACATAATTATTTTAATTAAATGTATTGTTTACGTTACAATACCCTCCCTCATTCAGTTTTACTACACTAAATGGCTAGGCAAACATTTTTATTTAGAGATAATGTGGGAACTGGGGATTAACACACTTTTCCTTTCTTGTCAACGTCCTAAGTTCCAAGTCAGGAGATGCCACTGATACAGATGACCATGGATTGGCTGAATACAACATTGTTAGTGAGTTCAAAGTAACCTTTTACCCCTAGAACAAACTGTGTTTAGGAAGATCCATGTAAATATATCATGTAACCAACAAATATCTCAATTCTATATACTGCTTTGATTTATATAAACTTCAAACCACAAATATGAGGTAAAGCTCTCTGTATTTGACAGGATTTCCTTTGGTGTTCTTTGAAAAAATTGGAGTATATGTTTCACTGTGTAGCATTTGAGAAATGTTCATTGTTGCTATGGTATATATTCTAAATCATATGTACAAGAATGGATATAGTGATATGTAGCACCTGTTCATTTTTCATCATGTTATAGTTGGAGGATTAGTAACTATGATACATACTAAACAATTTTTATTAATTTGGAGTCAGTTATTAAACTTGCCATTTACCTATTAACAATTGAAGATCGTGTTTCAAAAGCATGTTGCTTTCATCAACTTTGTTTTGACCACTGGCATCAGTTGGTGTTCCTGATAGTCTTCCCAGGTGGAGGGTTGATGAGCTTTTGGAGGACACCGGCAGTTGGTTTTCAAAATTCATTAAATAATCTCTATCCAAATGTGAATTTTCTCTAGATTTCTAGTTCAGATTTGTTTTTTGCACTTTTTAATAGTCTTTGGGTCTTTTCAATAATGTGGTGATGTTTCCAGAAATGTGTTGCTACTGCCAACTTGTGTTCTTGTTTGAATTTGATGTTTCCAAATTGCTCATTGGATCTAATTTCTAAGTTTCTTTTGGTTTCCCCATGTAAACCTTGTTGCAGCCCAGGCAGTTTAGTTGATAAATTCCTTATCTGTTTTCTGGCAACTGTGTCCTTGAGATTTTAATTTTCCAGGTTATTTTATTTATTGAGAAACTATGATGATGTTCTATTCTGTGAACGTTTTTATTAAGTTATTGAATGTTAAAAAGGTGGTAGGTAAACTTCATAGGTGATATTTTCTCTTTTGTTTGCATTGAGGGTGTTGGTTTCTATTTTATTCTTTTTTTTGTATTGTTTATTTTCTTGTAAACACGTTTCCTATTGAATCCATTTGCTTCTACTGTATCTATGATTGTTTTAAGTCCTGTGCTGTATTCTCCTTTGTTCATGAGTATGTTCACCAGTTAAGTGTTTTAGGCTATTTATTACAGTATGTTGATGGAAAATGGGGTTGTACCTGTTGTGTTCGATGTAGTTATCCAAGTGTGCAGGTTTTCTGTAGATGCAAAACTCAGTCTGTTGTTTTATGATCTTAGGACCAAGAAAGTTCATTATTTTCTTTCTCTTTTGTGAACTTGATAGCTTTTTCTATTATGTTCAGAAGTTTCACTGCATCTTCTATGTGTTTGTCTGCAACTATGACAAAAACATGATTAATATAGTGGTACCACACTTTAAATATTCAAAGAATGCATTTGTGACTCTTGTTTCCATTAAGCCCATGAACAAAACTCCTAGTGGGTTTCCCATAGTCACACTTGATTTTAATGGGAAATGTGCCATTGAAGGTATAGATGTTTTGTTAGATGCATAGATTCATTAACTTTATGTACTCTTCTATTCCATCTAGATGTTTCCATATGGATTTCAGCTATTTTTGGATAGATATGTATATTTAATGAAGCCAGTGAATGTGTGTCTGCTACTTCTACATTTTAAATTTTTTCTACTACATCCAAGTTAAATTTTATCTGCTAGATCCAAGGAGTTGTTTAGATTTAAGCTGTGGAATTTTGGAAAGGATGGTATCTGCTTGTAAGTCATTTGATTAGCTTAGATGTAGGTCCATCATTGTTGTTTAATGTGTCTCATTACTTTTCCTGGTTAATGAAGCTTTGGTGGACTATAGATCCTTAGCAAAGTTGGATTGTCAACTTCAATTCAATTTAAGTATTTTTGACATTATTGAAGTATCTTAGACTGTTCTGTTGAATGAACTTGTAGAAGGTTTGCATGCTCGCGGAAGGTTGTTATCTACTTTTATATATTTTCTTCACTTTTGAAACAATTTCTATCCTTTCTATGTAGTTTGTATTGTCCAAAATTACTACATTGTAGTCTTTGTCAGATTTTGAATAAATTACAAGTTTTAATTTTAGTGATTTTAAGATCTGTCTGTTGCAGCTAGTTATTTATTGTTCTTGATTTCTTGGATTGCTGAACAGCATTTGAGTTTTACAATATTATTTTTTGCTTCACTTAAGACTTGGGTAGCCATTTGTATATTAGTCACATAGTAATCTACTCTACTTCAAAAATCTACACATATGTATCTTCAAACATTTGTTAGAAAATCCATTTCTGAATCATTGAAATTTTGGTTGAGGAGTTTTATTGCATTTTATTTTATTTTTTTGACTTGTTGTCGTCATCATTATCATTATTTCCCTCATATCTATTTGTTTGCTGATGGAAAGGAATGCTTAACATGATATATTTTTTAAAGAATAACATAATATTATTAAATGAGGGATAAAACTACAGTGTCAACTTTTATACTCTTGCTTGCCCCATTTACCACATTTTTGCATAAAACATATTTGTTAGGCATTTGCATGCTTCATCAGCTACAAGTTGACTTGAATATTTTGGACCTAAGTCACCTCTCTCATTGTATCTTCTATAGCCCCTACTGTAAGAAATTGAATTATTTACCAGAGGTTCTAGTGTTTTTTTTTTCCTTTCTCTGAATAATTGCATTTATTTATATTGTGATTTATTTTAATGTTTGAAGTTTATTGATTCACTAAGAAATACTTGTATTGTACTGCCCACTAAAGTTTGGTCCAGCCCACTTTCAGTTGGGCAGTCCAATTTAAGTTATACACAACATATTACAATAGCAAGCAGCAAGCAACAGTTTTTCTAAATATTCAATTCAATTCATTTCAGCTGTAAGAATTACATTAATTCATAGCATCATAAGTATAAAAATAAAATAAATGATAATATGTACATACAAAATAATAACTATTACAACATAAGAACACAATACAGTGTTTTAGGATAATAAGAATTCTTCAATGGAATAAAAGCAATGCTGCATTAAAAATTGTTTAACCTTCCTTTTAAATATAGCCTCTGAGGTGGCAAGTTGGAGTTTTCCTGGCAGCTTATTATATAATTTAATACCTGCATACTTGGTGCTTTTACTAAATAGGGTTGTATTATGACTGATGATGCTCAGCTGTTGTTTACTCCTGGTGTCATATTTATGTTTTTCAAAATTAACTTCAAATTGTTTTAATGCTTTCTAACATACACTACGTGATCAAAAGTATCCAGACACCTGGCTGAAAAAGATGTACAAGTTTGTGGTGCCCTCCATTGGCAATGCTGGATGTCAATCTGGTGTTGGCTCACCCTTAGCCTTGATGACAGCGTTCACTCTCGCAGGCATACTTTCAATCAGGTGCTAGAAGGTTTCTTGGGGAATGGCAGCCCATTCTTCACGGAGTGCGAAACTGAGGAGAGGTATTGATGTAGGTCGGTGAGGCCTGGCACGAAGTTGGCATTCCAAAACATCCCAAAGGTGTTCTATAGGATTCAAGTCTGGACTCTGTGCAGGCCAGTCCATTACAGGGATATTATTGCCATGTAACCACGCTGCCACAGCCCGTGCAGTATGAACAGGTGCTCGATCATGTTGAAAGATGCAATCGCCATCCCTGAATTGCTCTTCAACAGTGAGAAGCAAGAAGCTGCTTAAAATATCAATGTAGGTCTGCACTGTGATCGTGCCATGCAAAACAACAAGGGGTGCAAGCCCCCTGCAGGAAAAACACGACCACACCATAACACCACCACCTCTGAATTTCACTGTTGGCACTACACATGCTGGCAGATGACATTCACCGGGCATTCACCATACCCATATGCTGCCATCGGATTGCCACATTGTGTACCGTGATTCGTCATTCCACACATTTTGCCACTGTTCAATCGTGCAAAGTTGGCACTCCTTACACCAAGCGAGGCGTCGTTTGGCATTTTCCTGCATGATGTGTGGCTTATGAGCAGCCACTCGACCATGGAATCCAATGTTTCTCACCTCATTCCTAACTGTCATAGTACTTGGAGTGGATCCTGAAGCAGTTTGGAATTCCTGTGTAATGGTCTGGATATATGTCTGCCTATTACTGTTTACGACCCTCTTCAAATGTCGGCGGTCTCTGTCAGTCAACAGATGAGGTCAGCCTGTATGCTTTTGTGCTGTACATGTCTCTTCATGTTTCCACTTCACTAACACATCAGAAACAGTGGACCTAGGGATGTTTAGGAGTGTGGAAATCTTGCGTACAGACTTCTGACACAAGTGACACTCAATCACCTGATCACGTTCGAAATCCGTGAGTTCCACGGAGCGTCCCATTCTGCTGTTTCACAATATCTAATGACTACTGAGGTCATGGACAATGAGTATCATGCAGTTGGTGGCAGCACAATGCACCTAAGATAAAAAAACATAAGCTTGTGGGGGTGTCTGGATAATTTTGGTCACAGTGTATATCATTACTTCTAATATACAGGGTGTTTCAGAAATACTTTTACAAACTTCAGGTATGGGTTCCTTACACCACAAGAAGGAAAAAAGTTCATATGAACATATGTCCCATAATCCTTTGTTTTCTTGTTAGGAGGTGTTCAACACAGTGGTAAACTTATAACACACAAAACTCATAATAAATGCTCGAAATGTCCTCCTCTTGCTTCTATGCATGCCTGTACTCATCGAATCATGGAATGTCGCACCCTGTCAAAAACTCCAGATGGTGTCGAATGGTTTCGCAGGCTTCCATGACACGTCGATGAAGTGTTTCTGCATCCGGGATGGCTGCTCCATAAACCAATGATTTAAGATGCTCCCAGAGGTAAAAATCCACAGGATTGAGGTCGGGAGAACGTGTAGGCCATGGAACTGGTTCTCCTCTGCCTATCCATCGGTCATGGTAGATACCAGTCAGTGCATCTCAAACAATGCAACTAAAATGTACCGGAGCCCCATCATGCATAAACCACATGTTTTTTCTTATTTGCAGGGGCACATCTTCGTGAAGTAAATTGGGAAGAGTGCTGGATAAAGTCCCTGTAGACAGCACCAGTAAGATGTGCTGGTAAATGTATGGACCTACCAGACAGTCACCCACAATAAAAAAAACCTGAAAATTAAAATCTCAGGGACACAGTTCTGCCAGAAAACAGATAAGGAATTTATCAACTAAACTGCCTGGGCTGCAACAAGGTTTACATGGGGAAACCAAAAGAAACTTAGAAATTAGATCCAATGAGCAATTTGGAAACATCAAATTCAAACAAGAACACAAGTTGGCAGTAGCAACACATTTCTGGAAACATCACCGCATTATTGAAAAGACCCAAAGACTATTAAAAAGTGCAAAAAACAAATCTGAACTAGAAATCTAGAGAAAATTCACATTTGGATAGAGATTATTTAATGAATTTTGAAAACCAACTGCCGGTGTCCTCCAAAAGCTCATCAACCCTCCACCTGGGAAGACTCTATCAGGAACCAGACAATCACCTACAATGCCAGCCCACACATTCAGACTAAACTGTTGCTGATGTCTAGCCTGAAGTACAGCATGAGGATTACGATCTGCCCATATGTATATGTTGTGGAAATTAGTAACTCCATTTCTCCATAACGTTGCCTCACCTGTAAACAAAACTGACGAGACAAACATTGGATTGGCTGTTTGTACTACAAACCATCGGCAAAAGTTATCCCGTGGTGGATAATCGGCAGGCGAAAGGCCCTGCACACATTGAATATGATATGGATACAGGAGCTGCTCGTGAAGTACCCTCCGTGCTGTCACGTGTGATGTACCAGATGCCACAGCCAATTGTCTTGTACTGATACCTGGATCGTCTTCGACATACTTTAGCATCTGTTCTTTGCGTTCTGGCATACGAACAACTCTTGGTCTTCCTCGATCAATAGTCTGTGATGCAACGGTTCCTGTTTCAGCAAGGCGGCGATAAACAGTGACAAAGGTTGGATGACTCGGCTGTCTTCGGTCTGGAAACTCCATCTGATAGAGCTATGCAGCCTGGAGTCCATTACCATTCGTGCGACCATACATAAAAATCATGTCTGCCTGTTCACGAAATGAATATCCAGCCATGGTGGAATGAAACACGTGCAGTTAACTCACTACATGTACACAATTGAAACGTTGAAGACAGACTAATGACAAATGACAAACGTAAACAAGTCTCCATGGCAACACTTTGCCATCTACCGTATGTAGTACCATGGTTCAATGCCTTCTATGAATGCATAGAGAAATGAAGTTTTGAGGTTGGACCCCGAAGGCCGTTGAACTCACACTTTCATTGTGACAGGAATAACGCGAAAACCAAGGATTATGGGACATATGTTCATAAGAACTTTTTTCCTTCTTTTGGTGTGAGGAACCCATACCCGAAGTTTGTAAAAGTATTTCTGAAACACCCGGTATATACACAAGGAAAAGGCAATATTGACAGTAACTGAAATATATTTTTACATGAATGTGTCCTGTTTAATCCCATCATTAGTCCAATTACTCACTTGTGTAGCTTAAAAATGTCTCCTCTGTCAGAATTTCGCCAAAATATTACACCAAACTTCAATAAACTATATACATATGCAAAATATAAATTCCTTAAAGTCTTAAGTTTACTGCTTTATTTATAGTGCTAAATACAAAACAAATTTGACTTAGTTTGGATGCCAGCTTTTCAATATGTGTGTTCCACTTAAGGTGTTCATCAATCCATATACCCAGGAATTTTGTAGATGGTTTGTAATTTACTAATTTATTTCTATTTTTATTTGTGGTTTATAATCTTTAGGGTTTTGACTGTGACAAAAAGACATAGCAACAGCTTTTTCTTTATTTATCAATAATTTATTTTGTAGAAACCATCCCTGCATTTTTTGCTCTATGAGTGTTATGTTAGTTTTTAATTCTTCTTTATTTGTACTCAAAATATCAATGGAAGTGTCATCAGCATATAGTACAGTATTGCTAGGTTGTAGATAGACTGGTAAATCATTAATATACAACAGAAATAAGAAAGGTCCTAATACAGAGCCTTTTGGAACTCCACAGGACACATGCTTTGTTTCTGAACGATATAATTCAAATGTATGAGTATAATTATTTTTTTCTGCTATTTCAACCACTTGTTTACGTTGATCTAAATAGGACTTAAACCAGCAATTTTCTATTCCCCGTATTCCATAACATTCCAATTTCTTTATCAATATCTCATGATTAACTAAATCAAATGCTTTAGAAAGATCTAGAAAGAGCCCAATATTATGTTCTTTTTTGTCCAATGAAGTATATACTGATATCTAGAAAATTATATATTGCTGTCTCAATTGATTTGCTTTTCAGAAATCCATTTTGTGCTGATGATAACATGTTATATTTTAACATAAATTTTAAACATCTACTGTACATAACTTTCTCCAATATTTTGAAATGGAAGACAGCAGTGCAACTGGTCTATAATGTTCCATTTTTTCCTTATCTCCTTTTTTATGTAAGGGAATTATTTTTGCAATTTTCATGCAGTCAGGGAACACACCTGCTGAAAAGCAGGCATTGAACAGGTAACAATTGCCCCATGTTCTTGCAGTTTTTGTCTATAATTTTATTTATATCAGATTTCCTATTCACTCTTGACCACAAATTTCTTTTCTCCAATTTCTCGGTTTTCTTACATTCAAATACTGTATGTTACACATCTTCTTTTCCCCCACATAATGGGCATTCACCTTGTAGGTGCCCGTTTCGTTGTCCTTTTAGCCTCCATATTCCTGCTCTTAACCATGCTATCCCCCTCTTTCTTCCTAGCTAATGTTATCTAGATACCTTTCTCTCTCCCAAGTGTTTCTCATGGCTACATAGAACACAAGTGACCTCTCCTCTCTGAAAGCTGACTGAACAGTTTTTGAATCTCTATATCTTTAAATGTTTTTCTTACTCTCTTCCAAAAACCATTATAATTTGTTTCTCTTTTCCTCCAAATATCGCCTAGACCATTATTTTTGCAAGTTAGTTCTTAATTTACTTACCCAACTTGTTTTTTGGTACTTTAAACATTGTTTCAACAAATTACCATCTTCTAAATTCAGGATCCTGTACCAATATTTTTAAGCTCTCTCCATAACTAATCCTTTTCTTGCTGCTCTCCCCATTTCAGTGTGAGCTACTTCATTTGCTGTTGCTCTTGGCAACCCCAAAACTTCTTTACAGAACATCCAGTGGACAAAATCTACAACTTCCCATTCATTTTTGAGACCCCATATTTCGATACCATATAGCATTCTAGCTTCAACCACCAAATTATATATTCTTTCCAACCATTTCACTTATATATCTGGCATTTTATATAAACATCCTCTCACTGCCATCATTGCTGCTTTTCCTTTTGCTAATGCTGATCTCTCTTGTTTCTCCCATTTACCTCCTGCATCTGTTTTTATTCCTAAGTAAGTGTAGTCATGCACCAATTTGTATTCTTTACTTCCTTTCTTACATTTCTCATGTTAACTCAATGTAGATCCTTTCTTAAATACTACCATTTGGGTTTTTTTTTTTCTGTTTACATTTAGTCCCCATTCAACGCAGTAATTATCTTTTTCTTGTAAAATGTTAATCCTTCAGTGTATGCAACATTTCAATAATAAAGTGTTATAGTATTACCTAAAAAAATGAAGTTCTTCTCATATCTTGAAAATAATTTAATTAAAACCAAATGCATAAAGAACTTCAGATAACGCCCCTCCCTTTCAATATAATTTCATTTCTAATCATCATTTTGTGTCTACCATAAAGATTAAAAACAATGTTGGAGGTGAAACATTTAAGTGAGTCAACGCTGTGTTACCGATATTGTTACGGTATCCATTCACCAGGATAGTAATTTTTAGCAGATTTTGTACTTGCCTATGCCCATAATGCTTTGTTAATTGTCTCCTTCCCTGTGTCTACATTAGCAATTCCCTCTCTTTACAAAAACTTCTTGACTTCAAAATATACTCTTTCATGTATCAGAAGAATATAGATAACAGAATAAAAAATGCCTCAATATTGGTCCTGCTGCTGCCGCTGCCACCGCCGCTGCTGCTATATTTAACCATTTAACCCCAATTAGCTAACTAATTGGTTATAGTAATCTTCACACATTTTACTATGTGTAAGTGATCTCAGAAATTCTTGTTTGGTGTTTTTAAAATTTTGAAAATTTTGGGGGTTTTTGGATAGCCCCATAGCTGCCAAATTTTTGAAAAATGTTCATATCTAAAATAATAAATGAGTACAGTAAGTATTGTTTTGTCTGCTTAAAACATATCTTTTTATTATTATCACATTTACAGTATTAAACATTTGCATTAATTTGTTTTTTCTTGTTACAACATCCTGCATAACTATGTTTTCAGCATAACCTTTCTTCTACTTGTATTCATAGAAATTTCTAGTCCTTTATGGCTGGAAATGCCTGGGGTTTAGGACAAAGCAGTGAATTAGTGCCTGGATTCAAAATTTTGTAAATAATTATACTCTCAGATCTTAGTCAAGTCTCTCTTATGATCCATGAATAAAATAGAATCGATATGCCAAAAATTAAATTCTGAAAAACCCTTATGCTTCATTAAATGGGGGTCATATCCCATATCCATTATATACTGCTCAAAAGCAGGCTTTTGTTCAGTTGGCTGTATAAACTAGCTGAACTTCCATTCTCCCAGGATGTGACAAATTTAATATACCGCTGTAACAGTTACATAATACAGGATTGAGTAACAAATAACAAGTGTCATCACTAGTCCAACTTACAGCTACCTTTTCAGTTAGTGTAATGAAGATTAACATAAGAATGTTCTAAATTTTTGCAGAAGAAGAATTACAAAAGGTTACTGAAGCCATTTGTACTAAAAGTCGTTCGGTCTTAGAACTGGGAAAGAAGTTCCTCTATGAACAATTGGAGATGGATATCAAAACAGCTTATAGGTATGTGCAAAGTTACTAGTAGAAATAGTTCTATAACCACTCTATTGAACTGGGCTTTAAAAGTAAACTACAACAAAGTTTATCCTTAATATTTTTCTATAAAGTAACTTTTTAAATATTAAGCAAGGAAGTGTTACTATGAAATGTTCATAAATGGGAGTTAAGTAAGCTATAAAAATATAGTATAATTGGAATTAGTGAATGAAACAAAATGGTAAACCATTAAAACACTACTTTTTTAATCTTTAAATGTTTAGTAATGCACATACTAAACTAAATATTAATTGGAAAGCCAAGCATTTGTGGTTTGAGTCACAGCTATGACATTGAATTTTTCATGTCTGATTCTAACTTATGCTTACTCATGATTGATAAGAAAGGGAGTTATCAAAACACAAATTATTATATTTTATACTTCTGTATTTCAAAAAATAATAATTGTCATCTGAGACTACTTCAAAATGTTTCTGCTTCAGTTTACTTTGAGCATTTATTTTACTGTCCTAGCCATCTCTTGCCAGTTTACATGCAGAATGTTTTCTGAAGGATAGTTTTGGGTTGAAATTGGAATTTCTACAGAGCAATAGATAAGTGTGACTTGGTAGCTCTCTTTCAAAATGCATGTATGCTTAAGAAAATAAATTAAGGTTTTATGGCCAGTGTGTGAAAAGGCTGCCTCCCCCCCTGCCTACATTTTTAGCTTAATGACTGTTGATATAAGCAGTTTTCTGAAGTGTTTCCAATTTTAGTAGCTGGCAGATTCAGAGGTACTATTTGCTAATCCTATAAGACACTAGAAAAGATGCCAACCACTGGAGTTACCAGAATATCAGGAAATTGCTTCCAGTAACAACTAGAGAAAAAAGGATAGAATCTTCATGCATATTTTTGGCTAATGCCTGAGGTAGTTGAAGATGAAAATGTGCTTGAGAGAGGTGGAAGTGATGCTGGATTATGTGTAGAATCATTTGTGAGACACACAGAACCTGCCCCAGCATTGCATTGTCCCTAATATGTTTTATTCACTGTTCAGAAATTGAAATTAGCTTTTGTTGTGCCGGGTGAGCATTTACTAATTGCACACAATCTGACCTGCTCTGTGAGTGAAATTAGTTGTTAATGATGGCACGTACAGATATTTAATTTTGTTCTCAAACTTATATATAATTCCAGGCAACTTACCCAATACTTATGTTTAAATGCTCTTTTTCTGCCATGTTTGTGTTTAATAAAACCTGTGTGTAGGAGAAAGTGTTTATTGCTGTTTTCTCAATGAGCAATTCCAACATGATTTTTGTGGTTTAATACAAAATTGTTTTAATATTTTTAGCTGTAATCATTAAATGTCTATAGGTATCCAACTTGAAAAGGGGAAATAAGGATGATGTTTTCACATGATGCTACATGAAGCCTGGCACATGCCAGTGTCATTTCAGTGGATCACATGTGGTAGGATCTGCATTTCAATAAGTCTGTGTAAATGTTTACATCCAGTGGTCATGTCCCATGGTACACATGCTTTCATCAAGCATGTTACAGAAGTTCTAAAACAACTTTTAATAATTAGCCATAGAAATATTATTCAGAAAGAAAAAATAAATATGAATTATTTCAGAGAATAGGGAAATGCTCATATATTCAATATCTGCATTTTAAGTACAACAACAACAACAACAATAATAATAATAATAATAATAATAATA
This sequence comes from Deroplatys truncata, assembly GCA_030765065.1. NCBI lineage: Eukaryota > Metazoa > Arthropoda > Insecta > Mantodea > Mantidae > Deroplatys > Deroplatys truncata. Next base: position 216,656,454 of record CM060990.1, read on the forward strand.
ATAATAGCATAAATACATTTATTGATTCTTGTTCTTATGCTTCTCAGTCCTGTTGATTTTCCTTTCAGTTAAGGCACACGGACTAAACAAGAGAGATGGGTAAACATCTCTCTTGTTTAGTCCATGCTTGCCATTTTGTGACACTTGGAATCATTCCCATCTTCTCTCCCCAGCTTTTTCTTCTGTGGACATGTGGACCACATGGAAAAGCAGTGTAAATAATGGGAAGATTTTTACTTAGATTTAGACTATGTTGCTCACACTGCCTTTTACTGTTACTACAATGTGACAATCATTAGTTAATTTGACCATTTATGCTAAAAAAAATTAAAGTGTATATACCTTTATTCACAATATCCCCTTGAAATTATGACAGCCTACTCATATATACACCTTGTATCTTTTGAATGTGTTCCTAGAAATCTGATGAGTTCCTCTCATGAGATTAATTTCTCTAGAGAGTCAATTAATTTGTCTATTGCATGGGAACTTGAAGATTTCTCCATAGATAAGAATTACATTATCATATTGGGGGCTCAAGAAAGCCGCAGATTTTACTTTCAATTCGATCATGAAATGCTTGCTGAAACTTATCCATAGACTCACCCTGTGGTATGTGTAGTGGTATTATCTTGCATAAAGTAATTGTAATTATGCTCTTCCTCCGTCATATGTCAAAAGACGGCCAAACTTCCGTTTATGAACCCCACAAAAAATGGGTTAAATGGCCTTAAAACACAATAAAAGTAAGTTTAGCGTATTTGCCATAGTTGAAAAGGTGACCATTATTTCATTAGAGTGGAACATAAATTGTTGATTGTGGTTACGTTTGCTAGAAGAATTGTTATGTGACATTCCGAGAATGGTTCTAACCTCCATGTTATTTTCTGGGCGATTGAATCCAGATACACGATGAATCACAAGAATGGCTACACACAGTTGATAATTTGTAATTGTCTGTTTTGTTGATTTTCGAATGTATTTTTATCGTACTTACAGTCATGCTGTTGGATTTTAGCGAGTTGGTGACAGCTGATATTCCATGTTTGTTGTAGTGGTAGTTGTGGGCTCACTGACCAACTGTCTCTTTGTGGTGAATGGTAAATACTGTTGGATGTTTTCACTATGTCGACGACTGCGTCTCCCTGCTTCATCTTGTTGTTGTTGTGGGCTCACCGGCCAATTATACTCTTCGTACTGCTACTTCATAGCTGCTGGATGTATTCAAGTAGTGCAGTGTTGGTGTCAGCAGCTGGCCTTTTGTTTGACTGCCAGCCCTAAAGGAAGTCACATAAACGCTCTGTCAAATGCTTTGTTCCTCTGTACTGGCACCACAAAGACTTTTTAAAGTTGAACCAAAGCCCTCTACTGTTTAGATGTGTGCCTCAGTTTAAAGAACAGAAATAAACAATTACCTTCAAAAGACTAGAAGAATAAGATTGGTACCGCGGAGATGTGCAATTTTCAGAAATGTACCTTAATGGTTACTTTAGCATTATTTATTCAGTGTTAGTAGCATAACAGACAATAAGTGACAGGTTTGCTATGATTTGTTTAAAACGAGTATGAGGCGAGTGGAGGCCGTTAGGCCATAGCGAGCTGCAGCAAACGACAGGGTCCTGTGGTTTCGAGATTTGTGCGAGGTTAGGTTAGGGTTAGTGTGTGTATATATGAATCAGATTGAAATAACGGGTATAGCTTATTTGGTTTAGAATGAGCATGAGGTGAACGGAGGCCATTAGGCTGTTGCGAACGACAGGGTTCTGTGGTTGGCTGCAGCGAACAACAGGGTCCTGTGGTTTCGAGATTTGTGCGAGGTTAGGTATATACATATGAATCGGATCGAAATAACAGGTATCAGAGCAGGAACCAGGTGGACTTGTGAAATAGTTTTAACAGTGGATATGGAGTGATAACCTAGAGTTGGCAGTTGGTAATAGCAAGAAACATGACTCTTATCAGCAAGGAGGGTGTCTTACTTTGCCCTTTCTTCTATTAAAGGTATTAGTTTTGCCCTGGATGTTTTGTTATTTGGGTAGAGGTGGAGGAAAATATCTAAGGTTACCTACAGTACTCTTCTAGTACCTGAAAGGTGTGATAAACCAGAGGGAAAATGTTCGCTGTGTTATAAACAAGGTTTCATAAACAGTCATATGAGTGATCCATTATTTCAAATGGCAAAATGTAGTGTAAGGCAGATTGCTAGCAGTGGGGTCAAAGTTTCAGAAGCGAGTTTATGATGTTAACGATGTAATAAATAAACCGCATGGTGAAATGTGAAGAGCGAGTTTATGTTGCTGATGATGTTATAGTGATATCATAAAACACATGATTATGTCATTTGAAAGGCCATGTGGGAAGTGCAGGGTGGTGGTAGAGTGCGTCATAGCTCAGTGGAAAAGATGCATGGCTGATATGCTGAAGAGTGTGGGATGTCATAGGAACGAATCTCCATCATTGAAAATTAAAGGACATAAAAAAAAATAAAAAATAAATAAATAAATAAACAACATGTGAACTACGCTATGGACTTAGTGAATACTAGAATGTGGCAGGAGTATGGAGGTGAGCAGGTTCGAGGGTAGAAGTTGAGATACAGGAAGGTGAAGGGTAGTGTAGAGGAGTGCAAAAGAAGACAAAGTAAAGAGACTGCAGTTGTGGTATGTATTTTGCCTCGCGTCCGGAAATTTTTTGTTCAACTTTGAAATATTTTTTTTGTTTTTAATAATTCAAGTCATTTTGGGGAGCTGGAATTTTGGCTATACACTTGCACGGGTATTGTGTATATTTTGTGACAAAAATGTTTTTCCTGCATTGGGTCCACATATAGAAGTAGACCTCAAAAGACTTGGGCCAATATCAGTCTTATAAATCACTGAGCTGATTGTTTTCTCAAAAAAAGGTTTGGCCCAGTAATTCTGTGGATGTTGATAACTAATAAGAATCCAGTTTTTAGTCATGGAGGGACTTTGAATATTTCATTCAGACTTTTATCACTCCAATATTGACTGCTCTCACTGTTAGCATAACCACTGAGGTGAAACTAAGCCTTGTCAGTAAATAAAATTAAATAAGGATTAGGTGTCCATCATGAACGACCTGTTGACACCATTTATAAAGTTAAGTTTCTTTTCAAAATCTGTGGACAACATGAACTTTATGGTTTTAATTTAAGAGCTTTTGTGTAAGTGCTTCAGTAACTTTCTTGGACTATGTTTTAACTGATAACAATTTCATTTAATTTTCCTTCTGGTAATACATACGCTTTCTCTAAACTTCTTTATCTAAAACTCACCTGGTGGTTTTTAATTTCTCTACCAATCTGTAATTTATTCTCTTAGAAGTAATGGCTGAATTCAGGAATTTTTAATGAAATAATGAGACATCTGCAATTTGACTTTTTAATAAACTTGCAAGAAATGAAAGTTATTTCTTCAACTGCATACCACATTATTAAACCAAAATCAAATAAATGTTCGCCACACTGCACAAAAATACTCTAGTTTCTTTGTTAAGGGTTCAGAATATACCACAGTCAACAAATACTACTCTGAATATGCTGAACTGAGATAAAGTTGTGAAGACAAACTCAGTTTTCCTTGAGTTGCATCTTGGATAAGTCATAATGAAGGTCTTGGAATTTGAATAATGGAAAGTTGCAGTGTGCATTGGCCAATATTAGCTTTAGATATGTATGATAGATTAGATTGGATTGCATTCTGTGAGTTCACTAGTAGCCATAAAGGCTTCTGAACATGAACACATCAAGGAAATGTACAAAAATTACATATAAACATAAATATTACACAGAATATAGAACATTTGAAATAAAATAGAGACATACTATATGCGTGTTAAGGAAATGTACAATATAGTTACATATATACATAAATATTACACAGAATACAGAACATTTAAAATAAAATAGACATATTATATACAAAATGAAACTAATCAGGTGTAATTTTGTACAAAATAGAATACCTGGCTACCGTTATAAGGTTAACATTATATATATATATATATATATATATATATATATATAGACAAGATCAGTTATCTTAACTTTCACTAGGCTTGTACCATTGTTCGTCTCATCATTTTGTTCTATTTGGTTTGTAATGCATAGCATTTACTGTCAGTTCTTAATGTACATACATTTAACTAGCTTCATTAATTCTAGAGCAGGCAATTGGAAAACTGGCAATTGTCATTAACATTTACTATTATAACTTTGAGAGCTAAATATGTATTATCATCAGGATAATTTGCCATTCAGATAATCTTGTACAGAATAATATGCTTTTGAGCATAGGTACTCTTTAACAGCAGTTTTAAAGACATTCAAATTGTCAACTTTTCCCTTAAGATCATTAGGGAGAGTATTAAATATTTTTATGGTCTCATAATATACACCTTTCTGGAAGCAAGAAAGCTTTGCACTGGGATGATGGATGTTACCCTTTTGTCTAGTGTTTATCTCATGAATTTCCATATTTGTAATAAATGTGGTTCAATTGCATACATAAAATTTTAAGATTGAAAATATGTGCATACAAGGTAGGGTTAATATCTTCAGTCTTCTAAAAAGATGTTTGCAAGAGTGTCTGCTATGGGTGCTGGAAATGATTCTTATAACCTTCTTTTGCATGAGGAATATTCATTTACTTTCTACCGAGTTTCCCCAAAATAATATTCCATATTCAATGATAAGAGTTGAAATATTGTCACCTTACTCTAAGCTATTGCTAGATGATGACAGGGGGGGTTTTGCACCATTAGATGGTAATGAGCACTCAGTTTTACGGAATGGTCCATTTTATTAATCAAGTATTTTAGCAAGTATGGTTTGACCAAACATGTCTAAGATAAACATACAATAAATTCCCATAAGGGACTTACCTTGTTGGGTAAACACGATTGCTGTTGAGGTGTTCAGGCAGCTAGAGAAGTTGGCCCAGGGCAAACCGTTGAGCCGGGAGAGGGAATGGCCCAGGGGTCATGTAGTTTCAGAGTGATAACCTCGGCCAGAGCGACCAGGATGAATACACACCATCGAAGGCAATACTAGCAAGGACATCACCCCAAACCCTGACTCTGTGAACCTTTATATAGTTTGTGACTTCCTGTGGGCCATCCCCTGTGGGATTACTAAGCAAAACAGGATTTTCTAGAACATTCTATCTGACGCACATCCTCTGGGCAATGTGCAAATCTTCATGTAGGCTTAAGGAAGTTGATGTAACTATTATTCCCCAAGTTATTCCTAGAGAATTACCCGCGGAAGGGGTTAGCCGCGTACATCCTGTTACACGCTGGCTGTCCCGATCCGCGCGTCAACAAGATTGTAAAATGTGAGAAAATGTAAGGTTTCAAGAAATGTCTACTTTAATCCGAAATAAAGAAGTGTATGTATAATTTAGTCCAAAATAAAGAGGTGTCCCAAAAATGTATGTCTGAACCTCTCTGTGGATCCTTACGCTCTGCAACAGCACTCGTGACATATCCCCAACGTCTAAAAAAGTCGCCGACCTCGGCAAAAACAAATCAAAAACAAAAGGTAAGTGAGAAACAGTACGCTGAAGGTGGTATGCTACAGATAATGCATATAGAAACTTAGATAAACATTCATGAATACATAAGATAGATAAACATTGATGAATATAAGTGCTCTATCAAGAGTACATAGAGACAGAGACAAAATGGATTCAACATCAAAATACAAGAAGACCACTCAGTGGTACAAAAAAAAAAACTAAGTACTACACACTCAGCCAGAAGGGCGGAGTCCACAAAAAATTACAATTGTAAGGAGTCGTTCCCAGAAATGTGAGACTCCTAAGTGGTAGTACGTATGACAAAACATTACAATTACAAATGCAAAATACTTGATACAAAGTTGTTTTAACGTTACAAAAGATTACAAAAAAATAGTATTTCAACAAATAAAAATACCTGAAAGAAAAATGGAAAAAGGACGAGGAAAGTACAAGGGGTGAGAGAGAAACAAAAACAGATCAAAGGAAGGAAGGGAGAACACAGAAAGAAAAGGGCAGATAGAAATAAGCAGAACTAGGAAAACGATGACATGGGGGGGGGGAATGCACACACACCAAAGTTTGGACACACCAAGCGCACTCTTGCAGTCAGTTTTGAAGGCAAATCGCAAGTTTATACGAGGACACACGCCCATGAAACACTAACACTAGGACACAGCCATGTATCATAGATCATTGCACATCCTCTGGGCGATGTGCAAATCTGCACGTAGGCTTGAGGAAGTTGATGTAACTATTATTCCCCCAAGTTATTCCTACAGAATTACCCGCGGAAGGGGTTAGCCGCGTACATCCTGTTACAAGCTGGCTGTCCCGATCCGTGCGTCAACAAGATTGCAAAATGTGAGAAAATGTAAGGTTTCAAGAAATGTCTACTTTAATCCGAAATAAAGAAGTGTATGTATAATTTAGTCCAAAATGAAGAGGTGTCCCAAAAATGTATGTTTGAACCTCTCTGTGGATCCTTATGCTCCACAACAGCACTCGTGATAATGTGCATAGTATACTAATTTAAGCGTATCTATAGAACTGACATTTACTAGTGTTTGGATAGCATAACAGGCAGAACTAAGTTTGGGTAAGATATACGTAATGTGAACTTTCCAATCTAAATATCTGTCTACTTGGAGGCCCAGTAATTTAATGTTGTCTATTTGTTCTAGTAACATGTCAATCCCAATTTCTATTGGAGTGTGTGGTGATCGATGGGTTATGAATTTAACAACTTTTGTTTTGTCTAGATTTACAGATAATTTTTTAACTTTAAACCAGTGTGACGTACAGTTCAAAACATAATTCAATTTAATTACACACTCATTCAAGTTTTTACTAGTCACCAGAACACTCGTGTCATCAGCAAACAGAATGATACTTGCAATATCCTTTATATAAAATGTTAGGTCATTTATATAGATCAAAAATATTAAAGGTCTTAGGACTGAACCTTGGGGCACTCCATGTGTTACTGTTTTCCATTTTGATGTGTTTTTTCCAAATCCAGTATCTGCTACTTTGTTAATGTTCAACTGATAAGATCTTATTCCAACGATGGAGATGATAATGGGAGTGGGTAGGTTTGGACAAATCAGTTAGCATAATGAATGGCTAGTCAAACTCCCATGTTGAAATAAAGAAATGATAGCCAAAAGTCTATGTATTCGTAGTGTAGGAAAATCATCTTCAACCCAATATAATGAACAAAAGCAAGAGTAAAAATTAGAGCAGAAGCTATCCACATTGCCACCATAATATGGCATGACTCCACTTGAGGTACTACTTACTTTGCAAATTAGAAGAAGCAATGAAATACTGAGAAGAAACTATTCAGTGTAAGGTAATAATCTCTCAGTCTTCCTCCCTCCTTTCATGTCGGAGGTTTGTTCAGAGTTATTTATAACTCTTTCCTAGCATGCCCTTGGGCAAGTGGTGATTGCCAACCATGGTCTAACTTAGTGGTCAAACATGCCTTCAGGGAGAACCGTACTATGCAATGCTAACCATGAATATGCACATGTATAAATCAGTGGCAGCTCATGGTGTCTATAGTTAAAAAATGCGTAACAAAATTCCTAGGAATCTGGATTGATAACGAATTCTCATGGGAAACCCATATACTACAACTGTCAAACTGAACAAATTATGTTATGCTGTTCGTAAATTGGCTAATGTGTGCTCCAAAGTAATACCAAAGATAGTGTATCACAGCTGCGTTGAGTCCCAAATTAGCTATCGCATCCCCTTTTGGGGTTCCTCTCCAAAAGCAACACATATTCGCACAATCCAAAAAAGAATTTTAAAGGCCATTCTGAAGGTACCCATAAGAACACCAATAGATACATATTCAATGAACTTAAAGTTTTGCCTATCCCATGCCTATATATTCTTGAAACCTTAAACTTCATTCATAATAATATAACTATATTTCAAAAGAACTCAGAATATCATAACTACAACACAAGAAATCTCAATAACTTACACTTAGATAGCCACAGGCTTACAAAAAGCCTAGCAAGCATTTCCCATCTGGGTATCTTAATGTATAACAAACTAGATACTTCAATGTAAAACTTAAATAAAGAATCTTTTAAAGGTAAACTAAGAAAGCTACTTCTAAAAAGGCAATATTTACATATAAATGACTATTTAAATGAACCATGTTTTCCATAATCACATAATTAAAGTACATAGATTATTTAATTTTGTTATTCTGTGACATAGTATTTTTGTAAAGAAACTAACATATAATTATTTTATATTACTTGCTGTAATGTGTTCTACATATGCAATCCTGATGTGTCCGAAAAACAATGTAAGTTGTTTCCCAAAGGATGAAATAAATATAAAACAGGTGAAAAATAATGTATGAAAAATAAAATAGTGTACGCTAAAAATGGAGCAACTATTAATATTATCACCCTACTTTATGTAGATTAAATCAATCCTCCTGTCCTTCAAGGAGGCAAAGCTATCTATTCTTTGAAGGTATACACTAGTGCATAACCAACAAAATTCAGTAAACCAAAAATCTTTAAATTTTATATATACAACTTCCCCGAGCTTTTAATTTGTTTCTTTATGGAAATCTGCAATGAATTAATTGGACGCCCAGTAATTAAAAGGTATTCCTTGTCCTCATCATTCTATGTATTAAACAGAGTTTCTAACAAAATGCACTCAACATAATTTGTTGGAAACATATTAAAAAAAAAAAAAAAAAAGCAGAAATTCAATTGTATTCAGTATTCATACCTCACAGTACTTGCTGAGTACTCATAAGTACACACAACATTGCATTTTATTTTATTGAAAACATAAACAAACAAAGAAAAGAAGAAGGAATCAAGACATTCAGTGTTAACATGCCTACAGCTACTCACTCACTGACTCACTCTTCATCTAATGGTCTTACGTTAGAACCTACAAGCTGCTACCTGAGGGTGCAAAAGAAATACTTCAGTGTCGACACATAAGTTCTTCACTTCCATAGCTGGACAAGCAATAATGACATCACATTGCCACGGCAAGTTTTCCAAACAAGAGAAATACTGTACCTGAAGTGCCAAAATATTTCCCTTGCTGGAGGGTTGAGCTGTTGTGGCCTCCCCTCCCCTCAGGAGAGAGGTTCTGGGCTTGCCTTCAAAGTCAGGATACAAAAGAAGAGGAAGTTGTGTTGGCAGCTTCAAAAATTAAGAAATAGTGTAAGCGTAAATGTTAGGTAAAAAATTCTTCACTTCACCTGGCCAGCCGCCTCTGGTATAAATAGATGACATGAGAACATACCAGAATTCAGTTCCTTTTGATTCATTTTTGTCTAATGTACCTACTTGTCTTTGTTTGGTGGTTGTAAATCTTAGAGCACTCATGTGGCACAGTGGTGCACCCTTTTGTAATCCTTAGGATTCAGACTGAGGACAACACTACTATCTCATGTCCATAGCACTTCATCAGACACTAAGTATTCACAGTAATTTTTACACCACTCAAATTATTTGCTCAGTACACACTGAAGTACAAAGCTTCAGTGCTCGAGGGCCAAAACTGTTTCAGTTTCTGAGAAGCACACCTCTTCAGCCACCTATCCTTGTAACCCAAACAAAATTCCAGTTTCAAATGAGTGGAATGTTTCTTGCAAGTCATCTATGTTACAAAATACTAAATTACATTGAGATATACCCACTTCTCTCTCACTCTCTCCCTTCTCTTCGAGGCACATTCATACTCTAAAAATTTCTTTGAACTAATTGGCAGTAAAATAAACCAATTCTTTAATAAGTATATAATAAATTCAGATTGTTTTACAGTAAAGTTTGAATACATTTATCGCCATGTTTATTCAGTAAGCTCATAGCATTTATATACTTCATTTTAAATAATGAAAATTAACTACTTGATTCTATTATTTTTACTTTTTTCTTTCTTTTGAGAATAAAGGGTTGGAAAGTCTTGAAATTCTTAATACTCTTGGTTGTTTATGATGGCTTCACATCATAATTATGAAGCCATGATTAGCTACCTACACTGTGAAAACTTCAAGTATTACTCTTGCTTACAGACTTTTATGGGAAGGGAAATTAGAGTACACCCAGTTATTTAATGCAGGTTAGCTTCAATAACTGTCCACATCAAAACTTCGCTTCCATTTGCAGAACATTTTAAAATATTCATGTGCATGAAGATATATACAGAGAAGATAAGTATTGGGTAGCTGTTAATGCAACTTTTGTATACCAATCGCGCATTGAAAGTTAAAATTTGTTAACTGATTATCATGCATATACCTGTTGCTCTTGAATCAGTTAACTTATCATTGCATACATTAGAATTGTGTAAAATAGCTTATAGAAGCTGGTGCAAATAACATTTTCACCATGAAAATGCTCTTCCCTTAATTCAACAATATTTGGATTTCCTGTTACTGCCTGTATGATGAAATATGTTTCAGAGAGGTTGTTGACCACCAATTCTTTGACAGCAGTGTCATTAATGTTTAATAACTCTAAAAGAGGACCTAGAATTATACTGAACAAGTTTAAATATGGTAGTTATAATACAGCATAGAATAAAAGAGCTTTTCATGAATGTACATATCATTTGAGCAGTTTCAATTTCATGTTCATTGGATTTATATAACTTGCTTATTTAAGGACAATGTTTGATACCGAAATGTAAATTAAAATTGTTTTTAGTTTAATGTTTTAAATGCAGTTATAAACAAATCATATTGAGTTGTAATAAAAAGCACTATTTTCATGAAATCTGTATTAATACCTTTGTTGCTAAGTATTTATTCTTAAAAGGTTTGGATTCTGATAGAAACTGGAATTGCATCTCTAATTGTTTAGCATAAATACATCACATTTTAAAGAGTAAAAGTATTATAGGAAATATAAAATAATAGAAATTTGGGTTTAAACACCAATAGTTAATTTTGAGATACTAGTTTATGTTTTCTTACATATATTAATGATTCTAAAAAAACAACCATAGTTTAAATAAACTCAAACACAACTAATGCTGCATTATTTAAAAGGACTTGACCACTGTTATGTGATTTAAATATGCACCTCAGTATGCACCATTGCAAGTTAAAATGCACGTAGTGTTATGTTGCACGTGAGTTAAATTCTGCGTTTGCCAAATTTATTGATAAACAATTGTACTTAATTACAGTAAAACCTTGTTAATATAAACCCAGTTAAACTGAATGTTGTTTAATCTGGGGGCATATTCTAAGGATACAAATTGACATACAATAGCTATAAGATTTAGCTGTGCCACAAAGCCAAACATCTAACTAGGAAATAATAACACACCCAATCACTTGTAAAATAAAGCATTGACTGATTGTGTTTGTACAGACGTCACAGGAATTCACTGTTGCTAGAAAACTACAAGTAAAAGCAAAAGCCATTGATTTTCCACCCTCTGTATTGCACAATCACACTAAACAGATTCAACTCAAATTATGTTATTTTCCTAAGGCCCTTTGGTTTTACAGATTGCTCATTTCACTATTAAAAGCTCAAACATAATCAGGTGAAGAATATTCAATAAAACTTCTACATTATCAATAAAATGGAAGCCTCAATCTCTCTTTTGGAATGAGATGCTGAAATTAATTGTTGCATCACTCAAAAGTTGTGTTCTAATGATGCACTGTGTATTAGGATGAAGTGTATTATGTCTGTAAAATTCTGGCCTGTTTTAATATCATCTTGAGGGTGCTACAAAATATTAAAGTGTGAAATTGAGAATATTTTAAATAAATATTCTCTCTCTTAATTTGCAATGCCTTAAATATTTGGATCATACTATAAATATATCAGTTGTTGAATCTGTTTAAACAGTATTTAATTTATTGTCTTAGAATGCTTTCTTTAATGCTTAACCCCTATTTTATTTTTCCTTATAAATCCTGCTTATTTAATAGCACTTTAACAGCTAGATCAATTTTTTTTCCTTGTCCTTTTTAACAACTCAAGTCAATGGAGATGGTTAGATGATTGTAGTGGTAATGTGAATAGTTAGTGTATGATAGACACAGTGCCTCAGTTAAAGTCACTTAGTTGTTCTGTTTATTTTAATGTGTAGTTGGAACTTTGGGTCATAACATTGAAATGTCCAGTCTGTTATTTGGTTGGCAACTGAGGGAAACCACAAACAAATTAAAGTCAGATTTGGTGGTACAAATAATTTGAACCTGGGACGTACCAAATGTAAGTCATGGACATTACAGTCTGAGCCACCTGGTTTGGTCTTTTTTGTTTTGTTTTGTTTAGTTTAGGAGATCATCAATAAATCATAGCATGCCTTGTTAAACTGGTCTGTGATAGGCTCTAGCTCAGTAATTATGAATTCTGAATTGAGAGTGGAGAACTTTTAGTAGAAGTCATAGTCACAAGTTTATGCTTCCCATGAACAACCACAAAATATTTTATCTTCTTTACAGACATTTTAAGTGCTATTTTCTTGTGTGGGATGATCCGATGTTTAAATTTAACAATTGCTCCATCACTACCAGAAAAATGTCTAAACAGTTTGGAAGAAGATTTCAGTACCAACTTTATCTAGAAATTATGCTATAAAAGTAATTCAGTATTTCCATATGATTATTTAAAAGATTATTGGATAACCTTTGCAAAAATGTAACCAAAGGCATTAACAAACCTCAAAAAAGGAAAAATGTTATAGATAAGCCAGATAATTTATTTGTTACTGCTGCTTCTAAAAGTTAGCCACTTTTGCACATTGAGAAACACAAAAAGACTCAAATTTTGGAAATGTAATTTATTACTGATCGAGAACAAGGGCAAAATTCATATAGAATCAATAGATATTGCAGCAATAAAGCTTACGTATAAAGAGAAGAGAGGAAATTAATGGACTATTTAGGCTTATGGTTTTAAGAATCTGCTATTCCTTTTGATTTTATGGTCAAAAATACTCCAAAGGAAATTGCCAAGAGTAGTACTACATTGAGATCTGAGAAATGGGTATAGAACTACCTCCTTCATTGGAACATGTTCCAGCATAATCACCTTCAAAATGACAAATGAAATTACCAGTTCCTACTGCTACCTTGACTGTACTACAGGCACTGGTTATAATATTCTTGGAAGGAAAGTTCAAAGAGCCTGAAAGAACAACTTGTTTTAGGGATTGTGACTTAGAAATCGAGTAGAATTAACAAACTGTGCAAGTCATAGACACTTAGTGATTGCAGATATAAACTTCAGTGTATATGAGCATGTTGAGCTTGGTGACTGGCAAAGAAATGCCATTGCAGCATTACCACAGAATTTAAAAGCCTTTGTCAAATGAGAACATGAAAGCAATGATCAATCGTCCCAACATTTTGGTGGAATTTTGTCTCAGTTGCCAACACTTGGCCAGTTTAAAGGCATATAAAACCAAAATGTTCATTTCTGTGATGGATCAGGAAACTCAATTGGATTCATATCTGTATTAGTATATAATACAGAAGTATTCTGCCAAGGTGCGAAATGAAAACACAATACAGTAGAAAATTGAGGGCAAAATCTTGTTAGCAAATTCAGTGTATGCCAAGATTTTAAAAATGAGTTAATGTATGTATAATAGCTAGAACTATTTTTCTATCCTTAGTTTTTGTTAAAAATAATATTAGTTTGTGACTTAATTAGCAATATCTTTGATATTTCTAAGTTCAAGGAATTAAATAGCCAAGAACTTATTAACCTGAGCAATGAATATAATTTTTAACCATTATATGTTCTTTTTGATAACAAAAATAAATGTGCCCAATTCATAAATGAAATTTCCTTTAGATCACTTTAATGGCAGTACATAAAAAACAATTGAGGGTGGGAGCAAGAACAGAGAGGGAGGGAGGTGGAAAGTGGAGATAGGGAGAGATGGAGAGTGTGTGTGCATTTAAAGGTCTCAGTAAAACAGTTTTTCTGCAGTGCTCTTACAGTTTTCAAATCAAATTAAGGGTGAATAATTTCACTCCCCACTGTCATGTATAAACAGGATTTGGGATGACACACTTATTGTAAAACAATTGCTTTATACCAGGTGAAAACCTTTTTCTGTTATTCACATAGGTATTATGACCAATATTTTTATATTATTTATTTTCTCTTCTCTTTTAGTTTGTCTACACTTGGTACTTATCTGGAATATGCTCAGGCTCAAGTGTTAGTATTTAACGAGGTTTTACTGTGAATTGTTTGTTATTTTTAAAGTATACTTATGCTTGTAGTAATGCTTTGGTTGTTTAAATGTACAAAAATCATGCATGTGGATTTTACTTATTTCATTTTATCATGAAATGGGGTGAGTTAGTCTAGAAGTTTTGATCAAAGATAAATATAGACATATTTTAGTTAATTCAATCATTTATCTTTTACCTCGTTATATTTATTATATTATAGGCATCAGTTTTCATCATAAAATATGACAAATGATATAGTATAAATGTTGAAGCAGTTGTTACCAAGAAAACAGTGTGTCAATTGACAGCTCATAATATAACCATTTTCAGTTCATGGGTAGCAGTTTGTTCGACCCGTCAGCTTCAAAACCTACAGCTGATAATTCTTTGCAGAAAGCTTTCAAAGGTCTGATTTAAAATGTGTGCATCACAAGGTCTTACATCCACCTTTGGCTTTCTTGTTAGCTATTTATTGAATGAAAGTAAATAAAATAGAAAGGAGAAAAGTATTACAAACAGCAAAAAGGTATACATTGCATTTTATAAGGCTTAAAACTTTTTGCAATAGTTTACAACTTAAAGATTGTCTTTCATCTAGAAATTTGCATATGGCTTAATACTGCTAATTTAAAGGTCTTGTGGCATTTAACAGAAAATAAATTGAATCTTTCAATAATAGGTATTAGTGCTACTGCCTGCTATTGCCATTGAAAGTGGTACAACATATGCATTGTTGGTTATTTACTTAGCACTATAAAAACACATGTAATACTTTATGTAATTTATTTTAGTGTGGCAGGATGTCTGGAATAATGTCCTTTTAATATGAAGTAAGTACACCTGTGTAAACTGGTGTGTGAGATTTCACTAGTTTTACAGGAAGAAGAAGAAACTCCATGAAAGCAGCAATTGAAGACTTAGAAACATACAGACACACATTTTAGTGTCAATGCATTCGATAATAATGCCCATATATTAGTCTTGATTTATGATGTGCAAAAAGCTCTTAAATTAATTTGAATTTTATCAAATCAATGCATAGTGGATGTAGGAGTTGATAGTAGTGCTCCTACTTTAGCATATGACTGAGTACATCCTTTGATACACTAACTAATCATTTATGTGACTGATAAAATGACCCACACAAATAAACATGAAAAGTTATATTTTATTGTTATAAAATTAATAAACTTAACATTTAAATACTAAATAATTATATTGCGCAGTAATAAAAAATTATACACAGTGTTACCGAATCTTCAGGGATGGTACAAATCTTAATATCTCTCTCTCTCTCTCTCTCTCTCTCTCTCTCTCTCTCTCTCTCTCTCTCTCTCTCTCATGCACACGCGCACACTCGCACACAGAGAGAGTTTAATGTTTATTACAGATATAAAACTCTGCAGACAGGAGCAGGATTCAAACTTGGAACCTCCTCATTAGAAGTCCACTCCCCTAACCACTTGTACAAAAGTTTAGCTGTGGGTATGTAGGTCAAAGCAGCTATCTATCTAACAATCTTTAGACGCCTGGTTAATAACTGATGAGGCATATCATCATAATGTAATGTATTATGGAATATAACATTAGTTTTCATATGTTATAAGCATTTAATATTATACGAAGTATACAGTTAATAAAAGAAAAGCAGAATGTTGGTTAGATCAATGTAACAATCAAAGCTAAATGTTAGTACACCAAATACACTTGCCTCATATGAGGTGATAGTGTTAGCAATACCAGAATGCTTTTAAATGAAATAACTGAAACAGATGCAGATAGTCCTATGTAAAGTAATAATAAAACAATATATATATTTTACAGTTCTTGAAGTTGTCATTTTGGGAACACTGTGTATGTTAATGTTAAGCAGATCTGGCTGTTTAAGATTTCAGGTTACTATAAAAATGTTGCTATGTCTTATGCATGAACAGTTTTGATTTTACTTCAGACATCCACAGTTCACCTATGTGCAAAATAACAATTACAGTTTTTAATTTTCATTGGGAATTTATTTAGCTTTCTAAATTAGTATAAAACAGTGATAGTCCTTATGCATGAAAGCCTTCAAGTTCTGCGTGTCATATTTTGACTTCTCAATTTTGATGGGTCCTCTGTATAGAATATGGTTTACCTTTATTAATTCTCTTTAGGTGTTGTAGAGGAAGTTGCTGATCATTGCCATGCTTAAACTTGTAGAAAACTTCACCTTCTTTATAAAGCAATTCCCTAATTTTGACAATTGTTGAATTCCAGCTTTTTGTGCGAGGCTTGAGTGAAGAGAAGTTGTTGGATTGTGCTTATAAAGCTTTTTAAAAAATAAGTATCAAAATAATTTATTATTATGAATGGGGATTCTTTTTATTTGTGCACCCTCCATCTTATAGAGAACTCATGCTATTGGAATTCACCAAAAGTCACCTGTGACATACGTCCTCCCATTATAACGTATAATGGTTACATTTGCTGACATTCCATTCATTCAGTTAACATCAATACCAGCAACTGTTCCTCAGTATACACATGGTAGGTTATGTAGCCATAGTTGGTGTTAATTGCAGCTGTTACGTTGGTGACACTGGCATTATCTTACAGGTGAGTAAACTGTTCAGTTTAAATGGTTGTGTAGAGACCATTGTGTTCCATGTGTACATTTGTTTTAGTGCTTATATGTGTTCCACAGTTTTTAATTGTTGTTTTTGCTAGCAATTTTGCATTAAATTAAACACAATACAATATTTGATACTGGGAAGTAATTTAATCCAGAGGTGTTGTTTCAAAATTGGATTTACTTACTAGCTTCAAGTTAGTAAATCCCATTGTATGGTTGGCAGTATTTTAGTGTAATGTGGCCATTTTGAATTCTTGGAAACTGCCATATTATCGTTTCCCTCGGGCTGATATAGTGTGCAGGCTTGTATATGGGTGGAGAAAATATGTTCCAAAGTGGAGTGGATGCTGTCCATGTTATCACTTTATATCCTTTTTCTAGAGTTATCTTTTCCATCTCTGTATTGTATTGCTTGAAAAAATCTGATAAGTAGACTTGTAATCTTCAGAACCGATAGAGTGGAATGCAGTGCCTTTAAGTTACCTGCCATGCCTGCTTGATGGAGTGCAGTATATATAGCCCAGTGGGCAAGAGCAAATTGGTTTTATATACTGCAGTCAATTTTCATTTTCTCTCCCCATAATTGCAAGCCTACTGATTAAGCACAAGAAAGTACTCTGTTTTTATTTTGATAAGGACAGCATTCTGAAATATGAAAGAACTTCGTGCAATCCAGATGCTTTTTCAAATAAAAACATAATGGATGACATGAACTTATTCGAAGAAACACCCTCCTTACTTTCAACTATATGTTGTCTTCTTTATAAGAGATTTACCATCATACCAGTCTTTCTATGGGTAATAGATTGACATTTTTCAGTATTTCACAAAATGTTTTCCTTCCTACGAAGTCATTTCCAAACTCTTTGCACTATTATTTATAGTTTTCATGCATATGTTAAGTTTATCTGAAACTTAGTCTTTGTAGACTCAGGTACTCAGTGCTTCACATGGGCACCTTCCAGCAGCTGAAAATGGAGACAATAGGTCCTCAAAACATATCCTGCCGATAGTTTGGTCAGGGGAGCAATATGAGTGTTTAACATTGATTCATTTTCCATCATTTAATTATTTGCTTCACTGTGTAAACGTTTCAGTGATTTTAAACTTAATTTTCTACATACTCTTTTATACCAGCTTCCAATAATACCTAGATCTACATGTATAAGGAAGATCTGTTCATTTCCAGCTGTGACAATGGATATAGCTGTCTGGCACATAGTTTTGTCAATTGAGACCACCGACCAAAGCTTCAATGCATGCTGTTCAGCCAAAAGTCTTTACAGTTTTCTGAAAATGTAGTCAGAATAACTTTTTACATTGATACACAATGTTTATTTTACTTAAATGATTCATTAACATTTACATGTCTACAGAGCCTTCATTTCAGCATTGGCTGTATTATGGGGAATTGCTTGCCCTGTACTGTGCTTTTATAACCAGTTCTGCTCTCTGTCCATTTTCCCTCCTCTCTATGTGCTGACTAATCAGTTTTTGTGAAGTCTCTGCTGTACAGAGGTTGTTACACTGTGAGACCACATTATTTCAGTGCTACATTATGTTAGTGCTGTTATAATGCCAAAAAGTCCATATACTTTAGCACTCAGAATCTTCATGTATGATTCCTGTGACAAACTCTTGTAGAGAAGTGAGATGGCAATTTAGAGACAGATTCAATGCTGTTTGTGTGCCTCACAGACAAATGGTTGATAATCTTATGAATAAATTTAGGGAAACTGAAATCAAATTGCCGTGTTCTTACAGAGAAAAATCTTGATGACGCTGGAGAAAAGTTAGAATGAAGTCCAAAGAAATCTCTTAGAAACTTTGCATAGGAATCAGGAATTTGCAAATCTCGTCTTAGAATTCTACTAAAGTTTTAAAATTAAAACCCCATAAGAAAACTGTAATAATGTGAATATAGAGTTAATTTTTGCAAGTGGGTGTTGGATAATATTAATGATCACACTATTAACCTGCATTTAATTTTTTTAATGGACAAAGCATGGTATTATTTACCTGGCGATGAATAGTTAATGAGTGTTAATGCAAATTTTCTTAAAAGGTATAAGAGATGTGTGGCAGCACAAGGACACAATTTCCAATAGCTTCTATGATGAAGGTATGTGGTTATTGTAGTTGTAATTTTAATTAGAAATTTGTGGGAGCTCAAATATCTGACTCTGCTGGCAAACAACTGCCAAGAAAATTCCCTTTAGTCTGGCCACACAACCAAACAAAGGCTCTGTTAAAATAAATATATGCTTTACAGCTCTGTATATCAGTAGGCCATCCATTTTGTTGCTTTTCTTTCTTTGTGTTTACACAACAATGAATTAAGTTTAATATAAATAGCTACAAAATGCATGTCAACCCAGAGGTCTCTGGTTCAATTCCTGGCTGGAGCAAGGACATTTTTTAACTGCAATAACTTCCTACCCTTCGCTGAGTCTGGAAGTTTGAATGTGAGTGTGTTTGTTGTTAAAAATGAACAAAACCAACTTATAAACTACACTTCTATGAGTTGTAACACCATCAGCATAAGAGAGTCTGTAGCTTTTAGGGCCTAAGTTTCTTAATTCTTATTCTTAAATATATACATACTAGTATTATAAGCAGAGATAATTTGTGTGTGTGGTTTTTTCCCCCCTTTTTTTTTTTTTAAATCATTGATTTATTCAGAGCATGAGATTAAGTTTAATATTCAGATATGGAGCTACAAAATGCATAAGAGGGTAGCTCATATAGAAACGTTTATATATATACCAATATGGAAAATGTATAAAATATTATAAGCATATATTGTGTGTGTGAGAGAGAGATACCACTCCAATGACTGTTATTCCTTCATTGTTGAAAGGCGTGTTCTTTTGCTAAATTTTGGCTATAAGTAATTTCCAAAACATTAAATAGAAGTGTAGGAGGGGTCTTTCATATTCATGTCACCCAGCTTCATTTCTATTTCATCAAATGTTAATAATGCAGAATGGTTCAGACTCTTGCAAATATAGCAGATGTTTTACAGCATTCCAACCGTAAAGGGTAAAGCAAGACTTTAAATGCTTATGTTCACATTACCTAATTACCTTCTTAATTCCTTTGGATATTGCTATCAGTAAATTATTTTGGTATGATTTGGAGAAAAGTTCATGTGACAAAAATGATAGGCTATCCTAAAGCTTTTAAAGACATGCCCTTCTGTTGTTCTCAGCTCCTTACATGCAGTTCTGTATATATGTGACTTATGTGGACAAATGTTTCTACAGTTGCCTTATTGGACATTTCAATTTCCAAAAATTACCCCTATTTTCATCCTGTATTTTCAACCCTTGCATGAATCTAAATCATTTAGCTATTCAACAAGTCTATGTAGTATATAAAATGGGAGCATTAGCTTCTATGTATGCTAAATTGTCTGGAGTATCTCAGAAATAATTCACCCAATTTTGATACTTTTTACCTTCAAAAAACATATTTTTTCTCAGCAGTTACAATAATGACATACCCTAATGTTTAAATAAACATTTAGGAACTAATATTTGTTTCTTTTTCACCAATTTTTCTTTGTGATTGAATATTGATGTCAGTGGTTCATTTGGTACTTATTCTCAATATTTTTAAGCTTTTGGGATAACCAATAAACAAAGGCAAATTTAAAAGAAGTATTACACTTAGCTAATTAATTTCTGGATTAATGTGGATTCCTTCTTTGCCACTGAAACATAGCAAATGGTGACAGGTATTTGTAAAATAAGGAGGGGATTGGAGTTATTACGGTATATGTTGATTTTCCTCCCATTCTGCCAATGCTAGTATTAAAGGGAATTTTTGTGTGAATCTTTTTATGAATATTATGGAGACTGAAAAATTGCAGTTCTATATGTTACATGAAGGTATAAATGGATAAGTATTTTTAATCATTACACCCAGATTTAATGCCCTAAAGATAGTAAGAGTGGAAAGTAGTTAATAATAATAATAATAATAATAATAATAATAATAATAATAATAATAATAATAATAATAATAATAATAACAATAATAATAACAACAACAACAACAACAACAACAACAACAACAACAACAACAACAACAACAACAACAACAACAACAACAACAACAACAACAACATTATTATTGGGTTTTAAGAATTCACTTGTTCAAAAGAAATTGTGATAGCTGATATGCAAAGATGAATTCTTGGTCTTCCTCAGTGGTTAGGTGGCAGCATGTTTACCATGAACTGTAGTTGGGGTGGCTTATTTGGTTAAGGTTATTACTAGAATTCTCCCATACTATGAAGACACATCTTGAGCAAACGTTAGCTCTATTAACTCTAGGGTCATTTCATATATTCATTTACTCTTCTATAGGGTCTTTCAACAAGAGTGTCCTATCTTTAACATGTGATAGCTGCCATTGTTATTGAGTTACAGCACTCATTTTTTTCTTCATGTGGTTACAGTTGTTATTGACAAATAGCCATGGAACGTTACAGCATTCAACAATGTGTAGAAATTGTGAAAATTTATTAGGTATCAAAATGGATCATCTGTTCGCTAAACCTTCCGTGTATTGCGTGAAGTTTATGGTGTGCATAATTGTCCCGGCGAGAGAACGATTCCGCGTTTAATCGATAAATTTGAAAGAAGTGGTTCTGTCAGCGATCAAAGAACACCTTTACGTAATCGACGTAAGCGCTCCAACGAAAACATAGTTCGTGAGAGTGTACGCAAGAATGGAAACAAATCAGTTGCTCGTCGAGCGCAAGAATTGGGGCTTTCGCTGACATCAACTTGGCGAATTCTGCATCTGGACTTGAAGTTTCATGCTTACAAAATAGTGTTAACTCAAGAACTAAAGCCCAACGACTATAGGTTGTGCCGTGTATTCGCTGACTAGGCTATGGAGCAATTGGAAGCTGACCCAGACTTTTGTCGAAAAATCATCTTCAGCAACGAAGCCCACTTTTGGATGGATGGTTGTGCTAACAAACAAAATTGCTGCTATTGGAGCAATCACAATCCAATGCAGATTCAAGAACGACCACTTCATCCCCAAAAGGTTACTGTGTGGTATAGATTTTGGTATGGTGGAATCATTGGTCCATATTTTTTCCAAGATGAAGATGGAGAAGCTCTAACTGTCAATGGAGAAAGATACTGGCTCTTATAAGGGACTATTTTTGGCCTCAATTGGAGGGTATGGATCTCAGAAACATCTGGTTCCAGCAAGATGGTGCCACATGTCATACTGCTCTTGAAACCATCAATCTTTTGAAGGAGAAGTTCAGAGATTTCATCATTTCCCGTGGTGGTAATGTTAACTGGCCCCCGAGGTCATGTGATTTAATGCCGTTGGATTACTTCTTGTGGGGTTATGTTAAATTTCGAGTTTGTCAACAAGCCAGAAACAGTAAATGATCTGATCTTATGAATAACATCACGTGTGTTATTCATGAAGTTGGACCTAATTTACGTTCTTCTGTCATTGAAAATTGGGTCAACCGTATACGCAACCCAAAGAAGTCGCGACGTTCACTTAACTGATGTTCTCTTTCACACGTAATGACATTAATTATGTTCCAAAATAAAAAAATAAATAAACCTCTATTATTTATAGAACGTGTTTTATTTAAGTTCAAAGATAGGACACTCTTGTAGAAAGACCCTTACATGACCTGCCCAGTTAAAGCAATGCATTGATGAAATTGGTAAAATAGCAAAACAAAAACATAGTTTTAAAAATGTTTTAATGCTTCATTACTTATACTCCTAGCTTCTGTTTTTTTTTTTTTTTTTTTTTTTTTGTTTTTTTTTTGTTTTTTTAATTGCTCTAGTATTTACAGCATAATGATATTTAAAGGACTGTGAATAAGTATTTTGTTAAAGGGTTATATTTTTAAATTGTTTGTCCCATTAAGTGTTTTTAAGCATTTTGTAATACTGAAAATTATCTTTTTAATTCAATTTTCATGCAATTTTGCTGACATTTTCACCATTGGTATACTAATGGTAAATTAGAAAAGTGATTTGGGTTCTTTGTATAAGTTAAAAAGGTGCAGAGCAATGAAATATTTTATGTCACTTAATTTATAATGTTATATTGATGATGCTTTTTATGCATAAACTAATAGCCATTTGCCAATCAGCCCAAGTCAGATTGTATTGCTTTTGGAGGTCCAAAATTAAAATTTGAGTCAGAAATATGTAGTAGTTCACTGCAAGGAGCATGTTGGTAAAACTCAAAATTTACATCTATAAATTTAATAAAATGTAATCTCTCATTAACAGCTGTTATACGAGGGCTATTTTTTTTTAACTCCCGATCGCTCTGCTATGTGACCAGACAAGCATAAGGAGGCAGATCTGTGCACTGTGCTACTGAGAAACTACCCCATCATAATATCTTCCAAGGGCAAGTTCAATACATCAGTTGGAGCAGAGCTACAAGCACTTCAACATGGCTGGTATTATTGATTCTGCCAAGTGTGAGTTGCGAAGTATCATTCGTTTTCTATAGGGAGAAGGGAATAGTGCAGCAGAAATTCATTGCATAATGAGCCATGTTTATGGTGCAAACTGTATGAATGATGGTTTTGTGCATGAATGATGTAAGAAATTTAAAGAAGGCCAAACTGTTGTTCATGATGAAGGTGGACAAGGGCGCAGGTCTGTTGCAACATGTGAAAAAGAAAGGGACAGTGGCAGAGAGGGAACAGCGCCTATGAGTCAAAATTACTCACGAGTCACATTTTCGCCACCTTTGCTCTAGTCCAACGGTCCCTATGAAAAGGACCATATCCTTGATATCTGCCCTTCTTATCTCTTCAGGTTCCAAAAAGGAGGACCCTAAGGATACATACCTATGCACAGCAAAGCCCTTGCATTTGCATAGTATATGCTTTGAGGTCTCAAAGTCCCTCACACATTTCCTACATACAGAGTCTTGTGTAAGACCCATTATACATAGATGTCTGCGCAGAGTGTTGTGGCCCGTAAGATAGCCCACAACTCCTCTGAGCTTAGCTCTAGTCAAATTCACGAGAAACTCGCTTTCCAGTCAGGCTCCGATATTAGATCATGGGCCTGCCTGGCAGTGGTTTGCTTACTCCAGATCTCAAGAAGAGCCCTCGCCATAAGCTGGTTTATCTCATACTTGACATTACTAGCAGACACTCAAAAAAAAAAAAAAGGGCTCAGGCCCAATAAAATCAAGCCCCCATCTCCTCTTTGCAAGAGTGTCTGCCATCGTATTTCCTCTAATACCATCATGCCCAGGAACCCAAAGAAGTGTAACCGGGCAGCTGGTACATAGTCTATCCAACATCCTCTGGCATTGCCACACTAGTCTAGATGTGGTTTTAATCGCACTAAGGGTCTTTCAAAGCTGCCATACTATCCAAGCAGATGTCATTCGTCCACATGGCATAGTGTGAATATGCATAGCACAGGCTAAGATCACATAGACCTCAGCCTGGAAAACCGTGGCAAATTGCCCAAGGGGAATGACAAGCCTGGTTCAAGGGCCCAGCCGCCTCAACTTTGGTATTAATTCTTTCAGGATCCCCTAATAAGGAGCCCTCCAGTTTAATGGAACTTGGATCTACAATTTGCTAGGGATAACTCAGGCCTGCCCAGACAGAGCCCCGCATGCCTGGGTAAAACTGTATACTCTGAGAGGTCCTCAGGTATCTCAGAGGCTCCGTTAGCGCCATATCTTTCCATGTGCCATGCACCCCATCAGCACGGATTGCATAACACCTTAAGGTTGGGGAGTTGGTTCGCGGTCTCCTATTTGTTATTCAGAGACAGGCCTGATTCAGCATGTCAGTAGTCAACCAATGCTGCTGTCAACCATGCCGGCTGTACATCACCTGCCAACACATCCGGTACTTGCTCAAGGTCCAGTTTTAGTGGTTTACGGGCTGTTAGGCCACTCCAGAGGCCTCCTGCTGTATATAGTGCCAAGTGACTTTCAGCTTTTTCGGCAGCTGAAGAAAAGTCTGGGAGGACAGCGCTTCCGCACCAATGGAGAACTTCAAAAAGCTGTGAAGGCCTATCTCCATATGCTGGCAGCAACCTTCTATGAGGAGGGCATTGGAAGCTCATCTATCGATATGACAAATGTCTTAACCTTCATGGTGACTATGTGGAAAAGTAACTGTGACTGTACTTGGCTCCTGATAATAAAACCATTTTGTGATTCACTTTTGCCTTTCTGTTATGCCCCATCAGAGGTTGAAAAAAATATAGCCCTTGTAAATTCAAATAGAGTTTTATAAGTATGATAATTTCATATTAATTTCAATAGTGTTTTAAATTCATATAAACTAATTAAAATATTACATGAACTAAGCTCTCTCAATTTTGATAACTTCACATTGATTTTGAGAGTACAAGGGATATTTTAAAATTAAGGTCCGTTCAGCAATAAAGTACGAACAACTAATTATTTTTCCGTAGTTTATTTTTTAACCAAGCCTCCAAACTTTACACTACTGTTCTACCAGTTATCACTTTTTTTTTAAACATTGTCTTAATGTACCATAAGTTTTTTACAACCTCATTATAGACTGCTGACTGTACATCTATGAAATATGTAGGTGTTTCTGGAGTTAAAACTTTCTGTATTGAAAATGAGCTATGATAATTTCTTAGGGAACATTTGTGGTAGATGTAAAAGCTTCTTGAAGGACATAAATGAGTCATCTGTTTTTGGCTAACAACACATTAACTTTTGGATTCACAATTTGTTTTCTTTCAGCTACTTTGTGATAAAGACCTGACTTCCAGACCACTAGTTTAAATCCCCCTACTGAAACCAGCAATACTAATAATGCAATTTCTTCTGCTATGGAATCTTAAGACACAAAAAAATGCATCTCAGAAACTGTATGATTGTTTTATGGATTGCGGCAAACTTTTATTAGGAGTGCGACAGTTTTTCTGTTGTGGTCATTGGTTAGTTTTTTTTGTGAGCTATGAGATCTTATATATCTTGAGTGCGGTGACAGGTGAGACTTACATATATGAATAATTTAATTCCTTTTATTTAATCAAATTCAGTTGATATCCATAATCATTCAGATGTTGCAGATGAAAAACTTGCTGACTTATTCAAACATATTTCCAGAATTATAACATGGATGTGAACAGAATGGTGTGTTCACTCTGACCTCAAATGTGTAACTAATACTGATCCCATCATCAAAAGTATGTTATTAACTCCTCCTTGGCAATATTATAACTAAGTTCTTTGCTTTCTTTGTCATAAAAATGACAAGTTTGTTTTTGTTTATTTTTCCATGGCTAGTTAAATAAATGATAGAAATTTTCTTTGTTTACATTATTAGTTAAATTTGGCCAAGCCATATATAAATTGCTTTTATTTTAATGTTTATGCTTTAATTCTGGACATATGTGTATTAATGGGACACACATTCACAAACAAACAAACAAGGAAATACAATATCCACTCTAATAACAGGATACACATGGATAATAAGTAAATAAATTCAAACATTTCAGGTAATAGCACATATAAAAATATTTGTGGGTAAGTTTTCTTTATATTTAACCATTACAGGAGGAGCCATTAAAATTTATTCTATACCAGAATGAGAATTTAATTGATTGTAAAACCTGTGTGGAAAGAAAGCTTAAGGTATATACAATGGAGTAAAAAATTAATCAACCAAAATGTTAAGTAGTTCTTATTTTATTGCATAATGGACCATACTTTGAAAACATCCTCATATTATTGATTCATATAAACTAATTAAATTATCATATGAATTAATACTCTCGTTTTATACTCTCAGATTTTTGTCCCCTCTCCTGCACAATTTGCTGGGACTAAGCAATGGACTTGCCCAAATGCATTTTGCGCCTCATTCCTGTACATATTTATAACTGCAAGTACTACTAACTTTAACCCAATACTTTGTTCTAAATCACTTGATAATTCACCTTTGTGCTCTCCTGGCTTGCTAGCACATAAAGGAACCAACAGTTCACTACTGCAAAAGCATTTAATACAATGACAACATACACATGTAGGTTTGAACAGTGGCACTACACATTCAAAGTGGACATAGTTTAAATGCTGGTTGAGGTGGGTTCTGCCTCAGAGGGTGCAAAGAAGGTACATTGTATACCATTTCATTTCATGCTCTGTCTCTTGCTGCTCATCACTTCTTTTTTGTGGTCCAATCTTTTCTGTATATATCATTCATGCACACCCTCTCACCATTAAAATTTATTCCTCCCTTGCTGACCTACCTTGCATGCAGAATGCCCACATACTGGTACATGTCATGTTTTCTGTTTTGTTTCTCCTTTTTTTTGTTTTTTTGTTCTGTTTTCACCTCCATTGTGATCAGTCTGAAGAATACCAACATATCTTAGTGTTATTTGTATTTGTAGGTAAATTTTGGTGGTAAATTTATCATTTTATAAACCATAGATGATGACCCTAAAAGCCTATATTACTACCACTATAATTTAGACACAAATGAACAGGTGTTATACATGTAGGTCTAGGTAATAGTTATAATTCAGCTGTTTAGTAACTTTGTCTAATGTCCATTCATTTTAATATTGGTCTGAATTCCACATGTCCATTTACAAATAATTTTTCTGATTCCAGTATTTTAAAGACCAGAACTGTTTATGAATCCTTCATTTTGCAGTTTCATTTGTGCTTTCATATTAGAGAAAGTATTCTTCTATCAGACCTTACATTTTAAGCATATTTATGTTCTACTCTTTTAACTCCTTGGTATGATTGCCATGTTAACCAGGGCAGTTCCAGGAGTTTTGCTGCCCCTTGTGATAATTGCAAGTGCCGTCCCTCTCACACTTTCAGACATAACTAATTTTTATCTGCAGTGTAGTCCATTACTACTTATTCTGACACAAAGTATATATATATATATATATAATTTCAGGGTTAATAAATAAATAAAAACTCAAGAAGAGATATATGTGGTGAAACAACAAGATTATTTTGAGTGAAAGATAACACACAATAAAAATGTTCAATTTTCAGGTTTTCCACTTCATCAGGAGATTAAAAGACTAAAATCACACACAAACTGAAAACACACTTGATGGTCGATTGTATTGGTTAATAAGTTACAACATATTTGTGTCTGGGCTTGTTTTCATTAATGAGTAACAGAAGTTAATAAGTTACTCTTATTTCACTGTAATGTTACATGCCACAATATGTGAATGAGCCACTCTACTGCTTGTACTTCAGTGTTACTGTTAGTATGCACTTATCTATTTGGGTCGTGTGGTGTAGGGCATTGTCCATAATAGTAACACAGGATGTTAACTGATCCTTAAACCAAGAAATGGTCATGCTTAATATCTTCATGGTAATTCCCACATTTTCTTGAACTGAAGAGCATTAAGTGGCCAGAAAAAATGAGATGTTCCAGCATGGGCATTAATAAAGTTCTATGGGTGACTTCATAGACCTTTCAATTCTGTCATCAGTCCAGCCCTTTGATATGGTATGGCCAGCGTTTAATCACATTTCAGCCAACCATACTATTTCCTTCAAATTCTTACTCTATATTTATCTCAAGAAGTAATATTCTTAGGCTTCAATATCGGATACTTTTGAGTATTATTTTTCACATATTTATTACGTTGAACTCAAAACCAAGATCATGGAAGACTGTTCCAAGAGCTAAGGTTTCCCTGAAATAGCTCTGATTCTTTAAGTGAAGAAATAAGTTTGTGGGTGGTAGGATGCTCCTTTAGGGTGTAGTAGCCATAAATATGCCTTCTTATTGCATTTAATTCAAAGTTATCTGACTGAGTTTCTTTGGAGTTAAAAGCAATAGCTACTATAATGACAAATTAGCTAGCAACACAAGAAGTAACCGAATGCACAAACAAGCAGGACTTCCAGGATATTACTAGGGGATAACTGTTCTAAGAGATTCATGAGTCATCAATGTAAGCAAATAAACCAAGCTAATGGCTTGATACTCTTCTGTTTTAAACATGATGCTTATTGTGAATACCTGACACACACAGGATGTTTTGACAATCATCAATGAGAGTTGCATCCTGGTCACTCTGGCACTTCATTTGTCACCAGTTTCATAACAAAAAATCTCCAGATAGTTGCTAGATTTTAAGCATGATTTGTAATTCCGTCACTTTTTCACATATCTTGTTCATGTTTTTAAAATTTTGACGCTGCTAAAACCGGCTTCCCTGTGTGGTGGCATGGCCCTGGTGTTGTCTTAGATCTATGTTACATTTTTTAGTATTCTATTTTGGCTCATAAGTTCTCTTCTATGATAACAGTTATTGTCCTTCCAGTCATAACATTGGGACCAGCTTCGAACCCCTCTGCTTTCTGTGCTGCTACCGTTTCCTGCTCCCTGTTATTATTTGATGTAAGAAAATGTATATCATCACTTATGATACTCAAAATATCTGTATTTACTGAAGAGTAAACATTTTCATGATAATAGCTTCCTTTTTAACACTGCTGTTTAAATCATATCCAGGCAGATTGATTCAAAATTCATAGTATCTATAATGGTAAATTTAATTATCTGATGAAATATACATTAGTAATTTATTACTAACTGTATATTGGAGTAGAATTATTCAAGCTTAGTTTGGGAAAGAGAAGGAAGGAAAAATATTTCACAAAAATACAGTCCTCTTATTGACATTTTAAATACATTACTTGTTTTTGTCACTAAAGTTTGTTGGTAAATGCATCATTTTATAAAGTAATAAAATGTCTTAATATCACATTTTCCAGTATTCCTTAAGCAAAGAGGTTCATTTTCAAGAAAAGAAGATGAAAGAGCCTTACATGATTGAAGCCATTCCCAGAATATACATATATTGGCAGATCATAAGGTTTCAATATATTTTTGGGAGAAACAGAGGCATTGAAACCAATACATTGAAGGAAATATTTAATACATAACCCATCTCAGTTCTCTCTCAACCACATCCCACATAAGATTGAAAATTGAGTTTTTATTTATGGACACACTAACTACTACGGTTCTCAACCTGCCATTCTATACTGGGCATGAAAGACCGGAAATTTTGTTCTGAGGCCTCTATCAGGCTTTTACATGCCGTAAATCTACGACACGGGACTACCGGCTTTACTTCCCTTCCGAAGGAAGCCATGCTGAGGGTTTTTATGCCCGAAAAAAATCCATTGCCTCTGCCGGGTTTGAACCCCCGACCACGGGAACTAGAGACTAGCATGGTACTCCTAGACCATGGAGGGTGACCACCTTCCACATACTACCATGATGCTATGCAGGTATGATTATGAGCACCATCGCTGGATACCTTCCTTCAGATTGACAATGCAGTTGATCTTCCTCTCAGAATCCATAGCGACAGACACTTCATATCACAATATGGGACTGTGGCATAAGCAGCTGTGGACAGTGCACATGTCTGCACGTCGCTCCATACAATAGGCTACGAGGATGGGTGTTGAGTTAATATATCGGGCAAGAATCGGAAGATTCAGAATAAGAATATTTATTAAAGAAGGAGAATCCACGATAGTAACGAAAGAACAGCTATGGTTAGCATTGTTACTAGCTATATTATTGATAATTGGGGACTAGAGATGAACTCCGGACCCCAAGATTTAAAGCAAGCAATGGCATTGCTAAGGACAATTTCAGAAGACATCATTGAGATGAAAATGGAGAAGAAGATTGAAAGGGTGGACAAAGGGATGGAGGAGGTTAAAGGAACGATGCAGGAGATAAAGAAGTGAATAATCAATTAAGAGAATAGAAAAAATGGAAGAAAAGTCCACGGTGGAACAAAGGAAATGAATTTGGTGATTTTTGGAATAAGAGAAGACAAAGGAAAATGGTTAATACTCGTACAAGTAGTGGAAGAAATATTTGTGGAAAAATTGGGTGGAATGGAGATAGTTGACTGTTTTAGGATAGGGAGAAGAGGTGACAAGTACATGCCGATATTGTAAAAGTAGTGACAATGGGAGGAAACTAAAAGGAATATAAATTTATATTGATCAAGACTTTGGCAAGAAAGAGATCACCGGACAATTTTATTTGAGGTAATAAGTAAAGCAAGAGCAGAAGGAAAAAAAAACATTTGTTAAGGGTATTGAGTTAAGGATAAATGGTAGGAAACAAGTAATGTTTCGACCAGTGGCTGCTCGTGGTGAGCAAGTTTGGGAGGGCGGCAGGTTATATTTTCGTATTAAGCACCTTTACACAACAGGTTCTACAATTTACCAAAAAAACAAAAAAAAAAAACTTGTAAACAAAACAACCACATAAATCAAAATATTCTGCATATAATTTCTCGTTCAGTTCACTGCATGTATTTTTCAGCACGTACCAAATCCTATGCATTAGTGCAATTCAGAAATAAAACGTATCAGAGCGAGTGTAAATTAAACTATATTAATTATATGGTTATTACCATCAGTAATAGGAACCCTTTTGTTATATTATACGGTGCACCTGTGTGTTAATGACTATCGGTTAAAATTTCAGTGGAGAACATATGGTTTAATAATAAATGGCTATTCAGTGCGTTTTCACATAACAAATGATTTATAAATCTTAATCACACATACTTAACGCATCGATAAGCATGTTTTGTGAGCACATTTCTTCCAAGTTCCTACCTTCTATAATAATATTTATTCAGACGTCAGATTAAGAACATAAATTCTTAAGGGGAATGCGCGGAGTTTGTTTGCTGGTTGCCCAACTGTATCTCTTATCTAAACGTGTATGTGATGCAAGCAATCAACACGCACTGAAAAAAATGTTCAGGAGTATAAAATGAACTAAGGATTTATTATGCATATTGCATCTACTTGCCTTCAAATAAAATAAAATAAACCTTGACTATAACTAAACTAACCTGATTAATATTCTTATAGATGAAATCCATTCTCCTCTCCTTTTGTTCAGCAAAATGGCTGAAATCAAGGCCTTCTCATTATAACATGTGACTAAAGCATTAAGCTTGGCTTTTTGCTATGTACCCAACTAATTCATTTAACTTACACTGAATTAACTGGTTAAGTTACGTATTTTACACAACACGTGCTTCCGAACCCTGCACGCAACTATACGTTCTAAGGTTATTTATTAAGAAAGTGACCTGGTGCCAGTACAGTAGGCCCGGCTTACAGGCATAAATTTACATGTTTGTTACAGTTGACTTGTTTGCATTAAAATATGGTTCGCTTTTGCATTAAAGAAACCCATATGGTGGCCAGCCTTAGGTCACCAAGAACAGTTTGTTCATGTATTTTTCGCAACTATACGTGTATGAATCCCACCACTGTATGAGGGCGCGTGTACTGTGAGTAAATGACGTGCAAACCAAAGCCACCAACATAGATTGTAGTATAAGGGGAATTATTTATTTTCTGCTCTGAATCAGTTTAACTCTGCAATAGTATAATTTAAGAATTTAATTAAGTTTTAAATCAATTCATATAACATTAAATTTTAGACAGGACTGAGTACATTTTTTTTTCTTATGTTGGCGGCATGAAATTGAATGACTCCACATAGAAAAGACCGCATGGAGAAAGAACCAATAACGAAGCATCTCGGACTCCGCCAAGCTGTTATTACAGCTCAGCACCGCTTGGCTTAATTCAAAGCAATCCCCTCCACACGTCTCAACTTTGTCAGTATGTACAAACGCAAGGTTTCCCGGATTTGGTGTAGTCCGAAATGCACTCCGTAATGAAAACATTAGAGCTACTCACTGTATAAGCATTGCAAAAACATTTCAGACAGAATTAAATGTATAAAACTAAATAGAGGAGTGCTGAAATTAATACTGCAATGATACCTGATGTTATCCTTCCTTTCCTGTGTTTATTTATGGGGAGGGGGCCACCTCAGAGTCTTCCATCGCCAGCCGTCACTGGTTTCGACACGTGGAAACCAATGAAAATAACCAGAGGAATGAATGGGGAGGGGAAATGCGCGAACGTCACAAAAGTGCACACATTTTAGTGGAACAGGCAGGTCGACAGCCTACAAGAAATGGTAGAAAATGACTTAGAACAACAAGGCCGGCGTGTAGCAGTGGACAGTCAACAGCATGTGCGGCAAGGAGATAGATGGAGGGAAGCAGCTGATGAAGCAGAACGATATCGAGGCGGGAAGGAAGTAGGTAATTGTATGATGTCATCAAGATGGATGATTTCATCGGGGAAAAAAGCATCAAGATGGATGATTTCATCGGGGAAAAAAGAAAGAAGAAACAGCAGCCCTGTCATATGCTGGTAGGCAGACAAGTGAAAGTGAGTTAATGGTTGTGTGAACACAGGAGGGGAGTATTCTTGAACTAAGGGACAATTCAGTTATAGCAGTTGCAGGAGGTGGAGTCACAACTAGATACAAAACAAAACTAGAGAGGTTCAAAGCAATGGGGCGATAGAGTTCTAGGTAGGGATTCCCAATAAAAGTAATGTATTGGAGTGTAGAGAAGGTTTAAGAAGAAAAATAAAAATTAGTGTGAAATGTATGAGGTGTTAAAAAGACTGATATAGTAGCAGTGGCAGATGAAGGGAAAAGTGTGAACTTAGACGAATATGTTTACATAGAAGTGCCAGCAGAGGAAAGGACAAAGGCAGGGTCCTCGGGAGTCCTGGGCGTGACTTTAAGAAGTGTAGTGAAATAAGTGTGAGAAAGGTAGCAGTAAGATCAGAAATCAAAGTTCCGTGGTTAATAATAAGCAAGATAAAGGATATGGAAATGACATATGAACTTGGTGTTATATTGAGAATAAAAATTCTTAGGTTGTACAAGATAATAAAGAAAGAATGGGGAAGAAAGAAGCATGTCGATGGTTGTGACAAGCAAGGAAGAGAGGGATTTGCATAGATGCGATCAGGGATATTGTATACTAAAGGTTTTAGGAACAGTAACATGCAAGTGTTTATGTGCGGAGAATCAGAGGGTATGCTCTATTGTTTGACGCAGTGTAAAGGAACAGGGTATTTGGGACGAAAATGGGATAAATTGGAAAATATTACAGTGGCAATAAAAATGTTGACAGAATGGGAAATGAGTAGCAGCATGGGTGAATATTTTGAAAGAGTAAGGAGTAAATGGATTAGAAAAGAGAAAAAGATGGGAGGGAGTCAAATTAGGGCAATGCATGCAGACGAATTGGGAGTCCCACCATGCTGGACCCGTAGAGAAGTATGCCAGCCACAGTTACATGGAATGTATGTAATTGTTGATAAATAAATATTCCATTCTATCACAATATTGTAGCAAATGAAAAATCAGTTGCTGCTAAATACTTTTTATTTGTCACTTAGGTGCTCAATGTAGCACAAACTTTACAGTGGAGACACTTTTGATGCGCTAACAACACAACTGATTTGTCGGATCACAACTGAGCTGCTGAGCTACAACTAACAACTGAATTGCAGAATCACCGCATGGGCAAGAGCAGCTCCCTTATTAGGCCTCGTATATAAAGTGGAATGTTCTAGAAAAGGAGGCTACTAGCACACGTCATAGGAATGTTTTGTGGAATAGTTAAGCGGCACATAATGGGCTGTTGTTCCGAACTGGCTATTTTATCGACGGGCGGTCGATCGCCCCAACCAGGTGTCGGACCGGGAGGCGCATAGCGGTGGTCCACAGGTAGCATCACGCTGGCTAACTATACACTAGCCTCTAGTTCTCGAGGTCCGGGTTCAAATCCGGCGGAAGGCAATGGATTTTTTTCGGGCGTAAAAATCCTTAGCATGGCTTCCTTCGGAAGGGAAGTAAGGCCTGTGATCCCGTGTCGTAGATTTACAGCACGTAAAAGGATCTCAAGCCTGATAAAGAGGCCTCTGAGCAAAATTACTGGTCTCTCATGCCCAATATAGAATTGGACGCTAAGGACCACAGCAGTTAAAGAGCTTCCATAAATAAAACTCAGTTTAATTAATTTTTTTCGCGCTCGTGGTCATACTGCTCCCTCAGGAAAAGTCGTCCCGACCAGCACTGTCATAGGGGATAACAATCTAGCTGTACCACCAGCATCTTCCCTTGGGGCAGCCTCTGGATGTGGTAGTGTACATCACTACGCGGTACGGTTCTTGCTATTGTTGTTGAAGCCTGGGGCAACGCCCCTTGGTCCGGGTAGGGCGAAAAAAATTAAGGTTTATTTGTGGACGCTCTTTAACTGCAGGGGTAGGGTGATACAACCTTAACAAAATCACTCTGATGGAAACCTTGGTTGTTGGCTTGCCGGTTGTAACGGGTCTACATCCGTTCGGTCGCTTGCTATTAGACGTGTTGACGGGCCATCTCGTGCGCATTGTGAAGACAGTACACGAGGCTCCCTGATCGATGACCTCCCAAACGAGTCGTCACAGCCAGCTCGCGTCCCGCGGGCACAACTGCATCCGTCAAGATCATCCTGCAGATTCCAAGATGTACGTTGGGGCTACGGAGCGTTACCTCATCCCGGCTGAGTCACAAGACTTGCCGACGTTGACCGTCATGTCGTGGCTTCTGAGGTCATCCAGTCCTAGAATCACATTCCTAGCCATCGTTGCGGCGAACACCCAAAAACTTACAGTGCTCTGCCCCAGGTTCAACTCCAACAAAGCCTCACAGGTAAGGTGTCGCCCGTTGCGGTCACTATCTGGTAGAGCCTATCAGGTTTCCTTGACGGCAAGCTCTCCGCCACGTCAGGTCTGATTACGGTCACGGCTGCACCCGTGTGCACTAGTATCCGGCATAGTCTTCCTCGTATCCGGCCGCCCACGAAAAGATTGTCTTCCATTCTTCTGTCCAAGGCACACGATGTCATTCGAGGGGTTGGCGATGACGACCCCGCCACGTAGGTTCTTATTCGTTTTCCGCCTGCGCGTCGGCTTGGTTCTGGACAGCCCTTCACTAGCTGTCGTGGCTAGTCACACCGCTTGACGCTCGTCGGCTTGTCTGGACAGTGGCTTGGCTGGTTGCACCCCCAACACACACCAGTTGATACTCGTGGGCTTGGTTGTATACAGTCCTTCACGGGGTGTCCTGGCTGGCCACACTCCAACACACACAACTTGATCTTCGTGACGTTCCTGGGTTGATTTTCTACCCCGTCGTATCGAATACTCCTCTTCGAGGAGGGAGCAGTTGTTACCTCGGCCGCTAGCTGCTCTCTCAGGCCTTCGCTACCCCATCTATCTGCAGGCACCGCCTGCTCTTCGGCTTGATGTGGATAGTCCTTCACTAGGTGTCCTGGTTGTCCACACTCCAACACACACCATTGAAAGATCTTCGTCGACGTTTCTGGACTTATCTTCTGTCCCCGGCGTGTCGAATACTCCTGGTCTGCAAGGTGGGGACAGCTATTATCTTGGTCGCCTCCATTCTCAACGCGACCGTAGCGCCATGTGGATGGTCTTGTGATATCCGAGCATCAGGCGCTGTCGTATCGGTGTCACGTACCCCTTCGACAAAGGAGTAGGCAGCTTCCTGCGATACACAACTGGGCGGGAGGTTCATCAGAGCTTTGTTCACCAGCTATTCATTTGCCAGGGCGAATTCCTGCAGCGTCTCCCCAGGCTGTTGCAGCCTTGACTTGAACTGATTAATATAGGATGCGGCCAAGCGATGGTTCCCAAACCGGTTTTCGAGGACCTTCCAGAAGTTTCCGGACAACGTCGACGCCGGAATCGCGTTCAGAACTTGTGCCGCCCGTGCCTGGAGGTTGGCCTATCAGCTGTGGGTCACGATGACGGTGAATTGTCGGCGGAAGACTTCGAAAGTTGACGTTCTGTCGTAGTTTGATGGCTTGACGCGCGCAGATGTGTTCCATCCTGGCGTTTCGACCTTCAAGTCCTTAAGTCTTCCGCTAAGCATTTCTTCCATCATGGCATTCAGTTCGTTAGTGCTAAGCAGTTCCCCGAAGTCCTCCAGGGCGTCAACGCGTTGGCCAAGGCTTTTCTCCTTTCGCCGGCTCTTCCATGTGTTTCTCCACACCGGCCAGTCGTTTGTCAATTTTGGTTGATAGCTCTGTCTTCATCTTGGACATTTCCATCTGCATCTTCTCCATTGAGGAATTCACTGTCATTATTTCACTGCCCATCTTCTCCATCTCGGATTCAATTTTTGTCTCAATCATCTCTATCTTGGCCAATAATGTTTTAAGTATTTCCTCCATCTTGGCTCTTATATCCTACTTCTAACACCAATATAACAAATGAGAACACCACTTCCTGCTCAATACATTTTGTCACTTAGGTGCTCAGTAGCACAAACTTTACGCATAAGACACTTTTGACACACTCAGAATAGAACACAATTATTCCATGGATTCACAACTCTCAACTGAACTGCACTCGCCTCTGCCCACTTTTAACTGTCCAAACTCTTCGGCTTCTCGACTGCACTTGACTTCGTAAATTCTTAACTAACTCAATTCCACATAGGCAAGAGCAGCCCCGTTATATAGGTCTTGCATACAAAGCAGAATGTTCTAGAAAGGGAGGCTACTTGAAAATGCCAAAAGAAATACAACATTTTGAACATTTTGCATAGATTATTCATGAGCACCTAGGTGTCACATTTCCACTTAGATGGATTGGTAGGGGATGACAAACCATTGAGGTTCCACATTCTATGGATCTGGCATTTCTTGGGTGTTGTGTGGGGTATTCACATTAAATTGCAGGTACATAAGGTTAGGAGCAGTTATCCATTGTCCATCTAAAGGACTTTTATCCAGTAGATGCAGCATTACACCTGCAATGCTAGGAAAAGTGTTTATTACAATTAGTGTTACTAAGAATTGTACATGGAACTGCACAACCGCCATGTCCAGTGTAGCCGAGACAGAACTGTGATGGATTATATGTTAATACGTTTTCAGAATTTTATGTAATGCATTAGTTCAAAACTTATATCGGTTTTTCTCAAGAATGTATTTGAAGTTTATAATAACCCTATACTTGACGTGTTTGTTGCATACATACTGTGTAGAATTGTATAATTTTTAACCATAATTGTATTATTAATGTAATATTAAGGATCAGGAGACCCTTTTGTTTGTGAGTGTACAGTAATCTTGAAACATCTTGCACATTTCTATTAATGCTGATCCTGGCTGGATAGCATTTTTAAAAATCCTACCTGCAGCCAAAACTGCCTTTGTGTTAATGGTTCAGAAAAAGTTAAACTAGAATTCCAAATAAGACAAATACTGGATTCTTTCTTTTCTTTAAATCTTTACCCTTTTTCTTTGGGCAAAGAATATTTATTTTATTTTCTTATTCACAGGCATGGCCAGGAAGCGATGGTAAAGAATCTTACTTTGGTAGACTGCCAAGAGGGAATTCATAGTTTTATGGAGAAAAGGAAGCCAAATTGGACACATGGTTTTGAAAAGTGTCATTAGACTAAAATACTGTTATTTTAGCAATGTAAACCACTGTAGGTATATTTTAAACTGCAGCATGAAGGTTTGCTAATAGTGCTAGTAGGACAAGAATATTTGCTTCATTTCAGTTATTTCAAATTTTTCTTTATGCATACTATGCATATGTTGTAAAGTTAAAGCTTCACATGTATTGATGAAAAAAAAGTAAATCTTTCTTTGGGACACATTTGATGTACTAGGAGGTAACACCATTATAAACAAGTTTATTCTGTGATTAACAGACTATGGCCATAACAATAAAGAATGGCTTAAAAGGGGTTAAAATGTTGTTTCTTTCTCCTCCTCCTTTTTTCAATGTTTTCCTTATGCATAATATACATATATTGTCAAATTAAAGCTTCACATGTAAATATGGAAAACAAGTACCTACATTTTTCTTTGGGACTCATTTGATGTATTTGGAGGTAACACTGTTAGAAACAAGTTTATTCTATGGTTCGCAGACTATAGTCATAACTACGAAGAGTGGCATAAAAGGGGTTAAAATATTAAAATCAAGCCATTTCCTTCTTCTTTTTATTTATTTTTTGCATAATGTTTATTACTTTTATGCATTTGTTAAGAAAAAGGGAAAATGGCATAGTGAAGCTCAATTTACAAATGCTTATTTTGAAACTGTTGACAATGAAGGTATTTACATAATTGGTTATCTAGGAGTAGGTTTGAACTAATTCACACACTTCACTTAGTTTTTAAATATCTGTGTATGTTTCAAGAACCATTGTTCCCTCAGCTGAAGTTGGCAACAGTGGTCCTTAAAACATGTTTGGGTATTTAAAAACTAAGAGAAGTACCTGAATTAGTTCAAACCTTCTCCTAGGTATAATGAAACTTTCCAACAATGATTTGAAGTAATTCATCTGCAAAGTACAAAAGCATGTATAATGTTTTCCTTAAAAATCACCAACAGCAGCCCTAAATCCTATTGCCTAGCCTTGTGCGATTTATTCCTATCCATTTTTAACAAAACACTTAATGCTTGTATTCCATACAGCAGTATTTTATTTCACCTAGAATTGTATATTTGCAACATACGATACCTCAGGATAAGAGTGTTGCAAGTCAAAGTTAACAATTTTTCAGTAGGAGCAGAAAACATTTCCTCCTGATCTTTCACTCTTTCTTTTGAAGGAACTGTTGCGAACTAAATGTTCACTTTTTCACAGTTCATACAAATAAACAATTTATTAAATTATTACAACAAAATAATCATACATACTTTTATCAACCTTAAATTTTTTACTATTACAGTATGGCTCTGTCAATTTATTCTGTTTTTTTGTAGTTGTGCCACTCTGACACTGAATTTTAGCTATAAAATGTATAGCTAACACATACAATAATACTTGAATGTATAACTTTTCTGCTAATTTCAAGTGGTCTAGTAAATGAATACAATTTTAATACTTTTATAATAAAAAGAATATAAATTTTAAAAATGCAAGTTTATATTTTAAGTCTGCACAAAAATTTCTCAGGTCAGAATAGATTTACATTTTGCATAGAAAGCAAAACTAAGAACAATGGAATGAATTCATTTAGTTTTTAAGTTTTTATAAAAACCCCAGTGTATACTACGAATTACATATTCATCACACAAAGAAATTAAATCATCCTTTTTTTAATCAATTTTGGGAGCACTATTATGGCTTTCTTGAATTCTGTCATGTTATTTGTACTCATGTATCTGGTAGTCTTTTCACACTGATTCCTCACCTATTTCTTTTCAGAGTAGGAGTTCTGTAAAATATTTTGAGAAGTTTGCTTCTCTCAAAATGCATTATCTTAATGCCTGCCCACACAACCTTTTCTCCTTTTTCATTTATGTTGTAGTTTTTTTCCCAAGGAATTTGCAACATCGATAAAATCATCATAGACATTTCATTCACTTTGTACGGAGTGCCACTCTTTTTGGCCAGTGCAGTACCATTACCCACTGTGAAGGATGAGTGATCATTTCACCTTTCATGACCCTGTTCTGTTCTCTTTCAATATTAACATGTGTAGAATCATTTTCATTTTGTGTATGGCCTTTTATTAAATACTTTTGCGTAATGTAATCAATTCCCATGCACATAACTGCATACATGAACAAAGCTGCAGTGTTCTTGTTTTTGTTTTGGCCAATGCAATTGCCAGCATAAAATACAAATTTAATACCTTTTTCCCTGTTCATTTGAATGTACTTATCAGACATGTACTTACTTTGTTAGAAACCCTGTTTGCTATCCCTTCATACCAATAAAAGTAAATTGCCTCTTTAGTTGTTACTGAGATACACTAAAATTAAAGGACGATAGTTTTCTTTTATAATAGAGCAATAAACATTCTCTGTAAGGTAGTGGCAGTACTGCTTCAAAATCAAAACAACAAACTGAAGCTTTGCGATCGTCACTATGCTGCTTCTTACCCCTCTCTTTCTCTTCTCTGCAGAGCAATCTTTCTTTCATATGTTTTTCATATTCACCTTCAATTTATTTACTCTCTTTGTAATTCCTCTGTTTATAATTTGTGCTAAGAGTGCACTGATCCTTCTTTGACTTACAAAATGAAACGTTAAAACAACTATCAAAAACTGACACATAGTGGTGTTTCTTAACAGGTTGAACACCTTCTCGGGAACACTTTTCTTTATGTAGTTCATATATTCACAAGATATTTAGCGATCCACTAAGATATTCCTTTTTTGTTCTAGATCTGTAGTAATGGGATTCTGTTCTTTCAAATGAAACTATATGCTCTATGACTGCCTTTTTCCTTTGTTCATTGAATACTTTCTTATGTTTATATTTTCCTTTCTTATCCGCCTCAATTATTCCCTCACCACTCATCTTCTACACATTATACTTATGTACCTATGACTGACACCAAGACTTTCCAAGAACATTTTCTTACAAAGTCCACTATTTTTGTCATTTATCTGAAATTAGTGTCTAAAATTGTTAGATTGCTCACTTCCACACTTGGGATATCAATATTTAGGATCTATGACTTTCGCTTGTCTTGCAATGAATTCGCTTTGCAGCTGAATGTCACCCATGCTCCAGAATTTTTAATTTATATAATTTCTTTTCAGAGTTGTAATTTTTTTGGAGCACTTTAACCATCATTTTTCTCCATAGCCTAGTTTAAGTTGCTGAGGTGGCATATGATTTCCTTAGAGTTCAAATATTGCTTACCAGAATCCAGTGTGTGTTTCTCAATGTTCCTTTTCCACTTGGATGAATCTTGTGTTCTTTTCCTACCATGAATGGATTGTTCTTTCTCCTCAGGTATCAGGGATGTGTTACTCGAGGCTGTAAAATTAATAAAAAGGAACCTTAGTTGTAAACAATATAGGCATCTTTATCAATTTACAGCATTCAATTAAAATGCTCAGAACTCTAGTCTCTTTCTTGTAGACCAAGGTCTTTATCTTACGAACAAAATAATCTAATAAACATAATTATATTGTTGATGTCAATGGTAGCAACAACTTACTGTTCTGTGTATTAAATTGTTCAGTATCATTACTGCATTCTTTGGCATTTATTTCCTGCAGAGTTTTGTATAAATCCTGGATTGCCTCACTGATTATCTGAAATGCAGGTTCTGTATATTAGATACGATTAAAATATTGTATTGAATTTTTTTGCATGCTTCATCTTTATTTGTCAATTGCCTGATATGTTGCATTATTTTCTTTCTTCTGTTCCTCAGGAATCATTGCATTATCACAGCAGCATTGTTCTGGGACCTGTAATGGCCAA
The DNA here is from genome assembly GCA_030765065.1 of Deroplatys truncata. Taxonomy (NCBI): domain Eukaryota; kingdom Metazoa; phylum Arthropoda; class Insecta; order Mantodea; family Mantidae; genus Deroplatys; species Deroplatys truncata. The sequence continues at coordinate 216,698,540 of CM060990.1, forward strand.
AATTATGTCACAATTATTAAATCATCTTGAATTACCTGAAAAATAGTTCCTGAAACATTTAGGAACTTATTCCCAATTGAATAATCACAAGGAAAACCACGACTTTTAAGTTGGAACTAACAACAATCACTAGTTGCATTAGCTGTCTAGGGATACCATTCTAGCCTGTAAGTGCAGTCAGAATTCAAATTTCACCATATAGAGCTTCTTGGCTGACATTTTCATTGTTTTACGAGTTTTACTCAGTTCATTGCATGAAAATCAGTTCATTGCATGAAAATCAGTTCATAATTTAGTGCACACTAGGTCTATGGTTATGTATACTATCACTAATTCATTAAAACACTTATTGTCAACGCTGTAAAGTTTAAAATCAAATGCCCTGTAAAAATAGGTTATTGGTATTTCAAAAGAGAACAAAGAAATGCTTTAAAATCAGTAGTACCTAAATAGGCTGGAAGGCACAACTGCTATAGACCTCATTTGTCATGTTTGAATTAGTGAGGAAATGATGATGATGTGATGGGGCTTAAGGGCGTTAAACAGCTAAGGTCATCAGCGCCCTTACAAAGTATAAAATTTAAAATCCAAAACTAAAATACAGGACACAATCCTGCTTACTCTAAAACACTAAAAACAAGACAGTAAAGGCTAAAGTACACCATACTAAAGCCATTGTAAATAAAACAAGAAACCTCTTCCCGACAAGAAGAACGAGAAGAGGTACCCCAGACTAACGGAAGAGGTTTAACCTCCCGCAACTTGTTCCCCCGGAGGGTCGTCCACTCATCCCGCCAAAGCGAGAGGATGCGGCTACGTATAATAAAAACAAATCTGTGGAGGGAACAACTGAGGTAAAATATTTGGGCGATAAAATTCCGATTTGGCAGCAGCGTCGGCAAACTCGTTACCTGAGATGCCCACATGACCTAGAATCCACATGAAGGAGACACTGATGCCAGAGGCACCAAGCGAGTGGAGCAGGTCATGTATGCGCTGTACGAGGGGGTGGTAATTGTACAGCGCGTTAATACTCTGAAGCGCACTCAGAGAGTCCGTACAAACAACACAATGCCGCAAGTCGTGCCGCTGAATGTATAAAACGGATTGATGAATACTAAAAAGTTCGGCGGTAAAAATCGAACTTTGCCCAGGTAAACAAACGGTAAAACTACGTTGACCAAAAACAAAGGCACACCCTACTCCAACATCAGTCTTAGACCCATCAGTATATATAAAATGAAAGTCCCCGAATTGCGCCTGAAGTTCTAAAAAGCTGATCTAAGGACTGAAGAAGGGGTCTCATTCTTCGGCATCGACGTTTACCCAAGGTGACAGTGGGCCTCATTGAGCAACCATGGAAGAAAACGCGTTTCGCCTCTGGGAAGGGCCGGCGCTGGCGTAACGTCCAGATGCCGAAGAAGCTGTCGAAATCGAACCCCTGGAGGGAGCAATGCAGAGGAGCTAATTAAATATTGCCGATCAAGCGAATCCTCGAAAAATACCTCTAAGGACGGGTGGTCAGGCAAACTTGAGAGTCGACATGCATAGTTGCACAAAAGCATCTCACGCCTGAAGGACAGCGGAGGCTGTGCAGCTTCAGCATACAGACTGGGAACAGGGCTGGTTGGAAAGGCCCCTGTAGCGACTCTTATGCCACGATGGTGAATGGCATTAAGGCGACGTAACACAGATGGACGTGCCGAAGAATAGACAATACACCCGTAATGAAGCTTGGACCGGACCAAACAGCCATAAAGACGCAGATTGAGAGAGGGCGGAGGGAAAGCCTTCCGGCACCAGAAATTGATACAGACGGATTTCTCGGCGGAGAAATTAAAGCCGTTGGCGTTACTCCAGGCGTAGAGACGGTCGATACAGCTCTGGAGACGGCGTTCGAGCAGACAGGTCCGCCGTGAACTGCAATAAATGGCAAAATCGTCAACGAAAAGGGACGATGAAATACTAAGTGGAAGACACTCAACAATGAGGTTGATAGCAATCAGAAAAGGTGTGACACTGAGTACAGAGCCCTGCGGTACACCGTTCTCTTGAATAAAACGACTAGATAAAACCGAGCCTACACGTACACGAAAGACGCGATCTGTCATAAACTCCCGAAGAAATATGGGAAGACGACCGCGTAAATCCCATGTACGTAAAATGCCGCCCCTCCAATAAGTGTCATAAGCTTTCTCCAGGTCAAAAAACACAGCTACTGTTTGACACTTTCTCAGAAATCCATTCATAATATGCGTCGACAGAGACACCACATGGTCGACGGTAGAGCGATGGCGACGAAATCCGCACTGAGCGTTCGCTAGAAGTTTCTGAGGCTCAAGCCACCATGTCAACCGCCCGTTGATCATGCGCTCCATCATCTTGCAAATGCAACTGGTTGGAAGGAGATAGGGCGGTAGCTGGAAGGTAGTTGGCGATCCTTTCCAGGCTTAAGTATAGGGACAATGGTGGCTTCGCGCCAAACGGAAGGAAAAAAGCCGTATTGCCAAATACGGTTATAGACATGTAAGAGAAAGAGTTTACTGTCGGTGAAAGGTTCTTTAACATCAGGACATGAATGCCGTCCGGCCCAGGAGCGGAGTGCCTACAGCAATGGAGAGCGTGCTCCAGCTCCCTCATTGTGAAAAGTTCATTATAACACTCCTTATTAGCAGACCGAAAATTACAGGTCTCGGAATCCAGCCGGTCTTTGAGAGTGCGAAAGCCGGCGGTATAATGGGCAGAACTGGAAACCGCCCCAAAGGCAGCACCCAGAGTGTTAGCAATGGCTGCCGGATCCACTATAGTGGCATTGGAAACCTGAAGGACAGACACAGTACAATGCGACACTTTACCGAAGAAGCGACGAAGTTTATCCCAAACAACAGATAAAGGCGCGAAGCGATTAAAAGACTTGACAAAACGAGTCCAGGACGCCTTCTTGCTATCCTGAATAAAGCGACGAGCCCTGGCGCGCTATTGTTTAAAAATAACCAAATTATCAAGTCTAGGGTGTCGCCGAAACACCCTAAGCGCAGTTCTATGGGCACGAACGGCGTCCCGAAAGTCCTCGTTCCACCACGGAACAGGAATATGCTGAGGGTGAGAGGACAAACGGGGAACTGTGCGTTCGGCGGCAGATAGCATCGTAGAAGTAAGGTGCTTCACCATTTGGTTAACGTCAGTGAAGGGCTGGTCCTCAAAACACACGAGGCTGAAATACAATCTCCAGTCTGCTTTTCTGAATATCCAGGTAGGTACTCTGGAATGCTGGACGTGGTGAGACAAGAGAAACGATGCAGGTCGCTGAAGTAGGTGTCAGTGACGACGTTCCACTGCAGACGACTAGCAAGCTGGAGTGAGCAAACGGCTAGGTCCAAGTGAGAGAATGTACCAGAAGAATCAGAAAGAAAAATAGGTTCACCTGTATTGAGGATGAAGAGGTTGAACTGAGAAAAAATGTCGGAAAGCGTTTCCCAAGCACAAGCCCTAGGCGAACCACACAGGGCGTGATGGGCATTAAAATCTCCCAACATAAGAAATGGTGTTGGGAGAGCGGACAGGAGATCACGAATGTCCGCGTTAGCGAGGGGAGACAATGGAGGTGAATAGACGGAGCAAATAGAAAAGAAAAAGCGGGTAATTGAAGACTAACGGCAACAGCTTGCAAGTCGGACGTAAGTGTGAGAGTCTGAAAATGAACGTCGTTGTGCACCAAGAACATGGCACCTCCATGAGCAGGAGTACCCTCATCCGGTTCAAGATCGTTGCGAACCGGAGTATACCTTCGGAGAACAAAAGGATCGTGAGGGCGAAGCTTGGTCTCCTGCAAACACACGACCATAGCTGAAGGGAACGCAATAAAAGTTGTAGTTCCGCCCTATGCGATCGTACAGCACGTAAATTCCAGGTCAGGATAGCCATTACGAAAAGGGATAAACTTCCTACTTAGAAGGACGGCTCAAAATAACCTGCTTAACCTTGGGGTTCGGGCTTTTGGTATGGAGTTGGTCAGACTCCATAGCCTCCTCGAAAGGAGTGCCCATGCACTCAGTGCCAGAAACCGATTCAAGCGCCGAGAATCGGTTCTGGGTGGCAACGGGTGACGGGTGCCGCTGAGAGCGGTTTGTCCCAGGAGCATCTTGAGGCTGCGACCTTCGAGGAGGAGAAGGTGAACTTTTCTTACCGCGCGCACGCGGAGGGTCTTTAAGAAAATCTTCCCTAGAAGTTTCTGCTTGGATTTCTTTTCAGGGCCTTGTGACTTCATAACCTTAGGACCAGCTTTAGATGGCTTGATAACTGTGCGAGAAATGGACGGGCGGTGGTAGTGGCGGTCAATGCAGTCATGGTCCAGGTCTGTGTTTCGGCATCCTTCCGGGGTACTGGCGAGGCAACAACAGAACTAAATGTACCCGATCACAGGAACGAAGGTTGGCGCGCATGGTAACGCCTCCGGGCTTCAGCGAAGGAGAGTTTCTCCTTTACCCGGATCTCCTGGATCGCCTTCTCGTCCAAGTACCGCGGACAGTCGTCAAATGACGCAGAATGAGACCCTTTGCAATTAACGCAGACGGGTCCTGAGGAACAGGTACCATCGTGTGACGGCTGGCTACATGAGGCATAGATAGTAACGGCACTCTTACAAGAGACTTGCGTATGCCCAAAACGTTGGCATTTACAACTATGCAGACGTCTAGGAATATAGGGCCTCACCGCAATACGTTCGTACTCTGCTGAAATACTCGTGGGCAGATCGACGCCATCGAAAGTTATAAACAGGGTACGAGTGGGTACCAACACTCCGTCGCGTTTAGCCTGCACTCGATGAACCGCTGTCACCTTTTGGTCAGAAAGATATTCGACCAGGTCATCGTCCGATATATCATCGAGGCTATGCGTGGTGACGACGCCTCGACAGGAATTCAAGGTGCGGTGCTTCTCAGCACGGATGGGATAACCATGGAGAAGCGTAGCGCGCAGCAAGGTCTTATTTTGTTGGTCGGTTTTACTCTGAACCAACAATGAACCGTATCGTAGGCGAGTGCAGGAATGAACCTGACCAGCAATTGAGTCAATGCCCTTTTGGATTGTAAAATGGTTCACCTTCTCGAAAGATTGTCCGTCCTCTGTATGGGTAATCACTAAGTAACAACCAGATGACGGTGGTGCTACTTCCGTTACAATGACTTTTCTGCGCTTGTTACTAATAATGGAGAAAGGGGGTTCCATAGCGAAAGAAATCCTCCACCATTGCAACCGTCTCCGACCTCGGACTCTGGCTTCCCGGGCATTACCCCGGCTTGGGTGAGTGGCCTATCTATACCAGTCTCACCCCAGGGTCACACCTCCCAGAACATAGACAGAGGGACCCAATGGCCGTCGGAAGTCAGCAGCTCATGCAATGGCCCCCCCCCGCGGGACTGCAGTTGAACAGCGGATACGAACAGAAACGCTACATGATGACCCCGGGTGGTGGGGATGACGCCATTACCCACTCATTTAGCTGTGCACCCAGTGCGCGGGTATCCGTCAGGCTGTGTCCACGGAGGATTAAAATAAATAAAATGGGAGAATAAACCAAAAGTGTGTGGGCATTTCGCACGCAAGGTAGGCCGGCAAGGAAGAATATGGAGATGTGTGAATAATTGTGGTGCGAAATGTTCGGAAAGAGACTAGACAAGAAAGAAATGATGGCGAGGGATGACATTGAACGAAATGCAAAGAACACACAAGAACCTACCTTGAGCCCCCGGTCACGAGGACGAACCCACCTCGACTGGATGAAGGTGGAGGGATGATGGTGGCGATGAGAGGCTCGGGCACTCCGGGTACGCCAAACCTGTACTCACATAAACTGAGACCCTGGGGGTAGTGAGGAAATCATTAACAAAATCAGGATCCACTGCCTGAAAGATAGGAAAGATTCAGATGTATTCAGTAAAGAATTTTAAACATTATTTTATAAAAATAAAGCATTCAGATAATAACCTATAAGTGTTATTGGTACCAAATCAAACAAAGATGGAGCAGGACTGCTTTCATCCAGAATGTTAACGTCACTATTTAAGCACAAAGACACCATGCATCTACCTCTGTAGCAATCCATTTTGCAAATGAGCAAGAAACCAAATATTCAATATTATTCAATACTGAAATATTCAATAATTCTTAACAGTCATTATTGTGGTGTACAGCAAGCTCAAATCCATTATTAGTGTAAACACGCTTTCATGATTATTCATTCAAAACTGGTACCATTTAAAATAAACCAATGTTGCTGCAATGAATGTTAAAGTGTTACAACTCAAAAAGTTACACTCTTGCACTGAACTAAGGTCATATAATGTCCAATACTATAGTGCAAGGGTGGCGAAAACAACTTCCTTCCGCGAGTCACAAATATGCAACATGCACTGCATCACTCAGCAGCATGTGAAAAACAAAGAGACGGTTGCAGAGAGGGAACGACGCCTACGAGTCAAAATGACTCGCAAGTCCCATTTTCGCCATCTCTGCTATAGTGAATTATGCCAAAAACAGCCAGTTAATGAATAGTTAGAGATATAACAATTTCAATTTTACATAATGAAGGGCATTGTATGTAGAGTATAACAGTGTAAATCACTCAAAATTACCATTTTTTGAGTTGTACCACTCTTGTCCAGAGGCATTGATATGCTAATATTTAAGTGTATTTTATTGTATTCCTCAATAAATGCAAAATTGCCCAAGTTGAAATGGTTTTTTCTTTACATTTTTGCACGATAATTGACTAAGGAGATGCAAAGCAACACACTAAATCATACAAACACTATGTCAAACAAATTGATTTTTTTGTATGAAAATTGATAGGTAAATATACTGTCTCCTTCAAAATTAGTTTAATACATGTTGAATCACTGTAGTAATGCTTCCTGTTCATTTTCATTTAAAAACAGTTGACTGAACATTCAGATTCATTATTTATGACTTCTGCAGGGCATTATGAATCAGTCAGAAGCCTAGTAACTCTTGATTACAGCTTGACCACATTCACTTTAATCCTGTGAGGGTTAGAATGGCACTACAAAATGAGGGGAAGTTACCTAAACTTAAAGCTGAAGTACAGTCATTTGCAGATGAAACACTTCCTAGACATTTTACTTATGCAGCATTCACATCAAAAACATTCTCTAGATTTTGAAATGTTGAAAAATGTAAATGCCAGCAGGAAACTGAATAGCTGGGTGCACAAAAACCAGACAAGTCTCCAGCTGATAGAAAAGTTATAATACATTGGCTTTGCAGCAAGAAATTGTTTGATCTTAAGAGAAGACTGAAATGAAAAAATTATAATTTTGATAAAATATTTTGGCTTTTAATAGAGAATTAATACTATTAAATGTGATTCCTATCCTCCAAAGTTTGATACCCTTACTTTGTTCAATCAGTTGATTTAACACTTAGTATTTAAAAGGCAATGCTTATCATTAATAGCAGGAATCTTCAGATTGGTTTCCTCTTCTTCTAAGTTTCATACATTTTACAAACTTAAATCTGTAGCTTATTCTTCAAAAGTCTGTGATGGGATAAAACTGAAATATCTATCCATAGTTATTTTGCACAAGAATGTGACAGTATGCAGTAAAATATTTATGTTAAGACTGTGTTATTTTTAGGAGTAAAAGAGTTTATATTTTACTTAAAATTAAACCTATAAAAAGTTTAATAAAGAAGTTATACACAGAACTGGACTAAAGTTAATAGGAGTAATTGCAATGATATCATGAATAAGTACAACAAATTTCAACATTTATCTGCAAGAAAATGTTATTTTAACCATTCTCCCTTAAGACAAAGAGCAAGGGCAAATGAAGTCCCCAGTTTTCTTTCTTGTGGTTTCCATTTATGCTTGCTACTTTGGTTCTTTAATTAACCAATATCTCTATTGGCTGAACTAGAATGCCTTGTTGCATCTTCAGTATTCAGTGTGGAACCTCCAAAGAAACTTTCTTCATCAAAGTAATTATGTTCATTTTAGTTATAGTTGGTGGAGTTTTATTCTTTATTACACTATAATTCTGTTATAAGGCCCATGCACAGGATTTTTAAAAGCAGTTTTTAGATATTTTCATAAAATAATTATTATATAATAAAAATATTACTATAACTTACAATAATACAATATAAAGTATATAAACAAAGTACTAGGAGATAAAATGAATATAACATACATTAACTAGAGCTTCCCAAATGGAAATGCATTTAAAATCCCAAAATCCCTTGCCTAGTTCATTAGATGCATGCACTATTTTAACTACAGAGTGACTTCCAAATTGCACTGTTTACAGTCCATGAAACAAGAAAAATTCTAACATTACTGTATGTCACTGGTTCGTGTGAAGTCAGAAACTGACTTTTGCCATTTATTCATATTATTTCCTTCACCTTTCCCTCCTATCTTCCATGTAGTTCACATACTTTTGGTATATTTAACATGGTGAAGCTTTTGGTTATAGAGCATTTTAATGGTTCCCATTTTTCACATAATATTGTGAGTACAGGCTGCCTTATTTCTACAATTTTCATGTGTTTAAGCACTTAAAAATGATAATAGAATAAAGTGGAATATTTTCTTCGTTGTTTCACTACAAAAAGTAGAACAAATTATATACGTTTCTTACTGTGGAGGCTGACACAGGTTTTCCTGCAGCCTTCAACACATCATGAGTCACTGGTCATCCACATGAACTAGAGCTCTATTTTGACTGTGTTAATTCTTTTTCTCTTCAGTTTCCTAATCAAGGAACCTCTTAATTTTCTTAAGTTTTCACTCACAATCCTACTTCTTTCCCATTCTTTGTAAACAGTTTTATTACTGCAACTTATTTTCCCATTTTATTCCATTTTTAATCCTAAATAACTTCTCTCCATTAGTTTATTTCCATGCACTTTATCAAACAATATAACATTCCTTCTGTTTCCCCACACATGGCATATACTTCCATAGTACTGTTCCTAAATCCTTTAAGATACAATATCCCTGCTTTACAGCTAATGCTTGTTTTAGTCTTGAACCAATAAAATGAAGCTTTCCAATGAAGAACATTCTCCCAATGTTCATTACCTAGTACAGACAGCTGCAAATGTTTTCTGTTCCACCTGTAGGGGGGTAAGCGGGGTGTCTTAGCTCATATCTACTCTACAAGGTTAGGGAATGCAATAGTGCTAAAGAAAATATCATTCCAATTTAGACTTGGCTGTAATAAAGTAATAACTGTGAAAAGAAAGCAGCAATAACATTACAGTATAGCGACATGAGCAGTATACAAACTAATTTTTAGGAATTAGAGGCATCATATTATTGTATAATAAGCAAGTGTTAAAACAAAATGGTTTGGTTTTCAATATTCACTACTTTCATTACCCATTATTAACTAACATATGAGGAGCGATCTGTAAACCTAAATCGGTTCAAATCTTGTTTTGTCCCTGTGTAAATTAACCTTAAAATGTGGTAGTCGTTTCATATTCCATGATGTCCACATTGCCGGCTGGTGCAAACCCAGTTTTGTCCTCCTTTATCAATGTTTTCATGCCCTGGCATTTAATTGCTTTGTGTTGGTTATACTGGTACATAATTATTGCTAGGCTATTAGTGTGAAGTATTGTCAGTGAATAATAGTATTGTTCTGTTTAAAGATGGATGAAGGTGTTTTGGTTGGAGGTAATTCAAAGGGTAGTCGAAGGAGACAGAAGGAAAGAATAACAAGGCGAGAGCTTCATTCTGAGGAAAGGTAAGTTCTGTAATTATATATTATTCTAATAAAGGTACATAATATCCTGAAATATGTTATAATAGCATTATGTTTGGCAAGGCACACTTGTACTGAAAGATATGAAAACATACTTATAGGTTTATATCTTTCCCAATTTATGTTAACAGAATTTTTTATTTTTTTCTTCTTTTCACTAGAAATCACGATAAAGATAGACCTGAGAGAGTTTGTACCGCCATGTGAGCATAAGGAAGACAGATTCCATGGTTGCAGCATTCCCGCTCATTTTCTTTCCAAGGCCAAGGATAAAGTATTTGCTTGCAAAAGCAAATGCAAGCAGGACTGTCACCTTTCTTTAATGATTCAGGTTTCGTCACCAAAAAGGTGCAGGCCAAGGGGGGGAAGAAAAAGAACAGCAGCAACTTTTATGAATGTGAAGTATCAGGTTGGTGTAACGCATTACTAATAAATGTAAACTTGTGAATGGTTTTGAAAGCATTTACATCATTCTATTCATAGAGTAGCACAAGGTCTCCTTGGAAACTGTGTAATTTCATAATGAAGATTTATTATTATTATTATTATTATTATTATTATTATTATTATTATTATTATTATTATTATTATTATTATTATTATTATTAATTATTATTATAATTATTCTTGTTGTTGTTGTTGCCAATTCCAGTAAATGGTAGAATAGAACCAGTATGTTCAAAGTTCTTTGGAAAACTCTTCGGATGTGGACAGTACCGATTAAATACAATTGCTAAATCCATTAAATCAGGAGAAGGATGCAAAGAGCGTAGGGGTGGCGATCGCAAAAAGGACCAATACAAAGCCAGAAGAGATGAAGGTCATCAGTTTCATTTCCAATCTAAAAGCCAATGAAAGCCATTATAATAGAAGAAAGAGGCAATGGCTTTATCTTCCCTCAGAACTCAGTATCAATAAGTTGTTTAAATTGTATAATACAAATGTGCCACAAGAACTCCAAGTGAGAAAATGGTTCTTCAAGAAAATTTTAGCACAAAATTCAATCTAGGTTTCAGTACTCTCGCAACTGATACTTGCAGCTACTGCCTCTGGATGAAGCATAAATTGAACGACATGAATGGGAACGAGAAATACGTGGTTCTAGCAGAGGTTGGTGCCAACAAACTGCAGCAAAAACATTTCACAAAATGATGAAGGAACAACCTCCGAATTCTCTTTCTGCTTTGATTTGCAGCAAGTGCAACCTATTCCGAAGTTGTCCATCAGTGAAGCTTACTATTCTTGTCAGAGTGGATTCTGTGCCTTCTGTATCACAGACATAGCCAATACGAACCCCTAGTTCTATGTATGGACAGAGAATGAGGCTGGAAGAGGTTCCCTTGAAGTATCATTAGCTCTTTGCAATTACCTTGCAAAATTTGAATTCAATCAAGATGTGCAGCATTTAAGGCTTTTTGCAGATGGTTGTGGAGGTCAAAACAAGAATATGCATGTTGCACATGCCCTTGCTTATTACCTCTGCAGTAAAACTATTAATCATTTGAAAACTTACTCTCGTCTTCCCAGTAAGAGGATATTCCTTCCTGCCAGCAGACAGGGTGTTCGGAGTCATTGAAAGAAATCTAAGAAAGCATTCAGAGATTTTGACACCAAGTGATTACCACAAAACTTACGAGAAAATAGGTTCGCTTCATGTTCTTGGAAATGATTGGGTTATAAAAAATTTCAAATCTTTGAGTGAACATTTTAAGAAGTGTGATGGGATCAGCGAGATGAAATGCATAATCCTTCAGAAAACTATGAAGGATGGAAAATGCTCAGTACATTATAAGATGAAACTATCCTATCGTATTGATGACCCTTCCATCTCCAGTGCTGAAACGAAGGTGGCACAGACGAATGTAGAACCTACAGCTGTACCTACCACCAGATGCAGGATCACTCAAAAAAAGAAAAGTTATGTAGAAAACTTACTAAGAAAGAGATTTGAAAATGATTGGAGAAATGACAAAGTTTTGAAGTTCTTTGAAAACATCTTGAATATTCCTGCAGAAGACGTCACTGACCGGAATAGTGGACTGTGTGACTGTTTAGAAGAAGAATGTGGAATACATAGATTGTAAAAGATGTTTGTATGTATTATGTGAGTTTCAAAAATTGATAATTGAATAATTATTGCTTTCAATTAATTTCAGGATTTTTATTACCTCATTGTGTTTTTCTATGTTTAATTCACACCATATGTAATTTCAAAATTCTCATAATCCTATGAGGTACTTTCTGTGTTTAAATGCCTACCATATTGTATCAAGATTTTCTTAATGTATTTATGTTAAGAATGTACAAAAATAAATAATTCACTATTCTGCAACAGTAAATTTTCCATGTGGTTGTTTCAAACCATGTTTCATCCACAACCCCCTCCCCATTTTCATGAAATGCATTTTAAAAGTGATTTTAATTCTTACACCTTATAAATAAAAACGTTTAGTAATATGTATCACTTTTTTCAAAATTTCAGTAGAACTTATAGTTTAGGAGTATTTTGTTTTTTGGATTTCCTGTAAAATTTTGCTTTTTGGACATAATGGGGTTTGTAACGATGCTCCTCATATGTTCTTTATTTATCATAATGTCCTTATAAAGTATGGTTTTTCTCTGCACTTTACCTTAATCGTGACAACAATTTAGGCCAGAAATTATTTAAAGTTATACTGTAAGTTACATGTTTCCCTATTTGGTTGCATGCAAGATGCCATAATGACAAACAGCCGTGTATCTATACCACAACTCTTCTATTTATTGTCTCTACTACTTACCTATAATAAGTAGGGAAATTATTGTATTCTATAAAAATTCAATAACGAGATTCACTGGAAATACACGTTTTGAGACCCCCTAAATCCGAAGGAAGAATTTTTAATTTCTCTACTACGTAGCTACAGGAGGTAAAGAAAGTATTCTATTCTGCCCAAAAATTGTATAACAAGATTCACCGGAAATGCACGTTCTGGGACTCCTTGAATCTAAAGAAATCGTTTTTACTTTCTGTTCTGTGTAGCTACAGGAGGTAGAGAAAGTATTGTATTCCACCCAAAACTTCAATAGAGATTCACCGTAAATCTCGTTTTGAGACTCCCTGAAACCAAAGAAAACGTTTTTACTTTCTCTACTACATAGCTACAGTAAGTATAGCAAGTATTGTATTCCACACAAAAATTCAACAAAGAGACTCACCGAAAATACACGTTTAGGGACCTCCTGAAACCAAAGAAAGCATTTTTAATTTCTCTACTACGTAGCTACAAGAGGTAGAGAAAGTATTGTATTCCACCCAAAAACTCAATAAATAGATTCACCGCAAATACACGATTTGGGACTCCCTGAAACCAAAGAAAGCGTTTTTACTTTCTCTACTATGTAGCTACAGGAGGTAGAGAAAGCACTGTATTCCACCCAAAAGCTGAACGAGATTCACCGGAAATACCCGTTTTGAGACCCCCTGAATCCAAATAGGCACAGAAAGTCTTGTGTTCGACCTAAAAATTCAATGTCGTTGTGACTCTCTGAATACAAAGAATTTATTTTTAGAAAAAGGTCCAAGTGTGTATGTGTGTGTGTGTGTGTGCGTGCGCATGTGCGAACAGCATAACTCAAAAACAAAAATTTGGTTAAAAAACAAGCCTAGTGTTTAAGTTCAACTTCTTCCAAGAATGCGACACAAGATTTATAGAGAATCCCCCCACTCCAAACTACCTTTAACATTAGGCATTTTTCGAAATTTTTTATTCTTTCAAAAATTGCTCTATGGATTTTATTTAAAATACATATGTTTAGGCTATTTTCATGATAAATAGAATGTATATCTTTAATTTTCTAGGGATAGTCTGTAAATTTGTCTTTATTGTGAGTGACTTTTGATAATTAGTAAATCGTAAGAGAGAGACAAAATCTTTACAGCACAACAAATGTAGATCTAGTTAAAGCACAAAATTTATGTCAAATAACATTCTTATTTTTATGTCAAATAACATTATTATATTTTACCTATTCTGAAATATTCTTTGTTATTAGTTTGAATTTTCAAATACTTTATACTTCTCTCAACTGCAGATAGCTATTGTTTTTGTTTCTTTCTTTCCCATGTTCATACAGAGAGAGCAGAACTTCAAAGCTATCACGTCTGTGGTTTGCTTTCGGGAGGTCGTGGTTTCGATTCCTGTGGCCGACCTTCCTGACCCATGATTTTTTTGGGTTTTTTCCCGGGTCGCCAGGCGAATGCTGGGAAGGATTCTCACATCCCCGAATTTTCTGTCCCTCCATTTCATCTCCATTATCATTTTCCTGCATCTTTCATCCATTGGTCTCTTTCAGGGTTGGAAGTTTCAGTGCAGTGTGGCAGGGGAAAATGCTGCTCTTTGTGACTGCCTCCATCCCTTGGCTTTTTGGCTGGCTTTTGGGGGTATCCTAACCCCTTTGAGGGGGTGTTAGACCCCGCCGTGCAGAGTGGGTTCCCTGGTCTGCCTGTCCGTCTGACAGGAGTCTCTATCTGAAAACTTAGGGATCCTGCCATTCCTATGCCATCACTCCTGGTTCCAGCCTCCCAGTGTCTCCTCTTGCCTCATCCTTCCTCCCGGAGACGCCCCCTTGTGAAGCGTAAGCACAATATCCACTATATGTATCAGTGCCGAGCCCCCTCCGTAGCCAACCAATCCAAAGCTATCACATAGCGATCAGTTTTGAAGAGGTTGGCTATCACTTTAGCTTAATGGGTGGTATAAATAAAAGCAAGCATTAGTTCATTTCTCACTAATTCCAAGGAATTGCTCGGTTTTGTATAAATAAAAACTTTCTGCTCAACCTCCTCGCGAGCAAAAGCTTGCTGACCTTGATCGCTGAGCTATTGCTCATGATATGGTATAAATAAAAACAAGTCCTGCTCGTTGTTAGTAAGCTTTTGCTTGCTGTTTCTTGAGGTACCTCCGTAGATACCTCAGCTTGCTCAACTGCATTCAAGTACCATGGTGGAGTTCATGATAGTTCCAGATAGGAAAATAAAAATCACATGACTCGCATTCACATGATTTTCTCTATCACTATTTTACAAACAATTCTTACAAAACCTTATTCTTGGTATCTACTTCTTGTTAATCGAGATAAACTTTCATCACACATTTCATTGTAGAGATAAGGAGAATGCAGTAAATTAAAGCGATAATCAAATCTTTTAAATGTGGGTCGCTCGCTATTCACGGATTTGAAATTCCGTTCTTTTCAGATGATTGCGGAAGAAAGGAAGAAACGAATTATTATGATCTACATTCACATGGCTTTCTCTAATCATTCTTCTACAAACTACACTTAAAAAGCTTATTATTCCAGCTTCTTCTTGTTAATCCAGATAAACCTTCAATTTACATTTACAATTTTGTTATATGATGCAGTAGGCAAAGTGAGTCGACTTTATAAAGAGCGTATGGGTATATGAGGGCTTTGAAATTCGATGCTCTTTGTATGACCACGAGAGAATATCAAAAACTGACTTCCCATTGGAGAAAATGATAAGTAGGTATTTGAAAATTCAAACCAATAACAAGGAATATCTCGGGAATGGTTAACTTAAAAAAAAAAAAACAACGGAAAAAATAAATGCTTTGACATAAATTGTGCGCTTTAATGAAACCAGTTTTTCTTTTTTTTTAATAGTAAGATTTTGCCTATCTTATGGTTTACCATTTGTGCAGAAGTTACTAAGAATGAAGAGCACTTTAGAGGATACTCCCAGGAAATTCAATATATGCATTTGAGATGAAAATATTTTAAACATGTGGTATTTAATCAATATCATTAAGAGTCATTTTTGAGAAAACAAAGCTTTTGGAAAAAGTTTCCATGTAAAGGGTGGGAGGATTTTCTTGAAAAATCTTCCTGACGCATGTTTGGAATGTGCTGAACTTAAACCCAAACTTGTTGTTTAACAGCTTTTCTTTTCTGAGTTTGCTGTTAAGACACAGGTGCATAGAACGATTTTGTAGGATCTCTTGTAGTAGGTTCTCTTACAGTTTAGCAGTTACATAAAAGTCATTCAGAATGAACAGCACTTCACAGGCTATTCCCAGAAAATTCGAGATATACGTAATAATATTTGTCATGCAAATATCTTAAACAACACTGCAGTTTAATCAAAATTGTTGGAGCCATGTTTTAGAAAAGGGGTAGTTTTGGTGTAGAGGAATTTTCTTGAAAATCTTATCACATTCTTGGAGATACTAAGCTTGAACTGTTTTTTTTTATTTATGCTGTTCACACAAACGCACACCTTTTGCTAAAGATTTTTTTTAAATTCAGGCACTCTCAAAACATGTATCTCTGATGAAAAATCACTATCAAATTTTTGCGTAGAATGCAATACTTCCTCTACTTGCTATACGTGATAGAGAAATTAAAAATTGTTTCAAGATGCAAGGACTTGGATATTTGCAGATATAAACAGTTATTTAAAAGAGAAAATGTAGAAGGCTGCGCAACATTTTCTTCCGAGGCAAATGAAACACGAGGTGGGCCTTCTAACAATGCTGAAAAGATCCTGACGTGTTTTCATCTGGGTACTATAACGTTAAACAGAATGTGAGTGAGGTCATAGCGATCCGCTCTCATTACTGGAACTGGTAATAAAATCAAAGCGATATACAAATGAACACTTTCATAGAGCAAAATGCTCATTCAATCAAAACCGGATTATAACTAAAGAATTTCATATAAAACCAAACTTAAATTTAACTTTCAATGAAATGAAACTCTTTCATCCAGTTTAACTTTAATTCATGATAACATCTAATAGATTCTTGGAATTACATAGTGATATTTTATATAGATGCAGAGGATATCAATATAAAGAGGTGCAAGAACGGAAATGCAAATAAACTACTTTCAATATATTAGTTGGTGACACGTTTGTAATACTATCAAATTAGGAAATGAGGGATTAGATTTAGAAAGGGTATGAACATTATCTGTTGAAAGTTGGGTGAATCTCAATGTCTATTTCATTTGCGAAATCTTTAATTATAATTGTGATATTTAAAATCTGTACCTCTATTAGGTTTCATAAATGAGAGTATGATTAGCATGAATGAGTACATGAATATTTAAGTGCATTTAAGATTTAAATCGCCTCCTGACAGAAGAATAGGCGTGTTTGTTTACTCAGCTGATGTGTCGTGGTGAAGGTCACTGAGCAAAAGCTTGGTAGGTGATAGCAATAGCTCAACAAAGAGGGGAAATTTTTATTTATACCAAACCACAACCTGATGCTCAAATCTCAACTTGCTTGCAGGCTGCAGCTCACAAGTTTTTGCTTGTTTTTACTTATATCACCCAATGTGTTCTATTTATACCTACAACGAATTATGTAAATAAGTGATGAAGGTTTATCTGTATTAACATGAAATAGATGCAAGAATAAGCTTTGTAAGAATAGTTTGTTAAAGAATGAGTAGGGAAAGTCATGTGAATGCAACACATTTTATATCAAAAGCTCCATATGCCTGTGTGTCTGTGAGCAACATAACTCCAAAAGGAAAAGTCAGTTAAATACCAAACTTGATATTTAAGTTCAGCAGCTTTCAAAGGCATGACAAAAATTTTCAAGAAAATTTCCCCCACCCCAAACAACCCTTTACATGGAAAAGTTTTCGAAATTTGTTATTTTCTCAAAAATAGCTGTAACGAGTTTCATTAAAATACTCTCTGTTTAAGATATTTTCATGACAAACTAAATATATATTTTGAATGTTCTGAGAAGAGCCTCTCAAGTCTTCTTCATTCTGAATGACCTTTGTATAACTGGTAAACTGTAAAAGATGGACAAAGTTTTGCTACACAAGAAAAGCATGCAGCTTGTCATACATATATTTTATGAGATTAACTATTTCCCAGATATTTTTTGTTATTTGAATACTTTTTGTAACTGAGAAGTCGCTATTCATTTTGTTTTTGTCGTGGTCATACAAACAGCATGGAATTTCAAAGCATCGCGTAGTGACATGCTTTTTGAAAATGTGACTATCGCTTTATTTACATATTGTAGCATGTATATGTGTGCATTGTCACGTCGGACGCATTATTGCTTTGTAGCAATGACATTGTTGGGTATAATTATTTCAACTGGGGTTTGAATTTCGTCCGACGCGGCATCTCTCCCTCCCCACTTCCTGGCCAGAGGTGGAGAGAGGAAAGAGGGTGAGGGCAAGTAGCGTTACTAGCTTCTTTGTCTGGTAGCGTCAATCAGTAGCTTGAGTCAGTCATGTGTGTCTCTTCAGGGCGAGTGGTTGTGTATGTAGTGTGCATGTTTCGTGTGAGTGTGGAACATCTCCTTCCAATGCCTGTTCTGCAATCTTTTGTGAATGATGTAGAGGCACCAAGGTTAATATTTAATAAACCACAGGTAATGTAATTAGGTGAAACCTGTGTATTTTGTTATGAATATCCCATGCCTGCTTTAAAATGTACAGCTAAGATCCTGGTCCTCTCGTTGCCACTGATGCCATGCTCCCCAATGTTTATGCCAGGGTAACTAAATTTAATATCTAGCTGCAAAACCTTTTGGCCTCACCCCGTTATATGACATTATTGGTGGTTTGTTGCCAGGTATGAAATAATATTTGTGTTGCAAACGTTACCACATCGCTGTGAAGAAAATTTTGTGTGCTTGTAGTGTGAGTGTTACATTTTTTTGTGCACATGGTGGTTATATCTGTAATTTGAGGTAAGTTTTTTATATGTGAGTGTGTGAAGGGTTTCTTTTTCTATCTGAATTTGTATTGTGAGTTTTCTTTTCATGTAGGATCGCAGCAATGTGATACAATTGTTTTTAAGGGATGGCATAGCACGTGTAAGTAGCATATTTCGGCTCAGTAATGTGACCATTACACCGGAACTTCTAAATTATTCCAGGGTTTGGCATGGTGATTCTTTCTTTGGTGTAGCAAAATTTTATTTTTTTCCCCTCCATTTCGGCCCTGAAAATTTTTCACATTTAGTAGATTTCATTTTTTTTTATGTGATGGCTATGTAAGTTTTTTTTTGTGTCTCTGCATTGCCACTTCCTCCTTTCTCCTTCTCTCCAATGTTTCCCCTTCCCTTTTTCTCTTCATTTTATTCCATTCCCTGTTCCCACATTGTTTGCTGTGTGTATGAGTGTATTTCAACTCTTTGTGAGATATATGATCTAATTGAATATTTTTTTTACAAAGCCTCCACTGTTTAAGTTTTCTTTAGGTTTGAGGACCACACTCGTAGCGGGTACGAGTTTTCTTTGTATGGTACTGTGTGTCTTAATCACCATAGTCACCTTTTCAGTTTTGCCTGTTTTGTTTTTATGTTTTTTTTAATTAACTTCCATTTAGTAGCTCTGTTTCAAGCGCCCATGACAAATGAGTTGGCGACCTATAATTTGATGAATATATTCTGTATGTGAGCAGTGTCTCAGGTATTTCTGGATTTTGTATGCCTGATATAACTACATTAATCTTTCAAATTTGACCATTGCCTCATGATACTGACATTTTTGTGTTATGCCACCTTGCTACTATATCTTATGTCTCTGCTAATAACGTGTGCTAGTGAAATTATTGAGGGTTATGAATGTTGCTTTCTTATGATAAATTTGTCACTGTAGTGCATTACAGATGTTTGTATAACCTAACATTTCTGACCAGTGCTCTTGATTGAATTTTCTGTTCTTTATAGTCAGTGTGCTTAATGTTTTACATTTCAAATACTGTCAGCATCATTTTTGTATGATTTTAGCACAGGCATGGTTAGTTTATGCTAAATACTAGGAAAATTTCTTTGTTATTTACCTTGCTACCTTGATTTGGTTCATTACAGTGCATTTGACTTTTTTGTACTAATTTTTCAGCATCACATTACTAATTTTAGCATACACTGTTACTTTGTGTACAATTGTACTACTGAAATTGTGTTCATTTTGGTCTTATTTAGCCTCATTAAACGTATTTGCTTTTAGCTTCACAATATAAATATTTTGCTTTCATTACACTGTGGTATGATACTATAATTCTTTGTCACTGTCATATCTGTTTTTGTGAATATACTGGCCTATACTGTTTCATACCGAGTGTTTAATTCTCACCTGTGTGTACCATTGACTTACATATTTGATTTATTGCTAATTTCTGGTATTGTCTATGGAAATTTACTTTTCTTTTTAACTGTGTTGTTTTATAAATGCAAATTCAGCCTCTCTTATAGCATTGGTATTTATGCATTTTGCTCATACCTATTTTTGTCTCTGATACAATAATATTTTTACATGGTGTATGTCCACTCATCGTTTTTCTTACAGACATTGTTTAATTGCATGCCTGTGTCTAATTAATTTTTTTGCATACATTTCTGTGTTAATATTGCGCTATATAGTTTCACTATGCCAAAGAGAAATAACAGACATTCCTCAGACATGCCTGTGGAAGACTACCCTCCTATGCCTTCTACTAGTCCTGGGTCATCGATCCTAGTGCCACCAATAATGATTTAATTACATTTGTACAAGCAGTTGTTCTTAGTACTGTGTCTACTTTTGACCCTCTATCAAACCCCCTTTCTTTAATGCTGCAGTAGACAATCCTTTTAATTTTCCGAATGCCTTTGAAAGAGTATCTTTTGCTAATAACTGGTCAGATTTGCAAAAAGTGAAGTATTAAATATACTGCTATACAATGGTTTCAGACATTTTGTTACAGGCATCCCTCTCATTATTGGGCTCTTTTAAAATCCTCTTTTATTACAGCTTTTCAGGTTGCTCACCAAGATGAATTGTTAGAAATCAAACTCCGACAAAGAATTCAATTAGATTTTGAACCTGTTTTGCACTATGTTTATTACATACTGTCTTTATGTGATCAGGTTAATCCAAGTATGACTCAAACTGAGCAAATAAGAAATTTACTAAAAGGTCTGAAACCTGAGTATGTAAACATCCTCCCAATGAATCGTCTTACTGTTGATGATCTTTTACAGGCTCTTAAGTGGGTGGATAAAGCACAATTTTATATGACAAAGAGAACACTTGGCCGCTGCACAGGTACAGCCTACGGTTCATGTTTCGGCTCTTCTACCTCTGACTTTACCAGCTGGGACTACTAACATTTTTCTTCCAGGTCATTCACCTTTGCCTGCTCTCCCAGGCCCTCCTATTAATGATGTCACCGAGTTAGCTGCAAAAGTGGACCAGTTGGCCAACCAGTTATAGGATAGGATAGATAGATAACTTTATTTGTACAGTTTTATACACAATTATTTTTATAATATTCCACTTATAAACTAACTTAACCTATGTACACATTTCCTTGCCAGCTATGCTGCTCTTTTTGCCTGGCACCCTGGCCTTCTGGCTCATCTGAGCATCCCTTGCTACCCTTAATCCCTATTGCCCATCCTCTCCTTCCTCCGTTTGCCTTTCTACCTTTCTTATCTCTCTTACTTTTCTAATCCATTACTCTTTTCCTTTCTTTAAGAACTCCCCATATTCTTATTTTGCTTTTCTTCTTTTCTTGTTAACATTTTAATTGCTAGTATTTTTCCATCCATTTTTTCCCATTTTTCCTCCCATACTTCTTGTCTCCATTCTGCTAATTCTTTGCATTCTGTCATATAATGCTCTGTGCTTTCACTACCTCCACATAATTCACAAATTCCGTTTTTTTTTTTTTTTTTTTTTTTTTTTTTTGTCTCTTAGCCCTCAGACAAAATTCCCCATTTCCTTTTTACTAATCTGTAGAACCCTAGTAACCTTTTATTCTCTAAGCTTCGCCAAATCTCTTGACTTTCTATGTCCTCCACTCTGTTTCTTACTGTCATCCAGAAGCCATTGCTATTTCTTGCTTCTGTTCTCCAAATATCTCCCATTCCTATCTTCTCCATAATTTTTTCTACCCCTGTCCACCAGCTATTTTTATTTTTCATACTCTTTTGTTGTTCCATGCATATCTTTAAAATTTCCTCTTCATATTTTCTCAGGTATCTAAATCAAAAGTTTAATATCCTTTCCAGTATCACTCCCTTTCTTCTTGTTCTTCCTAATTCCACTAATGCTACTTCCCCTGGTGCTGATCTTGGTAACCCCAATAGCTCTTTACAGAATATTCTATAGCTCTTGTCTATTTTTCTGCTTAATTCAGATCCCCCCCCCCAAATTTCTACTGCATATAGCATTCTTGCTTCTACCAATGCTTCATTCTTTCTATCCATTTAGTTGGCATTTCTAATTTGTATTTGCACATCCTTACTGCTGTCATTGCTGTCTTTCCTTTAACCATAACCTTCCTGCTATGTGCCCCCCATTCACCATTACTGCTCATCCTCACCCCCAAATAATCCAACTCCTTGACAACTTCTAACTTTAAACCCCCCATCTGCCATTTCTCTTCTCTTTTTAGTTTATTTCCTCTTTTAAATACCATAACTTTTGATTTATTTATATTTACTTTAATTCCCCATTCTTCGCAGAATTCATGTATTCGTTGATTGCTTTCTGTAGCCCAATTACCGTTATAGCCCTGACATAAGATCATCTGTGTATAGTAAACCTGGTATCTCTGTATTTGCTATTATGGGACAGTGCAGATTTTTTTCTTTCACTCTTTCTAATATGCCATCTATTAATATATTAAACAATATCGACTCAATTTGCACCCTTGTCTTAATCCTATTTTTTGCTCCATCATTTCTGTAATTCCATTATTTTTACATCTTATACAAAATCTTATATCTTTATAAATCTTCTTGATTTCTTTTATAAAATTTTTGCTTACCCCTTTCTTGCTTAATTTATAAGCTAATGCTTCTCTATTTATTGTATCAAATGCTTTTTCAAAATCTGCAAAAAACATGTATATCCTTCCTCTTTTCCTGCTCAAATATTTATCTATTATAGTCTTTATTATATATTGTCTATTGTTTGTTTACCTTTCCTAAATCCTACTTGATATTCTGACAGTTTTCCTTCCTCTTCCACCCAGCTTCTTAATCTGTCGACCAATATACCTGTGTATATTTTCCCTAATATTGATAGTAAGCTTATTCCCCTATAGTTTTCTGGTCTATTTGCTCCTCCTTTTCCTTTGTAGATGGGTACCACCATACTTATTTTCCAACATTCTGGCACATCATTCTTTTCTTTAATTTTATTTAATAATTTTGTCTCACCACTTTGCATTTCCACTATATTTTCCAGAATTCCCCTGGTATTCCATCTATTCCTACTGCCTTGCCTTTTTTTATATTCCTTATTTGCTGGTAAACTTCCAGCTCTGTGATTTTACCATCTAATTTTTCATTGAATATTCTTCCTTGTCCTACCTCTTTTATGTCTAACTTTACCCTCTTCCTTTCTCCAATTAGCCTTCTAAAGTACCCTATCCATTCGCTCAGCGTAATTTCGTTTTTATCCTCTCTATTCTTGTTCATCATGCTCACTATTTCCCATATTTTTAAGTATCCTTACTCTCTGTTGCTGCCTTTAGTTTCTTTTCTATATTTCCCTGCCATTCTTTCCTCTTAGCCTCAAGCCAACCTTTATATTCTCCCTTAAGTTTCATCAAATTTTGTCTATCCCTTTCCTTCTCTGACCTCCTCCATCTAATAAGCTCTTTAAATACTTCCCTTTTTTTACTCTACACTCTTCATCAAACCACGCCTTCCTTCCAGCCCTGCTCCTGCTCTTGTTAGTAATAATTTCAGTAACTGTAATACTTTTTCTGAATTTCCCTCATTCATAGCCATTTTTATACCATACTCCACAATCTGACTTACCTTTGAATTTAATTCTTTCAAAAAGGCCTCTTTTAGTACTTCCCTCCATTTATACACTTTGTCTGTTTTTATTTTAGCTATTTCCTTATTCTTTACCTTCTGTTCCAAAACATTTATTTCCATCATTAATGGAAAATGGCTACTACCTACTACTTTGTTTATTATTTTAAATGTGGTGATTCTGTCCTCCAGTTCCTCACTACATATCATGTAATCTGCAACCAGTTATATGCAATGAACACATCATCTCATCCTGAGAGGAACAGACCATCATCTTCCACGCCGAGAGGCCAATGGCAACAACATTCACCACCTCCAGATCGGTGCCAACCCCTGATTTGTTTTAGGTGTGGCAAACCAGGCACACAGCAAGATTTTATTGGTATAGCAGGTGCCCCAGTCAAAATAAACTGTTAATTGCTCTCTCTTACAGATAACAAATTTTTGTTTGCTTATTTTTCTATGTACTTTGTTGTAACACTACATTTTGTTTTGGGTGATAAATTAACATGTGCTTACCAGGATTCTTTAATATGATTCTTTCCAGCTTTGTGAGGGTATTTTAATGTTGTATGACCAAAAGGGTAATGTTCTTTTTTGTTTTGTTTGATATGTTCTTGCTAAGGTTCCGTTAAGCACTTAGCAAGGTGAGATCGTTACTGTGTCTGCTATATGCCCACAGTAATGTTGGTTTGGTTTTCATGCACTGTTTGAGTTTGCTTACAGTCACTGCAGATGTCATCACTATGTTGAATAGCAACCCCCCCTTTTTTTTGTTTGTGAGGGAAGGAGGGAAAATGTCATAGAGTCATCCTTCTGTCCAGCAGCAATGCTATGCCCCTTCACTACAAGTTTATCTGGGTGAGTATGTATTTCCAAAATTTGCAGGTCGTGTAATCCGTAATATGTCACAATATTTACCTACAATAATTTCTTTCTTTTGGTCAGTTCTAACTATTTTCATTTTATTTTTTGTGTCTGTTTTATGAATGTGCTTTTCAGAATCTATTGACTGGGGCTTGGTCCACACTCCAACCATGACAGAATATAGGGGGCTATATGTATCTGTGGGGGGAAAAAAAAAAAGTTCAAGCCAGCCGTTGGCAAACTGCGCATAGAGCATTACTTAGGGAGTAGATCCTAAGCATAGTTGGTGATGGTTCCCCTACCTGTATTTGATCCTGTAGTTAGCATGTCTGTAGCATGCTAGTAGATTGATTTAACAAATTTTTTTTTTCTTTGAGGATGATATTTTTAAATTCTTAGTACCAATGTCTCCATGTGTTTTGGTTCTTATTTGTATTAATCTCACAGTAGATTTCATTGTAAAGCATCAAGATCTATAAATTTCATTGTCATGTTAAAACATTTTGTCATTAAATTTTGACTTGATGTCCCTACTTTAAATATATTCATGAATAGTTGTTAGTCATATCCAATAATTGATTGCTCAATCAATGTATTTTTTTTTGCAAGGCCTTGCTCTGGATTTAAGTTTTATTAGCTTTGTGTGTCTCCTGCCTTTTGTTTTTGTAATATTTATTTTGTGTATATTTTCTTGTATATTGTGACCTGATGCTTTCCCCAAATCTTGTTCCAGTCTGCCGGTAGCCCCAGGAAACACTCCCCTCCACAGAAAAAGATAGCTCCAGATTGTCCGGAGAATGGTGGTACTTCCTCCAGCCACACCCGCACAGGTTTCCAGCTGCACTTCACCATATACGACCCTCTCACCATGACAGGCTACGAGGGTGTTCTCTCTCTTGCTTTGTCTGTGCCAGCAGGACCTGTCAGTCACAGACCTATTCTACAGAGTTCCAGCTACTTCACTGTGTCGCTGTGGTGATCGAGTGGTACAGTTATCTGTGTGATAAGTTTCTTCCATCTTTTCTTCGGCAGGTGTGGTCAAGTGGTGGTAAAAGTTACCGGACAAAGCAGGTTTTAATTTCTTTTGCTCCATTCTCAAGCAGCATGTTGTAATACACTGTGTTCGTGCAGAAGAGGAGTTAAGACCTGGGGGGGGGGGGTTCCTGTCGGACTACTTCATTGTTAAGACAGAATCATTGTCCCTGTAGGGCACGCCCGTACCCAGAAAAAAATTTCAGGGGGGGTTTCCACAAGTAGATCTAAACTTAACAGTACCCCACACACTTACCATGTACCTACTCCATACATGGACAAGAAAATTGCTTGGATGCATTATATAGACAGGAAAAACTCATCAGAATGAGGATATTCCACCTTACAGCACAAGACATGGAGACTACTTCAAAAACCGGGATGTATGGTCACCTTACCTATGTAAGGCGACAATATTAAGTTACCCTTTTTCTTGTAAATGTGCTATAGACCTACCATTATCTAACGACATTTTTCCATATTGGTTTGCTATGAATTTAAATAAATAAAATTGTCAGAAGTTTTGGGGGGGGATTTGAACCCTAAAAACCCCCCCTCTAAATACGGCCCTGCTGTGGGGATTCATCAGGGCTTTCTCTTTGTAATCTTTGGTAATAAAGATATGAAATTAGCAGCTGCTGAAGAAACATTCACTTACTATACTGTCCACCACAACCAATCTTTAAGATCAATGGACTGTACTTCTAAACTTACTCAATGTATGAGGAATGGCTCCTGCACTAATAATTCTACAGGATCGTTTTGCTGTATTGAATTCAGAGCTACTGTATATATAAATTACACATTATTTATTTATTTATTATTAGTTTTGAAACCTTCATACTTATGATGAAACAATTTTACGCATTCTCTTTTGTCCCTTGTTTCATTGAGAAAAATTTAAAATGTCCTGTTTTCTTGTTTCAAAAATATGGTCACCTTACTTTATACTTCTACTTTGTGTTAACTAAGAAAAGGTAGATATTTCAGTGATGAAAAATTTTGTGATGCGCACATGGCTTGCTGTATGTAACTTGCTTTCAGTAAGTCAGTTTATTTATTCCACTAATCAATTGCCTTGCACTTCATGAAGTTTGAGCTATTCAAATTTAAACATATATGTTATTTTCAATAGGTGCAATTAGGCATTACATAAATTTGGAAACTTTTGTTTATTTATTTATGTATGCCCTGAACTTTTACTCTGATCTGAGGCTGAAGGAGTTCTCATTGCTGTTATTAAACAGGTGTTATGTCCCTTGGGAACATTGAATTACTTAAAGCTTGTAACAAGCCCATCTTTTTATGCAAATTGGCTTGATGTTCTCTAGTGGAGTCATTTATGTGGAGGAAACAGCTTTGTTTTTATATAGGTAACCACTAAGCTACTTAAAGTATCTAATGACACATGCATTACCTCATGTAGCTTGCTGTCCCTCAGTTACGGCCATTCGAGTTTGAGATTAGTGAAGCTCTAATCCACTTTGTATTCTTTCACTGATTGGGTCCTTTAACTGAAACTCTGTTATGAGTAGGGTGACCAGATTTCAAAGTGAATATTTGTCTGCTGGCTTTGGGCTATTTGTGCTCACCTGCAGATGCAATTTGTATATGTATTTTGTTGCTTTAGTGTAGCTTGGCTTCATGCTTTATTTTTATGTAGGGCTGCTTTGTTTTACTGTGTTCTGAGATGCCCTTGTTTATGGAGATTTATTGTTATGTATTGTGTTCTGAGCTGAGTATTATTTTGCAATTGTTATTCATTATTATCCTTGTCTCACTGGGTTACATGTCACATAGCTAGGTGCATTGCCCCAATGTTTCTTCGTTAATAAAGTGTTGTGTTTGTTCATGTGCTACCTGATATCCTTAGAGTGAAGCGAGACTGCTGGTCCATACACTGCTGAGTGTATGTGATGTCTGTAGCCCAGAACTATAATTTGCTTCTTTTATGTCAGTGTTCTCTGTTTTATGAGTAGAAGTTTGTAACATCTCTTTTATCATAGACTACGGTGTATAGTTTAGGTGTTACGTGTTTCTCACTCATGTGCAACACTATTATTTCTGAACTCAATGCATTTTTTTTTCACCAGTACATTAAAATATTTAGAAACGCATCAGTTTCAGGCAAAATGTTTAGTGTATCTCTTTTGGTAAAGGGAGAATTGTCTCCCTCCCTCTCTATTTCCATCTCCTCTCTCTCTCTCTCCCTCCCTCCCTCTCTTTCTTTCTCTCTGTCCCCCCACATACATTCACAAGAACAACAACTAAGCTATGTTATCATCATTATTTGTGATTTCACCAATGTTTCTGTCTGACACATTTGATGCATTGCCACTAATGCTACATCTGTCATTTAGAGAGCTTCATAATTACTTTATTCATGTGAAACTTCCTGCAATTATGTGGTATATCCTCAATGTTTAAATTGTACTTCAAAGGTGTCCACTTATTTCAGATTTTGAGTTAAGTCCATCTGTACTATGTAAAAGATCTCTTTTTTAAGAGATATGTCATTACATATTGTAACAAACCCGATTCCACTCAGCCACGTGTGGCAACGTGTCCTTCAGTGTTCATGAGTGATTTGTTAGAGAGAGTAAGGGGGCGGAGCGTTCTCCGTGATGTAAGTACTGGGAATCTGTTTGAGACACATCAGATAATTCTGGTCACTCCTTTTTTCCCTGCCTCTTGTGAACACTCTGCATAGTTATATATGTACGAGCAAATGAGTTCGTGTTGTTCATGCGGCATAAAGTGCTGTTCGTCAAGTTGTGACGTACAGTGAGTGTGGTAGTGTGTGCAATTAGTGAAGTCCAGTGTTCAGTACTCAAGCAAGTGAAGCTTAAGAAAGAAGAGGCTGTCTCATGTGTGGTTCTATTACACTGTTACGTGTAAAACAAAATGAAGTGACAGTGAAGACTGAACTAAATCACAATAGTATACTGAAGTGACAGACTGAACTAAGTCACACTACTCAAGTCAAGTGACATTAAAAACTGAATAAGTCACAATGTTTATGCTTAACTGCTCTTCTGTTTATTAAATAAGCTGTGATATGATATTGTAAACGCCTTCCTGCTTCAGAGGTATATGGAAGCCAGAGCCGTTAATATTTTACTTCTGCCCATATGCCATTATTCTAGTTTGACATTGTTTTACACATCTAAGTACAGAATGTTATACTTCAGGGCATGAAGCTAAAAGGTAACCAACATGGGTTATATAAGTAATTATGAACATGCAGTTAATAGCTGTATGTATACAACCAACAGTCAGTTATTAGGAGATTTTAACTTCATTATTGCACTTTTAACTTGGAGGCGGAATATATTGATGCAGTGAAATAATACATGATGACATTTGGAGAAGTGTAAAATTCTCAACTGCTTGAAGATAAAGAAAGACAGGCAGCTGCATACCAAAAGTCAGCACCATGTACATTTGCAATGAATGTGATTTGCAAGTATTCCATACACTTCTTTTTGAATGGTTTTCACTCTAGTTTTTTGTTTCTCAATATTTTAATGAATGAATTTAAAAATGTATTAACTCCATCCTTGCCACAAGGGTGGTACTGAAATTTATTCACCGTTGATTTCAATACAGAAATATTGGCTTCATTTCAACAATACAGTTATTAGTACAAAAAGAACAGGTCTAATTAGATGTAATACACAAATACAGAAATCCTAATTTATTACATGAGTAGGTACCTAAACTAAATTTTGGAATTGTAAACAGTATATTCCATAAAAAGGCTTATAAGCTAACTCATTTCTAGATATTCTTCCACTGAATAAAAACAACCCTGTATTAGGAATTTTTTCAAATCTTTTTTGAAGACTGTTAGAGTTTTAACTTTTTTTAAATATGTGGGGAGTTTATTAAACAACTGAATGCCATTATAATATAATCTTTTTTCATATAGGGTTCTTTTATGACCTGTAATGTGCAGTTAAGATTTATTTCTTGTATTATAGTCATGAATATCAGCATTTGTGTTAAAACTATTTTGCTGCTTATACATTGTTACCCGAGTTTCAAAAATGTATAGCGAAGAACAGTCAAGATATTTAACAGTATGAAGTAAGGTTTGCAGCTTGTGTTGCTGCAAAGGTTTAACATTATTCTGATTGCACTTTTTGGTATTATAAAGATTCTATGTTTATAACTGGACTTTCTCCAGAATATTATACCATATGATAAATGACTATGAAATATGCAAAATAGGCCATTTTAAGTACATCAAGATTAACTGAAGTTTTAAGGGTATATAATGCAAAACATTCAATTCATTTCAATTTTATTCATCTTTAAAAATCAATTCTGTACAAAGTACAATGATACAGGACACGTCAAAAGTTAAATTTATGTATTTATACAATAAGGTTTGATATCAAACATATATATATAACATAAGTTATTTATCTCACAATAGTCTAATTTATAACCATAAAGGGGAAGGATTCATCAGCAATTAAATGTATGCAATATATTACAAAATGAGCTATCAAATATATTTAACAAACTTATTTACAAATATAACTATGAAGTGAAGAATATGATACAATATATCTAAGTTAATTAACAGTCTGGCTAATGCATATCGATATTTATTATGTTGCAAATATTCCTTTATTGTGTAAGAGCAGTGTTCCTGCAAGAAAGCCTTAGTTCTTGTTTTAAACACATTATAGTTTTCTGTATTTTTGATGGCACTGGGAAGGGAATTATATATAATTGTACTGGAGTGCAGAATTCCATTTTTACACATTGTAGTTCTGGTCGAGCGTAAGTGTATATCATTATTATTTCTAGTATAATGTGTATGAATATTTCTGTTATTTAGAAAATTAAATCTATTCTTGTTTACAAATAAGACAGCTTCTAATATATAAGTACATGCCAATGTAAGTATGCCAAGTTTTTTAAATAGTAGCTTAATGAACATAACTTTTTTTCACCACATATAATTTGAATAGCTTGTTTCTGTCCAATAAATACAACCCTTGCTTCTGGCGAATTTCCCCAAAATATTCCATATTTCATTATAGAGTGTACTGTTGGATGAGAAGAAGGCGAGCGGGGTTCTGTAACTGTTTATCTGCTCACGTACTGTCGATTGTTTACTACGTTTACTACGAAATGTGTTTATGTATGCAAATGAAGCACCCATGCTGCCAGATCTGATACTAGTAGAACAGCAACCACCGTAATAGGTGTTAACGCATTGGCTCTTGCCATGGGTGAGTACTTGACAACACTGTGTAGTAGTTTATACCTCCTTAACATGCTTATCATATCCACACGGTGAGCGTAAA
This sequence comes from Deroplatys truncata, assembly GCA_030765065.1. NCBI lineage: Eukaryota > Metazoa > Arthropoda > Insecta > Mantodea > Mantidae > Deroplatys > Deroplatys truncata. The sequence goes on from CM060990.1 coordinate 216,729,354, forward strand.
TATGATACGGATGCAGGAAAGTTGATGTTACACATTCCTCTCGTTTGCCTTCTTCTCGTGGTCTATCAGTATATGCGCATAATAAGCTATTAAAAGTATAGAAGGCTGACATTTTGACTTAAAATTCTAAGGCATATATGTTTCTGCTTAGTGTATATAGAAGGTGTTTAATATGAGATTTCCACTTTAAGTTATTCTGCATCCATAAGCCTAAAAAATTTGTTTCATTTTTGTATGAAATTATTTTATTCTTTAATTTTACTTCGGGGATATTAATATTATTAATTACCCTATCAGCAATATGAAATTTAAGACAAACTGCTTTATGAGTGTTTAAAACCAGGTTGCTGTTAGCTATCCATATCAAATCTTTACTAGTCTGACTTAATGCATTATTTAAAATTTCATTACTGTTATCTGTTAGTAAATTAGTATCATCACATGTTTGTGATAATTTTTAGATAGTACATCAATGTGGATTCCCCATTCAAGGTTACTATCAACCCAGATTCCAAGAAATTTAATTTTATTAGACATTGTTATTAATTCATTTTGTAAATAAACTTTGGCAAAATTTAAGTTTTTGTTAACTTTATCATAGAATCCTAAGGCAACACTTTTATTTTTATTAAGGACTAGTCTGTTGTTACTAAACCAATTTACTGCATAATCTGTTGCCATATAGATGTTTACTTTAAGTTCTTGTTTATCTTTACTAGAAATTAAAAGGCTTGTGTCATCTGCAAAAGGAGTAAATTTAGTGTTAGGGAAGTCATTTATGGCCAAGTCATTAATATACAGTAAAAATAGCAAGGGGCCCAGTATCGAGCCCTGAGGTACTTCATATTTAACATTTTCCAAATCAGAACGTGAAGCTTTAATTCCTTTTGAATTTCTTATTTCAGATTCAATTTCAGTTAGGTGTTTTCTATTGCTAAGATATATTCAAACCACTTTAATGGAATTCCCCTTATACCATAATTGCAAATTTGAAAATTAATATATCATGGTCAACCAGGTCAAAAGCTTTAGATTGGTCAAGAAATAATCCCAAGCGCTGTTTTCCTGCATCTAGAATTTTATACACTTCTTTAATAATGTTCTGCATTGCAGAATTTGTAGATTTGCCTTGCTGAAACCCATATTGGGCTTTTGATATAACATTATATTTACTTAAAAATGATGTTACCCTATTGTACACTACCCTTTCAATTACTTTGGGAAAAACTGAAGAAATAGAAATAGGCCTAAAGTTTTCTAGCTCGGATTTTGAACCCTTTTTGTGTAGCATTTTAGCTTTAGAGACCTTCAAACTCTGAGGGAAGCACCCTTCTTTTAGAGATAAGTTAATTATGTGACACAAAGGTTTTACCAGATGTAAGGAACATTTTTTGATTAACAAATTTGAAAACTTATCAAGACCTGAAGACTTTTTGGGTTTCATGCTTTTAATTATAGTGAGCAATTCAACTTCAGTTGATGGTAAAAAAATACAGATTCATGAATAACATTTCTTTGGTCACCTGACAGAGGATTATTACTAAACTTTCCCTTTTTTTCCTAATGTTATTATTGGCAACAGTTGAAAAATATTGATTGAACTCATGAGCTAATAATAGAGGATGTGACACCAATCTACCATTTATATTTATGCTAAAGTTCCTATATTTCCTTTTATGATCCTTGGATACATGCTTAATACTGTTCCATATAGTTTTAGATTTGTCTATAGAGTTAATCACTAGATTCCCATTATAAAGCTTTTTTGCCATTCGCGTTACTCTGTTATATATTTTTTTGCAATTTATGTAATATTGTTTTAAGTTATCAGAGACACAATTTTCTTTGGTTAATTTACTTAGGAAATGTAACTTGTTACTTGATACCTGAATACCCTTAATAATCCATTTGGCCTTTTTATTTGTATTTTCTTTCATTGTTTTAATAGGTATGGCTTTCGTCAACATTACTTGGAAATTGAAACATGTCTGCCCAATTTTCATTGGAGAGCAAGTAATTAAAATACTTAATATTATCTTCACTGTAAATTCTACACTTCTTAAATTTTGATTGGATACTAGGAATTTTGATGTTATTGGATTTTATTGTAAATTTTTGGCCATAGTGGTCCGAGATACCTGTTTCTAAATTGTCAATGTCATAGTTAAAATCATTATTGTTCAAGATTAGCTGGTCTATAGTACTTTTTGACTTTTGAGCTACTCTAGTAGGAGAGTTCACAACTGCTTTTAACCCAAATGTGCTTAGTAAATCCATAGTAATTTTTTTACCCTGATTTTCCTCCATAAAATTTATGTTAAGGTCACCTACTATGATTACACTTCTTTCATTTTATAAAAATGATTTAGTATGATCTCTAATTTCTTAATGAACTCATTTATGTCACTACTGGGGTTTCTATACAAACAAATTAGTATAATCTTATTATCACTTAGTTCAACTATACTTCCTTCAAAGACCTCATCACACATTACAGTATCAAAAGTGTATATAGGTTTTGCCATAATACATAATATTTTCTTTTACAAAAATACAGGAACCACCATTATTTTTAATTTTTCTGCAATAAGAACTTTCCCTTATATACCCATGTAAATTTAACATTTCAATTTGGTTATCTTTTAGCCAGTGTTCAGTTAGTGTTATTATGTCAACATCCTGTAGTTTACCATTTATCAATACCTCCAAACTAGTATGCTTATTTCTAATACTTTGAACATTTTGATGAAATATTGTAAGCGAATTCGACAAACACTTTTTAGCTGACTGCCCATTTGCTCCATTCAACTTTACATTGACAATCCCTCCATCAAGCTTGGCCCCTGAATTGCTTTCACTTGAGTTTACATCCACCATTTGAGTTCCTAGTTTTCATTACACAATGAGGATATAACATTATTTAACAGATTGCCAAATTTGCTGGATCCCCTTCGATTGAGATGGACCCTATCCCTGGCAAAGTCATTATCCTGGAGCCATAAATTCCCATCAACCATTAGACAGTTCCTTCTAGCACAAAGTTAATCCAGTTCACTGTTAATTCTTATAATTCTTCTGGCGGTAACATCACGACGGCGGAGAACACCACTTATAATGATTTTTACATCTGGCACCTGTGACCTAATGCTGCTTATCACATCCATAGTTTCCCCCATAATCTCCTCAGCCCTTACCCCAGGACATATGTTGTTTGTACCTGCATGAAGTACCACAATTTCTGGCTTTTCTTCTTTTAATTCCATCCTTTCTATTTGATCTTGTATTTCCTGCAGCTGAATACCTGAGAAACAGCGCACCTTGTAGCCTTTTTCCCTGCACGCCTCGCCAGCGAATTTTAAAGTTGAATCACCCACTACAAGCACTTTCCTTTTGTTCGGTAGAATTTTAAAGTTGCCTAATTGTAATGTAATTTGGTTTCCTGTGGTTTACAAGAATAAACTGTTTGTAGCTACTTCAGCGGTGCAGATATGAAATTCTTGTCTCTCATAGTGCAGGTCAACTCTGATATGACAAGAAGCTCGGAAAATGCAGATGAATTAACACAAAGTACAAAAGAGTGGTCCAATACTTTGTAACCCATTACAATGGAAATATAATGATTTACAAAAGGAAAAGGACTCCTGGAATAATATACATTTCAAAAAGAAATAATTTTGTTCTAGCAAAAGAAATAAAATAACTGTCCCATATCCAGCAAGGAAAAAATACACTTTAAGCATACGTGAAAAACAATGCACAACTATTCATATATCTTTTCAGAATGAAAAGTGTGACACTGACTGAAAGAGGCAATATATTCTTAGATACATTACAGTTCAGCCTGTCCATAGGATTCGAATAAGAGATGGAACTAGAACTTGAAGATACTTAAAAGCTCTGCATTACACATTTGACATTGATAATAAAACTATTCCTATGTGTAAACCTTTACGAACATGCTGTTTCAGATATTTTTGATAAGTCTGCCACAGATAAGAAAATAAGTGGTGGATTGTTGTGCCTGATGGATGTGGACATTATATGCCAATGAGTATGAGCTCAGATTATGAGGTACAGGATACGATTAGACTACATAATGCATCTCTTTCTAAAATGGAAAGCCCTGTAGCAGAATGCATATCAATAGTTTACCACGAAAATGAACTTAACGCATCAGAAATATACAACCTTTATATGGGAAGCAGTAAAGAAAGTGATGTTTTGGAGAATTTGATGATACAAAGATTATTTGACAAAGAAATATTCAATAAATGGCCTGTAATGCGATCTCCAGTTAACATTCCAGTTAGATGCAAACTGTGAGTCGGGTCCAAGTTTTCGTATTACGAGCTCGGTTAATAGCTAACAGAGTGTTATTCTTAGCGATTAACTAACCAATAACTTGGGTAGCAGTTAGGGTGCTCATTTGGAAGCATGGAGGTAGAGTATTAACTGTAAAGAGCGATAAACAGACCTTTTATGAATGAAATCAAGTCGTCATTTGCACAGAAGATATTTGACGTATAAATTCCCTTAGGAGTATGTGTGATTATACTGTATTTTAATGGACTTTAAGGTGAAATCATGGGCATAGACTATGTTGTGAATAGTTGTAATAACACCCAAAGTTCTGGGGACACAAGTTTAAGTTTTCACTTGTACGCAACCACCATAGGATCTGCATGTTTTAAATCATTGCCATGCACTTCACATGTATTAATGTAACTTATAAGACTTAATTTAAGATGTGAAACATGATGCTTGCATACTTAGTAGTTTGTATGTCATTTTAATATTTAAACAGGTTTCACATTCAAAGCTTGGTGTCGCAGATAAGTAGATTAAGCTGTCCAAAGGGGAAGCTGGAAACCTTAAATATACAATAGGCTTTGTAGTAGTCATTTTACAGACGACTGTTACAAGTTGAAGCTGGGGAAGAAAATATAAAGTTAATAAGGGAAAATGCAGTCCCTTCTACATTCTAACGTTCACTTGTTAAAGAAAGAAAGAGAAGAAGAGGAGGAGGAGGAAGAAGAATATGGTTAAACGAAGAATACTGATTAGGTAACCATTTGTGTTCTGCACCAGTTAGGTTAGGATGATATTCATGTAGACGGACACTAATACTGCAGTAATTGTTAAGCATCCTATTAATAGCACATATTAATTGTAATCCTATTGCAAATATGAAACAGTAAAGCCTCTAACACATATTACAAACTTATCCTTTAGTACAAGAAGAATAATCTATGTGAAAATTTTAACCTTATAAATTGAATTATAATTCATTTTGAATCTTTCCTGAAATTCTGAAGCAGCCAGTCACAATACCAATTTATAAACAGTAGGGATGAAAAAGGCACATGGAAAACTATCGTCCAATTTCGTTGTGCTCAGTATTTTCAAAAATTATAGAAGGGTTATTCTTGGAACATCTCCAGAAATTTTTCAATAAATATGGTATTATTTCAGAATACCAATTTGATTTTTAGAAAACAAAATCAACAGTAAATGCAATACGATTGGGAAATGACTTAATAGTAAAATCCTTAAATAGAAAGAAAATTTTTTGATCGGTCAAAAACGTTAGACTGTGTTAACATTGATAAATTTATTGAAATTGTGAAAGGATATGGGATTAGGGGAGTTGCATTATAATCGTTAGAGAGCTATCTCAATAAAAGAGAACAATGCATAGAAATAAGTCATCTGGACAAAGGGAACATGAGAAAATTTAGGTCATCCTTTAAACAGGTGAAATATGAAGTAATTCAGGATTCTAAGTGGTGCTCTACTTATTCTTGTTATATATAAATAAAATATTTGGTAAGATACAAAAAGAAGGGGGATAGCAAAAGGATATGCAGATGACATAACAATAATAGTGAAAGAGAGTACTGAGGAAACACCAGAGAGAAAAGCTAATCAAGTATTATCAGTAATAAATGGACTTGGCATGACGTTAAATACAGATAAAACAGAATGGATGCAAATGAGGCTGTGAGACAAAAGTGATTCAAGCATAAATTTAAAAATAGGGAACAAAAGTATCAGACAGGTAACACACATACAAGCTTCCTCGGTTTAGTTATTGATAGAAATTTAAATTGGTGAATGCTTGTAGAAAAAATTACTAAAAAAGTAAACAACGGGATTTATGTCTTAAGACAAACTAGGCAGGTACTGGAACAGGACAGCATTACGTAAGTGTATTTTCCTTTCATTCACTCACACCTAACGTATGGACTTACACTATGGGGTGCAACTCAGAAAACCATAATTTCAAAACTATTTAAGCTACAGAAAAAAAGCCATAAGGATAATTAAAAAAATACAGATTAGAGAACGTTGTAAACTGCTTTTAAGAAACTAAATATACTTACTGTCCCTTGTTTATACATATATGAATGTATTAAATATGTAGTTAAGAACCATAAAGAGGAAAAAAATTAAATGTACACTCATATAACACCAGAAGGAGAATTAATTAATATAGAAATTGATTAAGAGCTTCATAAACAACAAATGTATAGAAACTTGCGTTATTCTGCACTTAGACGGTCGTCATTGAGAGTGCGTATAAAAGCAAAAGGAAAGTGAATAAATTACCTTAAGAGTGAAGTATTAATTTCTTTTATTCGCCATTTGTAAAAAATGTTACATGGCATTGTCAGAACATAACGCTATTTACAATATATGATGATTGATGCAACTGAACATTTACAAGTTATGATGGTGTACTGTGATACAATAATTATTTTTACATACTTATTGATTACATGCACTTTTAAATTCTTCTATTGAATAGAATACATTTTCAGTTAGATATAACTTTGTTTCCTTTAGTTTTTGTTTATCTTCTAAATGTTTAATTCTGGAAGGCAAGTGGTTGCACAGTGATACTTTGCACAAGTTTCAGACTTTCTGCTCTTAGTTGGTCTTCAACAGTGATGGAGTAAGTAAGTTTATTATTGTCATTAGGTTCATACAGAACATCTGACATTGTCATGAGCTAATTACAGTATTTACATTGATTAACATTACAATATTTACAATCATTAAGGAGTAGATAGGTTCCAGTCATCAATATTATACAAACATTTGTGAATGAGATACTTCTTTAGATTTCTTTTAAAACAATTCTTTTTACAGGACTTAATTTCTAAGGGAAGCTTATTATAAAGTATACTACCTACAATATGTACTACAGATGTCACTCTGTCATTCTCTAGCTCTAACACAATGCTGGTAACATATAAATAACTAATGCCGCCAAAGCCGGTAAGATACTCAGCCTCAAGGTGTAGCTGAGGGATTGAGGGCCCTCAGCCTCAATGCGTAGCCGAGGGATGTTTTTTAGAAGGAGAGGAGTGTAAGCCGCAGCTGCGAAATGATGACAGGGCGTAGCCGAGGGATCTGCGCGTCTAAAACTCGGTTATCCTGCATAATAGCGGCCCGTCTTCTGCTAGCAGCGTCCTGGGCGTGGCTTAAGGAGTTCGAACATTGCCAACTGTAGGAAATGAAGGCGCGGAAGATAACAACATTGTAACACGAAATTTGCGGTGCGGCGCGGTTATTTCAAACACATACAATTTTTCATTGTTTGTTATATTACATTGAAGCACACTTATTGTACAAAGTTAACCAAGCCTGCATGTTGATTCATACCCAGTGAAAGTGATTTTCTTTCCGGGCAAACACATTATTGCACATATGCGTTATTACACAGAAGCAGTGGCAGCATTGTTGTCATTGTCCTTGAGCCACGAACACACATTGTTGTAAATTAGGTGAAATATTAGCAGCATAGGTTATTACACAGAAGCAGTGGCAGCATTGTTGTCATTGTCCTTGAGCCAGAAACACACATTGTTGTAAATTAGGTGAAATATCAGGAGCATAGGTTATTACACAGAATCGGTGGCAGCATTGTTGTCATTGTCCATGAGCCACAAAACACACATTGTTTTATTAATATACTGCAATGAGGTGGCAATAGGAAAACTGGAGAAGGTGAAATATCAGGAGCATGCATTATTACACAAGCGGTGGCAGCATTATTGTCATTGTCCATGAACCGCAAAACACACATTGTTGTATTAATGTACAGCAATGAGGTGGCAATGGGAAATCTGATGAAGATGTGTAAATTAGGTGAAATATCAGGAGCATACGTTATTACACAAGCGGTGGCAGCATTGTTGTCATTGTCCATGAGCCACAAAACACACATTGTTGTATTAATGTACTGCAATGAGGTGACAATGGGAAATCTGATGAAGACCTGTAAATTAGGTGAAATATCAGGAGCATACGTATTACACAGAAGCGGTGGCAGCACTGTTGTCATTGTCCATGAGCCACAAAACACATTGTTGTATTAATGTACTGCAATGAGGTGGCAATGGGAAATATGATGACGTGTAAATTAGGTGAAATATCAGGAGCATACGTTATTACACAGAAGCGGTGGCAGCATTGTTGTCATTGTCTATGAGCCACAAAACACATTGTTGTATTAATGTACTGCAATGAGGTGGCAATATCCATACTGTTTCCATGACATCGTGAGAAACAATTGAAATCGATAAGACTTTAAAAGAATGACAGGTATTGAAAAATTCTAATCTTTGATAACGGATATCTCAGAAATGGGTTCTGCCACAGAAAACATTTTAAGTGAATTGTGTGTTTTAAAGAGATCTACATTTTTTGTGTGGCATCTATATTTTCGTCTATCGCTAACGTTTACCAATTATACAAGATTATACAAAACTCCTGCCGAATGAAGAGGACTTCACAGGCTATTTCCAGAGAATTCAGGATATAAATTTTATTTTTCTTAAAGTTCCATTTGTACTCTTGCCTTTAACCATATTGGTCTTATCGGCGGCCTTTTCTGTGGAACTTATTGCCTAAAGCAATGGTGTTAACTCGTATTCGTTTGTCGTTGGGTTTCTTGCACTTTTGGTTTTTTTAATCATTAAATCACACACACACACACACACATTCACACTCTCATTCATACTTCCAAATTCTGGGGGAGGATAACGAATAATCTTGGCTAGAGAAAAATTGCCACCCTCAGCCGGGAATCGAACCAGCGACCCTTGGTGCAGAAAGCAGGTGCTCCAAAGACTGAACTACGGAGCCAGTCACATTTTATTTGTCATGTAAATATCTTTAATATATGATATTTTAATAAAAATTGTTAGAGTCATTTCTCAAAGAATTAAAAGTTTTCGAAAAATGCTGCATGTAAAGGGTAGTTGGGGAAGGAGATTTTCTTGAAAACTCTTCGTGTCGAATCTTTGGAAGGTACTGAACCTAAATACCAGTTCTGGTATTTATCCGACTTTTCTATTTTGCTTTCTTTAGATTTACGGGACCTCAAAACATATAGTTGTAGCGAAAGCTCGGTATCGAATTTTTGGATGGAATTCAATACCTTCTCTACCTACTAGGTACGTGATAGAGAAAGTAAAAAACTTGAGTAAGAATAATTTGTATACCCAGTAATAAACGATAGAGGGTAGAGAAAGGCATATGAATGTAGCACATCAGATTTTTACAGTAAGTACACGAAACATTGCATTCCACCCACAAATTCGATACCAAGATTTCACCTAAAATACATGTTTTGAAAGACCTTAAATAAAAAAAAGAAAGCATGTTTAAAAAAACCGCACCCGTGTGTCTGTCAACAGCACAACTCAAACGAAGATACCTATGAATACCAAACTTGGTGTTTAAAGTTTATATCTTGCAAAGATGCACGACACGATTTCAAAAAAAAATCCCAACCCAAACTGCTCTTTACGACTTTTATAAATACCATTGGCTTGAAATATGTTCATACGTGTTCAATTTTCTGGTAATAGCCTGTGAAATCCTTTTCATTCTGAATGAATTACGTATAATTGGTAAACCGTAATAGATAGACAAAACCTTATGATACAACAAATTTAGATCTCATTAAAACGCATAGCTTATGTAAAATGAAATCTTTTGGTGGCGTTAACTATTTGCAACATATTTATTCTGCGCTGTAGTTTATAAGTTTCTCAAGTGCAAATCGCTATTCGAGTCTTAATTTTTTTTTCTTTTTTCCCGTGTTCATGCAACGAGAACGCAATATCAAAGTCGTCGCATGGCGACCGGGCTTGAAAACATTTGACTGTTGCGTTAGCTTATTGTCGTTCTTTAAGTTTAACGTCCCTAACTTGGTAGTCATATCGGATGACGAATGAATGAAATGGGTGAAATGATGCAAATGAGCCCGGGTCCATAGAGCTTACAGTTATCCGACATTCGACTTCTCAAGATATGGGAAAACTCCGAAAAAAGTTTATCCGGACAACTCACCCTAACCGAGATTAGAACTCGGGACCTCTTGAATGTGAGGCAAACACCCTACCCGCACACCGTAGAGGCAGTACGTTCTGTATTGTTTTTATACTCACATACAACGAAATGTGTCATGCAGGTTTATCTATAGTAACAAGATGGAGATAGAAGAAGAAACTTTTATAAGATTAATGGGTAGAGAAAGTTATGTGAATCCAACATCAGGTTTTTAATTAAGCACAACTTTAAGAGCCGAATCTTTGCAGTACTGCTGTAGTTTAGGCACAAAAATGTGAAGTAACATCTTGTATTAACGTTTCCATTTTTCATAACACTTGTACGTGACTTTTAAGATCCGTAAAGCTCAGACCCTCCCTATCTGCCTGGGACTTTGCAACGGGTAGTGTTTGAACATTCCGAAAGCAATTCATGTTTATGATGGCAGTAAATGACTCTCAACCAGGAATACAATACAACACCACATGTTAAAAGTGGATGGGGGAACATCTGCACCGCAGAAGGTACAACCTTTGCCTAACAAGAATATCCAGACCGACAATTCGCACTGCAAACAGTACTCAAGCAATTTGAATACAATTATTTACGTTTAATTCCAAGAAAAATTCCGCATTCTAGATGAAACAAAGTGAGTAGGGTTGAATAGCATATACCGCGATTTAAGAAATATAATTGACGAATGCTTTGTGGTAAAGTGTTTCTTTCCCTCCCTGTCGGCCTGTGTTTTATTGCAGTAGCAAGAGCTATTCGGAAAGGCTTTTCCCCAGTTTTCGTTTATCCCGTAGAGACAATTTCCAAGAAAGTTTTAAGAAGAAAAATACCGGACTCATCTATTCCGTAATTATCTTTTCCATTCCTTCAATTATTAAGAACAATCAGGCAGAAAGGAAGCTCAAGAATACTCCATAAAATTCTATATTTGTAAATTACACTAAAATAAAGTAAAAAAGGGGGGATTCGAGGAGGAAAGTGCAAGAAAGGATTAAACAATCCTTAGATAATTTATAGCTTTAAACGCTGACACAGTGAATTTACACTGTGTAGTTATGTTTAAGGATTAGAAAACAATAGGAACCTTCACAGTTAGACGAAGTCCTCTACTGGTTAAAAATCAATATTCTTACTCGACAAAAAATACTCATATCGTGGAAAATATAAGTGAATAGAAGCCTAATGTTACATGAATGCTAAATGGTATTCACGTTAAATTTCTTACGAAGAATATTTTTGACCACTATTAATTACAAATTTCATTACAATGAACTTGGTTACATACACCATACGGAAAACTAAAAACGCCACATGTAGTATTTGTGAATGTGTCTGTCTGTGTGTGAGTTGTAGTGCCTGAGTGTGTATGTATTAATATGAGTTGTAGTGCCTTAGTGTGTGAGAGTGTATTTTAATGATTTGTAATGCTTGAGTGTGTGTGTTTTAATGAATTGTAGTGCCTTAGTGTGTGAGTGTGTATTTTAATGAGTTGTAGTACCTGAGTGTGTGTTATTGTGTTTTAATGAGTTGTAGTGCCTGAGTGTGTATGTGTTAATATGAGTTGTAGTGACTGAGTATGTGGGTGTGTATTTTAATGAGTTGTAGTGCCTGAGTGTGTGCATGTGTGTGTGTGTTTTAATGAGTTGTAGTGCCTTAATGTGTGAGTGTGTGTCTTTTAATGAGTCTAGAGCCTGAGTGTGTGTATGTGTGTGTTTTAATGAGTTGTAGTGCCTGGGTGTGTGTGTGTGTGTTTTAATGAGTTGTAGTGCCTGAGTGCGTGTGTGTTTTAATGTGTTGTAGTGCCTGAGTGTGTGTGTGTTTTAATGAGAGGTAGTGCCTGAGTGTGTGTATGTGTTTTAATAAGAGGTAGTGCCTGAGTGTGTGTGTGTTTTAATGAGTTGTAGTACCCGAGTGTGTAATATATGTGTGTGTGTTTTAAACATTTGTAGTGCCTGAGTGTGTGTGTGTTTTTATGAGTTGTAGTGCCTGAGTCTGTGTATGTGTGTGTTTTAAGGAGTTGTAGTGCCCTGAGTGTGTGTGTTTTAAGGAGTTGTAGTGCCCTGAATGTGTGCGTTTTAATGAGTTGTAGTGCCTGAGTGTGTGTGTTTTAATGAGTTGTGGTGCCTGAGAGAGAGTGTGTATGTGTGTGTGTGTGTGTGTGTATTTTAATGAGTTGTAGTGCCTGAGTGTGTGTTTGTTTTAATGAGCTGTGGAGCATGAGTGTGTGATTTTGTGTGTACGTGAGCTTTGGAGTGTGAGTGCGTTTGTGCTAGTGAGTTGTGTTTGATCGCGAGTTTTTGAACTGAATTGGGATATTAAGGGTGCAAAAACGGAAAGGCCATTAGCGCCCGTCACAGATAAAAAAAACAGGTAAGTTAGCAGTTAAAAACCAGACAAATAAAAAGGCCTAAAATAAAGGACTGAAGGTTAGAAAATGTCAGCTTAAAACTCGACTAGAAATAAAAGAAGCAATGTCATAGACTGTAGAACGCGAAGCTAAAAAACAAGGTAGCTAAAATAATGGGTCTACAACACACTAAAAGCAAGAAAATCAACTCAAGGACAGTTCTTATAAACGGCTGCGTCGAATGAAAGTTAAAACACGTTCCACAGCCAACATGTCATCCGCCAGAATGGCGGACAATGCCGCGTGCATCCGTAGAGTGGTACGAAGAGCGGCGAAACATTGACACTGCTCTAAAACATGCCGCACCGTCAACGGCACACCGCAACGATTACAAACGGGAGCAGGTTCTCGGCGCAACAAGTGACAGTGGCTAAAATGACGGTGCCCGATGCGAAGTCTACATAAAATTACTTCCTCCCAATGGGAGGAACGGGAAGAAGTAGCCCACGTAGAGGCTTTATCTCCCGCAATTTGTTACCTTGGACAGAGGGCCAGGCACCAAAACAACGGGAGAAATAGACTTCTTTAAGTAATGACTAAAATCATCCGCAGGAACACAGGGGCTAAAATAAGATTGGAATAAAATAGCACTCTTGGCAGCGGCATGCGCACCTTCATTGGACACCTGGCTGAAAATGACGTACAAGTTCGTGGCGCCCTCCATCGGTAATGCTGGAAGTCAATATGGTGTTGGCCCAACCTTAGCCTTGATGACAGCGTTCACTCTCGCAGGCATACTTCAATCAGGTGCTGGAAGGTTTCTTGGGGAATGGCAGCCCATTCTTCACGGAGTGCGGAACTGAGGAGAGGTATCAATGTAGGTCGGTGAGGCCTGGCACGAAGTCGGCGTTCCAAAACATCCCAAAGGTGTTCTATAGGATTTAAGTCAGGACTCTGTGCAGGCCAGTCCATTACAGGGATGTTATTGTCGTGTACCACTCCGCAACAGCCCGTGCAGTATGAACAGGTGTTCGATCGTGTTGAAGGATGCAATTGCCATCCCAGAATTGCTCTTCAACAGTGAGAAGCAAGAAGGTGCTTAAAATATCAATGTAGGTCTGCACTGTGATCGTGCCACGCAAAACAACAAGGGGTGCAAACCCCTCCAGGAAAAACACGACCACACCATAACACTACCACCTCCGATTTTCACTGTTGGCACTACACACGCTGGCAGATGACGTTCACCGGGCATTCGCTATACCCACACCCTGCCATCGGATCGCCACATTGTGTACCGTGATTCATCACTCCACACAACGTTTTGCCACTGTTCAATCGTGTAATTTTGACGCTCCTTACACCAAGCGAGGCGTCGTTTGGAATTTTCCTGCGTGATGTGTGGCTTATGAGCAGCCGTTCGACCATGGAATCCAAGGTTTCTCACCTCACGCCTAACTATCATAGTACTTGGAATGGATCCTGATGCAGTTTGGAATTTCTGTGTGATCGTCTGGATAGATGTCTGCCTATTACTCTTTACGACCATCTTCAAATGTCGACGGTCTCTGTCAGTCAACAGACGAGGTCAGCCTGTACGCTTTTGTGCTGTACATGTCCCTTCACCTTTCTACTTCACTATCACATCAGAAACAGTGGACCTAGGTATGTTTAGGAGTGTGGAAATCTTGCGTACAGACTTCTGACACAAGTGACATCCAATCACCTGACCACGTTCGAAGTCCGTGAGTTCCACGGAGCGTCCCATTCTGCTGTTTCACGATGTCTAATGACTACTGAGGTCGCGGATAATGAGTACCAGGCAATAGGTGGCAGCATAATGCACCTAAGATGAAAAACGTATGTTTGTGGGGTGTCCGGATACCTTTGATTACATAGTGTACCTTCACTATCGCGTGTGCCGAAATTAAATTAAAGTGAGTTTTATTTATGGACGCTCTTTAACTACTATGGTCCTAGCGTCCCATTCTATATTGGACATGAAAGACAGGAAATTTTGCTCAGAGGCCTCTTTATCAGGCTTGAGGTTCTTTTACGAGTCGTAAATCTACGACACGGGACCACAGGCCTTACTTCCCTTCCGAAGGAAGCCATGGTAAGAATTTTTACGCCCGAAATAATTCATCGCTCTCCGCCATGTTTGAACCCGCAACCTCGGGAACTAGAGGCTAGCACGGTACCACTAGTCCACGTAGGACGACAGAGTATGCCGACGTGACCAGGAACCCAGACAAACGATAGGCTGACCCCATCAGTGGTAAGCTGGTGGGAACAATCCTGGAGACGCTGCATGATAGGATTACAAACGTACAGCGCACGAAGGCTAGAAAGAACGCTTAGAGGGTCCGTGTATAAAACACAATTCTGCAGACCACGCTGACGGATAAAGGACAGAGCTTGTTCCAGAGCAATAAGTTCAGGAGTAAAAACCGAGCACTGATCAGAGAGACGAAAGATA
The DNA here is from genome assembly GCA_030765065.1 of Deroplatys truncata. Lineage (NCBI taxonomy): Eukaryota > Metazoa > Arthropoda > Insecta > Mantodea > Mantidae > Deroplatys > Deroplatys truncata. The sequence continues at coordinate 216,744,536 of CM060990.1, forward strand.
AAACGTTCTACACCAAATAAAAAGGCACATCCAACTCCATGATCATCCTTTGAGCCGTCAGTAGAAAGAAAGCAATGGCTGCCAAAGTGCGACTGAACTTCGGCAAAAGCTGAACGGATGACCGGATCGGGGGTCGTGGAATTTGGCATGGACGTCAAATCAAGGTGGCAAGTTATTTAGGAATGCAGCCAAGGAGGGAAGTGTGTGTGAACCCTGTGTTGAGGCACACGGATAACCAGCAAGCATAGCTGCAGAGACGAACGTCACAACGATAAGAGAGCGGAGGTTCTGCAGCTTCTGCACAAAGACTCAAAACAAGACTGGTACGAAAACCACCAGTTGATAGCCGGAGGTCCTGGTGGTGAACTGCGTTCAAGCGACTCAGGATGGAAGGTCGCGCAGCGGAATACACAATACACCCATAGTCAAGCTTTGATCGAACCAATCATCGATAAAGTCGCAAAAGTAGCCAGCGATCTGCACTCCAGGATGACACTTAAAACATGTAAAATAGAAAGAGAACGTTCACATCTTGCTTTCAAATAGGTGATATGCGACGACCAACACAACTACCTATCAAAGATTAATCCGAGGAATTTCGTTTCATCCGAAAAGGGGAGGAGTGCGCATCGAGTCGGAGACAAGGTGGAGGGAACGCTTTTCTACGCCAGAAATTAACGCAGACTGTCTTCTCGGCAGAAAATTGGAACCCGTTGTCAATGCTCCAGGAGTGAAGGCAGTTAAGACACTGCTGTATTTGGCGTTCCAAAATACAGGTGCGACGAGAAGTTGCGAATACGGTGAACTCGTCAACAAAAAGCAACGAGGAAATTCCGGGTGGAACATAGGCAGCAGTAGGGTTAATCGCAATAGGAAACAGTGTGACGCTGAGTACCGAGCCTTGAGGTATTCCGTTCTCTTGAATAAAAGTGGAAGATAAAACCAATCCTACACGCACACCAAATACACGGTCCTTCATAAACTCATGAATGAAGACAGGGAGACGGCCATGGAAACTCCACTGATAGAGTGTGCGTAAAATGCCGCCCCTCCAATAAGTGTAAAGCTTTCTCCAGGTCAAAAAACACAGCCACTGTTTGACACTTTCTCAGGAATCAGTTCATAATATGCGTCGACAGAGATACCAGATGGTCGACGGAAGAGCGATGGCGACGAAACTCCCACTGAGCTTTCGCCAAGGTTCTGAGACTCAAGCCACCATGTCAACCGCCCGTTGATCATGCGCTCCATCACCTTGCAAATGCAACTGGTGAGGGAGATAAGGCGGTAGCTGGAAGGTAGTTGGCAATCCTTCCCAGGCTTAAGTATAGGAACGATGGTGGCTTCCGCCAAACTGAAGGCAAAACGCCGTCTTGCCAAATAAGGTTATAGAGCTGTAAGACAAAGAGTTTGCTGTCGGCTGAAACGTTCTATAACATCAAGACATGAATGCTGTCCGGCCCAGGAGCGGAGTGCCTAGAGAAATGGAGGGCATGCTACAGCTACCTCATTGAGAAAAGGTCATTATAACACTCCTTATTAGGAGACCGAAAACTATAGGTCACGGAATCCAGCCGGCTTTGAGAGTGCAAAAGCCGGCGGAATAATGGTCAGAACAGGAAACCACCTCAAAGGCAGCACCCAGAGTGTTAGCAATGGCAGGCGGATCCACTATGGTGGCTTTGAAAACCTGAAGGCCATATACAGTACAATGCAAAACTTTACCGGAGAAGAGACGAAGTTTATCCTAAACAGCAGAGGAAGGCATGGAAGGATTAAAAGACTCGACAAAACGAGTCCAGGAGGCCTTCTTGCTATCCTGAATAATGCGACGAGCCCTGGCGCGCGATTGTTTAAAAGATACCAAATTATCAAGTGTAGGGTGTTACTGAAACACCCTGAGCGCAGCTCTGCGGGCACGAATAGCGTTCCGACGGTCCTCGGTTCACCACGGAACAGGAATACGCCGAGGGTGGAAGGACCAACGGGGAATTGTGCGTTAGGCGGCAGATAGGATCGTAGACGTAAGGTGCTGCACCACTTGGTTAACGTCAGTGAAGGGCTGGTCCTCAAAACACACGAGGCTGGAATACAGTCTCCAGTCGGCTTTATGGAATTGCCAGGTAGGTGCTCTGGAATGCTGGACGTAGTGAGACAGAAGAGACACGATGCAGGGATAATGATCGCTGGAGTAGGTGTCAGCGACGACGTTCCACTGCAGACGACAAGCAAGCTGGATTGAGCAAACGGCAAGGTCCAAGTGAGAGAATGTACCAGAAGAATCAGAAAGAAAAGTAGGCTCACTTTATTGAGGGGAGATGTTGAACTGAGCAAAAATGTCGGAAAGAAGCGTTCCCCTTTCACAAGCCCTAGGCGAACCCAAAGGGGGTGATGGGCATTAAAATCTCCCAACAGAAGAAATGGTGTTGGGAGAGCGGACAGCAGATCTCGAATGTCCGCGTTAGCGAGGAGAGACGATGGAGGTGAATAGACGGAGCAAATAGAAAAGAAAAAGCCGTATAATTGAACCCTAACGGCAACAGCCTGCAAGTCGGACGTAAGTGTGAGAGTCTGAAAATGTACGTCGCGACGCACTAATAGTATGACACCTCTATGAGCAGGAGTACCCTCATCCGGTGCAAGATTGTAGCGAACCGGAGTATGCTCTCGGAAATCAGAAGGATCGTGAGGGGGAAGCTTGGTCTCCTGTAAACACACGACCATAGGTGAATGGGAACGCAATAAAAGTTGCAGTTCCGACATATGTGATCGTACACCGCGTAAATTCCAGTTCAGGATAGCCATGAATAAAAGCGATAAACTGTCTACTTAGAAGGGCGGCTCAAAATAACCTTCTGCTTAACCTTAGGGCTCGAGCTTTTGGTATGGAGTTGTTCAGACTCCATAGGCTCCTCGAAAGGAGGGCCCACGCGCTCAGTGCCAGAAACCGATTCCAGCGCCGAGAATCGGTTCTGGGTGGCAATGGGTGAAGGGTGCCGCTGAGCGCGGCTTGTCCCAGGAGCATCCTGGGACTGCGACCTCCGAGGAGGAAAAGGTGAACTTTTCTTACCGCGCGCACACGGAGGGTCTTTAAGAAAATCTTCCTTACGAAGTTTCTGCTTGGATTTCTTCTCAGTGCCTTGTGACTTCAGTACCTTAGGACCAGCTTTAGATGGTTTGATAGCTGTGCCAGAGATGGACGGCCGGATGGTAGTTTCGGTAAAGGCAGTCATGGTCCAGGTCTGAGTTTCGGCATCCTTCCGGGATGCTGGCGAGGCAACAGAGCTGAATGTACCCTATCGCAGGAGCGCAGATTGGCGCGTATGGTAATGCCTCCGGGCTTCAGAGAAGGATAATTTTTCGTTTGACCGGATCTCCTGGACCGCGTTCTCGTCCAAGTACCGCGGACAGTCGGCAAATGACGCAGAATGAGACCCTTTGCAATTAACGCAGACGGGGGCTGATGAACAGGTACCATCGTGTGAGGGCTGATTACAAGAGACACAGATGGAAACGGCACTCTTACAAGAGACTTGTGTATGCCCAAAACGTTGGCATTTAAAACGAGGTCTAGGAATATAGGGCCTCACTACAATGCGTTCGTAGTCTGCTGAAAGACTCGTGGCAGATCGACGCCATCGAAAGTTATAAACAGGGTACGAGTGGATACCAATACTCCGTCGCGTTTAGCATGCACTCGATAAACTGCTGTCACCTTTTGATCAGAAAGATAGGCGGCCAGTTCATCGTCCGACATACCATCGAGCCTATGGGTGGTAACGACGCCTCGACTGGAATTCAAGGTGCGGTGCTTCTCAACACGGATGGGATAACCGTGGAGAAGCGTGGCGCGCAACAAGGTCTTACTTTGTTAATCGGACTTACTCTGAACCAACAATGAACCGAGGGGAAGTCGAAGTATAGAACCGGACCACTAATAGAGTCAATGCCCTTCTGTATTACAAAAGGGTTCACCTTCTCAAACGTTTGTCCTTCCTCTGTTCGCGTAATGACTAAGTAACAACCAGATGACGGTGGTGCTATTTCTGTTAACAAAACTTTTCGGCGTGTTATTAATAATGGAAAAAGAGGCTGCATAGCGAAAGAAATCCTCCATCATTGCAACCGTCTCCGATCTCGGGTTCTGTCTTCCCGGGCGTTACCCCGGCTTGGGTGAGTGGCCTATCCATACCGGTCTCACCCCGGAGTCACACCTCCCAGAACATAGAGGGACCCAATGGTTGGGGAGTCAGCAGCTCATGGAATGGCCCCCCGCGGGACTGCAGTTGAACAGCGGATACGAACACAAACCCTACATGACGACCCCGGGTGTCGGGGGTGATGCCATTACCCACTCACCCAGCTGCGCTACCAGTGCGCGGGTATCCGTCAGGCTGTGTCCACGGAGGATTACAAGAAATGAAATTGGAAAATAAACCAAAAGTGTGCGGGCGTTTCGCACGCAAGGTAGGCCGGCGAGGAAGGAAAAGAGATATGTGATTGGTCGTGGTGCGAAATGTTTGTAAATAGACTAGAGAAAAAATTAAGGATGGAGCGGGGGGTATGGAACGAAATGAAAAGAACGCACGAGAGCGCAGCTTGTGTCCCCCGGTCAAGAGGACGAACCCACCTCGACCGGACGAGGGTGGAGGGATGATGATTGCGATGAGTGGCTCGGGACCCCGGGTGCGCCAAACCCGTACTCACATAAAGTGAGCCCCTGGGGGGGGGTTGGAAGCTGCGTTGAAACCGTGGGACAGCAACCACGGAAATAGAAAGGATCCATATTGGTGAGACAGGTGTTAATAAAACTATAGAGTCTGAACCCAATATAAGAAATAATTGTAGAAAAGGAAGAATAAAATAAATGAAGATAACGAGGCTAGTCCAGATGAGGGTGAGGAGATGATAATGGTGAGGACTGGCTCGGGCACTCTGGGTACGTCAAAGTCATACTCACATATCCCCTGGGGGAGGGGGTTGAACTGTGAGTGTGTTTTGCTGGTGAGTTGTAATGTTTGATTGCGGGTGTGTGGGCTTTGGAGTGTGTGTGTTTTTGCTGGTGAGTTGCGGTTTGTGACTGCGGGTGTGTCAGCTTTGGAGTGTTAGCGTGTTTGTGCTAGTGAGTTGTAGTGTGTGACTACGAGTGTGAAACTTTGGAGTGTGAGTGTGTTTTTGCTGGTAAGCTGTAGTGTATTACTGCCTGTGTGCGTGCTTTGTAGTGTGAGTGTGTTTCTGATAGTGTGTTGTAGTCTGTGACTGCGGGTGTATGAGTTTTGGAGTGTGTTTGTGCTAGTGAGTTGTAGTGTTTGATTGCGAGTGTGTTGGCTTTGGAATGTGAGTGTGTTTGTGCTAGTGAGTTGTAGTGTTTGAATGCGAGTGTGTGAGCTACGGAGTGTTAGAGTGTTTGTACTGGTGAGTTCAAATAAAGCATGCATTTTGAATTTTCTGGAAATAGCCTGTGAACTCCCGTTCATTCTGATTGAATTTTGTATTGCGCTAAGCATCTAGGAAACTATGAAATGCTCTAAAATGCAGGAAAGTTGTACGATTTGAGGAAAACCAATATTTTCTTGTGTTAGCATTTGTGATAATATTCCAGGATATGCCATTGCACCTTTGCACTTAAAAGTTTATTATAAATGTTTGGAAGTTTTCATAATCTTATAACAGCCTTAGGGGTGTTCTAAATGTGAAAAACCATTTTATATTACAGCTGCTTTACCCGAAAATTCATTCATTTAATATTTCTTGCTTTGTACAGTATGAAAAAAGGACTTGCTGAAAAGGACACATTTAGTAGCTCAAAACACCTTAATAATGTCATTCTTTGCAGCTTGGTAGCACAGAAAGTCGATTTGCTTTCAACTCCTTTTATAAAAAACAATAATAAAATTACAATTGATTCATTCACATGACTTTCTCTACCCTCTATCGTTTATTAGTAGGTACATAAATTATTCTTAATCAATATTTTTTTTCTGTCTACTACATTTTAATAAAAAAAAAGACTTTTCAGAAATAGCTACATTACACATTTCGTTATCGATACAAAGAGAACAGCAATAGTCAAATATTTAAGAACTGGACGCTATACGCTGCTTTAAAATTCCTTTCTGTTTCTATGACATCACGAGAAACAACTGAATGTGGAAAGGACTCTAAGAGAATGACCAAAAGAATGAACAATTCGCGCATTTAATAACGGATATCTCAGAAACAGCTCATGCCACAATAAAGCTTATTTTAAATATATTTTATGTTTTAAAGAGATCTACAATTTTGGTGTAGCAGGTCTTCCTCTATCGCTTAACGATTAGCAGTTATACAAGGTGATAAAAAATTCCTTCCGAATGAAGGACTTCATAGGCTCTTCCCCGAAAATTAGAAATATACATTTTATTTGTCATGTAAATAATTTTAATGCATGGTATTTTAATCAAAATCGTTACAACCATTTTTAGAACATCAGCAATTTCGAAAAATATTCCATGTAAAGTGAGTTTAGGTATTTATCCGACTTTTCGTTTTGAGTTATGACACACACGGACGTTTCCAAAAATGCTTTATTTGGATTCCGATTATTATAATAATAGTAATAATAATAATAATAATAATAATAATAATAATAATAATAATAATAATAATAATAATAATAATAATAATAATAATAATAATAATAATAATAATAACATATGTATACAACTACAACGGCTCGCTGTACATTGTGTGCATGGGTTGGCTACATGTTATGCCTACAGGTGTTTTCCATTCTCACCGTTGGCAACAACCACCTAGGCCACGCCCACGCCGTTGCTAGCAGAAGACAGGCCGCTATTATGCAGGATAAAACTCGAATGATTCACGTCTGCATAAATTCCTTTAGCTTATTTAGTGGATTTCACTTTTTATTTAGGTTGGCAGTTCCTATTTTGCATGTGTTTTAGCGAAAAGATGGCTACGTTTGTTGTGTACATAACGCAATTTTCCTTTAAAAGTAAACCACCTGAAAGGGGGTGAGCACCATCTGTTGAAGAGATCACATTTATTCCTAAACTCACTCTTAAGGTAATTTATTCACTTTCCCTTTGCTTTTATAAGTATTCTCAATGACGACCGTCTAAGTGCAGAATAAGGGTTTATTCAAAATCTGGAACAGCTACTATGAATAATAATCGATTTAGAGGCTAAGTTGCCTTTCTTGGGCCCACCTAGAAAATGTTGAAGTAAGAAATTTAGACGCGCAGATCCCTCGGCTAAGCCCTGTCGTCGCTTCGCAGTTGCGGCCCTTCTCTTCTTCTAAAAAAACTTCCCTCGGCTACGCTTTGAGGCTATGCCCTCAAATTCCTCTGCTACGCCTTGAGGCTGAGTATCTTACCGGCTTTGGCGACATTAGTTATTAATATGTTGCCAGCATTGCGTTAGAGCTAGAGAATGACATACAGTGACATCTGTTGGACATATAAGGCATCACTTCCGTCGCTACAGGACCGTCTAGAGGTTAATAGGTTTGTTCCAACACACGGTTCTGAACGGGTTCCGAACTAATTCCAACACATGCTAATGCACATGCGCCAGTCCGGTACGCTCACAGAACTAATTCGGAATTTTGTGTGGTTGGAACACTACTTGAACCGTTCACGTTCTGTCACGGCCTTCTTCGTTGCACGGTCAATCAGAAGCCGATCAAATATCTACGTTTACAGCGTTGATGAATGAAATCAAACTCAGCGTTTCTTTCATACTGATTCCAGTCCTAATATTCGAGCAAAAATAAATCGCGTTAGTTTATCGGCTTAAAGCCATTGATACTGAGTTATTGCGAATAACAATTGTAATTTATAGATATTATATTTAAACCAGAACCCGGAAAAAGTAATTTAACACAATTCCAATTTAACATTAGGTTTCCTGCTACAGAAGCTTCTAAACACAATGTTTAATTTAAAACTCCAATACTCTGAGACAATGACACCCCACATAAATTCTATTCCGAACGTAATTCAAATAATACAAAACTACATGGTACCAATGTATGCTTATGATCAGGGTTAGGATTTTTAGTTGCAAATTTCAGATGAAAAAAGGAAGGGAAAAGGTGCTCAAATGAGGTGAAAAAGGCACGATAAGCTGCTGGTTTATTTAAGGGGATGCACAACTGAAATTGCTATTTTCTAAACTATCCATTCAATTGGGCTGAAATTTTTATTTCTTTATATATAATTGTTTTGTGAATTATAGCCCAGTCTTAATAATTCTCGGAACTGCGCGGTTGAGGTTATTGTCGTCTCTGCCTGCCCAGGCTTCGTCTCCACGTAAACAGATGACGTCTCTCACAGCAACAAACTCACATTCACGAACAGCAGGCTACTGATTCTGGTGGGATAGAATCACTCATTGTCAATTGCATTATTGCGGGCTACTTTATAGCAGTAAAGTGAGAGAAAGAGGTTTTCGTCGAACACACAATTATTTTCTATTGTTGCGGGTGTGCTTTCAATTCCCGCGCGGCGTTTACTGAAAGAGGTAGACTTACTATTCGCACGTACACTGCAAGCTGAGGAGACGTTAATTGAAAGTTAAAGAATAAATTGGAATGAAACTTAAAAGAAAAAAGGGGATTATGGGCATGGTTGGGGGGAAATGGTATAAAGGTGCCAAAAAGGGGTAAAGGTCCCAAAATAACGGAATAATGTTTAAATGGAAATAATCCTCTTCTTCGGAAGTCGATGCATCATTAAAAAGATCACTGTCACCTTCTAAATCACTCATTCTTGTTATCTTTGAACGCTGTTTTGCTCCCTGGCTTTGTTAGACGTTTGTTCTTTTCCTCAAGTATGTCGCCATACTACTCAACAGCGAGCAACTGCTTACCAAACACCTTTGCTATTCCGTATTGAGGAATAAACACGAATGGAGGAATGAATTACATATTCAAATTTATTTTCTACTGAATACAGAGAGTATGTCGCTTTTTCAATACTCTCTGTCGGGTTTGTTCCAAGCGATTAGAATCTATTCTGAATTAACTGAGTATGCGTTGTAGACCATACAATCTGCGCATGTCTGGAATTTTCAGTTCCTACTCTTAATCCCGAACCGATTTCACTCGTTCCGAACTAGTTCCCAAATACGTTGGAATAGCAAACTGGAAATTCAGAATTGGTTCTGAACTGATTCTCTGTCGTGTTGGAACGCCACTTAGCTACTGCGCACACTCAGATAATTCGGAATCGATTCTGAATCGTGTTGGAACAAACCTAATCTGTGTTCTAGAATGAACGGACCTGACACTGGGTTCGAGATTGAGAAAAATGGCGGCGGTAGTTGGTGGTGATCCCTGAGGTGTTTACACTCGCCAACTGCTGTGTTGTGTTTCCGATGCCTGTGATTTATAGTATTTTAGTAACTGCGGCAGTTTGTAATCACATTAGCGAAGCAATAGTGCTTTAAAACCTTTATTTGAGCAATTTGGGAAACGGGAATAATCCCAGTCATTCGTTTTCACTGCCGTGTGCTTTCCAAGTGTTACTTATGTTTACTAATATATTACATGTAGATTATGGCTACATTAAATGTAAAGTATAATTATACATTTTTTAATTTACCTACCTGAAAATATAGTTTGTGTCACGGTTACTGTGGTGAAATAAAGAAATTGTTACAGTTTGGACGTATTGGTTGTAAATATACTTAACCTAAAACATTACAACGCCATTATGTTTCCGGATGTAAATCGAACTTTGATTATAATGAATAGAGGTACAAATAATTGTGATAAATATTTTAAAATATGCTATATACAGTGTTAATTTGAGTTATAAAATATATTAAATTGTGTATATTTGTGAGATACAATAAAACAATTATGAGTATTTGAGAGTGTATGTGTATAATGAGTCCCAGTTTAATATTCATAAATCTTAAACACTTTACGCCTTCGAAGGATTCACCTGTATGCATACATCGTTGTTTCCGACTTAGTTATAAGAAAGGATAAATTCCGTTACGGTGGTTCTTTTATAACGGTTCCAAGAACATGGTTAAACTGCAGAATGGTGCATTTCTGACAGTTTGTTTTAATTCAGCCATCATATTTATGCTGTTACGTTGTTGCATGCAATACTGTAGATTGCATGAATGTTGTTTTGCAATGCTGTTTAAGGTTATATATTTCACTTGCAGTGCTGGTTTAACACTACTTATTTGTTACATTTCAGTCTGTCGGTGTGGACTCTCTGCAAAAACTAGTAAAGGATGCTATAAGTCGCTAAGTGGTATAGTTTTGAATAATTATTGCAAACTTATAAATGAAAAGCGTTCAGTGAAAGCAAAAGTAACCCTAAAGCTTCTAAATTTAATAGCTAATTACGGTAAACAACGCCATTTCGTGCCATCCAGTGTATATTTTGTGCATATAATATTGTGTATGTACAGTGTGATTAATAGTGACACGTAATTTTGAGTGAACTCAATCAGTGTCAACCTCAATATCAACCGTTCTGTTTCATGCAAGTATTACAGTGTTTGCAGTTTATAAAACTATGTCCTTTGTAATTTAAATAAGTAGCTGTAGTTTAGAAATGCTGTTAAGTTATAGCATACAAAACTGTAGACTGCATGAATGTTTTTGAGGTTACATATTTCATTTAATGTTAAAATGCATTTAGTTTACTTAAAAGACAGCGTTTTTGTGCACAACAGCATATATCTACACAAAAGACATGTCACTGCACCACATTAGTTGTATTTTACTGCGGAGAAGTCATAACTTGTAGACAAGAACTGATTAAGGCATTTCCCAAATGAATGAGGTGGAAAACTTTGATAGGTTATTGTGTGTTATAACATTTTTATATAACGAATTAATTTTCGGATACATTGAGCCGCCCAGACAGAGTGGGATATACCTACGATTTACATTCCTTCCAGCGTTGTGGTTCGAGTCCCGAATGGTGACATAAAATCTGAAGGTATGTTATTAAGTTTGAACAAGTTATTAAGTTTCCAATATAATAGTGCTAAATGAAAGGTTAAGTTTTTAAGAGCTTTGTGTTGCTGAATTTTATATTGTCCTGATTTATTTTTCAGATGTAGTGAGTCATCCAGACAGTGGAGTATACGATTAATTTTCTTGTTTGCACTTCATAATTGATGGGTGCAGATCACAGCCAAAGTGGGTAAGGTCAATATCAACCTTTAATGCAAATTAAATAGCATGTTACAGTGCCAATATTCAAACTCGTAGATGCAGAACATGCAAGTGATACTCGTGTATAATTTAAAAATGTAGGATTAATGGTGAGCTGGCACACTAACTGTCAGGGATAGCATGCCAATGACTCTGTAATTCTTTTAAGGCAGTGCCCAAATGAAATTTTCTAATACAGAAGGAAGAAAGAAAGATATTTGCATTTTTATCTAACTGCCACTATGTCCTTTTTTGAACTGGGCATAGTGTATGAAAATAAAAATTCTGGTAGCTTTTTTTTTTTAACAATTAGTGTCCTTGTAATCTGTTAGTACAAATGCTCAAAAGCCTTTGTTTCCAAAGAATAACTGAAGTGTTTGTTTTGAGTGAAATTAGCAGCTTCAATATGTGTTCTGAGGCTTTGAAATTCCAATGTGGTTTAATCTTTCGTGTCTGTTTTCTGAGATTCTCCTCTTAGTGCATGCCCCACAGCGATAAAAATGATGTGTCATAAGTCCAACAGATGTCACTCTATGTCATATTCTTGCTGTAACGTAATGCTGCCAACATATGAATAATGCCCACATTGTGTTCTAAACTGACACCTAAGGTAATTTATTCGTTTTCCTTTTGATTTTATAAGCATTTTCAACGAGCATACTATAAGAGGAGATTAGCCTCTTTTCAATGAATTGGATCTTTTGAATGACCCTTTGATCTGTTATTTATAGTGAACATTTTAACACTAAGCATTTTAAAGGCTTTTCATATACGCGCATTGCATCCGAGGTACTATGAAAGGTTAGGTGTTTTTTATATAAGCTTAGGTTTCTGAATTCATGGAAGGTTAGCATTAGGTTAGTTTATATATACGCTTAGTTTTCTGAATTCACAGAAGGTTAGTATTTTTTTAATGAAAACTGTTTAACAGTTTACTGTAAATAACAGTTTGAAGCATCATTCAAAAGATCCGATTCATTGAAGCTTCAATGAAAAGATCCATGGATCCTTTGCGTATACTGAATTTTGTTCAAGTAACACAAAGTGGTGGTTTTACAATAAAAGTGTTATTTCCTTCTCATTTAGCTCTTTATCAATCAAACCTTTTTGCCACTTTTTAACGGTTTCCCACTTTTGTATTAAAACAGCTTATTCGCACTACATGCTTCTTCCTCTGTCATGGCAACTCAAACACTAACTGATAAAATCACAAGAGTTGATCTGAGCTGAGCATATGCGTGCTAGCATATTATGAATGACTGTTCACTTATCATATTTCCTGTGTTATGCAGAGAGTTTATTTGGTACTCAGATAGCACCCCTATGAATTCATTGCTGCATTTCTCATATGGGCAAGAGAATAGCAGTCATCCATAGAGTTCGTAATTAACAAACAGATACTCTTGAGTGTTAGCGCAGTAGTAGGTACAATTAATAATATCATACTTTGTAATTTCTTAACAGTTACTATATATCCATTACATTTAACAATGAGTTCTTATGATAACTGCAATAAAATGTGTAGTACTATACATTTCCTACTCCAATATTTCATGATACAATACATTTATAAAGGAAGTATTTACATTGGCATAAGCGTAGTGCTTAGTTTCATGACAAGAGGAAGCATATGCTTTGGTTTACATAAGAGAAAACTCTGGTTTAAAATGGATAGTATGTAATATAATCACAAGGTGTTTGTATACACCAATTTTTCCTTAATGTAAGCAATTTCTCTTTTCAGAAACGTACTTTTAAGGGTAGTTTAAACATGTGTTTCTATTTACTTCTAGGATATACACAATGGAAAGTTGGAGTTAAGTTGTGCCTATTTGTGTCCGGTGATGGTGCTTCAAGTCAGAGCACAGAAAGTGACAATGACATTAATAGTGTTAAATGGTGTGGCGAAACTGTTGCTAATGATATTTATTGCACTGCTAATAGCTATTTAGTGAATGAAAAACAATAGCTACACTATGCATATAGTGTATGCAGAAGTTTCTTTGTAGGAGATGGAATTAAGTTATTCATGTTACGCAAATATGTCAAATTGTGTTGCGCTATCTAGAGAGTAGAATAAAATAACAAGTGTCAAATATGTGTTGTTCTTTCAATTTTCCTGTCAAATTCCACATCCTACTGTTAGTTGGTTGCAAGTTCAAACAAAACATGGAGTTTAAGTGCAAAAGATTTTACTATGAGGCATGCAGAAGAAATTATTGCAAGATGCTTTATCTCATTCACCCTCAAAGGTTTAAATGTGACCATTATGTATTATGACATAGAAACCTTTCAGCAACCTATAATATATATATATATATATAAGAAATTATGTGCCGACTATTGGATAATTTAAATAAGTTACACTGGAATAAACAGTTGTGTTGATCATACTAGCCTAGCTGTCAGGTGTTCAGCTGATCATAAGTATGTTCTAATATTGTATTTCTACAGATGACAATGACAAGTTATTTTATGTGAGCTTTAATCGACTTCTTTAAAAAGAAATTTCAATAACTCAAAGTGCAATCACGATTACTGAAACTGATGTAATTAACTATGTACGTCGTCAGTAGCGATACAGTATTAAAACATATGATCAGCTGAGCCAGACAGATAGGCAAGTGTGAAAAATACAGCTGTAGTAGCTACGAGTGACGTCATCAATCGAGAGCACGATTTTTCATAGTTTAGTTCCATCCCCAATCACTACTCACGCTGCGATCGCCTTCGTGTTTCCACCGTTTTAACACTAGGGTTGCACTTCTTATACTTTGGTGTTCTGTGGTTCGCATTCTCATTACGTCGATATGGCTGTAATCTTGACCTATAATGTAAAAAAAAACAACTGCTTATTTACTGCGAGGGCACTACAGCTAGCCGCATGGTTGCGCTAGCGTTCGTTTCAAAGGCTCGCTTGCAATCCCCTATTCGCGGAGCTATAGTATTATATTAACTATAATTAGTTTACGAACTACAAAGAATATATTGTATGTCTATAATATACATAACTGCTATAAGTTGGGGTGACTGTGTACCACTTATTTATAACAAAAACAATGCATTCATGTTTTGTCAAGTTTACATTGATATACGAAACGCATTTTAACACAATTCAATCACAGAAGTTTGTATCAAATGTTAATATTCTATTTCTATGCAATGATGGTGCAAAACACCAGTTTATAATTACTGTCCGTGAGGTTTAAGTTGTCGTGTCCCTTTTAGACAGAGAAAGGAATACTCACCATCTCGCTCTCGCTCTATGGTGACGCAGGCAAAGCAGATACACCAGCCAAACAAGCATCAGTGGCGGGATGCCTCTCCGACCGGTTGTTGTTCATTCTCCGATTCACCATCAGAGACTTCAAACGAATATTCGTACTCATCTTCCGATTCCGATTCTTCTAAATTTATGACTAATCTGTCCGTAATTTCATCTACCAGACCGTCTTTCTCCCAGTAAAACTGTTCAGTGCTTTGTACGTGCTCACACGCGCTTTTCCAGTTGTCTGGAGTCACTTTTGTAATCGCATTATCAAACAACGCTTTTACATCACCACTTTTAAATGAAATATTATGTTTGGCAACATCGTTCTTGACTTGCGCCCATATAAGTTCTATAGCGTTAAAATCACAGTGATAAGGTGGCAACCGTACTATGGTATGTCCATGCATTTCTGCTAGTGTATCTATTTCATAAACTTTGAAATTGTCTTTTTTCAAATTAATTAGCTCATATAGCACTGGTTTTGTTGCTCGGGGATCAAACTCAATATTTCTATTACGGAGCCATTCCTGCATATGGGATTTGAGTGAAGATGAAGTGGGTGCTTTATTAATTTCTATGGAATGATAAGGGGCATTGTCCATAACGATGACACTATTAGAAGGAATGTTAAGTAGCAGTTTATTAACAAAACAGTCCTTGAAAATATTGTTATCCATTTCTTCATGGTAGTCTTTACTGGATTTTGACTTAAAAGTTAGCAAGGCATTAGGAATAAACCCTGTTGAACATCCAGCATGTACAACTATAAATCGCTGTCCTTTGCCTATTGGTGTTTTAAGAGGGAAATCAATTTCATCACCGTCACACTTCCACACCTTATTTCTCGTATGGTTTATATTTAGCCACGTTTCGTCAAGGTACACTATAGACCTACCAGTAGCCCTCAGTTCCTTAATTCGTCTTAAAAACTGAAATCTTTTAGAAACAATATCCATTCGTTCCATTAAAAAACGTCTTCCTTGCGAATTTTTGCTATAACTGAAATTAAGCTTTCTAAGAATTTTTCTTACCGACCACACGCTTCCTTTCAGTAAGTCTTGAACTTTTAAAGCCTCATAAATGTCCTGCAAACTAGGCAGAAAGTCCGTACGATATAGCGAATAGATTGTTCGCTTAATAACAGCTGTCGTGAATGAGTCTTTCTGTTTTTTGCGATCTCCTATTCGAGCACTTCTTGTCTGGAGTTTGCAATCTACCGCCACTAGCTTCAGTATTTTTATGCTCTTTTAAAATTCGCCGGACGGAACGAGCAGAAATACCTGTAGCAGCAGCAGTTCTCTCAACTATACTAGTCACTGAAATAGTCGGCTTTCCACATTTGAACGCGTCACATTCATCACTGAAGAAACTGTGAACTTTGACTACCATTTCCCTACCATCTGATTTTAGAACTTTCCCTCGAGACCCAATTTGATACAATACAAATACAGCCAAAACTACTAGAAAATAATTCAACATTATATCCATATGCTGTAACACTGAAAACATCTTGCGTATCGTGTAAAACCACAAAACTCCAAACTCACAGTTCCGCAGCTCATACGTCACTGTAACCTTCAGTCAGCATACAATAGAAGCGGGAGGGACACGAGCTTCTGCGGGTCTGGAATTTCCACAAATCGCAAGAAAGAAGTGGTTGCTGTTCCACCCCCTGTGCTAGACAAGGACAGCACTCTGTGTGAGACAAAGACAGTAGAAAACCTGCCAAGTTAAACCTCACAGAGTCTAATATAAGAATGACATTGCCTTAATTGCATTATTGGAGCTCTGGTTATTGGCTAAAAACGTAGTTGGATGCAACACATCGTTCTCAAGTACTTTATAAGACGACGTTTAACACAGGATCACATAATTTAAATGTGTTTAGGCCTGATATTTTCTATCATTGTTATGTAATACCTAGCTACTAAATAAAAATAACACTCTTCTGCAGGCCTGCATAATTTCACTTTTAACACGTGTTGTGTAATTAATTGGACCTATTTTTCTGTCGCTGTTGTGTAACTGGTAGCTATTAAACAATACTTAATAACACATAAGATTTATGTTTGTGCCTATACTTCCTATATTTTCCTCGATGGTAGCTTCGAACAGAGAACTCTTCTCCTAATTTTCAATCTCCGTGGATTTTCGGCAGTAATTACTAATGTAAGACCTTAGAAATTTGTTTAGAAGGAGAGTCAACAATTTTTTTCACATGGTCATCGCCAGTTCAGAAACTCATCATCCAGCCACTGCAATCTATAATGTCGTTTCGACCATTGCACGCACCATAGTGACTGACATTTGTCGATATTATACATTTCCAAAATATAAAAATGAAGCCATGAGACGGATAGCTGCTATTAGGTTTGTAATATATATATATACACTGGTGTGCAAAACCTAAGGACGAAAGTAATCTTCGCATGCTGTGACACTGCCAAGTAACAGCTCGATAAAACTTGAATCATACATAGAGGGAACTGCTATAGTAGGCAACTAAACGAAATATGCAATGAGACGAACAGAAATGTCAATTTTATTCATAGACCATAAGCTACACTAAAGTCAATACGACATATGATGGCTCTCTAGATTTACAGAAACAGATACATGGTGCTTAAAAGGGTGTATGATCACGGACAGCAATGCATGCGCTGCATCGTGCTCCCATGCTGGCCACAAGGTTGGTAAGCAGTTCTTATGGCAGGGCGTTCCATTCCTCCACCAGCACTGTTGACAAACGTTGGATGGTCTTTGGTGCATGTGGATGTGCTGCTATGCGTCTCCACAAAGCATCCCACACTTGTTCGATGAGATTTAAATCGGAAGAACATGCAGGCCAGTCCATTCGCCGAATATCCTCTCGTTCCAAGAGATCCTCCACCTGCGCTGTTCGATGCGGTCGCGCATTGTCATGCATAAAAATGAAGTCAGGGCCGACTGAATCCCTGAAAAGACGCACATGGTGAAGGAGTACAGTATCACAATAACGTTGACCAGTGAGCGTACCGTGTTCAAAGATTTGGAGGTCGGTGCACCAATGCAACATTATGCCTCCCCAAACCATAACACCCGGACCACCAAAACGATCATGTTCAAGGATGTTCCTGGGTTCATTACGTGTTCCCACCTCTCGCCAGATGAGGGTACGTCGAAAATCACTACTTGGACTGAATCTGCTCTCATCCGAGAAGAGCACGGTCCTCGTTGGTCCAATTTTGATGCTCTTGGGACCATCGCAAACGGTGCCGCCGATATGCGGATGTCGATGGAACACAACGTACTGTCCGTCGGGCAAAGAGACCACCTCTGTGTAGTCGCCGTGCCACTGTGTATCGTGAGATTTCGTGCTGTCCTGTTAAATGCGGTTGCAATTGCACCCGCTGTTTGGCGTGGATCCCTTCTTGCCTGTTGCACAATGTAGCGGTCATCTGCTACTGTAGTTGAGCGTGGTCGATCACCTCTCCTTGGGACAGCAGAACCTGTGGTTTGGAAGGTTCCTCATGCACGTGAAACAATGCTATAAGCAATTCCAAACTCCTGAGCAACACTCGTCACACTTGACCTTTCTTCCAGTTTCCCGCTGATGATCTTTCTCCGGTGAAGTCATCCAAATGGTGTTTACGAGCCATGTTGCAATGAAGAATACCACTACAGTGCACCGTAACAGCTCGCCAATTGCCATACACCGTCTTGTCCTGTTTCTTCAACTACCCCGTGATGCGGGACCAGACCCATTTGGCACTATAGGCTCGCTACACTCACGCCATGTGACGTCCAGATTTCTGTGTACGTGTGAGAGACCTCTGGCAACATACTCCCGCACCTTCATCTACTACTACCAAGTAGTTCATTTGTTATGTTACTTTACCCATCTCGTCCTTAGGTTTTGCACACCAGTGTGTGTGTATATATATGCATGTTATACTGAAAACAACAGCATATGGTGGTGTTTATATTTTGCAAGAGAGCTGACAGCAAACCTTCACAACACCCCCTAGTTTGCAATTGTCACTTTAAACATACGATTAAGTAAAATGATCTTTCACTGTTTCCGAGAAATTCCAAAAAATGTATGCAGTTTCTTCCTGCAGAATCCAAGAAAAGGAAATCGGGAGAAGGGTTAGCAAGTCAATACCGTGTTCTTTTTCATTTTTATGCTTAACCTTTGCTACACTTGTCCATTCAGTGGTACCGTACTGGGATTCCCGTTAATGGGATTAGGAATTAACATTTTCATTTCCGAAATTTCAGCCTTAAAGAATTAAGTATCACAAATATCCCCAATTGGAAAAGTAAACCTAACCTAATGTTAAGGAAACATGCACTGTTTGAGCCCCAAGGGTTATCGTGGCTTTGAGCCTACACAGTTACTGAGTCTATCCAAATGCATACAGTGTGAGGTACGGTTGTCATACATACGGTGTTTATAATTATATATTACACTGATTGGTCACAATCACAAAATCACACAATTCTTTTAATTTACTCCTTTGTTTGCTTTGATCACTCTCATTTTTAGGTTAATCTTATTGGGCAGAGTGTAACTGAAATGTTACCATATTTGGAACATTTAAAGCCTTATATTAGATTTGGTGTGGTACTGTGCTACACGTCAATACCAGACAAACATGAGGCTATATAGGCTCAATGCTAACTTGATAACATCTTAGTAAATGTACTCCGAAACAGTTTTGCTTTTACAAAATATCCAAATATGCCTTTTTACTGTGTAAATTAATTTATAAATCGTCAATAAATCTTTTTAAGTGATATAATTTTTCTGTGAGGTTATATCCTTGATGGTTACATGGCATGTATCAATATTAAGTTTTGCATTTAGTGTTGGTATTTTTATGGTGTATATGACATGTTTCTTGATGTGCACTGATATGTGATAAGTGTAAGAAGTATATCTTACCTCCCATCTTATTACTGACAGTGTCATGTGACATCCCAGATCATCGCTAATAATGTGATTAAAAGAAGAAAAAGCACACTGTCTTATCTAGTGTTTCTGAATGTACCTGAAGACTTCTATCAGGAAAAGCCATCTACAGTATTTTAAAAGCTTTATATATTACTTTCTGCGACTGAACATGCAATTACATAAACTTATGGTAGGATATGACAATTCTTAATCAGCAACTCAAGTTCACAGTCATCCCAGCTCAGTCTTGCTGTTCATGGAGGAAATTGTTCTAAACTGAGAGAATATAACTGTTAAATCATAAGTGCTGGCGTATTTAGAGCTTTGTATTATTCACTTTGAATGTTCTCGTAAGTAAAATTGACTTTGGAGAAGATATCTACCTCTCATATTCCATTTGTTTAGAAAAAGTGTTGCCTACCTTCATTTCTCCTCCTTTTAGCCTTTGCTTAGAACTTATCATTCTTATTTTTCCTTCTGATTTTTGTACGTTTAGAAGGGGGTTTTCCTCTGCTAGGTTTCGTATATCTAAACTCCTTACATTTCCTCTGACTTCTGAGAACAATACCCCAAACATCTCTACCCCTTTTTCTTGCCATAATCTTCGCTTATCGGAACACTCTTGTTGGCTGCATCACTAGCATCCTGACAAACATACCGTAATACTTGCTGATTTATTGCCTCTTCTTCCACATTACTAAACATATTTAGCATATTTTTGCTCTCTGTGGCCACTCTTACATCAATCTAAAGTTGAATATTGCACATGCTCGCCTTCCTTGTGTCCTTGCATCCTTCGTTTGCTGGACTAACTTATTCTTCAACTTACACTGTTCTACTGACCAATCTCTATTATTAATCCCTTTTAGCTTCTAGTGTGTCTTAGTACTTCATGCATTATTTGTGTAGATATATCTTATTAATATTAACATCATTAGAGTAAAGAGCATGAATGGACTATCCAACACTTTCAGAAAAACCAAAGTTATGAATCAGCGGCAGTCACAGCTTTAAAATGAATTACGAAAAATAAATACAAGTGCATATGGAAAGATTGGTACATGGTATTGGAAATGCAAATTTTGTTTGCCTAACACCACCTCATTGTAATGACTTTCTTTTGTAACTACATTTTATTACCTGCTGTGACAGCAAATAACTGATGAAGTGAATAAATGGAATGGATTCAATGAAATGAATTAATTACAACTAGGGATGGAACATCGATATCTCGATACTCTCTATATTTGGTGGTATTTAAGTATGTCTAATACTTTGAAATAAACCTTCGATACTGTTTCGATAATTCTAAATTTTTAAGTTTTGCATTATTGCAAGTTGTTGCGTTTAACTGTATGCTAGATAAGGAATGAAAGGTATCGAGATTTCACGTTATTGCGTCGCACGTGCCCTCAAAGAGCTGGTGAACTGTAGTTCTTGATAGACCTTGACTGCGTTTCCTGTGGGTGAATGAATGCAACATTCCATAGACACTTGAGTCTAAAATAAAAGCATACAAAGCAATGGTGGAAGTAGCAGAGGTACTCATGTAACGTGCAGCGTTAGCTGAGTTGTGAATGAAACTGATTTAGCTGACGCACTAAGTCATGTATCTATAATAGCTGGCTTGATGGCTCACTCTCTGCCATCTGCCATATCTACTCCGGTGGCCAAAAGTTGTGAATTCAGCAGAAACAAATGAGGACTTAAGACGTAAGATATTATGAAGGGTTGTTCACGATCTATGCTAACAATATCAGACAAGCACAATAACTCCGCCCTGAAACATGTGGAACCGAATGAAAGTTCAGCAGTATGAGTGTACTACCGTGTTTGCTCAGTTGTGTGCTCTTGTTCTTGCTGCATCAAATGGCGCCAAAAATAGAACCATTTTGATAAGGGTACATTATTGCCCTTTCCGGGGAATACTTGTATTCCAACATTATTAAGCAGTGCAAGAGGCATGGTTTTACCATATCCATGAAAGTGGTCTAATGTGCACTCAACAAAGAAGGCTAGAAACAGGGGAATCCACGACTGGCCACCAGTCGCACCCCGGAGATAATTTAGAAGATGGAAGGCCCATCATAACTCCGGACCAAATCCTGCAATTCAGAGGGCCAATGCACTGTGATTAAGGATCTCTGTTACTGCTGTGAACATCATAATTAACCAGGATCTGAATGTAGAAAAGTGCTATAAGAGCCGAAGATATAAGCTGTTGCCTAAACCCATTGGAGAACGTGCCACTAACAGCAGAAAGCTCTATGAACGATACCTAGCTGGTGAAAAGTTGGTGTTTGTTGTGTTTTAGATAAAGCATATGTTTATCTAAGTGACTGCAACGAAGTCTGGGCTGGATGTTATCGACTAAGGGGAGAAAAACAATTTGAAGTTTGGTATAAGGAAATTAACGAAAATTTCCCCAATAGTTTCATGGTAATAGCAAGGTACAGTTACAATGGCAAATTAACCATTTGTCGTGTACATAAAAATGTGAAAATTAACTCAGCATATTATCAGGAAAACGTCCTGATACCAATTTTCCATACAGAAATCCCTGCTCTCTATGGTGCAGATGTAAATAAAGTCTAGTTGCATCTAGATAAGGCATCAAGCCATACCTCTGCTTTAACCTACAAATTTTTGTAGAACATAGAGAGAGGGAAATAGGATTATATTCCATACCATTCAGCAACATCCGTGTTAAGTCATCTGATGCATCACTGAATGGAGTTTTGTGCATTTGAGTTACTGAAAAGAACTCTTGGAAGCAGACGGCCGCGAACTTTGGATGGTCTCTGGAAAGCTTCCAGGAGAAATGGAATAACATGGACATCCCTGTATTTCGTAGCAGTTTGCTCTGGTAGAAGCTGTGCTGCAGATTGATAGATCAAGCTAAAGCCTGCCAGATATAGCATCACTGCTGGTGGAGGCATGATTTTTCATAAGGGAGCCCTTAAGTTTTTTTTACCATAGATTGCGAACAACCCTCTGTACAGCGCATATGAATACTTGTTCTCTCAAGAATGCTCGTGCATTTTATATCTCTGCATTTCATATAATAATTCCTTGATTTTTCTTCAATTTGTTTAATTGCGTCTAATATGCCTGTGTATTAAACATGTATATGCTAATGCACGTGGGTGGGTAGTAGAGAGACTTAATTCACAAACTTACCATGTTTCCGAGTGTTATATGGCTTATTTCTTATTATCGGATGAAAAAATACACATTGTATTGTGTGGTAGTTGTGAATAGTGGTAGAATGATGCAACACACACGTTATTTTTAATTTTCAAGATTGCAGAATAAAGAAGCATTGCTAGTATTTATTTTTCTATGGATAGAAAATCCTTTAAAAGAAAGTTCATGACAAAATATAGTTGAGTAAAAAAGGAAAGCATAGAAATTATTATTGGCAAGATAGAATCAGACGCCTGAAAAATTCAGTGTCAACGCCGGGATTTGAAGCACGGATCTGCTGGTTTCCGTCCGGTTGCTCCAACCGCTGAGCTACCATAGCAACATGCCGGCACGACATTAAATTCCCAAACTGATTAGCATTTTAATTTTAATTGACCTAATAATGGTCGAAACTATGAAGCCCGGGACTTAAAGTACTTACAGCATTGTAAGTTGCCATTAGGCTATGTCATCTCAATACAATTTGAGATCTCCCTGTGGTTTACAGAAAAATGCGAATCAGTTGGGGAATTTAATGTTTTACTGGCATGTTGACACGGTAGCTCAGTGGTTAGGACAGGCGGACGGAAATTGGAAAATCCGTGGTTCAAATCTCGGCGATGGCATTGAATTTTTCAGTCGTCTTATTCTAGCTTGCCAACCTTGTCCGACACAGGCTTGTGTGGAAGAACAATCAATTTTTATTATTATTATTAATATTATTATTATTATTAGTAGTAGTAGTAGTAGTACTAGTACTAGTAGTAGTAGTATTGACTAACAATAAGGGATATGTAACCTGTGGCATTATCAGGATAAAGATGCTGACAATTGGAGAACATCAAACAGGAACAATTTCGGAATTAGTATACAATAGTATGCAATAAAAACTTGGCTACATACGTTTATACACAGAAAACTACTAATAAGGACATAATTCTGTGATCAATTTATCGGCGTTATAGATTTTTACAAAGCGAGCATCGAGTATCGGTGCTCAAAAATCAGTATCGGTATCGAGAACTAGTAGTATCGTCCTATCATTAATTACTAACAAATAATTAACACTCAAATTGTCACTAATTTATCTAAACGACCACAGCTGTGGATAAACGTAGGTTGCCTATTAAACATATCCTAAAATGTATAAGTTTACTTACATAAATTAGTAAAGTTTTGAGTTTTATTTATTTAGTAGTTACTGCTTGTAATAGATTCAGATGAAATAAATGTATACTTACCACAAATGTCCAGATACTATAAGGAAGGTCAACAGAAATATTTTCCACTTGAAACTCTAAACTCACGTTGAAAACGTAGAATATTTTGGGTTTTCAAGACTAACATCTTTGTAGGTTTGCAGAATTTTCTTCTGATTCGGATATTATTTTGCAGACATTACAAAGCAACAGGGTTTCATTATTAACATATATTTAGACACAGAGGAAGTATTATTTTAGTTCACTCTATATCAAATTGATACTACATGCCATGTAGTCAGCATTACCAAGTACAAGAGCCAGGATAAACATACTTCTTTGAAAATTGTATTGATATTTTCAAGTAACGATATGTTGTAGATGATCAAATACTAAATAGTATACTTCTACATAAGCCTTATTTAATAAATCTTATAAATATGATGGGACCATACCACTATTTTCCGATACTCCATACTCACTATGAAAAACAGTAAAGGCTATAGCTCTTTTGTTGAATTATGTTATTAGTAGTTTTCTGTATATGTAAGTAATCAATTTTGTATTTTATGCTAATTCAGAAATTCTTTGTTTGCCATTCTCCAATTGACAGCAATTTATTTAACTTGATGATGCCACAGATTATGATCTGCTGTTGTTATAATAATAATAATAATAATAATAATAATAATAATAATAATAATAATTAGCTCCTGTTTTTATGTAAGTATATTTGTGCTGAAAACTTTCTATGGAAAACAGACGTACGGTATACCTGTAAGCTAGGCTCGTGACCTGAGTTTGACTTGCGTAAACACAAACTAACGGATGGAAGGAAAGAAGAAATATTTCCATGCACTGTAATATCTCCGGTCTTAAATTCTGATTCGTGTCTGCTGGATTCACAGATTTTAGACACCGGTGTGGGTTAATATAATGGCTGAGAGTGAATCACCAAGCCAGGCTATTCAGAAATGTGCGTCAGCTAAATCAGCTTCATTCACAACTAGTTAACGCTACATTTTACATGACTACCTTTACTCTTCCCCCATTGTTTTGCATGTTTTTATTTAGACACATGATTCTATGGAATGTAGCATTGATTCACCCACAGGAAATGCAGTGCAGGTCTATCAAGAAATATAGTGCAGCAACTTTTAGGGGACATGTGCAAGGCAATAACGTGAAGTCTCGACTCCTTTCATTCCTTCTAGCATGGAGTTAAACGCAATACCTTTAAATGTGCAAAATTAAAAGTATCGAAGGTTTATCTCAAAGTATTAAACCAGGACCCTCTGGATACCGGACCTGACACTGACATTCAAAATGGCGGCCGTATGTGGCGGGAATTTGGGAATGCCGTAATCAGTTCTTGTCTACAAGTTATGACCTCCACAGTAAAATACAATTAATGTGGTGCAGTGACATGTCTTTTGTGTAGATATGTGCTTTTGTGCACAAAAACGCTGTCTTTTAAGTAAACTAAATGCATTTTAACATTAAATGAAATATGTAACCTCAAACAACCTTCATGCAGTCTACAGTTTTGTATGCTATAACTTAACAGCATTTCTAAACTACAGGTAC
Organism: Deroplatys truncata; assembly: GCA_030765065.1. Classification (NCBI taxonomy): domain Eukaryota; kingdom Metazoa; phylum Arthropoda; class Insecta; order Mantodea; family Mantidae; genus Deroplatys; species Deroplatys truncata. The sequence continues at coordinate 216,769,906 of CM060990.1, forward strand.
TTATTTAAATTACAAAGGACATAGTTTTATAAACTGCAAACACTGTAATACTTGCATGAAACAGAACGGTTGATATTGAGGTTGACACTGATTGAGTTCACTCAAAATTACGTGTCACTATTTACACTGTTAATCACACTGTACATACACAATATTATATGCACAAAATATACACTGGATGGCACGAAATGGCATTGCTTACAGTAATTAGCTATTAAATTTAGAAGCTTTAGGGTTACTTTTGCTTTCACTGAATGCTTTTCACTTATAAGTTTGCAATAATTATTCAAAACTATACCACTTAGCGACTTATAGCATCCTTTACTAGTTTTTGCAGAGAGTCCACACCAACAGACTGAAATATAACAAATAAGTAGTCTTAAACCAGCACTGCAAGTGAAATATATGACATACATAACCTTAAACAACATTGCAAAACAACATTCATGCAATCTACAGTACTGCATGCAACAACGTAACAGCATAAATACGATGACTGAATTAAAACAAACTGTCAGAAATGCACCATTCTGCAGTTTAACCACTTTCTTGGAACCGTTATAAAAGAACCACCGTAACGGAACTTATCCTTTCTTATAACTAGGTCGGAAACAACGATGTATGCATACAGGTGAATCCATCGAAGGCGTAATGTGTTTACGAATTATGAATATTAACAGTTTTGTTTTAAATCTTTATCTTTTGGAAATATGAATGGCAATACTCCGGTATATGAGAATAACTGGAACTCATTATACACATAGATACACTCTCAAATGCTCATAATTGTTTTATTGTATCTCACAAATATACATAATTTAATATATTTTATAACTCAAATTAACACTGTATATAGCATATTTTAAAACATTTATCACAATTATTTGCATCTCTATTCATTATAATCAAAGTTCGATTTACATCCGGAAACATAATGGCGTTGTAATGTTTTAGGTTAAGTGTATTTACAACCAATACGTCCAAACTGTAACAATTTCTTTATTTCACCACAGTAACCGTGACACAAAAGTACAATCTCAAGTAGGTAAATTAAAAAATGTATAATTATACTTTACACTTAATGCAGCCATAATCTACATGTAATATATTAGTAAACATAAGTAACACTTGGAAAGCTCACGGCAGTGAAAACGAATGACTGGGATTATTCCCATTTCCTAAATTGCTCAAATAAAGGTTTACAAACACTATTGCTTCGCTAATGTGATTACAAACTGCCGCAGTTACTAAAATACTATAAATCACAGGCATCGGAAACACAGCACAGCAGTTGCCGAGTGTAAACACCTCAGGGATCACCACTAACTACCGCCGCCATTTTTCTTAATCTCGAACCCAATGTCAGGTCCGTTCATTCTAGACGGTCCTGATTAAACGTACTTCGATACCACCGAGTATCGAGAGTATCGAGGTATCGACGGCATCGAGGTTCCATCCCTACTTATAAAACATATTGCTTTTGTTTCATTCTTGTTTCATAAAATCATTAAACATAACTGATTATTACGGTTGGTTGTAAATCAAAAAATTTAATTATTAAATGAAAATTTTCGGACATGGATGCTGGGAACTTTTAACGGGTTATTGCAGAAATACTAATTCATTCACCTCTTCATTTTCTAATTCAGATTCAGTTCAGAGTCTGTGCAATATTCACTATTAGATAAATAATTATCGTTCTTTTTATTATATTATTCCTTAATGATGCCATTGTCTTTTGACAGAAATACAAGCTTTCTTATGCTGTCTCCGTTATTGTGGGTCCTTGTGATTATGTTTGTTTAAAAATTCACAAAAGTTCCCCTTATTATGGAAATGTATTTGTCAGATTTCTGTAAACCCTACTTGTGCAGAATCAAACAGCAGAAAATTGTTTGAGTATTTCTGGCACAGTCCCTCAATCATAACACAATATTATAACATTTAAAAGAAACAAGTACAGTATTCTATCAACGAGAAAGTCTCTGAGGTCTGAGAAGGAAGAGGCAGTATGGATTCTTGCGTCCTTGTACTACAAAGCAGATAAACATTATTATATATTTTTAAGTCCTAAAGATACTTAGTTACATGTCCTACAGTGCAGGTGTGAGTGTGCGTGCTCTACTTGGCATTTGCTCTGCTGACGTAACTTACAAACTTAATCTGCTGCCTAGCTCATACAACTGCAGAAATAATGCACAAATTTCTCTTGTGGCTTTTCTCCTGGTTGAAAATTCAGAATATATTACATAATTTCCAACAAAGACAGGAAATATACTATACTTATATAAATATTCATAATTATTGGATTCAATGTGTTATATTAAAAATAACGTAAGTCATTGGATAATTGCATAAGTTATAAGTATCACTTGTTTTATTTTGCAATGTATGGAAGAATGCAGTGGGGAAAGAAAATGATTTTACTAAACCAATGGAAGTTTTAGTAGAGGTAAGGTTATCCAAGATACAGTTTGCAACAACAGCATCATTGGTGACAAACATTTATTTCCTAAAGCAGGAAATGGATAAATACATAAAAAATATATTTAATTTTTCAAGCTGTTAGAATTGATGTTAATTCAACCACAACATAAATACTTATAATTACCTCGTTTTAGGGGGTGAGTAATAATTATATTTAGGAGTAAGATTTTTATTTTGCTCAAGGCCTATAACATGAACAAATTTTAGTGTTTCAACTTGTTAATATGAGTAGCATGTGTAGCCCGTATATACGACAGAGCTAAGGCATTGCTTGTTTAAGTTCCTCTTGTACTAATATATAATTAATATACATTTTATTACGATTGTAATCATGTGAACTACTTATTGAATTATTATATTAATGCAGTAAAGTCAGTGTAGTAATGGATGAATAAATCTTAAGATACCACCATTACTTCATTTCTTGAAACAATATTTAAGTATTAACAAAATGTGTGTGGGTGTTTGTCTAATGCTGAGGAATTACAACGAAAACATTTTCCTGCTACCTTCCCAGTATGTCTTGTTAATTTTGAAAAGTTGCGTTCCAGGAGAAACAGAGTAATGCAACTATTGCAAAATTTTAGTGCACGCCATGTTTTGACATGGCTACTCCACATATAACCCTCAGTATGTCTGAAGCACCATACTTGTCGTTGATCGATGTCTCACCTGTTAATAAATTCGCCTATCTTTCCCCGCATTCGCCAATGAGGGAACCTAAATACCATGACCAACAACAGTTGTAAAATTATTCTTTACAACACTAAATAAGTCATGTTTTATTGATAATACTGTACAGTGAAGCTGATAGTATTTTACTTCATTATTAATAACAGCAAAGTATCCAATTAGGACAAAACTACAATGTATAACCTTTACTGTAATCCCTATGATACCTACATGTGCAGCCAGTTGCACAATTATAGTCATTAAAGAATAGCAAGCAGGGTGTTATGGAAGATAAAATTGCATGTGGGTGCCATACCCCACCTGCTTTCAGAGGGGAATATTATTCCGTTACTAATTTCAGTTACAAAATTGTTTTCTTGCTTCTTTAATATTTGCCTTAATTACAGTGCCTCACATATGGCACAAAGAACAAACTAATAAAAAAACAAGGCTAAGCTAAACTTGATTACATTTGACAATTGTTTGAAAAATTTGAGTTTCTTTTCAGATAATTGATAAGTTTTCTCACTTTGTATTCTTAATTGGTTGCATACGGAATTGAAAGACATGTTCCAAGTATTTGCTGGCTTAGAGGAGCTGAGTGTGCCAAAATGTAGTAGGATTGCATTTAAACATATTCCCTGATCAAGCAATGGTGTAAGTGGATATGGATGTAAGAGTTGCTTCCTATATTATTTTTGGAATGTGTAGGGGTATTGTATTACATGATGTGTTCAATATTCCCAAGCACTGCTTGCAGTAGGATTGATAAAACAAGAAGCAATATAAAGACATGCGGAGCATGCCAATCATAGCATCTCTAGAATAGTCCACTTCCAAGCTTATTACTGCGTAAACGTTTTGCTCATGTCTTACCTGTAACCTGTTTGTTTAGAAAGTGCTTCAAACCGCCCAAATAGTTTAGTATACATATCAAATTTATTTTGAAAGCTATCGTAGATTGGTATTTAAAAGATTTTGCAGATAACAGTGTATGGGTGTATTTTCAGTTGAGGGGGACTCCATCTGTGAAAAAGTCTCTAGGCGTGTCCCCTAATTTTTTTGAGTGCTGGTAATTCAATCCTCTTCAAATATTTGTACATCCGACAGAATTGTTAATTAGACCACTATTGATTACAGCTACAATTATTTCTGTTCAGTAGTTAATTTTCGAAACAAGCTGAACTTACATTTCAGTTATCGAGGTTAGGTGTGCTTAAGTAGTGCGACAACAGAGAGAATAAGTTGTGAGGAACCGCTGATTACACTGCATACACTACGTATACTTTATTATGTTATGTATCACCAATAGTTATGTACATTACAGCTTGAGCAAATACACATGCACACAAGAAAACTATTTTAGTAATCTTCGTCCAAATTAGGTCGCAACAAATATTTCAAATCGTTATAACATTACTTATCACAAATTTACAGATGTTTAGCAAAATCCTCACCGGATCATAAAGTAAAGTTTCACCGCATAGACATTTATCCCAAAACTATGCAAAGTGAGGTTATGCCACTATAGGTTCTGTGCTTTGGTGTGAACTCTATGGGTACTAAAACATTTACGTAACATTCCTCATTTTCATTTGTAGGGCAAATTTAAAGTTTTCTTCAATTATTCTTACTTAGACATTGTAAAATTAATTTTTTATGATGACTTGAGTCCGGCCTCCCAAATAGTTAACTTTCCCACCACAGTTAAGACATTATTAGAATCAACAGCATCTTCCCCTTTCTTTAATAGGCTCAATTCATCTTCAAAACATTTTAGTATTTCGCTCAATTTCCCGACGATATTATATCGTAACACCCACTTGGGGTGGCTGTATTTACCAATATAATTCCTAATAACTATGAACATAAATAATAGCCGCTACACGGTGTAAGTATAACTACAATCATAACAGTGGTATTTATTTAAAAATTAAATTAAGTTTTATTTATGGGCGCTTTTAACTCCTCTGGTTCTTGGCATCCTATTCAATATTGGGTGTGACAGACCGGAAATTTTGCTCAGATACCTCTTTATCAGGTTTGAGGTTCTTTTACGTGCCGTAAATCTACGACATGGGACCACCGGCTTTACTTCCCTTCCGAAGGAAGCCATTCTAAGGATTTTTACGCCTGAAAAAATCCACCACCCTCAGCCGGGTTTGAATCCGCGAACTCGGGTAGGTATTTATTTAGAAGTGGCAAATAATTAATATAGGCTTTTCAAAATAACAGCATTCTCACAAAACAGTCGACAAATTTACTCATAAACTGCTTAGGAACCAATTGTTTAGAAAGAACTATGGCCTGCTAGCAACGACTGACGTCACCACTTGTGGAGTGTATCACTCTCCGCTTTACGTTCCTGCAGAACGTAGGGGGCCAAGTGTATCAACGTCTGTTAATATCTACCGTTAGCAAATCGCTGTAAAATGTTAACACTTGTTAATTCGAAATACTGGTGCACCAGAGTTTAAGACCGTTTACTGATTTTGTTTAGCTAACAAGCAGGCCTTAATGCGCGAACCCGCTCACGAGCTGAAAGAAACGCACTTTCACCCATAGTTTAGATAGTTGGTTGGTTTTTTGATTCTGTGGACGGTTGACTGCCTAACATAAAGTATTTAACCGTGGTTATGGGATTAGAAATGGAGTCTATGAGAAAAAGGCAAGGAACCCCAAATATTACGCCATTCGAACAAAAATTGCTTATTGAACTTATTTTGATATACAAGAGTATTATAGAAAATAAGCAAACCGATGGCATTTCAATTAAAAAAAGATGCAGCATGGCCACAACTGACTAGAGATTTATTAAAGATTAAACGCGGAAATATACTCATTAAATAGCCTGAAATTTACTATTATTCGCTCTGTTCAGCCTGGGCCATTGGAACTTTTATGTATGTATCATTCACAGATGGTATTGCAGCAGAAACACCGTGAATAATTCGCAGTGCAGTTGTTCTGTGCACGTTTTACTATAGCATAACATCTTAATGTTGTAAGTACTCGACTCATTGGAGATATTGGGTGATTTCTTTTATTAGGGTACTCTAATCTCGCATTTAATTATTCGACTAGTGACAGCACGGTTGGTTATTTCCTATCATTCATGTCGTTAAATGTGTCACCTCTTACAAATACAAGAGGTCTCATTCGCTCTTCGTTATACTGATTTAAATAATTGATGTACAATGACTCATCTTAAAATAATCTCTTCCAAAGAACTCCATTTTATTCAGATTTAACGCTTTAAGGGTTCTTAATTGGCAGAATAACTCCGTTTAAAGTTTACGGGCGTTAGATATTTATTTGAGTCTTGTTAGGGTTGATACACCAAACAAATGAATATTTCAGGCGTTGTCGCCGTATTATAACTTGTCCCTTGTGACAGCTCAGTGTCGGATCACGTCACTGCAGGTACGCATGTACCAGCCAATCACCGTCGATAACGTCCAACACACCATCGAACCTTCCGCACTAAAACATCCAGCATGCCGTAACACTTCGACTTCCACTGTTGACACATTTATTTACACCGCTGGCACATGGTAATAATATACGTTTTGGTCTTGTGAACCCTGGAAGGAATGCATACGCGTATAAAAATAGACAAAGCCTTGACGTAATATAAAATAAACAGTAGTCAGGTGTAGTTAGAAATAATAATAATAATAATAATAATAATAATAATAATAATAATAATAAAGCGAAATACGCACAAGTGTGCAAGGATGAAACAAAGCATTTATTTTCAGCATTGAGTTCTGTCACTGATTTTGAGCACTTATTGAATATAGCACGTGATATATGTTGCACTTTATTCACAGATCTTACAAATACATTTATCTATTACTACATGAAAGTAAAATTATAATAGAGCGCATTTAATATACGACTCATTACGACGTTTCTTATGCATTGATTTGATTCTGTTATCAGATGCTTCTCACAAATAACATATAGTCCTTCCTCTTCCCGCTATCTCAACTGGCAAAGCTCATGAAGCCAGTTCACAAGATTACAAGTTTTTGTTACTTGTGATAATGGTGTTGTATATATTGTTGCAAACGGTTAATAGTATGAGTGTAATATAAACATCAAACTCAGAGTATCTTCACGCAAAATAACTGCGCTGTTCGCTCACTCGCTCTGCTGGCAGACTGAGGTTCAGCCTGAGTACATTTTACTGCATGACCACCTTCAATAGGGTTTCACCGCAGGATGTTTTATGCGGGGATAGGAAAATTAAGGATGGCGTTTTTATTTTTAGGATTATGGTGTGACAAGATAGGAGGAAGAATGCTGCTCCTCGACAGCTGTCTGTTAGGATGCAGCGGCCCTTCTGCGCCCTGGTGGGATTGGCTTAGCAATGCTCAGCTTTCATTGGCTGGGGTGTGTAATTTTGAGATCAATCAGCTCTTGGGCGGATTTAAATGGAGGTAGCTTTAACTTTTGGTTACACTCCGTGGTTATCTGGTATGCCCACATTCCATGTGGGGAACCCGATGACGTCAAAGACGGCGAGTTCTGGTGTTATAATCCCCAAGATCAGGTCACTCTGATGCTACTTCTGTTGGTTTTCTTCATAGCGTTATTTCTTTCTGTTATAATAGGGGTAATTAGTATGACTTCTGATATTGTATTAGTAATTTCGTAGTAATTATAAACACTATCCTATAATTTCTTCTTTCGTTAACAGCATGAGAAAGACGATTCATTTAGTCAAATATGTACAATAATGAATACAATAATGAGTCATAGCATTGTCAACTGAGCCTATCAAGTAGCATTTGGCCCTCCCGTTCCCAACGTGCCACGTAGCTCCCCACCACTTCATTCTGTCCACGTGGTGGCGGAACTGTCTCGAGAGACAAGATATAAATACGGCGATTATATCAACTTAACGAATGTTAATTGATAACAACGATTGATGCACCTGGCCCATAGAATAACAAGTGTGATCACTCCGCCGTGCAGCAATGCTAACACAGGGAATGTTTAGGCGTACTGCCGGCCGGCGTCAATGCCATCGTCACGGATTGTGGCAAGGCTAATTTTGTGTACTGTTTGAATGCTATTGTTTGTATTTCCAGTTATTTAGCTAATTTCCGTGGTGCACGCGGTCAGGAGTTACTAGTGTGTATTCACAGTGAAGCTGTGAAGTTAATAAGAACAATTTAACTTGGTTAAGAGAGAAGCATTACAGCACGCTAGCTTACTTTGTGCCAGGTTGTAGGCCAGGCTATAAAGGCAATAGTTTGTTTTCAGCTCCTGGTGATCCAGAGCTATTTATAAAGTGGACTAGGGCATTATCTATTGAAGTAATCAGATAAAACTATCCAGTGTTTTGTTTTCTGTGTGTGAGACATTTGTTTCTTTGGAACACACAGTTGTTATGCTGCGCTCATGTATGGCTATGTGCAATCGCGCGGAGACGTGTGCTCATGTCATGAATTTATATTACAGCTGGATCGATCAGAGAATGCGATAATGAATCGTGTAGTTATATATGCTTTAAAACATCACAATGCAATGCTTTTGGTAACGCTGTAATAAATAAATATAGGCAGTTAATGTCAGTATAATTACGACTTAACAAATACTAAACCAAGCTTGCCGTTATTTCTTGTATGTAAACAATAACTTCTTAAGATTACAAAATTACACGCGTATATTTTACAACTTGCAAGCATTGCTCTGATTTCCGTTCGCTCATAAAACCAGTGCAAGTGCGTGGGAAAAGCCGTGAAAATCTTAAAATAAAACTGAACTATGCCCTCAAAATTTTACATGCAAACGAAATGAATTACTCCCCTAACACCTTACTGGTAAAAGTACTAAAACTGTTTACATATAATTTGCAAAACCTCGAGCTATATGTAAGACATTAATATTGCTTTCTTAGACCTGCTTCAGATGCGAACAATTACGTGCCTTAGACCTTAAGGGGGCGTTGTTTTTACGTAACTTTAGTTAACAATTACATGTTCATTTCTTGTCAAAACTACACCAGTGGTAAAAGATGAGCTTTAGTTTTGATTGTGCATACTTTTTTTAAAACTAAAAATCCGGTAAAAGCTGTATCCTGACAATTATGTTTAAAAATAAAATACTTGGTTTTCATAGCTGGTATTCAAGATATAGAAAAATGTCTTGCACTTCACGTTTAAAAGTTAAATCAACCCTACGTTATAGGCATGAATGGAAATGCGAGTAAACGCGACTTGAGATTAACATGTGCTATTAATGGGGTGCTTATTCAACCATTACCACATTAGTTATTTCCCTCTACACAAATTCCATACTATCCTACTTGGTGCAAACCACAGCTGGTGGTCCATGCCGAATTCTTCGTTTAACTGTCCCTTTAACAAGTGAGGAGGAAAGTTGAAAGTAGGAGGGACTTCATTTCGTTTAAGAACTTTATATTTTCTCTCCGTCTTCAGCTTGTTACAGTCGTCTGTGAAATGACTACTACGAAGGCTGCTGTATCTTAAGGGTTTCCAGTTTTACCTTCGAACAACTTTAGCCCACTATTCTAAGACATCAGGTCTTGAATAGAAAACATATTTAAATATTGAAACGACATACCAACTGCCAGAGGTGGGCGGTATTAAAATACATGTATTTGAAATACGTATTTTGATACACTTTTGCAGTATTTTTGTATTTGAGAACGACAGGAAAATAAAAAACTACAACGATCTCTGATTTTTAGTCGCGAATTATGTTGGCAGCATGTTTGATGCATACGCTTCAAATTTCCAAGTAACGCTGTTTGCATATGGCCTCGTAAGTTCCGGATCTGGAATTGTCTTGGCGTCATTATTCTTTGGCTTTGGATCACGCAAGGTACGCAGTTGAAGCTGGTGAGAAGAGGTAAATGCGCAACTTTTCAATTTAATTTCCTTAATAACCATGAGCGCGATAGAAGGGAAATGTTCGATACTAGATGGAAAATACTTTTCCGTAATAGATGAAAACTATGGAAAAGTGAGAGGAAAATGTTTGTTACCCTCTTTGTTGCCCAGGAGAAATTACACATATAAGTGATTTTTATAGTCCAACGACAAACTTTAAGACATATTTGTGTATGTAAAATGAATGCAAAATACCACTAACCATAATGTTGTTTATTCTTAATATTGGTTTGTTTATATTAATTTCATTCAGGTATTCAGCGTGTTTATTCTGGGAAATATGAAATCGAATGATCACGTTCGGCAGCTTGCCGAAAAAGAAAACAAATGAGGAAATTGAGTAAGGACCAAAATTCAAGCAAACAAATCTCACATAAATTCTAAAAAGTAAGTGCAGTGAGAACCGGCAGACCAGTTTGACGACTTAGCCGTGAGGTTTGTCGTAAATGGTATGCGACCATTATCTGTGAGGGGAGGATGGGGATTTTGTGAATTTATTTGAGGTAATGCTGTTGCATATTTTTTATGGTTTATGTAAGCGGTTTCGTGGACAAAATTTCAGAAATGTTGGGTAATATAAACATCTATTTTGTGCCCACACAATGGCTCCAATTTTGTGAAATATTTTAAAGAGTTTGGTGTTTCCACGGAGGAATCTATAGTTACAGGTAAGTTTAAGTGGTAACCTTATAAGATTACTGTAACATTCATACTGAAATAGTGCAACATTTTAAAACATATATTTAAATTATGAATTAATATGGTAAATTTAAACTAAAAAAGAACGTTACGCACAGTGAAACGATCGCAAGTATAATTATTATTGCTTTGTGAATCGAATAAACATTTCATTCGCTCCACTCTGAAATGGAATATTATAAAGTAATACTTTGCAATGCTATAGAAATAATTAAATCATACACTATTGTGTGCCGGACAAACAATGCCGCTACGTCCCAAAAATCTATGCAATGAGGTGTTATCTGATTGGCTTATTACATTAATTTGCCTACTTTTCTTATTATCTTTCACCTTTAATGGTTCATGTTTATGCTTCCATGCTTCTGGCCATTTTGTTCACAAAGCTCAGACATTGGCTTTATGTTCGCAAATGCTTAAAACAAGTAAAATGTGACACAAATGAGAGACCAATAGTTCACATGCCATTACTATTAGCATTGAAATGTTTTTAAGATGCGTATGCACTTATACTTTGACTTCTCGTTTAAGTTCGTATATAAATATATATCGCATGATTCGTAGGAACATAACGGTAACGAAAATGCTACGGATATGTAAAAGGGCAGGCTAGGATCGGTTCACTCATTCATTGCTAAATGTGACCCAAACTTGGGCTGGATGGGTAGTGAATGGTGACAATATCCAGTTGGCTTCGTCACACTTACTGTCGTTGGTAATGGGCATGCTTTCCTTGGCAAACGCTGGCCTCTGGAACAAATAGTATAAATATGCATTAAATACAGCACTAAAATCTTTAAACAAATAATACACAAATTAATTAAAAGGAAACTGAGTTAGCTCAATGAAATCAATAAAAATAAAATTATTAACATTCAAAGTAATTTAATGAGGCTTTAGATTGTGGCTCTATTCATATATTGCTTCAACTCGCAGTTCACAAACGAAGCAACACATGAATGATATGGTACAGAATGTGAAGAGGCTATATGAGAAAGGAATTAAACCCTTATAAGAATGTTACAAAGAACTATAAGAACAAATATATAGCAAAACAAATATATACGAAGAAAAAGAGACAAAGTGAAACAGGAAAACATAAGCTTCAGAACCATTTTGAGAAGCAAAATACAATATATTTCTACAAAGGAATAAAACATAATCAAGCAGGTTTTAATAATATAGTGGAAATTATAAAATATAAGGACGGCAACATTTTAACAGAACAAAACACAATACCTGAGAGATGGGTCGAACATTTTAGTGAGACTCTAAATAGGGAAAGCCACTTAGTACAGAAACAAAGGTGGTTAGAAAGGAAAATATGGGAAGAAGAAGAGGTTCTCTCTAGTGCTGAAATTGGATTTAGAGCAAGAGCCTTGAAACAACAAAACACCTGGTGTAAATAACATACCCGCCAAAATCTTTAAGTATAGGGAACCAACAATTGCAGGGAGACTAAATCAATTAATATCAGATATATGGAAAAAAATATGCCACAGGAATGGAACAAAAATATTTATGCCCGACGCATAAAAGACTAGATATGATGATATGTAATAATTATAGGGACATTATGTTAATAGGAGTTTCTTACAAAGTTTTGACTATAGAGATATATTATAGACTACGTAAATGAGCCGCAAAGATAGCTCGTGAATACCAATGTGTGTTTAGGACAGGGAGATCAACAATTGAGCAGATTTTTTTTCTTAGAGTAGTTTTAGAAAAATGTTACAAAACAATATATATCTGCACTATATATGTATGTATATATTTTTTGCAAACAAGCACACGATACCATTAAAACGGAAGAAATTCTAGCAGTCATGCCTAGCTTGGGAATACGCAAAAGTTTATAGACTAATAAAGATGAAATGGAAACAAACAAGTCACTTTAAATTGGACGAACTTCTGTCTCAAGAATTTTAAGCGTACAATGTACTACGACACTTTTCCCCAAAATATTTAATCTGGCAATGGAAAAAAACAATTAGTGGTAGAAAGAACCCTGGTGGCATGATCTATAATCGACTAACGCAACACCAGGCATATGCGGATGACATGGCCATAATAGCAAGAACTAAATATGCACTGTTAGGAGCTTTACAAGAATTCGAGAAGGAAGCAAGGAAATTAGGACTAGATATAAATGAAAACAATGTACTAAGTATACCATGATGGGATGTGGAGAGACCAAAGGCTATTCAGTTCTTACATTATAATTTTGAAAGCTGAAACAGCTTTAAATATTTAGGTACTATAATAAAGCACGACCATCTAAAATGGGCATTACATGACATCCAGGTGGAGCAAGAGGAAGAAGCAGACGTAGGCTTAAATGACTGCAAGATGTGGAAGAGGATTTGAGAAGAGTTTATGTAAGAGGTTGGAGAAGGAAGGTGCAGGACAGGCGAGATAGCTTGAACTAATTTAGGAAGCCCAGGCCCTACATACACTATAGCAAGGATGGCGAAAATGCCTTTCTCCTTCGAGTCATCAAATATGCAACACGCACTACACCACTCAGCAGCATATCGAAATCAAATGAATAGACAGCTAGAAAAGGAGTGGCGTCTGCGAGTCACAGTGCCTCGCGAGTCCCGTTTTCGCCACCACTGTACTATAGTGCTAGTGATGAATGAACTTTTATTGGTATATAATAAACAGTTTTCAACAACATACCATAATTATTGTATTTGTGCATCAAAGGGGTAATAGCAACATAGAAAATTGTAAAAAAGCTTGAGATTTACTACCCTTCGTCATAGCTTCAAATGAGATGTGTTTGTGGATTGTACACCGCAACGACAACACCACTTCACATAAGATGCTCCTAGCTTTTCTTCCCTTTGGAACTAAGACATGTATTACATTGTAATATATTCCTCCATGTTTAAGAATTGTGCATTCTTACTAGCAAGTATCTTATTATACCAATGCAGCAAACTTCGCGGAAAAACTGGCGAACGCGCTACACATGCGCCTCTAGCGGCAAGAAATGAACGATCCGCTGCGTATGGTTTGATTTCACATGTTCCTTCACTCGCAGTAGCTTTACACGTTGAAATAGTGAATAGGCTAGAATGAGCTATAACATAGTGGACAATATTTGTGCTGTTTACTGTTGCAATAGCCATGCCTGGCAACCAAAAGCACTGTCATTCTTTAGGTTTTGCAAGGAAAGAGAAAGGTAAATAGCATGAACCTGTAAGTGTAAAATATGTATAGATTGTTTTGAAGCATGCTTCCCGCATTTTACATTATTGCACACTGATTTGTAGTTCAGGTAACTGTTGATTGTTATGTTGCAGACGTGGTGAATGGGTCAATAAATGTGGAACAGCCAATTTGGACGGCATTTTCAAGAAACGTGGACCCGAAAGAAATATATGCCTCATACAGGATATGTGCAAAAACTTTCATCCCACAGACTTTTGCAATCCGGATTTAACAATCCAAGGGTATGTGTCTTTGCTTTATCACTTTAAATGTTAGAAACTAAACATTTAAGAATCTACATTACCATTCCGTCGACCGCTCCTTATATAAATTATATTATTTAAAGATTAAAGAAGCATGGCAGGTCTTCATTGCTCTTGCCAGACAAAACTTCATTGGCATGCACATTACTAAAATCCCCAAAGAAACGAAAGATGGAGGAAAGTTTAGCAATTAATGCAGGATACCGCGTAGAAAATAAAATCTGTGAGGATCAAGGTTTGTATCTCAAAATATTTAGAGCTTGTGCAATACTTTACCTTCTTCTTCCTCCACTGTTTACCCTCCTCGTATGTAGGACTTACAAGCGGGTGCACGGAGTCAGAGGCTTGTCAAGGAGCAGGCACTTTGGATCAGATAGAATATTCAGGATGGATGATTAGCCCGATGCCTGGTATGAGAGTGAGGAAGTAGTTGATATGAAATGACGGTGAAAGAACTGAAAGGAAATGTGGCGATAGAACAGTTGGTGGAATGAATGGCGGGGAAAACCGGAGAAAACCCGCCCAGACATATTAAGCACCACAAATCCCACATGCGGGTTCCTGGGATAGAACCCGAGTCGCCTCGGTGAGAGGCGAGCGGTCTAGCCATTCGTCGCTGCCGCAATACTTTACCTCAGTGATAATTACTTTGATTTTTAAGGACAAAATTTCAAGTAGAATTTTTATTTACTTTAGGGCCTAGTGATGTAAGAGCACCTTAAAGAACAAAGATTGCACTTGAATTTGAAATAAAAAATCTGCAGAGAAAATAGTAAAACCCTCAGAAACTGATCACTAAGCATAAGCAAATAGTAAAGCAGCTGAGAGAGGAGAACAGGAGCTTGAAAAAGATAAATGTTCAGCTCAACTGGTCACTTCCCTGCAAAGGGATCGATTTATGTCTCAACTGCAACAACGCAACAATAAACCCAGATGTAGAAGATACTCACAATATGACAAGAATTTTGTGCTAGCTCTGCATTTTGTGTCTCCTAATGCTTATCGCCACTTACATAAGATGATGTGTTTACCAACCGTAAGGTCATTGCGTTGCAGCAACTTCAAGTTGGCCCAGCAATAAGTCCAACTGTGCTTACACTGTTGAAACTTACATTAAATATACTCATTCTGAAAAGGTCGTTTCCACAGTATTAGGTGAAGTGGCACTCAAACGCCTTGTTTCTTATGATGCCAAGAAAGATTTATTTTAAGGTTATTCTGACTTAGGTCCAGGAAATCCCGGTTTCAAAGTTAAAAAATTACAGAAATGTACAAAAATTCCAAACAGGTTTTGGACTACTAGTTCTCCTGTAATGCTATGCCAGGGGAGAAACAGAAGAATATATTATTACATTTTATGCGGGAAGTTCACTATTGTTGATTTTTCCCAAAAGTAGTTGTTTGCGATCAAGGAACAAATAACCTTTCAATGAGAAGACTCATTGCTTGTACTCAGGAAAATCGTTTTCTTAACATCAATGACGATAGTATGTACTTCTTTCATGACACCACACACTTGACAGAATCTCTAAGAAATAATTTTAAGAAGCACAATATATAGTTTAAAGATAATATTTTTAAATTGATGCATATTATCTAACTTTATGAGAAAGACAAGCTAACGAATCTCCGTTTGTGTCCAAAATTGCCATTGGAACACATAGACCTACCCCCATTCAGTCCTATAAGGGTCTGTCTCGCGACTCATTTATTGAGTCACGCAGTCAGATAAGCAATTTCAGTCTATGTTCATTTTGGAAGCTTACTGGCTGAAGCCCCAGAGACAGCGGAGTCCGTAGAAATGATTGATAAAGGCTTCGACTGCTTCAATTCCAGTTCATTTAACACTGCAAAATGTCCCCTGAAACCTATAAACGATACTTCTGCTCACTTACTAAATGCCTTACTAAATAATTTTCAGGAGTTTAAGAAACTTTTACAATCGCCAACAAAAAGCCTAACGCACCATGTTTCAGAGGTTGGGAAGAAAGCATTATCGCACTAAAGCTCTTATGGAAAAATCTAAGAGAGGATTTTAACATTCAAATTTTCTCATCGGAAGATTCACCGAAGACTGTATAAAGAAGCTGCTTTCTACTGTACGATTCAAAGGCGGAAATAACATTAGTATAGGTTTTATCAAGTTTAGAGCTGCCACAATGGCTATGATGACGCCTCAGTTATTGTTTCTTTCTGAAAATGACAATTGTGAAATAGACATTTGCAAATTTCTGGCGAAAAAGAAAGATACAAAGGCTAGTAATTTCAGTGTTTTATTACACAGTCAAAACAAATTTGCTATAGAAACTATGCCTATGGAAGATTTGGAGCTTTCCAACTTGGATTCCACTGACATAGAAATTGATCACTAATGGAAAATGCAAACTACTATATAACTGGATGGGTCTGTAGAATATTCAGACATGAATCAAGTAAAACTACTTGACACGTCCAGAAAATAAAACGCCACCATGCAATAAACATATCGCCAAAAAGGAATAAGACATTGTCAGATTATTGTACCCTGGCCAATGTGCCAAAGAAGTATCAAAAATTGTTTTTGATGTATACAACCAACATTTTGAATAGCTATTGTGAAAAACGTAGGGCAGGAGTAAAGAGTGCATTAAAAAAGATTATTACTATTCCAAAGTAATTTAATGTATGTGAAGAATACTGCAATGTGTTTACTGATAGGTGTCTGAATGTGATGATAAACTGCTCCATTAAGCAGCAAAACGATACAAGAAGACAAGTAGTAAGCAAGAAAAGTAGAAAATGTTCTGCACAACGAAGGAAAGAAATGCTACGAAAGTGGTAATATTTTAACTTACATGTAGATTGTAGATATACTGCCTATGTATATCTGTTAGAAGTGTCCATTGTTTTCTGAAGATGTTTATCCTTGTTGTATAATGCTATTGTTATGGCCATGTTACGAATAAATGTAAATTATGTTGATACACCAAAAAATGCTATTATTTTGAATTGCTCTCTACCTCTATTTCTCCCTGATCCCTGCCCTTCGTTCATTTCGTGCCGCTAGAGGCGCTTCAGTAGCACTTTCGCCTCTCACTCGCGAATGAAACGCGGAGAAAATGGAGTTTTTATTTATGGAGGCTCTTCTCCTAAGGTTCTTAGCGTGCCATTCTATACTGAGTGTGAAAACCGGAACTTTTTCTCAGAGGCCTCTTTATCAGGTTTGAGACTTTTACGTGCGTAAATCTACGACACGGAACCACCGGCTTTACTGACTTTCCGAAGGGATTTTTACGTCCGAAGAAAATCCATCGCCTTCCGCCGTGTTTGAACCCTAGACCTCGAGAACTATGGGCTAGCATGGTACCCCTAGACCACGGAGGACGACATTGAACGCGCAGAGTTTCCGGTATTGGTATAATAAGGTATTTGTTACTTGATATAAGCTGACACATCGGCGTAAAAGTTGACAGTAAAGCAAGTTCCTGCGCAATGCCAATTTTCGCAGTTAGAGGCGCTGACTTATTCCATAAGCTTCTACTAGACTACATTCTTGTCGACTTACTTCAAATATTATTTATATGCTATGTTCATGGCTTTATAGCTCTTAGACGTTTAATGATTATAGTTTCGAATTATGTAATAACAAACGGTTAGCAATCCCGTTGTTATAAAGTATAACGTAAATATACATACGGAGATTCACCCCCAAGTAATTTCTCTTTCTCACTACTATACCGATATAAGTATTACAAATCAGTGAACTGGTGGGTAATAAATGCATTATTTTGAGCTTTCCAATGAGCATACATTTCAATAAAAGCAAAACCTTTCAGTTAAGTAATAGTTTTTGCAGTATGAATGTCTGTGTTTTATGTTTGTTAAACTTTTAAAATTGAAATGTATAATATTTGCATTTAATTGATAATTGAATAAAATAGTTTATTTCTATGTATCTTACTGTAAGTCAAAATTACAAAAAGGATATGGCTTGTCATTACGCGTATTCCCAAAATACAATGAACTAAAAAATAAATGGTGCATGGTAATTTGTCGCGAAAGAGATAAACTGGACTCTCTTTGGACTCCAGGATCAAAGTCAATGGTCTATAGTAGGCATTTCAAACAAACTGATTACAGCATCAGAACATCTACAAAGTGCCTACTTCCTATTGTTGTTCCATCAATATTTGAGGGTTCCCACCACATAAAAAAGTATTCACTCTGCAAGATGTGGAAACAAAAGAAAACAAAACACCGAAATCGGAAATGAAAACTATCCCATATGGAAAGTGGAACATGTGTACCATATACATCTAATGTGACTTTCAATGACACTTCAACTGCACCAGGTAATCTAATGTGACAATCAATGAGCATTAAATTGCAGAATCAATGCAAAAACTACAGGTACACAATGCTAATTTCGAAAATAAAATATAATTCCCCTATCCTTTAAAATACAGCACAAAATATTGGTTAGAAAATGCAGAAAACTAAAGCAGGTCATATCATGACTTAAAAACACAATACAGAATTTAAAACAGAAGCTCTGCAATGCTGAAATCAAAAGAAAGAAACCAAACAGCTTAGCAAAATAAAAAGGCAGCTGAAGACGGTAGTTTAAAAATCTTGTGAAATAATAGCAGCGGGTCCAGTGACGGCTCGTGATTTGCAAGTTTGTGAGGGCTGTAGGTGGGTTTTCGTATTAAGCACGCTTTACACGGCAGGTTTTATTCCACAGTTTACCACAGAACACTATAAAAGAAAAAGAACCATATAAACCAAAATGCTCTATATATAATTTCTTGTTTGTTCTGCTTACTGTTTGTATTTTTCAGCACCAAAGTTCTACGCACTAGTGAAATTCAAAAATAAAATTGCAATAAAACGCATCTATCAAAGCGAGCGTAAATTAAACTATATTAATAATTACTACTTTATTCCTTCTAGTGGCAGTAAACCTTCTGTTATGTGTATTATTCGGTGCACCCGCGGGTTAACGAGTATCGGTTAAAATCTCAGTCGAGAATACACGGCTTTATAACAAATAAATGTTTTGTGCGTTGTTTTCACAAAATAAATGATTTACAAAATTAATGATACATGCTTGCACACAGAAAATGCTGTGTTTCGAGAAATATTTCTTCGAAGTTTTACAGTCTAACTTCTATAATAATATTTATTGAGGCGTCAGAGTAAGAACATAATTTCTTAAGCGGAAACGTAGAGTTTATCTTCTCTCGTTGCTCAAACTGATCTTGTGTCTAAACCTGCATGTGATGATACTAAGGAGTCAACAACACGCATTGGAAGATTTTCAAGCGTATAAAATAAACTGTAGGAAATTATTATGCATCTACTTGCCTAAAAAATAAACTTGACTATAAACTAACTTAATCAATATACTTATTTTCGTCTCCTTTTTTGAACAAAATGGCTGAAATCAACACCTTATTAATATAACAAATGGTTAAATAAGTCTGTCTTTCTTCATTGATTTCCTAACAAACGATTTTATCCTCTTGAGAGTTGAAAAGCACATTTCAATCTGTGATGTGGTTATGTGAATCGTACAAACGATGCGCTGGTATTTACATTGCCCATTATGATTTTTAATTAATTAACTTTAAATGTACACACGGTTTTTAACAGTCCTCACCAAGAGCACACCACTTACATGGAATCCACTGGTTAAATTGTCTATTTTACACACTTTCTTCCGAATCCTGTACGTAACTAACACGTACGTGTGTGAATTGCAGCACTGCGTGTGAGCGCGTGCACTGTGATTATGTGACGCGCAAAAAGTGGCCAGCATCGATTGTAGTTTAAGGGGGATTATTTATGTTCTGTCCTAAATAATTTTAATTCTACAATGCTATACTTTAAATCGCACTATAACTTAAGACTTTAATTATATCTAAGATCAGTTCACATAACAGAATTAAATTTTAGACAGGACTGAGTACATCTTTTTCCATATGGGATGGCAGTGAAACTGAATGACTTCACATTGAAAAGACCGCGTGAAGTAAGAACCAATAGTGAAACGCTTTGGAGTCCGCCAAATTGCCATTACCTCTCTGTACCCTCGGCTTTAAACGAGGTATTCCCCTTCGTCCGTCTCACTTCTAGCAGTATCCACAAACCCGAAGATTCCCAGACGGTTTTGGTGTAGTCCGAAATACACTCCACAAGGAAACCATTTGCGTTACTCGCTGTACATACGTTTCAAAAAAAAATCAAACAAAACAAAATCTACAAACTAAATCAGGGAGTGCAGAAATTAATACTATAATGACATCTGATGTTGTTCTGCCTTTCCTGTTTTTATTTTTTATTTACGGGGCGTTTACTTTTGGGGAGGGCGCCGTCCTAAAGTCCTCCATCGCCACTGAGCATATCTTAATTTTTCTTTCAATCAAAGGGCGATTAATAGGTATGTTAATTCTTCGTTGAGTACAAAACACGATTTTCAATGCATACATGTTTTATTGCTATTTATGGTGCTAAAATTAGGAGTTGTAAGCAAAGTTTATAAGCTTTAACGTCTAAATATCACGTATATGGGACCATTGTACATCACTAACTCCAGAATGTTCGAACACGATTAATAATGTGAAAATAACACCGGTATAACCTGATTTTTTGATAACTTTCATGTTCTGCAAACAATTCATTAGCATGCTTTACGAGCTACTTTAATCTCCAAATATGTCACTTAATGTTGGGTCCATTTTACATCACAACACAGAAAATTTACAAGGGTATTTCAGCTTAACTCGATTAGTAATCCTAGACAAAGCTCGATTTCTTTTTAAGGTTGACAACGTAGTTACAATTTGTAATTAATCACTCACTTTGACAATTCCATAATACATAGTAATGGTAGCTTTCCCGATTTTATTGTGCCCGAGCGATTCTAGCAGCAGTAAGTGCAAATACGTCCAGGGGTCCAATCAGGGACGAGAATACGCCCGCTCCTAATTCTAGTAAGCAATGTAATTGCGTATCTTCTTCATTACTGGTACCATTGCAGATTTAAATTGGCGCATCAGTGTGAGAATTGACAATAAAATAGGTTCCTGCCAATACCAATTTGTCCCAGTAGTGGCGCTCAAATACTCCCTAAAACTTCTAGCAGATAGCTATAATGACAATGAAGTCTTGGCGACTTATTTAAAATATTGTTTATATATTTAATGTTCACGATGCTATACAGCACATTAGATGGATCTAATTGGTTGACACTCCCGTTGTTATAAGATCTGACGAAATATACATACGGAGATCTAGCCCCCAAGTAACTTTCCCTTTCTTCCTGCTATACCCAACCAACGATATCGCAAAACACTGAACCGACGGGAAATAAAATTTAATGCATTGTTTTGAGTTTTCCAATGAGCATACAACACCTTTCAGTTCAGTAATAGTTTTTGCAGCGTGTATGTCCGTGTGTTAAGCTCTCTAAACTGAAATGTGTAATATTTACATTTAATCCATACTTACATAAAATGGTTTATTCCTGTGTACCATACTGTAAGGCAAAAAAAGAATGTGGCTAGTCATTCCATGCACTTCTAAAAGACGATGAACTGAAAACGAAATGGTGCATACTAATTTCTCGCCAAGGAAACAAGCTAGGCTCTCTGTGGATACCAGGGCCAAGAACTGTGGTCTGTGACAGGCATTTCAAACAAACTGATTACAGCATCAGCACATCTACTAAGTGCTACTTACTAAAGTTGTGCCATCAATATTTGAAGGATTCCCACCACATAAAATGTGTTCAATCTTTAAGATGCTGAAACAAAAGAAACTGAAATGAAGAAACACTGAAATGGAAATGCATTTACATTTTCTTTCTCTTCCAAATCTATTTTTGCAAAATTGTGCTCCATCATGTCAAATTTATTATTTATGGTGTGGGCTAGGCGTGGGGAAAGTACCATTGCTTACTAGATATTATAGGTATGTTAATTCTTCAGTGAGTAGGTACTAACATGATTTTCAAAGCATGCATATTTTATTACTGTATTATGCTGTTAAAATTAGGAAAGCAAAGTTTACAAGCCTTAACATCTAAATACCACTTATATGGGACCATTATACACCACTAACTCCAGAATTTTCGAATATGGTTAATACATCCTATATAACCTGATTTCTTCATAACTTTCATGTTCTGCATGCAATTCATTGGCAAGGTTTACAAGCTGCTTTAACCTTCATTATACATCCCAGAGAACTTACGAAGGTATTTAATACGATTAGTAATCCTAAAAAACACAAATATACTATAGTTTCTTCTTAATTTCACAACGTAACTACAATTCCTAATTAATCACTCATTTTCACAATTCCCAAATCTAGGTTGTGATCGAGCGATCCTAGAGGCAGTAAGTGCCAACACGTCCAGGTACTCGGTCAGGATGGAGTTTACGCCAGTTTGTAATATCTAGTAAGCATAGAATGGTACAGTCAGCTTTAGGATTTTAGCAGCAATTGCTGTTTACTAGTAAAAGTGAGGAATGGATATGGCTGAAGAGGAAGGTAAATATTTAGTGGTGTCAGAGCTTTGAAGAGAATATTGGGTTTTTGAAACTTTAATACTTTATCTAAGTGGCTAATCACTTACTGAAGATTACAGACTGTAAAGAAAACATCTTTATATCCATAGAAATATAAAGAGAAGAATTTAAGAAGTCAAATAGTGCTCAGGTGTTCTCTGTTTCTATAATTTGTTATGAAATTTTAATTTTAAATATTAGCGCTCTGAAATTTTGATATACGTGTATATAATGTACATACACTTACTTCAATTCTTTTTAAGCACAGAATATTGCAATTGTCCTGTAGGAAATTCTATGTAGGTATTATGTTCAAACCCACGTTAAATGTTATGATTGCGTTGTTTCTAAATAAGGAAACGTGCACCTTTAGTGGGAATTCAAGGTAAGAAGGAACACTGCGAAATTCATGAGCCTGGATGTAGCAAGTTGAAGATGGAGAGAATTAGCAAATGAACTCATTTCCCACAATGTCTCAACCCACAAGACTATAAACTAAATGTTAAACGCTTATGGAGATTGCACCAGCAAAACAATGAGCGCCATAAACAAAGTGACTGAAGCAAAAAGCATTGAAAAAAATGATGCTGTAATATTCCATATTGTAATAGGTATTATCATTATTTTTGTTTCTCTTTATGGCTTTTTTTGCATTACTTTAGTCTTCATTGAAAACGTTAATAGTAACCTCCCGTGAATCGGGAACCTTTATATATATCAGAAATGCAAAAAACTAATAAACCTAAAATAAAAAGCAATTAGGAACTCAGGCTGCGAACGTTGGCTGCATCTCACTGGTTTTGAAGACCAACGTAATGCAGATTACCGCACTTGATAAAATGCTTAACAGAAGAAATCTGTCATATTTGTTCCTTTAATGGAGTAGTTGATCTTTGAGGATTCTTATTAAATAAATATTAAAAAAAATGCTGTGCCTCTGATTTAAGAAATCACATTCACAATCATTTGGCTGTCTCAGTAGGATGGAGTTAGGTACACAAATTGTCATGAGTGCCATTTCTCTGTAAACAAAATAAACCATTGGCTTAATATTCTCAATGCCTGAATTTGGAGGATAAGCAGGTGATTGAGAAGTGTTATGTTGATGCCTCAAGTGCAGTGGCTGACAGGTTATATAGAAATGTAGGTTTTTAGAAATGAGTTTATAATAAATTCCACATATGAACTCAAGTTTTAAAACAGTGCAGAACTCTCACATTTATGTCCTTAAGTAAATTTTGTAGCATTAGCTGACTTTTAGCGTATGTGATATAAAAGTGTGTCATTTTAGGGAACTATAATTTAGATGAAAATACATTATCTGTGTAAAATTGGTACAATAAATATATATTTGACTCTTAAGACACAACCTAAATGGTTTCAAATAGAGAACAACTACTCTTAAACGTTGCTTTTAGTCTGTATAAGACTTTGAGTATATAGTTAAATATTAAGCAATTTTATTAAAACTGCCATAAAGGAAATTAAGACATGCATTATTGTAATATAACATTGCTTGAAAGCAAAAATCTGCCAATTTTCCAAGGTTTTTAAAGGCATTCCAGTCATGGGAGTAACATTCATAGAAATTTATTTACCTATTATATTTTATTCTTTAATACCCTTCAATTTAATTAATCCAAATTATGTTGTACGTTTATTGTTCATGTACTCTTTAACTGAGGTATTTGCATTTATTCTATAATTATACTTCTGAGGAATGCCATGCTTTCATTATTGTTATGAGTGTGATTATGATGGTTAGTCATATGTTCCGAATATTACGTGAAAGCATCAGTCTTAGCAAATCTGTATACTTTTTTGAAGAAAGGAGAAACATAGATGAAGACAAAAATGCATATTAGGAAATATCTGTTTTGAATAGAATAAAAAAAGATTGCATTTGCGACAGGTGTGATATTGTGCACTACAAATATAGGGTTGACACACCAGTTGTTGACCACTATGACATATTTCCTTTGAAACTAAACTATCCAGCGCGCATATGATGTTTACTCTTCTTGCAGTAGGTTTATGAACTTACCACCTAAGATTATAAAACATAGAAAGAGGAAGTAACGTAATAGCTTGTTTAAAAGTGTTGTTGTGTAGTAGGTTGTGATGAAAGCTGTTGCATATAGCACATGGTATTTAGTTAGCTTCTGGATATCACCCCTCATCTACTTGCATATATGTGAGTAGCTTTGGTTTCAGTTGTAAATCTAAGATGATGTTCTGTGGTAGTATTTTAAATAACACTACCACAATTTTAGTGTGTTTTAAATGTTATAGTGCAGGTGTACATGTATTGGTTCAGAATATATTAGCATGTACCATAAGTTGACCAGTAGTGGTCAAACACTGGTTTACTCAAAAGTATCAGTAGTTGCTCATGTAAGTAGTTAGTAAAATAAGTTTATTGTATGCTTACAGCTTATCAAACATGGGCCCAAAGTAGATGACCCCCATTGGAACAGTGTCAGATGTTGCAAAAGATAACAGAGTTAACCCATTTACAAATGGAAAACCAGGAAGGAAGTGGTTTACATTGTTCATGATAAAACATCCTCAACTCCCAGAATGACCTGAGGTAGTTAATAAAGCTTGAGCATGTGTATCAGAAATGGCAATCCGGGCATGGTTTGATGAACTGAAATATTTTGTATAGACTGAAGGTCATGAGAACATGTTTGATGACCTAACGTGTATGTCTAAGGCCTTGTTTTGGCCCTGAGGGGCTGCAAAAACTTATGAAATTAAATGTGACAAGGAGTTGATTACTGTGTTAGCTACATTTCAGGCATGTGGTGTTATTCTTCCCTCAATGATTAATAGGGTTAACATAGCAGTATTGCACCATTTAGCAAAATTTTTCAATTCGATATCTTTGACATCTGGGAATCACAGTTAGGTTTAATTGATTCTTTCAAAAGTTACCAATTGAATTATAGAGTAAAAAATAATGAATACCTAAAGCCTGTTTCAAAAATAAATAAATTGCAATAGAAAGTGATAACTTGTCCATAGTTGATCACCATGTCCAGATATTGATCTAAACTGGTTTCACTTTAAGTTTAAAGGAGTTGTAGACAAAACCACGTGACGAGAGCACCTCATTGGCTGGTAGGCAAACTACAACTTTTCCCACTTAGCATGTCGTCGCTTTCCCTACATAAAACAGTTTGATTCAGATCGTAAGATTTTGTGGTTATTCTCTTGCAGAGAAATTTGAAAAAGTCCATTATTGTAATAGTTAAATTTATGAAATAAAATGTGTTTGTTCAGATTCACCTATAACTAAATGAACCGTTACAGCAGAGGGTTTAAGAGCTTATGCACAGGCGCTGTGGTTCATTTCCGGTTTCCGGATAAGTCACCAGTGTACTTTAGCAACGTGTTGAGAAAATGAGTCATGGCTGAGAATCCTCTGCCACTGTGGAAAACATAAATGTTGGAAATGGAAAGAAGACAATTGTGTTAAATGCTTTTAACAAATTCTGTGAGAAGTACACAAATTTAATCAGCAATGAATGTGGTTGGCCATTATTTAGCAATAATTGGCCTTCTTTGTTAGTGATGCAGAATTGTTGCTTGGATTGCTTGGGTCATGTTTGTTTTATGTGGTTTTCTAACCTATAGTGCTAATCATTTTTCTTAACTTGTTGACTCATAAAAGGTTGCAGCAAAAGTGGTATAGTGATATTAGTCCTTAAATGAATGATTTCTAAAGCTTAAAGTTAAGAACAGTTTAAGCCAGTTGAATCTTTGATCGCAGATGCCGAACTGTTCAGATACAACATTTATTTGTCTACCCTTAGTATTATGTGTTAGAAGTTTAGGATGTAAGGCAAAATATAGGAATAAGACATACAATGTTTAAAAGCTAATGATCCCCAAGCTGCGCAATATACTGTATTCACATTCTGTCAAGCAATTTTTTCTCATGGGTACTTTGTTCCCATCATCCTCCACATGGTGCTGCCATGTGCTCGGCGGAGTGATACATTTAAGTTTTGTTTACTTCTCCTTTCAAGTTATAGTGAAAAAGGTTTAGTCCCTGCCTTCAATGCACATTTAGGACAAGCATATCAATTAAGGTACTACTTATGGTTATTCACTTTTATTAAGATTAATCACATTGATTACAGTATAATAATGGTAACTAAATTTGAAAACAAATTAGGCTTATTCATACTTAACATAGTATTAGGTTAGCTACTTTTCTTCAACATCAATTTTATATAAAAAGTGCTATGATATACTGTCCTGGGTATTCTGAATACTAGGTTGTGGTAGAACTGATATTATATCACTCAAATCTCCCACAAAAATGTCATCTTTCTGTAAGTTGAATGTTTATGGACTGGCTTATATCCCATAATTTTGACCTCACACTGGTTTTGCATTTCTTGAACTGCACAAACATGTAGGGAACAGTGCTGGTTTTCCCTGACATAACTAACCATTACAAAAACACCCGGAATATCATTGTTTTTACTTGGCAGATTTAGTACATCACTTGTTTCATCACTACTTATTAATTGGGCTAGGCCTATACCTACATTATTATGTGAGGAATCTTGAAGCTGAATAATATTTACTTCCTCTGATCTTTCACTCTCTTCAGGTTTCCTTTTCATGGACTGTGATTTAGTTGTGGGTTTACCTTGGCCACATTTTGTTTCAGATTTTTTAGCTTGTTTTGCCTCTCCTTTTATTCTTTTTCTTCTTTCTTTTTTTTTCCAGTATTTTAACCAGTTGGAAGATGCGGCATGGAGTAGTCATAATTTTTTTCTTGCTATGGACTTCTTTAGAGATTATACTGTTTGCAAAAGTGGACTGATACTCTGAAGCCACCTTGTGTAGAAATAATTACTGAGTGAGCATTACTAGTAATTGTTGCACGTTCATTCATGCCAGTTTTGTGAATGTTGACCAAAGTATTCTTCTCCTGGGTCTTGAGTGCCATGATTGCTATAGGGTTGATTGTGGTTTGCAAGACTCATGTGTGATTCATCGTCTTTCATAGGCTCTTTCTGTTTCCCAACATTCTGAATGGTGTACATAAGCCTTGTCTAAAGCTTCAGCCACAGTATGAACAGTTCCTTTGCTGATTCTTCACCATTCCATACTCCTCCATTTGCTGCTTCTCTAAACTTTTCAGCCATTATTGATTTTATTGCTGATTCTATATACAGGAGATGCTCAACAGAAAAATTAGCAGGTTTGCAAGTTTCACCTGAATTACGAGATTCATGACTCATACGGCATTCATAATCCACAGCATGAGCATTATATGGATATAAGCTACTTTTATGAAATCCATTTTTAATAGTATCTGCAGTGGTTCTCTATTCCAGTGCTTTCTTGAGCAAAGGGCAAACAGCGCCCTTGCCGCACATCTTTTGTTTTTCGCTTCCATTCTGCTACAAGATTTGACCAACCTGTGTTCAGAACTCGAAAGATAGAGACATCAGCATGCTGAGCAGGTGAGATGTGTTAGGCAGGAGGGCATATAGAAAAATGCCATTATCAGCACACAATTTACTTACATTATATGCAAGGTGGGATCGATGATCATGTATTACAAATAAAACTGGTAGTTTAATTTCATGTTTCCTGAGCCAAGGAATGAAAATGTTAGCCATGTAACCATAAAATGCTTGACCTGTCATTCACTTTCAATTCTTCCTATACACCACTCATTTATATTCTGCACAATGTAACCTGGAATCCTTTCATATGGATGTACCTAACTTAATCCAGAAAGAAGGTAATGTTCATGAACGTGGCAACAGTTTCATATAACAATATAGGCCTGTGTGATCTTAGTAAAATTATTTCTGAAGGCTATGACTTCATTAAGTAAGTTTGTAATTAGCACAATGAAAGCTTTATGATAGATTTGGTGACACCCATTACAGAGATCACCATTTAATCTACCTATAAACAACACAAATTATCACTGATCTTTAACATAATTGTGAATGTAACTACTCAAATTTCATTTGGCTGCTATTGTTAACTGGGTCACAAATGCTTTTAATAATAATGGAAATGTTCACAGCTGATATGTAAATTTTATTTGCCTTTGGCCCAAAAGAGAAACTGCCGCTTCAATGCAGGAATTCAGTTGAGCTTCATGCCTCACCACATCAGTAGCAATAACCTCAGCATAGTAAAAGAATTTGCTTATTTGGTTGGGCTTTGCTGCATCTTTGTGGTTAACTTGAAAACATACTTGTACAGAGTCATACAACAGAATATCTCAGATAGTGAAGTCCTCATTGGCCACTGCTGTTCAAGTTCTGAATTGCAGGTGATTCAGGTTTTTCAGTGGATAATTGTTTCATCAAACAGCATTGCTTCTGTGTTTCTCTATCATGTCTCTTCAGATTTTGTTTGGTTTTGCCTATTATTTTTATATTGCTTTTTATCTTTTAATTTCTTTTCAAGACTAGCCATTACTTGCAAAAAAAAGAAATTAATTACCAATTGCAAAGATATGGGCAAAATTTTGTGAATTAGACTTATAATCTGTATTTGCAAAAGCTTATTTTTCTAACTTATTCATGTTGAATTATACATTTGCAGAAGTAAATTCATTACACATTTCGTTGTCAATACAAGGGGGATCCAGGAGACCAAAGTGATAGTCAAATATTGAAAAGTGGGTTGCTATATCCTGGCCATAGAATTCCATAATCTATCCATGTAATTGCGAGAAATAACTGAAAATTGACAGGACTTGAAAAGAATGACGAAGTATTGAACAATTCAAACTTTTAATAATGCATATCTCAGATATGGCTTATACTACAAGAAAAGATGTATAATGTAAATTGTGTTTTAGAAAGATCTACATTTTTTGTGGAGTACGTTTTCGTCTATTGCTTAACGTTTATTAGTTATGAGTCATTCCATATCAAGTCGCACGAATTTCCACAAAATCTGACCATGTCTCTGATTCACTTCAAATTTTGTCCATGGATTACAAAAGCAAAGTGAATAAAGCTGCACACCTTTCCACCTTTAAATTAGAATATGTCACAGGTGATAAGTGATAAAATTTTGTTATAAAGTGCAATGCAAAGCTTAATATTTAATCTTTTACTTACTATTTATTATAATTGGTATAATTATTTACATTAATTTTTATAATCCAAACATTTAATATCCCTATTAACCCCCAAGTTTAAATTTCTATAAAAATTATAAATAAATTACTCATAGTTTTTTAATATATATTTATATAAAACAAAGATGGGTTACTGTATAGTTAATTTTAAATAAAATAACTTACGAAGTGGTGCGTAGCAGGTTTCCAGTGTGGCGCAGCTGGAGAGTAGCACAAGCAGTCTCATTGGATGCTTTGTCAACTGTTCACAGCACTTTAGTTGCACTAGTTCGTTCACATGTAACTTAAATTTGGCATACAGTTGAGTAACATTTGAACTTCCAATCTTATCATACTGGAGACAACTACAATTTAAATGTGCACTTTTTCCGCTTCAGGCTCAAGTGAACACCATCTGGTTATTATTGCATTATTGGTTGATGGAATAAATGAATTTAGCCCTAAGGTATCAGGGATCCCTTTCACATTGCTGTATCTTGTCTTAAAATGGTCACTATGTTCAAAACCGCTTCTGGATTATTCACGACTTTGGCACTTTGTAGCACACAATCACTTATCAGTGGGTGATACTTTGATTTTTTTGTTTTTCCCAACACGCATCACATAGTTTATGTCTGGTGACAAAGTTAAGTTCTCCGTTTTTAAGCTTGTAAGCATATTGCAGGTAACTAAGCTAAATGATTTCTGCCTTGTGTTATACATGGAAACATTAAGTGGATTGAAGCAGTAGTCATAGCTACGTTTCTTCTTTTCACTCATTATGCACTTTCAGAAATCACAGAGCTAAGAATGAACTTCTAACGCAAAAGCTGAACACAAACTAACATTTATAATGAAACAGCGGAGAGAGGTTTTATAGAATATCAGATTCCAGTTGCTAAGTTACACAGAACACCAGAAGTGATAGCCTATCACGTTCGTGCTGCTGAAGTATAAAGCTCTGTCAACAGTCTGTTCTAAAACCCTATGCGCTAACACACATAAACTGTTGAAAAGCGTACTTCTAAGAAAGATCCCATTGTGATATTAACAGATTTAAAACGAAATATATCACAGATTCCTCCTATATTTTTTCCAGATTTTAATATTAGGGGGTTAAATATGGTGTTTAAAATATTCATACTTAAAAAGGTGATGTTTTTTTTCCCCCGAAAAAAAAGTATTTTATATAAGGAAAATCACAATAGTTTTATCTACAAAACAACGTATTCTTCTTATCCCTGACCATTCTTTATTCTGAGAATAAATTACTTTTATGTAACATTGTGCATGTGTAAGAAAAATGTTAAGCTGTAAATACTGAAATAATTTAATTTTCTGCAAAATATAAAATCCCCCCAGGGGCTCACCTTATGTGAGTACGGGTTAGGCGCACCCGGGGTACCCGAACCTTTCATAGCCATTTTCACCCATTCATCCCCGTCCGGTCGAGGTGGGTTCGTTCTCGTGACCGGGGGACTCAAGGTAGGCTCTCGTGCGTTCTGTGCATTTCATTCCTTGTCGCCCCTCGCCATCGTTTCTTTCTTTTCTTCTATTTATGCACATTTCGCCCCACGCCCATTCATTTACACATCTCTTTTACTTCTTCGCCGGCCTACCTTGAGTGCGAAACGCCCACACACTTTTAGTTTCTTTTAACCTTTTATTTTAATCCTCCGTGGACACAGCCTGACGGACACCCGCGCACTGGGTGCGCAGCTGGGTGAGTGGGTAATGGCGTCATCCCCACCACCCGGGGTCGTCATGTAGGGTTTGTGTTCGTATCTGCTGTTCAACTGCAGTCCCGCGGGGGGGCCATTGCATGAGCTGCTGACTTCTGACGGCGATTGGGTCCCTCTGTCTATGTTCTGGGAGGTGTGACCCTGGGGTGAGATAGGTATAGATAGGCCACTCATCCAAGCCGGGGTAACGCCCGGGAAGTCAGAGCCCGAGGTCGGAGACGGTTGCAATGGTGGAGGATTTATTTCGCTATGGAGCACCCTTTCTCCATTACTAACAACAAGCGCCGAAAAGTCTATGTAACGGAAGTAGCACCGCCGACATCTGGTTGTTACTTGGTCATTTCACGAACAGAAGAAGGACAAAGTTTTGAGAAGGTGAACCCTTTCATTATTCAGAAGGGCATTGATGCTATTGCAGGTGCGGTTCAGTCCTGCACTCGTCTTCGAATTGGTTCCTTGTTGGTTCAAACCAAAACTGAACAGCAAAGTACGTCCTTGTTGCGCGCCACGCTTCTCCACGGTTATCCTATCCGTGTCGAGAAGCACCGCACCTTGAATTCCTGTTGAGGCGTCATTACCACCCATTGCCTCGATGGTATGTCGGACGAAGAACTAGTCGGCTATCTTTCTGATCAAAAGGTGACAGCTGTTCATCGAGTGCAGGCAAAACGCGACGGAATTTTGGTACCAACTCGTACCCTGTTTATCACTTTCGACGGCGTCGATCTGCCCACGAGTCTTTCAGCAGGGTACGAGCGTATTGCTGTGAGGCCCTATATACCTAGACCTCTGCGTTGTTTCAAATGTCAACGTTTTGGGCATACGCAAGTCTCCTGTAAGAGTACCGTTACCATCTGTGCCTCATGTAGCCAGCCGTCACACGAAGGTACCTGTACCACAGCCCCCGTCTGCGTTAACTGCAAAGGGTCTCATTCTGCGTCATTTGCCGACTGTCCGCGGTACTTGGACGAGAAGGCGATCCAGGAGATCCGGGTAAAGGAAAAACTCTCCTTCACTGAAGCCCGGAGGCGTTACCATGCGCGCCACCCTTCACTCCTGCGATCTGGCACATTTAGTTCTGTTGTTGCCTCGCCAGTACCACGAGTAGATGCCGAAACTCAGACCTGGACCATGACTGCATTAACCGCCACTACCATCCGGCCGTCCATTAAAGCTACTGTTACCAAGCCCTATAAACCTGGTCCAAAGTCAATGAAGTCGCAAGCCGCTGAAAAGAAACCCAAGCAGAAACTTCGTAGGGAAGATTTTCTGAAGGACCCTCCGCGTGCGCGCGGTAAGAAAAGTTCACCTCCTCGGAGGTCGCAGTCCCAGGAAGCTCCTGGGACAAGCCTCGCTCAGCGTCCCCCTTCACCCATCACCACCCAGAACCGATTCACGGCTCTTGAATCGGTTTCTGGCTCTGAGCGCGTGGGCCCTCCCTTCGAGGAGGCTATGGAGTCTGACTGACTCCATACCAAAAGCCCGAGCCCAAAGGTTAAACCAAAGGTAATTTTAAGCCGCCCTTCTAAGTAGACAGTTTATCCCTTTTTCTTACTGGCTATCCTGACCTGGAATGTACGTGGTGGACGATCGCATAGGGCGGAACTGCAACTTTTATTGCGTTCCTATTCACCTATGGTCGTGTGTTTGCAGGAGACCAAACTTCGCCCTCATGATCCTTTTGATCTCCGGGGATATACTCCGGTTCGCTACGACCTTGAACCGGAGGAGGGTACTCCTGCTCATGGTGGCGTCCTGATTTTGGTGCGTAACACGTTCACTTTCAAACTATCACACTTACATCCGACTTGCAAGCTGTAGCCGTTCGCCTTCACTTACCCGGCTTTTTGTTTTCTGTTTGCTCTTTGTATTCACCTCCATCGTCTCCCCTCGCTCCCGCGGACATTCGAGCTCTCCTGTCCGCTCTCCCAACACCATTTCTTCTGTTGGGAGATTTTAATGCCCATCACCCACTGTGGGGTTCGCCAAGGGCTAGTGCGAGGGGAACTTTTCTTTCCGACATTTTTTACCAGTTCAATCTTTCCATCCTCAATACAGGTGCACCTACTATTATTTCTGATTCTTCTGGTACATTCTCTCGCCTGGACCTTGCCATTTTCTCACTCCAGCTTGCTAGTCGTCTTCAGTGGAACGTCGTCGCTGACACCTACTCCAGCCACCATTACCCCTGCATCGTTTCTCTTCTGTCACACCACGTACGGCATTCCAGAGTACCTAGCTGGATATTCACAAAAGCCGACTGGAGCTTGTATTCCAGCCTCGTGCATTTTTACGCTCAGCCCTTCGCCGACATTAACCAACTAGTGCAGCACCTTACGTCTACGATTTTCTCTGCCGCCGAACGCGCAATTCCCCATTCATCCTCTCAACCTCGGCGACCGCCTGTTCCGTGGTGGAACGAAGATTGTCGGGACGCCGTTCGTGCCCGTAGGACTGCACTTAGGGTGTTTCGGCGACACCCTACACTTGATAATTTGGTGACTTTTAAACAATCGCGCGCCAGGGCTCGTCGCATTATTCAGGATAGCAAGAAGG
This sequence comes from Deroplatys truncata, assembly GCA_030765065.1. Taxonomy (NCBI): domain Eukaryota; kingdom Metazoa; phylum Arthropoda; class Insecta; order Mantodea; family Mantidae; genus Deroplatys; species Deroplatys truncata. The sequence goes on from CM060990.1 coordinate 216,804,142, forward strand.
CGTCGTGGACTCGTTTTGTCGAGTCTTTTAATCGCTTTACGCCTTCATCTGTTGTTTGGGATAAACTTCGTCGCTTCTCAGGTAAAGAGTCGCATTGTACTGTTTCTGGCCTTCAGGTTTCCAATGCCACTATAGTGGATCCGGCTGCCATCGCTAACACTCTGGGTGCTACCTTTGAGGCGGTATCCAGTTCAGACCATTATTCCGCCGGCTTTCGCTCTATCAAAGACCGGCTGGATTCCGACACCTTTAATTTTCGGTCTGCTAATAATGAGTGTTATAATGAACTTTTCACAATGAGGGACCTGGAGCACGCTCTTCATTGCTCTAGGCACTCCGCTCCTGGGCCGGACGGCATTCATGTCCTGATGTTAAAGCACCTTTCAGCCGACAGTAAACTCTTTCTCTTACAGGTCTATAACCGTATTTGGCAAGACGGCGTTTTTTCCTTCCGTTTGGCGCGAAGCCACCATTGTCCCTATACTTAAGCCTGGGAAGGATCGCCAACTACCTTCCAGCTACCGCCCTATCTCCCTCACCAGTTGCATTTGCAAGGTGATGGAGCGCATGATCAACGGGCGGTTGACATGGTGGCTTGAGTCTCAGAAACTTCTAGCGAACGCTCAGTGCGGATTTCGTCGATATCGCTCTACCGTCGACCACCTGGTGTCCCTGTCGACGCATATTATGAATGGATTTCTGAGAAAGTGTCAAACCGTGGCTGTGTTTTTTGACCTGGAGAAAGCTTATGACACTTGCTGGAGGGGCGGCATTTTACGTACACTTCACGCATGGAATATCCGCGGTCGTCTTCCCATATTTCTTCGGGATTTTATGACGGACCGCGTCTTTCGTGTACGGGTGGGCTCGGTTTTATCTAGTCGTTTTATTCAAGAGAACGTAGTACCGCAGGGCTCTGTACTCAGTCTCACACTTTTTGCAATTGCTGTCAACCCCATTGTTGATTGTATTCCACCTGGCATTTCATCGTCCCTTTTTGTTGACGATTTTGCCATTTATTGCAGTTCACGGCGGACCTGTCTACTCGAACGCCGTCTCCAGAGCTGTATCGACCGTCTCTACGCCTGGAGTAACGCCAACGGCTTTAATTTCTCCGCCGAGAAATCCGTCTGTATCAATTTCTGGCGCCGGAAGGCTTTCCCTCCGCCCTCTCTCCATCTTGGGCCAGGGATACTTCCCTTTGCAGACGAGGCGAAATTTTTGGGGTTGATATTTGATAGAAAGCTGAGCTGCATATCGCACATTTCGTTTTTAAAAGCAAAGTGTGACCGTTCTCTTAATCTTTTACGTGTTTTAAGTGGCACATCCTGGGGAGCTGATCGGACCGTCCTTTTTCGCCTTTATCGCTCTTTGGTCCGATCCAAGCTTGATTACGGGTGTATTGTTTATTCGTCGGCACGTCCATCTGTGTTAGGTCGATTGAATGCCATTCGCCATCGTGGCATAAGAGTCGCTACAGGGGCCTTTCCAACTAGCCCTGTACCCAGTCTTTACGCAGAAGCTGCAGAGCCTCCGCTGTCCTTCCGGCGTGAGATGCTTTTGTGCAGCTATGCTTGTCGACTCTCAAGCTTGCCTGGCCACCCGTGTTTCGAGTTATTTTTCGAGGAGTCGCTTGATCGCCACTATTTGATTAGCTCCTCTGCATTGCTCCCTCCAGGGGTTCGATTTCGACAGCTCCTTCGGCATTTGGACGTTACGCCAGCGCCGGCCCTTCCTCGGGGTGAAACGCATTTTCCTCCTTGGTCGCGCGCTGAGACCCACTGTCAGCTTGGGTTAACGTTGATGCCGAAGAATGAGACCCCTGCTTCAGTCCTTAGATCCGCATTTTTAGAACTACAGGCAACTTTCGGAGACTGTCATTTTATTTATACTGATGGGTCTAAGACTGATGTTGGAGTAGGATGTGCCTTTGCTTTAGGTGCGCATAGTTTTACTTTTCGTTTACCCGGGCAATGTTCGATTTATACCGCCGAACTTTTTAGTATCTATCAATGTGTTTTATACATTCAGCGGCACGTCTTACGGCGTTGTGTTGTTTGTTCGGACTCTCTGAGTGCCCTTCAGAGTATTAACGCGCTGTACACTTACCACCCCCTCGTACAACGCATTCATGACCTGCTCCACTCGCTTGGTGCTTCTGGCATCAGCGTGTCCTTCGTGTGGATTCCAGGTCATGTGGGCATCTCAGGGAACGAGTCTGCCGACGCCGCTGCCAAATCGGCGATTTTATCCTCCAGATTTTTTACCACCGTTGTTCCCTCGTCTGATTTTAGTGTTTTGTTACGTCACCGCATCCTCTCGCTCTGGCGCAATGAGTGGACGGCCCTCCGGGGGAACAAATTGCGGGAGGTTAAACCTCTCCCGTTAATCTGGTGCACCTCTTCTCGTTCTTCTCGTCGGGAGGAGGTGATTTTAGCTCGTCTACGAATCGGACATTGCCTTTTTAGTCATAGATACCTGCTTAGTGGTGATCCCGCACCTCTGTGTGGTCAGATGTGATATGCCATTAACGGTGCATCACATTTTAACCGAGTGTCAAGTTTTAGCTCCACTGCGCGTTCGCGTGGGTCTGCCTGTTGGCCTAGCCAACGTTTTGGCAGACGACGCGCATGCTGTGGAATGTCTTTTACGTTTTATCACTGACATTGGTTTTAGCCGTCGCATTTGATGCGCTGAGTGCCTTTTAGCTGTTTGATTTTATATTGTAAGTTTTAATGGGGCCCTTCTCCCCGAAGGACATAAGGCGCTCATGTACCTTGCATTCTACAGTTCTTGACACGTTTTATTCTTTCAGTGACCATGATTTTAGTGTGTAGATTTTAGTATTTGGTCTGTTGTGTTTTTTAGTGTTTTGACCAAGCGGGTTTGTGTGTGTTTTTTTTTAATTTTTTGACTTTTCAATTTTATATTTCATACATTGTAAGGGCGCTAATAACCAATGTAGTTGAACGCCCTTAAGCTCCACCTCATCATCATCATCAAAATATAAAATACGTGTCGATTTATTTTATGTGTGGAACACGTAAACTAAAATTCAGAGAAAGCGATTTTTTATGTGTGTTCAATTTGACGTGGAATGACTTATGCAAGACTATACAAAATTCCTTTAAAATGAAGAGGACTACAAGGCTATTCTAGAAAATTCAAGATATAAATTTTATTTGTCATGTACATTCTTTAATATATGGTATTTTTTATCGAAATCATTAGTCATTTTTGAGAAAAACAAAAATTTCAAGAAAATGGAGCAATGTAAGTAACACCTACATAAAATGAAAATATCCTGAAAAAACCTGGAATAGTAACACATAGCATTAATGTCGTCCTCTGTGGACTAGTGGTACCATGCTAGCCTCTAGTTCCCAAGGTCGTGGGTTCAAACCCAACGGAGGACTATGGATTTTTTCGGGCATAAAAATCCTTGGCATGGCTTTCTTCAGAAGGGAAGTAAAGCCGGTGGTCCCGTGTCGTAGATTTACAGCATGTAAAAGAACCTCAAGCCTAATAAAGAGGCCTCTGAACAAAATTCCCAGTCTTTCACGCCCAAGTTGCATGCTTCAAATCTGGTAGGAGGGGATATGTAATTCGTGTGATTGCCTTGTGTTCAGAACATAAGTTTGAAGAGGGACCATATAGGTCTGGAAAGCAACTGCATTGGAAGAAATGTATTATTGCAAAATGCACACTTTGGAGGAGCTAATAGAATGAATGTATCTTTTAAGCTGCCCCCAAAATCTGGAACAACCACATAGTGTTCAGATAACTAAGAAGGTTTCTTCATTGATGTAGTTTATTTGAGCACCTGTTGCAATTATGTTCAAGTTTCTTTGCTAGTGTACAATTTCAGTTGTTCTCAGGTGCTGTCATGTCTTAAATTTTCCTCCACTGTCACTGCAGACATTTATTTTATATATTTATTTACTTATTTTTTTAATTTATGGATGCTTTTTAACTGCTGTGGTCCTTGGTCATTCTATATTGGGTGTGAAAGACCGGTAATTTTCCTCAGAGTCCTCTGTATCAGACTTGAGGTTCTTTTACATGCCGTAAATCTACAATATGGGACCACCGGCTTTACTTCCCTTCTGAAGGAAGCCATGCTAAGGATTTTTATGTCCGAAAAAAATCCATCGCCCTCTGCCGGGTTTGAACCCGTGACCCTGGGAGCTAGAGGCTAGCATACTAACCACTATACCACGGAGGACGACTGCAGATGTTAGGGAAGATTCTCATCCAATCAGATTACTCCACACAATGTGTAGGATAGTTTCTTGGATGTATGAGTACTATAAAGTAGGAAAAAGGAAATAGGGTTGAATCACCAGTAGTGGATCATTTAGTAAAATTTTTCTAGTATATAATTTTAACAGCTATGAATCACAGCTAGCCTTGATTGATTCTTTCAAAGGTTACCAATTGAATTATAGTATAAAAATAATGAATACTTAAAGTCTGTTATGAAAATAAATAAGTTGCATAAGAAAGTGATAACTCACCAATACTTGACCAGCATGTCCCAAGATTAATCAACATAGTCTACAATACAATAACGGTGACCAGATTTGAAAGCAAATTAGGCTTATTTGTACTTGACATAGCATTAGATTAGCTATTTTCTTTAACATCAGTTTTATGTAAAATATGCTATTGCATTCTTTCCTGGATATGCTGAATACTAGATTGTGGTGAACTGATATTATATCACCCAAATCTGCCACAAAAATATCGTATTTCTGTAGTTTGAATGTATCTGGACTGACTGACTTGCATCCCATAACTTTGACCTCATACTAGTTTTGAATTTATTGAACTACACAATCATATATGTAGGTAACAGTGTTTCTTTTCCCTGACATTACCCAAACCAATACAAAAGCACCTGGAATAACATTGTTCTTACTTGGCAGGTTTAGCACATCACTTGACTCATAATCACTACTTATTAATTGGACTAGGCCAAACCTACATCATGTGAGGAATCTTGAAATTGAACAATATCTTCTTCCTCTGATGTTTCACTCTCTTCAGGTTTCCTTTCCATGGACTGCGATTTAGTTGTAGGTTTACCTTGGCCTGTCTTTGTGTTACATTTTCTAGCTTTTTTACTCTCTTTGTTGTTTTTCTTTCCAGTATTTTAACCAGTCAGAAGACGTAGCTGCATAGGATAGTTTGTTTTTTTTCTTGCTTTTGTGGACTTCTTTGTAGATTATGTTGTTTGCAAATGCAGGACTTACACTGTTTGGAGCTGCCTGGTGTAGAAATAATTATTGAGTCAGCATTACTAGTAATTGTTGTACATTCATTCATGCCAGGTTTGTGAATATTGACCAAGTTACTCTTCCCGTCTTGAGCGCCATGATTGCTCTGATTGGGTTATTGTGGTTTGAGAAACTGATATGTGGTTCATCTATAATAAGCTCTGTGTTTTTCAACATTCTGAATGCTCTGCATTACCTCTGTGTGAAGCCTTAGGTACAGTTTGAACAGTTCCTTTGCTGATTTTTCACCATTCCATACTCCTCCATTTGCTGCTTCTCTAAACTCTTCAGCCTTCCTGATTTCATTACTGATTCTATGTATAGGAGATACTAAACAGAAAAAATGTGATGTGTTACATTCACATGGGTTTCTCTACCTTCTATCATTTATTAGTGGGTACACAAATTAATCTTGCAGAAGTTCATTTCTCTGTCTACTTCTGTTTAATCGAGATAAACCTTTGCAGAAATAGCTGCATTACACATTTCATTATAGATACAACGGGAACTACTATAGTCAAATTTTTAAAACTAGATGCTGTACGCTGGCCTTAAAATTCCATGCTCTTTCCATGCGATTGCGAGAAACAACTGAAAATCTAGGGGCTCAGAATGGTAAAGTATGAAACAAACCATCAATAACAAATATCTTGGAAATGGCTTATGCCACAAAAAAGGTTATTTAGAATAAAATGTGTGTTTTCAAAATTCCTTCTGAATGAACAGGACTTTGTGGGCTATTTCCAGAAAACTCAAGATATACATTTTGTTGTGTAAATGCCCTTAATATATGGTATTTTAATCAAAATCTTAAGGCCAACTTTTTGAAAATAAAAAATGTTGAAAGTGTTCCATGTCAATGGTAGCTGGGATGGTAGATTTTCTTGAAAATCTACGTGTCTCATCTTTGGAAGATACTGAGCTTAAATACCCAGTTTGGCATTTATCCAAGTTTTTGTTTTTGACTTGTGCTGTTCTCTCTCTCTCACACACACACACACACACACACGCACGCACGCACGCACGCACGGCCCCCCCTACCTTTTTTCTAAACATGCTTTTCTGTATTCAGGGGACCTCAGAACATGTGTTTCCAGTGAAATTTTGGTATCAAATTTTTGGGTGGAATGCAATACCTTCTCTACCTGCTATGTATGTGATAGAGAAAGTAAAATTAGCAGGTTTGCAAGTTTCACCTGAATTACAAGATTCATGACTCATACAGAATTCATAATCCACAACATGAGGATTATATGGATATAGGCGACATTATGAAATCCATTTTAATAGTATTTGCAGTGGCTCTCTCTTCCAGTGCTCAGTGCTTTCTCGAGCAAAGGCACAAACAGTGTCCTTGTCACATCTATTATTTGTTTTTTGCCTCCATTCTGCTACAAGATTTGACCAGCCTGCTCTCAGACCTCGCGCAACTCATCTGCAGGCTGCAGCAGATGAGTTAAGTTAGGCAGGAGGGCATACAGAAGAATGGCATTATCAGCACATGATTTGTTTATATTATACGTGAGGTGGGATCGGTGGCCATTTATTAGAAACAAAACTGGTTGCTTAATTTCATGTTTTCTGAGCCAAAGAATGAAAATATTGGCCATATAACCATAAAATGCTTGACCTGTATCCATCCACTTTCAGTTCTTCCTATACACCACTCAGGATTTACATTCTGCACTATGTGATCTGGAACACTTTCTTGTGGATATAGTATCATTGGGGGAAGAATAACACCACGTGACTGGAATGTAGCTAACACAGTGATCATCTCCTTGTCATTTCCAGATTTAATTGCATAAAAGCTATTGTAACCCTTTGGCCCTAAAACAAGGTCTGTTTTTGAAGAGATTCAAGAAGCCAGATTCATCTAAATTAAAGATGTGTGTTGGATCATCAAATATGTCCTCATGACCTTCAGTCTGTACAAGATGCTTCAGTTCATTAAACCATGCCCTTATCGCCAAATCTTTTAAAAATGCTCGAGCTTTATTAATTGCCTCAGCATGTCTTTCTGTGAGTTCAGGATGCCTTTTCATGAACACTTCCTTCCTGGTTTTCTGTTTGTAAATGGGTTAATTCTTATCTTTTGCAATAACATCTGACACTGTTTCAATGAGGGTCACTCTCTTTAGTGGGAATCCATTCTTGCAGTTATGATCACCCATGAACATAGCAGCTCTCTTCTTCCTTAGTCTGAATTGAAGATGGAACCATTTTTCGTGTTTTACGTACCATCCCCTTTACTTTATTAATAAGTTGAATGTGGTACACCATATTGTTTTGATACCTTTCTTACAACTTGCCCTTCTCAAACAGCCAATATGGCTTTCATCGTAAACTTCTCTGTACTTTTGAATCTTCTTTGGACCCATGGTTTGAAAATATTCACATTACTGTAAGCATATAATAAACTTATTAACTACTTACATGAGCAACTACTGATACTTTAAGTAAATCAATGTTTGACCACTACTGGTCAACTTATGGTACATGGTAATGTATTCTGAACCAATACATGTACCCTTGCATTATAATATTTAGAACACACTAAAATTGTGATGGTGTTATTTAAGATGCTACCACAGTACTTTAACTTAGATTTATAACTGAAACCAGACACCACTCACATAGATGTAAGTAGATGAGGGTTGATATCCAGAAGCTAATCAAATATCATGTGCTATATGCAGCAGCTCTCAACACAGCCTACTACACAACAAAACTAACAAGTTATGTCGTCTCTTCCTGTTTCTGTATATGTTCTATAATCTTAGGTGGTAAGTTCATAAACCTATTGCAAGGAGTGAAGCATATATGCTCACTGGATAGTTTAGTTTCAAGGGAAATATGTCATACTGGTCAAATACTGGTGTATCGACCCTAGTTTTGAAACTTTACAATGACCTACCATAACCAGGTATGAAACGTGAGATTGGTGATTATACTTAGAAATCTTAGCAATGGTGTCATTTATTGTTTTGCAGTACATCTAAATATATTTAGTGGAATTTAATACATGTTGATCGTTGTATTCTTTTTTGGCAGAAGGGGTGTAAACTGTAGACATCAGTTTATCTGGAGAAATGCAGTAGGTAATTGTATTTCCACTTTTTGACAAACACATTTCAGTTTCCATATTGTTTGCTTTGGTAGAACTGGGTATTTTCGTTTACTTTGAGGAAGAGTATTAGGATGTTTTTATCTCAAAGAAAGTAAATAATAATATTATTATTATTATTATTATTATTATTATTATTATTATTATTATTATTATTATTATTATTATTATTATTATTAAGATTGAAGTCTTTTCATTATTTAATTCCTTCTTCTTTTACATCTGTTGCATACACCCCTTTAAGCTGCTGCTTCTCTCTCTCTCTAACAAAATACTTGGAAAGTTCTGATTTTCGGGAATGAATAATTGTTTCAAACAGAAGAGAGTTTTTATTCAGCAACTGATATATGGAGATAGTGTTAATTCCATAACAGATGTGTCGTTTCCGAATTAACCACTCCCACATTTTCATTGTGACTGTTTTAATGTGGCTTAAAACTAGACATGAAATGGCTTGAGCTTTCCTTTTGCAAACCTTGCTTGTTAGGTAACTGGCATGGCAGAAACAAATTGTTTCTGTCCCTTCTTCTGGAGCAAAGGTCATGAACTTCAGGTGAGCACAAGGGCCAGTTCAGCTCTTCCTGGCTTTTGTCTACTTTGTATGGGCTCAGATGCTGTTCATGTTTACTATTTAGTATGTTGAATTTTGTAATAGGGCGATGCCGTGACTGAGTGGTTAGACCGCTCGCCTCTCACAAGGTGGCCCGGGTTCAATCCCAGTGACCCACATGTGGGATTTGTGGTGGACGAAGCGGCGTCTGGGCAGGTTTTTCCGGGTTCTCCGGTTTCCCCTGCCATTCATTCCACTACTGCTCCATCGTTACCTTTCCTTTCATCCATTTTCACCGTCATTTCGTTTCATCTACTTTCTTCATCCCATACCAGGCATCGGGCTGATCACCCATCCTGGACATTCTGTCTGCTCCATGAGTGTGTTTGCTCCCCGTCGGGCCTCTGATCCCAGGCACCCGCCTGTAAATCCTGGGGGGTGTAAGTCCTACATAAGGTGAGGATAAACAGTGAATGCATGAATGAATGAATTTTGTAATAAAATCAGATCATTTTTTCTACTGTTCGCACAAGGGTTTTTGCACAACTTCAATGAAAGCTTAATAGCAGACATAACTTAATGTGATGAAGTCATTATCTCATGTATTACTGAATGTTTATTCCACACATCTCTCTACAGTATGACTGGTACAGCCAGTATCAAATTAAATACCATGGCTGCAATAAAGTTTTCAGTTCTATACAACCCTTCCACTGAACAGTAAAATATTCTAATTTTTAATCATAGTTTAAATCTTCCATCCATCTGTCTTCAGCTAGAATTCTTTGAATAAATTCTTTTATTAGACTATCCTTCTGCCAGTACCTGTTCTGTTTTATCAACATGGTGGCAATTGGCAATTTTGCTGAAATTATTGGTGGTACAACATTTCAATGTCTTTTATTTTAACATCTAAATTTCTGCTACTAATCAATTGTTTGATGTGTGCCCATATTAACTTAATTCTATTCAGGTCTGGATGGTACAGTGGAAATCTTAATATTGTATGGTTGTGTATGGACAATATTTCATCAATAAAGTAGGTTTTCTGAGAGTTAAATCATAAATTTCTTTATGCTGTGTCTACAGAGGGGAATATTGAAATTTTGTAACCAAGAAATCATGGCTCTTCTTAAAGAATTTGAATTTGGAGGTTTGGCTATTTCCATGAGGCTCTCCAGTACGTTTGGTATGGATCCAAACCTTCCATCTGCTCCTACTTTAATGCAGATGCCATAAAAGTCCAAAAAGATACTTCTTCCCCATGATTTTGCGTTTCTTTCCAAATTGTGTGAATAGAACACTATTAACACACCAAAGACTGCAGCAACTGTTTCTTGGACTTTCCGAATTTTTTTTAAAACCTCAGGAGGTCCTTATGCAGTTACTTCATGACTTTGACTATGCAATGTTTTTCCTTTTAACTTTGAAATTACAGGAGGCATGTTCAGATTGATTACTCGATACATCTAACAGGAGACTGGACATACATGGACAATGGACATTGCCCTGAGTTACATGGGTGATTAGTTTACTGAATATACAGAGATAAGGTGAGATCCAAGCTATTTAGATCAAGAACATATTTCAAATTCCATTGCAAGCTTATAAGAAGAAACTGGAGAATTTATAAGCAAACAAATTTAAATTGTTGCAAAATGTGAAAGATGCGGTTTGTGCAATGTGGGACTTTTTCTTTTTTTTCATTGTGATGAGAAAAAAAGTAAGTAATGTGGAATATGTTAAATGAAAGAAAACATCACCTCCATTGATGTCACAATTTAACCATCTCGCATATCAAAATTATATCATAATTGTTTGAATATGTGAGGAAAGAGTGGAGTTATGGTATCAAAATATCCAACCAAGTGTTCCAAAAGCAAGTAGGTTCATGTGTATTATTTTGATAGACGATCATTTTTAGTTCATTAAACATATTGTTCAAACTGAATAATCTTAGTATAAATTAATTGTGTGGAACCAAAAGAGTTGATTTATAAACGTAATGCATACCTAAAGCTTTTGCTATCAGAATCAAATGTTAATGAATGTATTGATACATTTTGCTTGCTTCAGGTGGAGGAAAAATGAACAATGGCTATGTAGCTGGTCATATAGCTTTAGTAATATGTTAATGTAATCATGTTTGTAAATAAAAGTACTTTAGACAAGAGAATCCAGTGCGGTGCTAGGGCTGAGGGGGATACCTTCCCATGCATTCACATCTGGCAAGAAATGTGTTGCCAGAACAGTAGGTAAAAAAAAGTCCTCTGCTTTTGTCTAAGAACAGGGGGTTGCTTTTCAATGAGTTGGGCAGGACAGTGTCTTAACAGACCTTAATACTGCAAGATGTTTTTCTGCAACTGGATTGCAAGACAATGATCAACCTACACACACACATGACCATTGCGGTGGCAAAATTTGTGACTACAGAAGGAAAATAAATACATATTAACATTTCTGAGTGCAGTTTTCCTTTAATAACACAGTTTGTTTGTGACCACACTAAGATAGAACAACTGAGTCTCATGCTACCACTGATGCTGAGGGAGGAGGAGGATGTGAAAAAGAAGAACTAATGCCCCTAGTTCCTGACATACCAATTAATTCCTTCTCCCATATCTCAACCTTTTGAAACGACCCATATTTGGAGCCGTTACATGGGGCATGAATAGAACAAACTAGCATGTGTGTACAAACTAAAAGAAGACACCTGGATGTGCATACATACTAATCTTGAAATAAGACACAGCTAAAAACGAACATCCAGCAGTAAATAAAGCGTTACATCCGATGATCAGACTACAGTGAACAAGACAGCAGCCAGTACTACATTTAGGGGAAGAAAGGAGGTGGCCATATGATGATGCTGACTTCCAATGACATCTTATGATGAGGAGCTAAATCAACAATCCTTTTTTGGCATGTAAGTGTTTTAATGAAGTGCAGCTAGTGCCACATTAAGGTGGCGGATTAACCAATTCCTCTGCAGCATTGCAGCAAAACTGTAAGTTGAATATTTAAGAGTTAAATTGTAATATTTTGAAGGGTACTTATATAATCTGATTAATTTTGGGCAAGCTGGTAGCCAAGTAGAATGGTAACATTTTGGAGGTTACTTATATAGATAAGATAGATAAGATAATTTATTTCACCATATCCATCAAAATACATATACATAGTATAATTACATTCAGTCAGCTCTACTACTAACCCTTAACCTACTTGTTAACACTACAGATTCTTTTATCCTGAATGCAATAACTCCCAACCTGTGAGTTGCTGCCTACGTATCCTTGGTTCCAGCAAGCTTCAACACAGCGGTTATCTCGCTGCTGAAACCATTATATCTACAATTCTTTGGCTACTATCTACCTCTGTTGTGCCTATATCTCTTCCATATATAATTTTTTCATCCATTTTTGTTTTACCCTACCTAAATAATTACCAATTTCCTTAACGCCCTCATCTGATTTTATTTTCAATATCTTTTTCCCTATTATTTCTATTGGTAAGTTAGCCCATTTCCTCAGTATTGATTTTTCCCTCATTTCTTTAGTTTCTTCACATTCCAAAATTGCATGCCAAAAATTGTCCATCTTTCCACACATTGGACATTTGTCTACCTCCCTTCTCTGTCCTATACCTTTCAATTTTACTATCCCTGTTCTTGCCCATGCAATTCCTTCCCTGGCGACTTTATCTCCTTTTTCCACATATGTCTCCTTTCCCCATTCTAGCTTTACTTCCCTGTAAATATTCAATGATTTTTTGTTATTAAAACTACCAAAAAGTTCTTGAATTTCAATATTATCCATTCTTAGTTTGATTTGATTCCAGAATCCTCTTTCTTTTAGTTCTCTATCTCTCCATGTACCCCCTCCCTACTTTCTTCCAGAGCCTGCTTAATTCTGCTACTCCAAGTTGTATATTGGGTAATGTTCTCCTGTGCAATCAAGCATTGTTTCAAAATATCTTGTTCATTTATATTCTTTAGCTTAAACCAATATTTTAGACTCCTTACCATTATTTTACCTTTGCTCCCTACTCTTCCTAGTTCTGTCTGTGCTACCCCATTGGGTGAATTTTTAGGTAAGTCCAAAACCTGTTTACAAAAGTTCCTATGAATCATATCCACATTTCTCCATCCCTCCTCTATTCCCCATGTTTCCACCCCATACAGCATTTTTGCTTCGACTACAGCCGTATATACTCTCTCCAACCACTACTAAATCATCAGCGTATAACAAACCTGGGATCTCTATATTGTTAATTGTTGGCATATGTCTGTTTGTTTCGCTCACTACTCCCAGAATATCATCAATAAATAAATTAAATAGTATGGGACTTAATTGACAACCTTGTCTGAGACCTAATGTGCTTACTCTGTTAAGGGGTTACCATATCTTGTCATCTTTATGCAATATTCATTGCCTGTGTAGATGTTTTGTAATGCATTTATAAACTTCCCACTTACTCCTTTTCCCTTTAGCTTGGTCCATAATGCCTCCCTATTAATCGTGTCAAATGCTTTTTCGAAATCTACAAACAACATGTATAACCTTCCTCTATTTTGGCCTAAATATTTGTCTATCAGTGTTTTTATAATAAAAATGTTGTCCACTGTTCTCCTATTTTTTCTAAAACCTGATTGAAACCTCGATAGTTTTTCTTTTTCTGCCCACTTTTGAAGCCTTTCTGCCAGTACTCCAGTATAAATCTTCCCTAACACAGATAATAAACTGATTCCTCTATAATTTGTTGGCTCTTTGCTATCTCCTTTCCCCTTATATATTGGCACTATAGTTGCTATCCTCCAACCTTTTGGTACCTTATTCTCTTCGAATATCATATTGAATACCCGCACCTGCATAATTATCCTGCATTCCTCTAGACTCCATGCCTTCCAGAGTTCCCCTGGAATGCCATCGATGCCACAAGCTTTATTTCCTTTTAGCTTTACTATTTGCTCCCTTGTTTCATTAGTGTCAAACTGTCTAAGTGTTCAATTCTTACTGCAATATTGGATACCCACTTATTTTGGTTCAGTGTTCCTTTGACGTTCCAAATACCTTCAAAATGTGTCCCCCATTCCTCTACCCCAATGTTATTTCCAGCTACATGCTTCCTATACATTCTCCTAACTACCGGCCATATTATTTTAATGTCATTTGTTCTCACAGCTTCCTGTAATTGTTTACTAGTTTCCTCCTGCCATTCTCTCTTTTTTTCTTCCAAGAGACATTTATACCCCCATCTTTGAATCACAAAATTTTCTCTTTCTTGCTGCTCCCCTGACTGCCTCCATCTTCTTAACTGTCTTTCCACTCTGCCTTTAGCCACTCTACATTCCTCATCAAACCACCCCCTATCACCCTTCCTGCCCTCCCCCCTCACTTGCATTTTTCTTCCTGCCCATTTAACTGCCTTCTCTAGTCTCTTGATTACTTCCTCAGAATTTCCTTCCCTCATCCCTTCTTCAATACTAGCATTAAAATCCACACTTCCTACAAGTAGACCCAGCTCTTTTTGAAACTCTTCTGCTTGCCCCTCTCTCCATCTATATCTCACTATCTTGTATCCATTTTGCTCTTGTACTCTTCTTCTCTTTTCCCCTATCTTTTTAAATTTTCCCTTTAGTGGGAAATGACTACTTGAGCATGCTATATTCATCAGGTTACTTATATAGCATTGTTTGATTAGCTTTGGACAAGCCAGTAGCCAAGTAAACTTGTAACATTTTGGAGGGTACCTATGTAATAGTACTTTATAAGCTTTGTGCAAGCTGATAGTCATTGGCAGGAAATAAGTCTGAGTAAGCTATAGATGCTGTTGACAAACAATAAGCTAGTAGGCGGTAGTAAAAGCAGAAAGGAAAATCCTTCCTACTTGAGAGGAAATTCGAGTGACCGAAAAGAACAGTCTTCAGGTAGCAAACGTAAGTGATAACTAGGTAGACAATCAGAATGCAGCTGGATTAGGCAGTGCAGTAGAACAGGAGATTAGGCACTTTGATAGCCAGACTAATGCCATTAGCCTTTTAGGTGCAGATAACACAGCATTGATAGTGCAACAGATCTTAATGCTACAAGGGGAAATTTTGAGCTGGATAGCACAACAGCAACAACAAATAGGACAGATAGGCTTGCAGTCTGCAGTGCTGGGTAGTGTGTGTTACAGGTAGAAGTAATTGCAACGCGAGGAGAAATCCGAGTCGCATAAACCAAAATTAAAAGTATGAACCAGCGCTTGGAGGCTGACATACAAAGCTTGAACCGGCGACTAGAAGCTGACAAACAACAGGCATGCAGCTTGACTGTGCAATTTCATGATGAGGCTAGGGCACAATGCATTAGTTTATAGGGTCAAGAATGTACCCTCGCAGCAGGCGTGAACACTGAACTGTTCGCAATTAAGAATATAATTGATGGGAAACAGTGTACACAAAATCATGAGGTAATTCAGCTAAGGGACAAAGTAGAATGTGTGGCAGCCACACAGTGGGAGGCAACACAGGAGCTGGAAATGCAAACTCTCAAGCTCATGAGGTCTGCAAGACAAGAATAAATAATCTGCATCTGGATATTCCTGTTGGAGCAACTGTTGTGAACTCTAGTGTAAGTAATGGGGTAAGGTTGAATGACCAACACCAAGCTCACTCGGCCTCTCCTTCTGTAGCTCTTAGCATAGGCATGAAAAGGGTACCTGATACCGCTTCACAGGCGCAATTACCTGCTAACTTCCTGAATGACATTCCAGTACCACAATATGAATGTACCCAAGATAATGCCAAGCAATACATTAATAACTTGGAGTGTTATTTTTCATTGTGCAGAAACCCTAGGTACCGAATGATTTTAGTATGGCCAGGCTTGATTGGACAAGTGTTGAGTGGTTTCGTTTGACCCTGGGGGACAATGTACCATATGACCAATTCATAATAGCATTCCTGCCTAAGTACTGGAATGGGACCTTCCACTGCTTCCTCAGAAATCAAATAACAGGTATTATCAGAACAACACACAAGAATCCCCATTGGATTATTTTTCTGAGACTTGCTCATTTGAGCCAACTTCAAGATCTTCTGATGAATGAAGGAGAATTTCTCATATTTCATTGACGTCTTGCCACTTCAAAGACAATATAAACATAAAGAATCATATTCTAGTAGCCAAACCCAGGACACTAGGTGATGCACTTGGGCTCATAACAGCTTTACAGGGACCTCATATAGAGTCAGAACTTTACAGGCTGATGATATGCCAGAGGATAGGCCTCACAATAGTCAACATGGTGAGGACAACTGAGGAAGCGCATTGCCAAATGCTCACTGAAACAACTTAATTGCCAGACAGGAGTATCAGGCACAGTTCACCGGCAATAATAGTAGGCCCTATAGGTCAAGACACCAATGCCAAATGTATTAAAATGACTGGCCGCTTGACCAACAGAGAATAAGTATCAACTGAATTACTGTATGCAGCTTGGTAGAGGTTCAGCCAGAAGTAGGTCAAGACATGGGAACCATGGATACTGCTCAAATAGGGTGCAGCATAGTCTCATACAGAATGATTAGAACGCAACAATGAAAGATATGATAGGCACCATAAATTCACATTTAACTGCGCCCACGCATGACCTGCCAGCTCAGCCGAATGTATGCTAAGCAGTAGGCCTTACAGCAACGACACATAATCTGGAAAACAGGACCCGGGCAGGGTTGTAAGGCCTCTGGACCCGGCCCGAGTTTATGCGGGGGTAAATGCACTACAGACAAGGTGCAAAGCAATAGTGAGAAACAAGCTTCAGTAGAGGAGTAATATGCTATTTGCATAATCAGGCGGTTAGATCCAATGGGGTGAACAATATGCCAGAGATTTTAGAAGCTCCCAGAATAGTAATGATGATCAACAATGAACTGCATAATTTTACAGTAGATAGCGGAGTGTCTGCGTCAGGTGTAGCCAGATATTGTATGATTATTCAAAGGCTAAAATCCCGAACATGCAGAGCTTACCAGTGAGAAATATTTTCTGCATTGTTGCTATTGGCAGGGCGTAACAAGTATATTACAATAGGTGTCAATAACAGCAGTCATTGAAAATGTCAGAGTAGATTTTGTTTGCGTGGTGATAAGTTTAGCCATGGATTTAATTAGTGGTAACGATTAAGTACAATGGGCACTATCATAGATTATAGTCAAAGTCAGCCAACGTTGAAAGAAGAAAATAAGGTAATTAAAATCCCCTTTGTACAGGCAGCCCAAGCTGAAGAAACACCCCTAACAGAGCAAGTGGCTTTTATTCAGGAAGAAAAGTTTTATATGAAATTATAAATGTCACTGAAAGCACAGACTTGATTAGGATTTTTGCGCCACAAGGGCTCGGAGGAGAGAATAGTGATTTTATTATTATTATTATTATTATTATTATTATTATTATTATTATTATTATTATTATTATTATTATTATTAGAACAAGTAACAAATCCAGGTAAAGGACAGGCTCTTGCATATTATGAATTCAGAGTAATGGGGCAGACATTTCGGAAAGAAAGTGTACAAAACCATCGAGCGGCTGACTATGTTCTGTGATTTTTTATGTGGAGAGGCCCATACGTCATAACGGAATGAAATGGCGATTGGGTCATTCCATGACTTTAGGGACAAACTAAGGAAATTTTACATTGTAGTGAAGCAAGCAGTAAAGAATCAATTTGAGTGCTGGGGGATTATGTCAGATTTTGTAATCGGAAAGAAAGTGTTGGAACTCGGTTACCTAAACACTGTTGCACAGGAATGCAGAGTCAGCATTGCCTAAGGTATTTATACCATGGAGGGTTAGGCCATGCTGACTGTCTGGAATGGTCTGTCTGACTGATTGATTGTCTGTCACCATTGTGTGACCACCATCCGACGTTCACCCTCGGCGGAGGCTATAGCTGATGACCAGGCTACATGGAATGCCTCATACACTTCCACCCTGACTAGTCAACATCGTAACAGTGCTCCTGTCTAGACAGTTATCTAGGTATGAATGCTTCAACCATAAGTTCTGCTTGCATGGGCTTTCGCCCTGTCTCAGGTTGCTTGTCTGAGGCCTTATGTATGCTATAGTCAAATACAACCTCTAGGTTGCATTAATCCCCTGTACTTTCATTTGCTACCCCTGGCCTAACTAACCACCCTGGTACCAAAGCACCCCCTACCTCTGAACTAACCCCCCCCCCCTAGTGTAAGCAACTACTGGGCTAAATTAACTTTTTTATGTTACATTTATGGCCCAAAACAATCTCTTTTAGAGTGACTTTGTATATCATGTTTCATTTTTTTAATTTGGAGCCAAAATTAATGTGTACCCAGCATGCAAATTCTAGATGGATGCTCCATTGGAAGTCAGGTAAGAATATCACTTTTTTCAGTTGTGATAAACTCACTAAATCAAATACATTGAAGCAATACTTTAAGTATTGAAAGTGTTTATTTACTTTCCTGGATGTAGAAAAATTGCCTATCTTAGTAGTTATCTACTCTATAAGATATCCATGTCACATGTAACGTTTATTACAGGAAATATAACTTTTATCCTGTAATTATATCACAAGTTTAAATATTACAAAGAAATTCTATATTAACTTTGTTTATAATTTGTTATAAAAATGATATCTGCACTTGCTCAAATAAATTACTTAACCTCAAATTTGCATAACAAATGTTACATCATATAGTAACAAATGTCACATAGCAATGGTGTAATGTTTGTTACATAAGAAATATTTAGTTTCAGTGTACAGTATTCTAATTAATGATAGTACTTAGGAATTCCAAAAATAAACTTTGTTCTGAAATCTGATGATCATGTAAATTGCATTTCAGAATGTCATAAAAACCAAAGTCAGCTGCTCAGAGAATGTGAGAATACAGAGCACGAATGAATCCAAAACAAACTTCAGAAAGGCTTGCTAAATCTCGTGAAATAATGAGAAAACATTGGATGCAGCCAAAATCCGAGAGCACCAAGAAAAGAAGAAAGCTGCAATTCTGAATTCACAGCATGACCATACCCCCAGTAGTCCTCCATATAAGAGTGCTAATTCCTTTGGTAAAGCAGTCAAAAGGGCTGAGAGAAACCTACCGCAAAATCCTTGAAAAAGATCAGTGGTCATGAGGAAACTTAATGAATAATTCAATTTGTTACTATAACCATATGAATGTAAAAATTTAAAATTGCCTATTAGTGAAGAGAGAAAGGAAGAAGTTAGTATAATTTTGATATTTCCCAGCATCTCCCTGTCAAAGACTTCATTTCTGTTTATGCAAATGGGAAGAAAGAGCTTAAACAGAAGAGACTTCTTATGTATCATTCAAATGAGGTATATGTTCTTCTTAAAGAGCAGAATACCGGGATGAAACCAGGTCTGTCCAAGTTTTGCGAAATGAGACTAAGCATGTCCTGTTTACATCTGACAAAGATCAAATGGTATGCTGTTGTCCTTATTGTGAAAACATGCAGTTATTAATTTGTGCAGCACCTTGGAAAGTAAATGAAAAACCAAAGACAGTAAAGGAACTTCTCAGTAAAACTGTATGCTCCATGGAAATAAAAAATTGCACAAGGAGAAACTGTCAGCATTGTAGAGATGTTGTATCTGTTATATTAATAAAAATTAGTGATGAATATGACGAGATTGATGTCAAACAGTGAGAGGATGGACATTGGTTCAAATTGAGATGAGTTTTTTTTAAATATTTTACAGAATCAGCTTATTAAACACTCATATCTACAATAAAAATAGGCAGTGGAAAGAGTTGCAGAATCAGAAAAATTCACTACTGCCAGGACAGATGATTCTATTAACAGATTTTGCTGAAAGTTACACTGCAGAATTATGAAGTAATGTCAGAACGTTGGTAATAGGCATCTTCTAATACATTGACATCTACACTGTGGTGAGTTATTTCTGTCAGTGTTATTCTGATCTTAAAACTACATACCTAGCTGCCATTAGTGGTAGGTACATAAAGTCATACTATTGAAGTTGCAGCTTTCAATGAAGTCTTAATTAATTACATGGCCACTTTAATGCACTCTCCCAGTTATACTGTCCCTCTGTGGACCAATGGTGCTGCTCAGCTTTTAAAAAATCGGAAGGCACTGACATACATACAATTTCTGACATTCTAGGAAGAGTCATACCATGGAAAAGGCCCTCATGATGGTGCTGGAGCTGTGTGGAAGCAAGTTCTACAGGGAAACACTATTGTGCAAAATGCTGAGAACTTTGATGTGGCAAGATGTGATACTTCCAACATACACTGCTTTTATGTTGCAGCACTTAAAATTGAAGTAACAGCAGAGAAGTATAAAGAGAAATGGGTAAATGTATTGCCAGTCTTTGGAATTCAACAAGCTTTGTGTGTAAAAGTGAGTCCCTCTTATATGTCATGTTGTTCTCAAAATACAGGTGATGTTGAGCCAATGAAGCATTGTAAACTCCTGGATGACACCCAAACTAAAGCAGAAACATCTGTTGTACCTGTAGATTCTGGCCTGACAGTTGGTTATGTTCTTATTCATTATCCTCAAACTGGACAGAATCATGTTGGGCACTTTATCCTGATTGAAACAAAGAATATGTATGAAGCAGTTTATGAGGAGACATGAAGGAAAGAACACTTTATTTTGTGTATCCAGAGAATGATGATATGGATGTAATAACAGATTTGGTTATATGCAAATTTTCCAAACCTAAGGAAAGTAGGGGAAAATATACATTTAGCATGAAGTTCACAGTTCTGATTGTACAGTCAGGCTGTAGCTGTAAGTCTGAATTGGAAGGGTTGTAGATTGGTCAGTTACTTTTTTCAAAAATAGTGATTAGTGCTGATTATGTATAGTTTGTTATACTTACTCTGGGTTTCACCAACCATCCATAAATTTAGCGTGAGGGACGTCAAACTAATGCTTTGTCAATTTTTGCCGTGTTGTCGATAATCACATCAAGATGATGAATCGTAAACTATGGTGACTCGTTACATAAGTTTATGAAGGTTGGCAACAGTAATGTATGCTACATCGATTTTCATTGACTGAGATTTTGGTTTTGAAATCAACAGATAATGCAACACGTATGTTTAAACTCAAGCCATGCCATTCTAACCTTTTGCTTCCTGCGTGCCTCATTTTCACATTGCATTGTTGAGTTAACCTCTTTACGTTTTTGGAAATGTTGGAATGATCCAAACAAAGGTGAGGTAATTTCACACTGGAAGAAAAAGCAATGGTTGAGATATTGATTGCAAGATGGTGACCAATAAGTTCAACAGCAATCCCAGGTGGGCTATATGTTTATTTTCATAATTGTTACTTAGCTATACATCAGTATAATTTTGAATATTAATATTTTTATAGTTCTAATGGAGGTTATTGTAGGGAACATTGGTAGTAGATGTTGAAAGCTATGAAGCAGTAAACGTTCCCAGTGCCTTTTACTTAGATCTTGCAAATATAGCAGTTACTAACCCAACATATTATTGAATACTGAATATGTGGTCTAGTAATTAAAAATGGATGGGTATATATGTTTACTGCATTAGATTTCAGCATTTTAAATGTGGTTTACCAAATGAAAACAGCAAACAAAATCACCTTCTTTAATAGTTAGCTAATATCAATGTTACATACCTGCTGCATCTTAGGCTTTCAGTGCTTTGGGGTAATGTTAAATAGAGCTATATACAATGCATTACATTGCTATAATATTTGTTAAAATCTTTTTACAGTGTTAGAAAAAGGACCTTAAAGGAGCTAAAAGGTTTCTATGACAACTTTAAGCACCACACAAAGCAAAAGAAGGCCCAAGAAAAGGTAAACCTTCTTAAAACAGGTGGTGGAGGGACAGCTTCTCTTCTGGATGAAACATCACCGTCATCCAGATGCCTGTCAATAATTAAATATCAGGTGGAGCCTAATGCAAACTCATTTGATGATAATGCTGATTATCATTTTGGTACGTAAAACATGCTCTGTTGCAACAGGGTATTCAACATAATTGCATGCTTCTCAGAGCTAACTTGCTTTGTTGTTTTTGATTTCCGTAGGTACTCTATTGGGATTTTAGAAGGAATGGAGTATCAGAAATATCTCTTGTATTTATCATAGGGACAGGTAATCTTAGAGCATGCAGCTTCAAAGCTGGCTTCAGTGTGGTTTTCTTGAACAGGCATGTATGTGTGCGCGCGCCTTCCACAAAGATGGTTGCTTAAAATATTATTTCCTCTTATATACCTCCTCATACATAATGATGACAGAATCGAGAGAGAGAGGAGGGGAGAGGGAGAGATCTTTCTTGCATTTGTAACAAACCTTGGTGTCACTGTTAGCTACATTCCAGCAGATGGTTACAGAACTTCCGAGGGGAAGAGTTAACCCTATTTATTTGCTAGATTTCACCAGCAACCATACTTTTTGGAATCACAATTCCTGCATCCTGATGCATTATAATGTAAAATAATACATATTTCATTGTAGCAGTGTGTTGATTGCAGTTACCTCCATATACAATACAGAAACAAAACAATATGATGCATCATTTCTATGTAATTTCATTTTTTTAATGCAGTTGTGAACATTTTTAACAGTTATACTGAAATAGATTTTGCGTGTGTTAAAATCCAAAAGGCACATGGTTTGCTTTAATTTATCAAAACTATGCAGAGTGAGACAAAATATATTTTGGGGAAAACATCTATGCAGGTCAGAATTATATTAAAGTGGTCATTCCCCTCCTCCATGTTTATTGCTCAAAATTAACAAATTATGTTCTAGGCAAAAAGGTCTGAACAGATCGAAATAGGCAAAATTATTTGATTTGGAGAAAATATTCGTTACATCCATAATGGTGTTAAATATTTTCTTTTCTAGTCTTTATTTATTGTGTGTAACATACAAAATATTTTGATTTGGACCAAATTCCTATTGCAAACAAAGATGTGTTGGACATTCTCATTTTCTTTGTATAATTCGATGGATTAGTGTCGAACATGCCTACAAAAATACGTTTTTTGAGAGTTGTTTTTTAAACCCCTCAGGATGGATACTTCTTAGTGTCAAATGACTGCATATACATCTTTTATAATTTCAAAGATACCATGGGTCTGATCTACCTAATTGGTAAACATGTTTTGTATCAAATAACCATATCTTAACTTAGTTATGTTGCGAACTATAGTGTTGCCGTTGTTAGAGTCAAAGAAACATATGTTAAGATATGTTTTTTTGTGGCTCACCCTGCTCCTTTGTAATGTAGATAAGGTTGGTTGCTGTGCCACATGGGTAGAGATTTTATGGCATGTTTGTGCCCGTGTTGAATGATTGTTAACCAGACTGTGAAAATTTTTTTTTAAGGTCATGGTGGGTGTTAATCAGTGCAATGTCTTATAGATGAGCCCATTTACTAGTATACAATTGGCAATATCTAAAAGCAAGAATCAGCATTTTGACTGCTCAATTTCAGCTTCTTCAAATAGTAAACGTGAATTACAAAATGGAGCGCATCCTTGTGATCTGAACTCCTCACTGGCTGAAAGAGCTGATAATGTGTGGGTAAGTAGAATTTGCCTTATTCAGTAACAAATTTTCTTTTCATGAATTACTTATTCTGTTTTTAAGTAATCTTAGATATCGTGTGTTGAATGAAATAACTATTACAATAATAAGTTTCTGGTTATAGCAATAAGTTTATTGTAAATTCAATGCACCAGAATATCAAGTGTAGCAAACCATCATTTCATTTGAAAGGAATAGAAAATAAAGTGAAACTATTGTATTTTAGATTCCTACTGAATTTCTGCCGTGGCAAGAGAATGAATTGCAAAATGAAGATGTTCTCCAGAGCACTTCAAAAGACGTTCTGAGTGTTGCAGCAACACAAGTAATGGATGACTTATCAGTAAGTTGATTTTGCCTTATTGAGTAACAATTTTGTTGCCGTGATATGCTTTGCTTAAAGTAATCCTTTAAACTGCGTATTTCATGAAAGAATTGAAATAATAATAATAATAATAATAATAATAATAATAATAATAATAATAATAATAATAATAATCTTGCCGTAACAATAGCTTGTTACAGCAAAGGATATAAAATTGGTGGTACTTCCCTTTGAGATACAATGCAACATCAGCTGAAATGAATTATAATGCAATTTCATTCTAAAGTTTTATCTTCACAACAAAAATATGTTTAAATATGAATTGGAAACTAGAGCAAAAGTATTATATTTTAGGTTCCTACTGAATTTCTACAATGGCAAGAGAGCAGCAATGATATTCATCTATTCCGTAGATGAATACGATGAAGTCGAAGATCCGGAATACCTACTGATTGAAACTGAAATTTCAGATTCCAGCAGAGCTACTTCATCTCATTCGTCAGTTATGTATGAAGAGAAATAAAGATTCCTGCATATATCCAAAGAAAAAGCAAACCACCGGAAAAATTTACCACACTCATACCACTATCAATTGCTAGTACCTTGGAGCGTATATATCCTACAAGAAATAGAGATAAAATTGTGGCATGTGAAGAGAATGTTGTGAAAGAAAATGAGGAGATTACAGTCGTAACAGCAGGTTCTAATATGACCAGCAATTTGCTTTATGATATTAATGTGAGTGCAGGAAATGACTGGTATGGAGAAATTCAGATTCTTTCAATGTGGAATTAGCTGCAGGTACTGAACATGAAGGTTTTGATTCAAATAAGGAGCAGCAAATTGAAGAAGAAAGGCAGAACAAAACACAAAATAAGATAGCTGTATGCAAAATTGGAGAAGAAACATACAAAAGAAAAAAATACAATCAGTCAGGAATTTCAGACAAAAGTGGCAAAAATTCAAGTGCAGAAAACTGTTAAGCCGCAAGATTGTTCTCAGTGTACTCGCAAATGCAGTTTGAACTTTCCTGAGGATGACTGCAGTGCAATCAATAAGGCCTTTTGGAATCTGGCTGATGTCAATAGGCAATGGCAATATCTGAATACACTTGTTACCAAGAAACAAACAGCTGTAACTAGAACAAATGCAGATATCTCAAGGAGAAATAAAAGTAGAGAATTTTACTTGGCGATAAACCAAGACCGTTTTCAGGTATGAAACATTTTTCTTGGCTACTTTTAACATATCAGAAATTGTGAGAAATATGTTAAAGAAAAAAGATGTCTTTGGCGCTGTGGTAGATGACAGGAGAGGAAAACACAATCCTGGTTTAAAGAGACCTGAAGAAAGCAGGAGGTACATCATAGGTCACATAAACTCCTTTAGCAGAGTACCATCCCACAATACATGTAAAGAAACAGTTAGAGAATATCTTGCCTCAGATGTGAATCTCTCTAAAATGTATGGTATGTTGCGTTCAAAGGTGTGAAACTGACAAATGTTCCACATGAAAAGAAGTGGTTCTATCATAATGTTTTCCATACTAATTTTAATATCTCTTTCCATGTACCAAGGAAAGACAGATGTGACAAAGGTTACACATATGAGGAACTCAATAATGAAGAAAAACTTGAAGTTAAAGAAGTCCACGAAGGGAAAGCACAAGAAATATGAGAGATCTATTTAAACAGGAAACTGAAAATGGAAAATGCACATTTGGCATGGAGGCTGTTGGGTACTGTCCTGCATTTAATGCTAAAGCTATATTCTACAAATGAAGATTAGCTGTGTATGATCTTACTGTTTATGCTGTAGCAACAATACAGGCCGAAAACTATATGTGACATGAAGGAATTGCAGGTAGAGGAGCAAATGAAGTTACATCTTGTGTTTGACTACATGAAAAATTCTGCTGCCAGTAATCAGGAATGACCACTTACAGGGTGGCGCACGATAAGTCACCTGATTGAATTTTGATCCTACGAGTATACTATTGGGGCAATAGCTTTCAAATTGTGCGCTCAACTTTGTGCAATTCATGGAAATTACTCCAGATGTCATTACGAGTTCATCGCTTCCGTTTTAAGTCCGCCATTTCAGTTTGCCGCAATGGCGGACAAAGGACAGTTGACCATCGCACAAAAGACGAAGATTGTGTTACTGTTCGCGGCGATGAATAGTGTTACATTGACACAGAGAAGGTTTCGTGCTCATTTTGGCACACGGTGGGCTCCCAGTCCACAGAGAATATGCAGATTACATCACACATTTGCAGGTACTGGATCTGTTTTTGGGTGTAAGTGGCCACATGCAAGTATCGCACGTTCGTCGCAAAACATTGAAGCAGTTTGAGTGGCTTTGACTCATCCGAGTAAATCAACAAGAAGAGTCAGTGCCTAGTTGGGAATTTCACGCTGATCTGTACAAAGAATTATTCAATCCGAGCTTCGCTTGTATCCATACAAGACGACTGTGACGCATAAGCTTACTCCGAGAGATAAGGAGCGGAGACTACAGTTTGCAAGGTGGTCAATCGAGCAAGACCAAGAGGCAGTGCTACACAACACATGGTTTTCTGACGAAGCTTATTTTTACATGAACGGTGTTGTGAACAAACAGAACGTTCGATTCTGGGCACGTGAACCTCTGCGAATAATCCACATGAAAGACACCTATGGGGAGAAAGTGTGCGTGTGGGTCGCGATGTCAAGCCATGGAATTATCGGTCCATTCTTCTTCGATGCTACAGTAACCGGTGAACGCTATTTAGACATGCTGCGAAACCAGTTCTTTCCTCAACTCATGGCCACATGTCTTCCATTGCAGACACAATGGTTCATGCAGGATGGAGCATGCCCCATACTGCCATCATTGTGCTTGATTTCCTACACAAAAGACTTGGCCTTAGGGTATTGTCAAACAGATTTCCAGAACGTTATGAAGGAGGAGGAATGTAGCTGCCCCACAGCCCGGACATTAACCCATGTGACTTCTTCCTTTGGGGCTTCCTTAAAGAGAAGGTGTACTGCAGAAAACCTGAAAATGCAGTGCAACATAGGGCCATCTTGTGGAGTTGCGCTGTGCCATTCCAGAAGATTTGTGTCGGAGAGTCGTCGTCAAATGCACGTGTGCGATTTGCAGAAGTTGTAAACCAAAATGGCGGTCATATTGAACATTTGATGCATTAGGTTGTATTTCCAAGCTGTATTCTTTACTTCTACATCAATAAATTACAATGTTGTCAACAACAAATGTGTTATTCATGAAACAAATCAGGTGACTTATCGTGCGCAACCCTGTATGTCTGACTCCTGTGAGAACAGAATAGAAATTCATTTGTGAGTACGATATGTCTGTATGCAACACAGTCATTGGCTATTTCTGTTCATTGATCACATATTCTTTGAACCAGGGCATTCCCAAATGGAATGCGATTCTGTGCATGTACACATTGAAAATGCAAGCAAGAATGTGGAGATATTTGACCCATCTGGTTTGTATGCAATAGCAAGAAGTGCCTCAAGGGATCATAAAGTCAAAGAAATAGATCAGTCAGGCATACACGATTTTAAAGCAATGCAAGTAGAAGTTCTAAGAAAAACAAAACAGTTGATACTGAAGGCAACATCGTTTGCTGGCTGGATATAATGTGGCTTCAATTCAGGAAAAGCTACCCTAATCGCATTTATTTTAAATATAATCAACTTGAGAGTTTTCATTCATTTCAAATCAGCAGAAGGGAGAGAAGGCACTTTTCTGTTGCCAGTCTTGCTCTCTCTCTCTGGTTTTACAGAAGAGCACGGACAAGAAAGAGAAGAAAGTTTAACAGAGCATAGAAAGTAATTCAAATGGGTTAATACTAAGACTTGTATATTTTTCTGAATGCTCTAAATCCACAATAAACATTTATTGTAAAACATGTACATATGACAAAAATTGAGGTTACAATAATTGCAATCTGTTTACTCATATTTTGTTAAGATACAGGTTTAAACTGGTGTTGAAATAAATTTATGGTAGACGTTAATTCAGGTATCAATTACTGTTGAAGTTTGTACATTGTTACTTATGAATGTACCCATAAAGTAACAATTATTCAACCTTTAATTAATTAAGATACAAAATCCTATCTCTTACATGACAAAGCATTGTTAGGTGAAGTGAGCGTAGGTCACTAGCTTTTATTTTAATGTTTAAAAATATTATGAAACAGTTTTAACTCCTAATGCATACATAACTGTTTGGAAAATGTTGACGTTTACCGTTTCAAAAGATGGAATTATTAAAAACCATTTAAAACTTAAAATTGAAGCATGAGAGCAGAAAAAGGTTTTCTTTTCGCAATCCTGAAAATCACACATTTTGTAGATACGTTTGTTTGACACTAAACTGTCAAATTATTGAATGTCTTTGACAAAATATTGTGGTTTGAGTATAATGTCTTTACAACCATTTTGTGTAAAATGTTTTGTTTTTACATCATTTATTGCACAGAGTTGACAAAAGATTATGGTTGGGCATAATGCCTGTTGCAACAAAATTGTGTTAAGTTGCTCCGTTTCCCTTCTTTGTATATTGCATTCACTGTTTAAGAAAGCTGGCTTGTTTCACCTCCAATTATAACTGTTGTGTGTATTTAAGTTGGTTGCTCCACTTTCTTCTGGGTAGTCCAACATATCTTCTCCCTTGGTTTATACCTATGAAGCAATAATGTTGGTGTGCTAATTCCATGTGAAGCGCATGCTCGCACATGTGTGAACATTACATACAATTGACAAATTTTGGGGGTATACTGCAGCCAAGTACTGTTATAATTTTATTTGTTCTTCACAATGAACTGATTTTTTGCTATGTTTAGGGCAGAATATTTTTAGAAACCAAAAGTGTGTTAAATGTTCTCTCTTCACCTCCTAATTTATAGCATAGAACTGACAAAATATTCTGTTTGAGCTAAAATATCTTTTATAAACTATCATTAGTTAAATATTTGCATTTCTCTTGCTTAATGCATAGAGTTAGCACTTAAATCTTTAATATTATAAGTTTCCCTTGCATTGACAAAATGTGACAGTGATGTCATTCTCTTTACAGTTGGTAAGTGCAAAAAAGTAAATAAATAAAATAAAATGCTCAGAAATAGTAAACCAGACCACTAAGAAGTATGCAAAGTTCTTCTTAAGTATGTTTAGCAGTGTTATGTTGCTGCCAAGAATATATATTTTTTATTTATTTATTTATTTATTTATTTATTTATTTATGGACACTCTTTAAGTGCTGTGGTCCTTAGCGTCCCATTCTATATTGGACATGAAAGACCGGTGATTTTGCTCAGAGGCCTCTTTATCAGACTTGAGGTTCTTTTACGTGCCGTAAATCTATGACACGACCACCGGCTTTGCTTCCCTTCCAAAGTAAGCCATGCTAAGGATTTTTACGCCCGAAAAAATCCATCGCCCACCGCCGGGTTTGAACCCGCAACCTCAGGAACTAGAGGCAAGCATGGTAACCACTGCACCATGGAGGATGATGCTGCTAAGAACTATCGTATGCACTGATAATGGAATTGCTAATGAGAAGGATTTAGATTCTTTCTTAAAGTTTTTTTTTTTTTTTTTGTTTTTTTTGTTTGTTTGTTTGTTTCATCTTATCCAATCACTTTTCATTTAAATGAACAGGCTCATTTGAAATTTTCATTACCTATCTTCATTGCCACATGTTGACTAATGGCACATTTACATATTTACAGATGAAGGTCAAGATTGTGCCTTTTCTTAAGCATTGTAGCTGAAATCTTTGCACACTAGTACCTATATATGCAAAAAGAGATAAATAACTGATAAATCCACAGTTGTGCCCAACAAATTGTTTTTATTCTGAAATCTTTATTTATGACTTTAATAACTACCTTGCTTATGCTGCCTGTCAAATCCATTTATTTATAATGGTATTCATGTAAGAAATTGTTTACCAATTTCCTTGTTGCAGTGCAGCGAAACATCACAAAATTGTTTAACAATGGAGAAACGTGTTCTTTCAGGTTTAGTGTGAAGTACCAAACAAATACAAAAGTTGATTTATGTGAGCAGATGACTGTTGAACAATAAACTAAGGACTTGTTGGTCCAAATGCTGTTATAATGTATAGGTTGGTCATATCTGAGAAATTATCTTCCTGAGAAGAAATATATACAGCTATCAGTTATATTCCTATAATTGGTACCTTCAATCAGGTAACCAGTTAAAAAATTAGGTCACCTAGTCATTCTGATAATTAGTGTGTAAACAGATTTACAAGAATTAGATTAACTAGTTTTTTTTATTGAAAAGCATGCACATATGCGACAAATTATCATAGCAGTTTTAAGGTTGGTATAAAGTCATTTGAAAGTTGCTTGTAATGATTAATACTACTACATAGTTTACACCAGTCGAGTTTGTTTCAACTTAAAACATTTTGTTTTTTAATATCTTTGGTGTTTAGTGTTTCTGAGAACATAAAAATTCACTTTGCATGGGCAGGTAGCATTATGTACCATATTATGCAACTCAGTGGCCAGCAGAATTAATCTAGCATTAAACCTGAGGTCTTTTCACATGTTTCAGAGATCACAGCAGTTGCAGAGATAGTTGAAGACCAGCCCACTGAAATGCACCAACAAGCACCAAGCCATGCAGATTTGCAAGGGTATGGTGAAGCAGTAATGCTGGAAGTAGAGTTGCCTTCATCTGCTAGTCCACCAAGAGCAGAAACATGAAACATGCAAAACTCCAACCTTGGTTCCCTATCATGCGGCAGCCTATTGGTCTTCAAGAAATCGTTCCCTGTTATCCAAAAAAAAAAAAAAAACAAAAAAAAAAAAAAAAAAAAAAAAACCAGAGCCAGCTAAAGCAAGAGAAAAGCTGTGTGAGGTTGATGATTGCAGAAAGCACTTATTTAATGTTGGAAGTTCAATTGATGAGAGAGAGACATGAAGAGGAATTAGGATTAATTCAAATGAAAAGAGAAGCAAAAAGTTAAAACAGGAAATGTACAGAGCAAAAATGCTCCATTATAAATCAAGTGCATTGTAAATAAGCAGCTCTTTTAATGTTACTATGTAATTGTTTTGCTATTTAATATGTACTTATTTACATTTTAAAAATAAAATTTGTTTGAATATTGACCATTATTGATCCTGATACATACCTTCTATGTAAAATGATTTTGTACGATCCTTTTCCTTGCAGCTGCTGGAGCACCAACTGGGACTTCTACGTGTAGTACTGGTACATCTTCAAAGACAAGGTAATTCCTCTCCTGCTTCCTTTTTCTTAGCAGAAATTCATGTAAGATGAGATCTTGTGGTGGCTCAACTTCTTTAATTTGCACTGCACTGCACTGCAATACTATGCAGCACAGCAGCGGCTACTATCACAGCAAGTGAAGTTTCCTTTACAATTCTCAGCCCTAAAGATAAAGCTGGAAACCATCTTATTCAGACTCCATATTGCTTTTCTACTGTGCTTCTAGTTCTAATATGGGTCCGATTGTAATTATTGTGGCTGTAGTTTCTGCAGTTCAGGAAAGGTATCATTAAATATGGTGTCAATTGATAACCATTGTCACCAAGTAAAATACCATGTAGTCTCCCTGTCTCGAACAACATCCTCAATTGACTGTTGTCAAATATAAAGCTGCCATGGACAGAACCTGGCCAGGGTGCCAATTAGTAATTAGTAAGCTTGCATTGCAAATTGTCTGAATATTAAACAAAAAATATGAGTTCCTGTTTTTGTATAGCTCTGCAGCATTATGCCCACTGGCTGACAGAATGGGTACAGTCAATGGTGCCTACAATGCCAAGGAAATTTTCAATTTCATAAAACTCTCGAGTCACTTCCGTAGCCTCTTCGCCTTCCGAAAACTTAATATACCATAGCTGTAAGGAAGTGATTGCTTCTGATACTGTCTTCATGTATCTGCAAACCATGGATTTTGAAATGCCATTGCAGTCACCATTAACAATGTGGAATGACCTCATGTCGAAATATCTTATTGTTATCAATAACTGTTGGATCAGTAAAAGTGACCAATTTCTGTTCATAGGATATTCCAGTCTTGCTTCAATTTCTTCTAATATTTTCAACACTACCTGCTTGGATAACCTTTTTTTGAGTCGCAAATTGAACATAATTTCGTACAAATGGTTATTTTTATCCCGAATAACATGTTCTGGACCCATATTTTTGATAAATTTGATGAACTACATTTCAATGTCGTAAATATCCAATGTTCACTTGTAAGGAAAATAAAAGCAATACCATTTCTAAGAGTGCATACGTAACCTTTAAACTAGAATTGATGGACCATCAATGATTTAAAGGTGGGAAAATTGTGCCTCGACAGTTGACGGGAAATTTGGTATTCAAAATAATGGTGCATATTGGTGAAATGGTACTTCAGCTTTTGACGAGCCATCAACAGCTTGACAATCTTCAAATGTCACGATGATTGGTGAAACCCAGCGTTAGTTTTTTATTTTTTGTCTATAAGAGTATCTAATAAAAGAAAAAAATATTTATATCATTATACTGGAGTAATTTGGCTGGAGTAAAATTAAAATACTTTTGAAGTTAAATACTTCATTAGCAGAACAGAGATTAACACACTTTACACATTCCAGAATGCTTGTCCTTCATTGTAACATTTTTTACATTTTTAGAAATAGCAAAAAATGCAAAATTACTTACACAAACTAATGCTTTATATATAACTTAATTTCCAATTTGTCCTCTGTTGGTAGAAATGTTCACAAGCACTGAAGCTGTTTATAGATGATCATAGAAAATCACATTGTTGTTGAAATTGCATATGCCATTACATTTGTTACAATGGAATGACCCAATTGTGCACTCAGGTTAAGGGAAGTTAGGTCAGTAAAATATTTGGGAAATACCATATTTCCCACCTCAGGCTATTTGAAGACACTAATGTCGAAGCTCCCGATGCTACTGGGCTCAATAAATATGTGCGATAAGTAAATGAAATCGGGAACAATTGTCAATAGAAAGGCCGAGCATTAGCAGCTGATAAACTAAAATGGTAAACAAATATTGATGATGAAAGGAGTAGCGAAAAAAATGTAACAGCCAAGGAGTATCTCATTTGATGTGTGTTTGGCTGAAGTAAAAGTTGTTTAAGTATTGTTTGATATCAAGTGTACAAAAAAAAAAACACTTTAAAATAGAAGGGTAAATGTGAAATGTAACGTGCATGTGAATACACATGCGAAAAAAAACATGAAACATAATGCCATAACAGACAAATATAGGTGACCTTGAATGCATATTAAAGTAAGCTAAATAACGATGTATAAATCAAATGCTTTTAAATTGTAAGTGTGGAAGTAGATGTTACAAGGAGAAAGTTATTTGCTGCAATGATTGCCGCATCGCCTAAAAATAAACCCATTCGTGCAAGAACAAGGGTCGGCTAATGTGTAATGTTCTAGAAAAGCGACCTGTCTTCTGCTAGCAGTGGCATGAGCGTGGCCTAGGTGGCTGTTACCAACTGTGTAAATGGAAAACATGCCATAAGCATGACATGTTGCCAACACATGCACACAATGTAGAGTGAGCTGCTGCTGTTTGTATACATAAAGAGCATATGTAGTATTATTAAATGTGAACATAGCCTATCTAAATGCAATGCGCCACACATTTAATTTTAGGACACATTCCAAACTGCTATTGTACTACTTAAGCCCTCCCCATGTTTTTTCTGTTTTTATCCATTGTATGTGAGGAGTGAAATAAAAATAAACCTTCAGACAAATACCTCATGTGATATTTATAAACTCATTAGTCTTTAAGTACTGTTTGAGAAAAAAAGCTCTTTACTGGAAATGTTTTGTTTTATTTTATTTATTTATGTATTCAATGCAGAGCTTTTGAGATTATCATTTAGCTATAACAATGGAAACATATGTTTATTAGAAATGGATTAGTAAATGCTGCAAACAAAACATAAATTTGGGTCTCCAACACACGGTGGGCCCTCATAGGCCTCTAACTTTTACAGAAACCTATTTTTGTCTAGTCAAAGTGTAACTATTCAAAGTTTCATTCTTATTTGTAAATTTTTATTATTGCTTTTTTATAAAAGGAGTTGAAAGCAAATTAATCTTTTCTGCTCCTAGCTGCAAAGAATGGCATTATTGAAGTGTTTTGAGTTATTAAATGTGTCTTTTTTTGCAAGCTGTGCAAAAATGTGGCTTAAAGACAATGGCAACAATGCTGCCACTGCTTCTGTGTAATAATGTGTGCACCTTTTAATTTATATGTGCGATAATGTATTTACTCTGAAGTAAATCATTTTCATTGGGTATGAATCAACATGCAGTTTTTTTTTTCCCCACTTTGTACAATAACTAGCCTTCTGTAGAATATTCCTTTCCCTCTAGGTATTTAAAATAACTTTTGCCTTAATAGCCTTTGTGTCTAATTTCATAAAGCTTTTAACAGTGTTGAGTATAACCAAAACTTTTGTATTAAAATCCTACCGTATATACGCATTTTTAGTTTCCCTGAATAAAAAAATTTGTTTAAAGAGGAAATAAATATATGTTTTTATTAAGAGTACATAACAAAAAGTAGATAAACAATGAATGTTGTACAATACATTCATGAAAAGTGTAACACTCCAAAAAAGTGCAGAAAAAAAAAATACATGTGTTTAACTAAACTACCCATGGAAAAATTGTGTTTCTTCATGCATTGGTTTAAGGCTAATTTCATACCAGTTTTATATTTCCTTCATGCATTTGTGTACTGCTAATTTAATGTTGGTGTAAGGTTGTTTTCATGTCAAAATGTTATATTCCCTTCATGCATTCGTGTATACCACTAATTCAATGTTACAGTGTTATATTACGCTCGTTGATTTTCCTAGGGTTGGCAATGCTTGAGCCACTTAGGCCACATCCATGCCACTGCTGCTTTCATACAGGATTACCAGTTAATGAACAAATAAATGAATAGCCGAGTACTCGTGAATACCCGTAAAGGGGAAGAAAACCAAAGCTGTAGATGTAGAAGCTGAAAACAGCTTAATCCATAACAGGTATACATTCCAGAAATATCATGCATAAGTAGGGCAGAAGGGCACATGTCTGCACCCACTTATGGTGAAATATAGAATTGTAATAGCAAGTAAGGTTAACTATAAATACATATGAGGCGTGTGAAAAGTGCAGGATAAGTGCCAAGATGAGGCAAAATTGTTGTATGTGCATGACAGTGTGTGATGTAAGGACATGCCATGGACATTAAGCAATTGGAAAGTTTTTTTTTCTTTTTTATCCTTTGTACTTCTTTCAGAGCAATATATTTTTGAAACATAAATGGTGTGACAATCACCGCATAGTAATGAAGATCAATATCATGTATTGCAATGACAATTTTATGTTTTCATTAATTTAGACCTTTTTAGAAGTATTGATAACATGTATAGAATTTGTATTTGCAAGGTATGAAAAAAAATCAAAGTCAAGCCATTGTAAACAGAGACAGGTAAAGCCACAGTATTTGTGTGTTACGTATGGGACATTTTGTAATACATTTCATTGAACTGGAATGCAGTTTACAGTTTTTAGAACTGCAGACTGGTATACAATTCAACAGAATGCTTTTCCTTACTTTATACCAAAATCAGAAGTTCAAAATCTCCTTTCAATGTCAGATAACTTTGAAATCAACACCTGTTATGTATGGGACAGCAGGAATGCAACACTAATTTATTGATTTATTTCTATTTAACATTCTCTGAAATCATAATAGTTTAAAAACATTTTTTACACTCTGCACAATTAAAAATGTGTACTTAATTAGCAAAGCAGATTCTGTTACATGCTTCAGTCACAAAAATAAAATTTCTGAGAAGTGTAAGTTACGTATGGGACAAATGACACATCACTATTAAATTAACTTAGCACAGCAATAATTGAAAGAATGTTTCAAAGTATGCCTTAAATCTCCAAATTTTGAATTGTGGATTCAATCATAATTTTGTCAGCTGGAAGTGCAAGTTGTCCATGACTATTTACAGGATGTGGAACATATGTAAGTTTGAATCAAATTCCAGCTTTATTGATTGTATCCTTCTCTACCTTTGTAGGCCATACAAACTTGTGAAAACCCACAGACTTCATGAACTTGTTACATGATCATCATTAACACTTTCTGTGATACCAGGGCACCAGGCCATTCGTTTTCATACAGGACAACCACACATTCCTCAATGCTTAGTTCTCGTAAAGAGGATTGCTGGTGGTCCTCATAGGTAAAGTCTTAGCATGTTTAACTGACACCTGTACCTCATAATTGCATATTCCTCGTGTCCTGAAACATGAATGTAACCACATACCAAGGTTTCCAATGGGTAGTGGTACAAAATAATGGCAT
Source organism: Deroplatys truncata (assembly GCA_030765065.1). Lineage (NCBI taxonomy): Eukaryota > Metazoa > Arthropoda > Insecta > Mantodea > Mantidae > Deroplatys > Deroplatys truncata. The sequence continues at coordinate 216,840,472 of CM060990.1, forward strand.
CTGTGAATATTTTGAATTGGAGAGGCCTTTCCCCAACATTCTTATAATTTTTTTTTGTTTCGGCAGTTTTTGCCGTTTTATCTGAACTTAAGAAATTGTAGTGACTCCTCCTACTTCTTTTGTAGCAGCTTCTGCAAATTCCTGAACAGTATTAAGTACATATTTCTTTCTTAACACAGCCAGCCATACACTTCTCTTGAAAGTGGTGTCCAGTTCATCAGTAACCCCTTGGCCAAGTGCAGTCTTACAAAACACTACTATCTGCTTTACATCAAAGTTTGCATGCTGTACCTGTTTTTGAATTGGGTATTACTGCCATCAGAATGATGCACAGTATTTACACCTAAAGGTGACATTACACTACAAGCATGCTTCAATACAACACTAAAAACACAGCTTTTGTGTGCTAAAGAATCTGACACAGTAACATAGTTCATATGCCTGAGACTGTTTTCTTGGTCCCTATAATATACAGTGCATATGAATAAAGTTACTGGAGAGCAATTCCATGGAACAGACATCTCTGACTGATACTTGAGCTGATAATTTCCTGTAAAATCTTCATCTTCTATAATCTAACCAGTCTTAAAATTTTCCTTGAATGCCCTCAAAGAAAATTTGAGTGCTGGCGGTGGGCTGTATACACATGAGAAAATGGTTTCAATTCACTAATTAGCTGTACCTTGTCCTACCCTACATCTGTGGCATTTATTTCTTTCAAGATTGTTCCATATGCTGCCACTAATAAAAACTAACTTTGAAGTTGTCATCACAATTCACAGTATCCAGATCAAATCTCTCTTCAACCCATTTCTCATGACCACGCTCCTCACACAATTGCATGCAACACTTTAATTTTTTTGTCATGCGTATCTAAGGAACAGACTGTTTCTTTGCCAAGTTCTTCAGCATCATGTGGAAGCTTGAAATTGGCACATTTATCTTATTCAGTCTTTCCACATTTATATAGTTCTATACTTTCATGATAACACATACACACGTTATGATCTTTGCATGTTATTGAAAATACTTCTGCTGGTCTCAGTGTTTTAAACATGAATAATCTGTTTTTTTGAAATTGAACTCCATTTTAAATAAAGTGTATGCCTCTTGAATTTTCATGATTAAAATATGCATCTGTATTTGATTCTGCTTTTCAGTTTCAAGATCTTTCACAGAAATATACTATGTCTTTCCTGGTCTTACTCTTCTTAGGTCATCTCTTCTGTAAAATTGTATCACTTGAAACTTTTGTTCTTCACTTAGTGCATCGTTCTCCTTTCTTTCTTTCTTTCTTTGTTTGTTTGTTTGTTTGTTTGTTTGTTTGTTTCTTTGTTTCTTTCTTTCTTTCTTTCTTTCTTTCTTTCAGGTTATTTGTAAAATTTAGTTTAAGATCTTCAGAAACTGTGTATACTTTTGATGGTAACAGATTTTGAATGATGTTAGAATTAACATGTACTTGTTTTGTTGGAGATTTTTTTTAAGATTGCATTTAACTCACATGTCAGTCTTGCCTCATACTTGTGGAGAAACCTTGGAAGTTGGTGCCTCAGTTGTTTCAACTGAACATCTTGCACCAATTTTTTCTCTTGTCTTTCCCATTTCCTTATTCAATCAGTCCCTTTTTCATTCTTACTTCATTAGGTGTTCTATATACTTTCAGTTCCTCTCTCTCTTTTTCAGTTTCACAAAACCCTGGATTTTCTTTCTTGCTTTTCATGTGTTTTCTTTACTCTTTCTGCAACAGGAGCCATAGCAGACCTGTGGACAATGATGCACTATGAACAGTGTTGTATAGTACTCTGTGCCTTTATATCATTGATAAACATTGTGTAAGTACCTATTTATGGTTCTTAACTTCAAAACTATGTATATATTTGTAAACAAGTACTAGTAATCAAGTAAATCAAAAGCCTAATTAACAATTTAAATTATAATGATCAACAAATTAAGTTCTAGAACATTAAAGTTGTATTAGGTAATGTAAATTACCTTTTTAATTATTATATTTATTCCTTTATGATGATGTTAGTACGTGCAGCAAAGCCAATACATATTAGCTTCTGCCTCCAAAATATTGCCAACTTGTTAAATGCTCAAAATTTAAAGAAAAATATATCCAAGAGATGGAAATTATATATAAGAAAACAATTCCACAGACCCAAAATATCCAAATTCCTAAATAAAGATATGCTTAATATATACTTGTTATGTTTAATCTCAAAATCATTTTCAGCAACTTCACTACTTCATACTTTAAAAAAAATATTAATAATTTTCTGCATTAATAAAAAATATAAAACGAAATTAAAAATGCCTATAATTTTGTTATGTATGGGACATCCTCCCTTTTTGAATTTAACACATCCTTTTACTGGATACATTTTGTAAAGACATGGCATGAAAAAGTTATTAGCGTACATCTTTGAACAGATAGGTAGAAATATTTTACATTAATTGTTTATGGATTAAATAATAAAATTTGGTCCTGTGCATAACAAATAGGTTAGATTGGATTGCTTGTGAACATAGAACATGTGAATTGCACATCTAGACACATTTTCAAATTTCCCTTCTGAAGTGGTTACCTTATTTCACAATTATCCATAGATCTAAATAATACAGACATAAAGCTTTACAGTGGTGTATTACACAGTTTTTTTCCATTAATTTTGTTTGGCTCTTTCTGAACAGAAATACTGTGGCTCTACCCAGGCCTCTCACTACCAGACGAAGACTCTGTACTGTGAGATTGATTGAGACAGCCATTGCAGATAATTTATTATATAGGTAGTTTATTATAACAAAAATAAAAATGTTATCAGCTGAGGGTGATTTCATGAGGAGAATTGTGAAGAAAATATAATTGCACTTGCAGCACAATAATATTTTCCCTGTGAGGGCATTTGTAGCTGGTCATATAACTTCAGCAATATGCTAATGTAAACATGTTTGTGAAAGATGAAAGTATTGTAGACAGAATCCAGCGCATTGCTAGGGCTGAGAAGAATGTCTTCCTGTGCGTTCACATCTGGCAAGAAATGTGTCACCAGAACAGCAGGTAATGAAAGTCCTCCATTTTTGTCTAAGAACAGGGGGTTCCTTTTCAGTAAGTTTGGGCAGTACAGTAAACAGTGTCTTAACAGACCTTGACACTGCAAGAGGTTTTTCTGTGACTGGGTTGCGAGACAATGACTGACCTACATACATATACCATTGAGTAACGAACGGTAGCAAGATTGGTTGTGCTTGCAGAAGGAAAATAAATACATATTAACATTAACATTTTGTATGCAGTTTTCCTTCAATAACATAGTTTGTTCGCAACCATGCCAAGATAGAACAACTGAGTCTCACGCTACTACTGATGCTGGGGGGGGGAGAATAATAATAATAATCAATGCACCCTAGTTTTCCTGAGATACTAATTAACTCCTCCTCCCACATCTCGACCACTGAAATGGCCCATCTCAGATACTTGCATTCAAAACGAGAACAGATTTCATTGGTTTACATTTTACAGAATAAAGAAATGTTTCCCAACCTTTTTTAACTTGTTGCACCCAAAAGGTGTAACTTGAATTCACACGGTAAACTTTTGTTTTAATTTGGCATCCTTTAACCAATTAGGTCATATCGGATGATGAATGAATGAAATGATGCTCAGATGAGCCCAGGATCCATAGAACTTAGTTACCTGACATTCATCTTTTCAGGATAAGGGTAAACTCCGAAAGAAACCTTATCCGGGTAACTTACCCTAACCAAGATTTGAACTCGGAACCTCTTGAATGTGAAGTAGACATGCTACCCCCACACCACAGAGGCAGGCCTGGCATACTCATTGATCCTGCACATTATTCTCAATCAAAACTATTATTTTTTATTATTTGTAAGATTATGATGTAAATGTTATTGAATGAGATAAATCTATTTAAAATGTAATATAAGCTTAATGATGCACATTTTGGAATTTGCTTATATGGGTAACATATGTTACTGGGTGAGCAATGCTTGATGCAACCGTGGGACTGGCTTGCAGCACTGGCTGTTATGTTGGTGGAGGCACGGAGTATATTTCCCCTCCACTGCATGAGGCTTCAGTGTGAGTTGAAATCTTGTGCAAGTAGCACATACAGCCAACTTCTCATTACAGGAAATTAATGATGTGTTTCAAGATAGTTATCACTAACAACATATGGCCCCCTCATTCCCTCGATTTAACCCCTTGCGATTTTTATCTTTGGGGGACATTAAAAGAGAAAGTGTACAAAACAAATCCACACACTTTAGATGAACTTAAAACTAACATTCATCAAGAAATTGATGCTATTTCTCAGATGGAACTGCAGAGTGTAATGAGCAATTTCCTAAGCAGTTGTCAGAAATGTTTGAACATTAAAGGGAGGCAGTTCCAGCATCTCCCTGCTTAATATACATGAGTAATTTACTTTTCTTTTTAAGTGTTAATGCTATGTATGTTATAAATAACGTACATGACAAACCGTACTTATTTACTGCAGACTTCCTGTCACCTGCACTGCCAACACAGCAACCAGCCGGCTGCATGCCGTGAAACCAGTTGCATGAAGGATTGTTCACCCCATATATTAATCAATTAATGTTATAAAATTTAAATAATTCAAACAAGTTGGCGCAAGGAGCAAAATTAATGTGAAATGAGCTTATTGTATTTTCGAAATCATCTTTATTTGTGGCCGAATGGCTGATAAATTACCCTTGTATCGTCTTCTGGAGTTAACAGTCATGACCTGTTCTTATCTTCACTGTGTTCATTGTAGAAAATCCTGCTTCACTTAAAGTACATTTTCACGTTGGAAATGGCAATTTTTTTTTTCAAAATTTTTAGGTTTTTTTTATTTCCTTGTCATATAATAGCCCTGACGTTCTAGTTTTCAAAAATGTATACTTTGCATGCCAATTCTTACCAGAAGTGAGATTAATTTTAATGATTTGTACCATCCTGCACTGTTACTTTGAGCAAAAGTGCACATGGTACTAAGCTATAAATGACATTTGCAAGCTTTTTACCAATTTGCGACTGCATTTATTCTCATACTTCCTAAGAATGTTAGTACATAATTTTAACACCAGGCTGCAAAGTTAACTTTTACTTCCTGTTGGTGTGTTTTCGTTTTGAGTAAGTGCTAGTATGTTAATTTTCTGGTGCTATTTTTGTGATAGTAATGGGCCCAAAACAACAAAGTGGTAGAAAGGGAAAGCGAGGTTTTCATGGAAATCAGCATAACCAAAAGGTGAAACCCTCCATTGAATGTGATAATGCTGAAAAAAAAAGACAATAGAAGTGCTTCACATTTTAAAATTTCCACTGAAAATACTGTGTATGAAGGTGGCAGTTATAGTGAAAATGACCACTATGGCATATATGAGGTGTGATCAAAAAGTAACGGGAATTTTTGTTTTTCTTAAATAATTTTTATTTAATCAACATCAACTTTGTCCTGTTCAAAGTAATCCCCCTCAGATATAATACACTTGTGCCAGCGCTTTTTCCAATCTTGGAAGTACTTCTGGAACTCACTTTTTGTTATGGTGTTCAGCTCCTTCAGCAATTCTCTTTTTATCTCATCAATGGTGGCAAAATTTCGTCCTTTCATGGTTCTCTTCAGCCTCGGGAATAGAAAGAAGTTTGCAGGGGGCCATGTCTGGCGAATACGGTGGCTGAGGCAGCATAACGATTTTGTTGTTTGCCAAAAAGTCACGAACAAGCATTGAGGTATGAGCAGGTGCATTATCGTGATGCAATTTCCGTGAGTGGTTTAGCCACGATTCTGGTCGTTTTCTTCGGATTGCTTCACACAAATGACGTGTAACTTCCAGGTAGTATTCCTTATTGACCGTATGACCATAAAGCAGGAACTCCTGATGCACTATCCCATTGTAATCAAAGAAAACCGTAAGAAGAACCTTCACATTTGATGGAACTTGTCAAATTTTTTTCGGTCTTGGCTCTTGAGGCAGTTTTCATTGGGACGATTGGGCCTTAGCTTTGACATCATACCCATATACCCATGTTTCGTCACCTGTTATAACCTTCTTTAGAAGTTCTGGATCATTTTTGACTTCATTCAGCTATTCCTGAGTGATGTCTATGTGATGTTTTTGGTCGAAATTCAACAATTTCGGAACAAACTTTGCTGATACACTTTTCATGCCCAAAACATCTGAAAAAATTGCTTGACATGAGCCAAAGGATATGCAGACATCAGCAACCTCTCTGATGGTGATTCGGTGATTTTCCAGAACCATTTTCTTTACTTCTTCCATATTGTCAGTAATTGATGTGCTAGGGCATCCAGGGCGGTCGTCGTCTTTGTCTTCTTGACCCTCTTTGAAACGTTTATACCACTCGTAAACTTACTCATAGTAGATTTGCCAAAAGCCACAGTCAACATTTCAAATGTGGTGCTGCACTTTATTCTGTTTTTCAAGCAAAATTTAATGCAAATTCTTTGATCCATCTTTCTCGAAAGTATAATTTTCTCAAGCACTCAAAAGCACATATAACTTTTTTGACTGTCAACAATAAACTAAATATTCAAAACAGCTGAAAATGCAAACATACATTAGGAACATGTGTACCAATAAGATAAAACAAAAGTTTTGAAAATCGGATGTATAAAGCTTGCAAATTTAAAAAATCCTGTTTTTTTTTATCACATCCTGTGTTTTGATTCCAATTGCTTGCAAAACATGATATCAATTATGGCTTGCCGTGATGGTAATACTATTGCATGTGTTAAAATTATAAATTCCTAGGTTTGGCTAGGCATTGAACCTTGCACTTTCTTGTAGAGTTTGTGGCTTTTTATCACAAGGATTGACCACTAGCAAAAAGCAGCGTAAAGCAAGCCCATGAAATAAATAAAAGGCTTATTTATGGAATGAGGCAAATTGAATGTGGTTTTAGTGGAACCAAAAAGCTGTTATGCATTTTGAATTTACCACTCCACCATCTGCTGCTGCTGCTGCTTTCACAAGTATGGCAGTGAATGTAGTGTTTCAGTAGATGGCACATAGCAGAAGCGCGGCTATACATACCTGTCAGGTGTGGTAGCTGCTATATCTGTTGATTCACGTAAGGTCTCCGATGTTGAAATAACGTCAAAAAACTGCATTGGTTATAAAATAAATGCTAAAGATGACAAAACTTCTCAGGCCTATCTGCCATGGAAAGCAGACCATGCAGCAGTTTGTGCTTTGAATTATGCTGGTTCTTCTCCCAATATGAAACCAGTAGGTACAACAAAAATTTTTCAGCATTCCACACAAGCACGTGGCCTTCAATATGTACAGTTTCTTGGTGATGGGGATTCCAAGAGCTATAAAGCTGTAATGGAATGCAATCCATACAATATCAAATCCATAACAAAACTTGAATGCATAGGTCATTATCAAAAAAGATTAGGAACATCTGTTTGAAAACTTACCTTAGAAAAGAAACTGGGTGGGAAAGGAAAGTTGACAGGTAGAATGATAAGATGCAAATTTATTTTGGAATAGCCAGAGAGAGAACACTTCCAGCAGTGAAACAATGTACAAGGCAATCTGGACCACATTGTATAATTTATCAGCAAATGAGAATCTGCCTTTTCATGCAAGATGTCCTGAAGGTAAGGAAAGTTGGTGCTCATTTCAAAGAGCATTGATAAACTTCAGTCTTATAAACATAAACCTGGCCTTTTCTTAGAAATAGCCAAGGCTGTGAAATCTATGTATGAGAGACTGACTAGCAAAGAAATGCTCTCGAAATGCCTACATTGGAAGACTTGGAATAACAATGAGTGTTCTGATGGTACAATATGGAAAAGATGCCCAAAAGACACACATGTGGAGCTTGCTACCCTGAAACTGGGTGTTATGGATGCAGTGTGTCACTTCAACTGTGGTAATAAAGTGGAGCTGGAAGTCCTTAAGCAATTGAGAATAAATCCTGGAAAATACACATCAGGCATTATCAGTGCTGATAGGCAATGACTGCACAACAGTCTTCTGCATTCCACTTCCGAAAAAAAAAACAGAAGAGGAAGTATCTTCCAGGAAGAAAAAAGCTCAGTGAGGATCAGAAATTGCAGATTGGGGGTCCTGCGTATATACCAGGAGGATTTT